>JAPWTK010000118.1:215000-815000 GCA_029963805.1 Aromia moschata
AAATAATAAATAATAAATAATAAATAATAAATAATATAATAAACAATAAATAATAAATAATAAATAATAAATAAATTATAAATTAAATTATAAATTATAAATTATAAATTATAAATTATAAATTATAAATTATAAATTATAAATTATAAATTATAAATTATAAATTATAAATTATAAATTATAAATTATAAATTATAAATTATAAATTATAAATTATAAATTATAAATTATAAATTATAAATTATAAATTATAAATTATAAATTATAAAATAAATTATAAATTATAAATAATATAATAAACAATAAATAATAAACAATAAATAATAAATAAATTATAAATTATAAATTATAAATTATTAATTATAAATTATAAATTATAAATTATAAATTATAAATTATATAATAAATTATAAATTATAAATAAATAAAATAAATAAATAAATCATTAAATAAATAAATAAATCATTAAATAAATAAATAAATAAATGAATGTATGAATGAATGAGTGAATGGATGAATGAATGAATGAGTGAATGGATGAATGAATGAATGAATGAATGGATGAATGAATGAATGAATGAATGGATGAATGAATGAAAGAATGAATGAATGAATGAATGAATGATATATCGTTATCGTGTTATCGACATAATTGAAGGAATTACTGAATTGCGTTGCAAATAGTCATATGGCCTGACTAACCCACTAACTGACTAACCAACTAACCAACCAACGAACTAACGAACATACGAACATTCCTAACCTAACCTAACCAAACCAACCAACGAACATACCTAACCTAACCAACCAACGAACATACGAACATCCGAACGGACGAACACACGAACATACCTAACCTAACATAATCCAACCAACCAACAAACTAACGAATATTCGAACACACGAACATACGAACAGACGAACATGCGAACATACCTAACCTAACCTAACCAACCAACAAACTAACGAACATACGAACACACGAACATACGAACAGACGAACATGCGAACATACCTAACCTAACCTAACCAAAAACGAACTAACGAACATCCGAACATACCCTAACCAACCAACGAACTAACGAACATACCTAACCAACCAACGAACATACGAACACACGAACATACGAACAAACGAACATACGAACAAACGAACATGCGAACATACCTAACCTAACCTAACCTAACCTAACCAAAAACGAACTAACGAACATACCTAACCTAACCAACCAACGAACATACGAACATCCGAACGGACGAACACACGAACATACCTAACCTAACATAATCCAACCAACCAACAAACTAACGAACATTCGAACACACGAACATACGAACAGACGAACATGCGAACATACCTAACCTAACCTAACCAAAAACGAACTAACGAACATACCTAACCTAACCAACCAACGAACTAATGAACATCCGAACGTACGAACACACGAACATACCTAACCTAACCAACCAATAAACTTACGAACACACGAACATACGAACATGCGAACATACCTAACCTAACCTAACCTAACCAAACCTAACCTAACCTAACCAAACCTAACCTAACCTAACCAACCAACCAAGGAACTAACCAACCAACGAAATAATGAACTCACGAACATAAGAACATACCTCACCTTACCTAACCTAACTTAACCAAAAACGAACTAACGAACATACGAACATACCTAACCTAACCTAACCAAAAACGAACTAACGAACATCCGAACATACCCTAACCAACCAACGAACTAACGAACATACCTAACCTAACCTAACCAACCAACGAACATACGAACACACGAACATACGAACAAACGAACATGCGAACATCCCTAACCTAACCTAACCAAAAACGAACTAACGAACATACCTAACCTAACCAACCAACGAACTAATGAATATCCGAACGTACGAACACACGAACATACCTAACCTAACCTAACCAACCAATAAACTTACGAACACACGAACATACGAACATGCGAACATACCTAACCTAACCTAACCTAACCAACCAACGAACATACGAACACACGAACATACGAACAAACAAACATGCGAACATACCTAACCTAACCTAACCAAACCTAACCTAACCAAAAACGAACTAACGAACATACCTAACCTAACCAACCAACGAACTAATGAACATCCGAACGTACGAACACACGAACATACCTAACCTAACCTAACCAACCAATAAACTTACGAACACACGAATATACGAACATGCGAACATACCTAACCTAACCTAACCTAACCAAACCTAACCTAACCTAACCAACCAACCAAGGAACTAACCAACCAACGAAATAACGAACTCACGAACATAAGAACATACCTCACCTTACCTAACCTAACTTAACCAAAAACGAACTAACGAACATACGAACATACCTAACCTAACCTAACCAAAACGAACTAACGAACATCCGAACATACCCTAACCAACCAACGAACTAACGAACATACCTAACCTAACCTAACCAACCAACGAACATACGAACACACGAACATACGAACAAACGAACATGCGAACATCCCTAACCTAACCTAACCAAAAACGAACTAATTTTATTAGTATTTAACCATAAACAATCCACAGTACTTATGCTACTAGACGTGGCGAGAGCCTTCGATACAGTTTGGCATGATGGTTTAATATATAAATTGTCAGAAATTTATAAGCTCCCGCCACACCTTGTGACATTACTAAAAAGCTACCTCCGCGGCCGAAATATAAAAGTAAGAGTAAACTGTGCCCTCTCAGCAGCCCACCCTGTAACTGCAGGCGTCGCCCAGGGAACTGTATTGTCCCCAATATTATATAACCTTTACACGGCGGACATACCGTTAACCCCCAAACGCCGTAACCCTGCAATACGCGGACGACACGGCAGTCTACGCGACGTCGATGACAGCGCAGACAGCCGCGCAAAAGATAAACGCATATATACCCAAACTACAAAATTACTATGCCGACTGGAAGATAAAATTAAACGAAAATAAATCCGAAGTGCTGATTTTAACCAGAAAATTCAGAGATACAAAAATATTTACAAAAATAAAAATAAATAATAAAACCATACAGGAACGGAGGACGGCCAGTTATCTAGGAGTAACCCTGGACAGATGGCTATCCTTTAAGCCGCATATAACAAAAGCGATACAAAAAACTTACGGAACACTTAGCAAATTATACCCGTTGGCAAACAGACGCAGTAGCCTATCGTACAGCAATAAGTTCCTCTTATATAAAACAATTTTCAGGCCCATTCTCACCTATGCCTGCCCCGTGTGGCAAAGAGCATCAAAGACTCAGCATAATAGATTACAAACAACGCAAAATAAGCTGCTGCGCCTGTTAGCCAACGAAAATCGATATATTAATATACGCGAATTACATGAAAAAAACTCACTTCCAGTATATGGCAGAATATATAGCGGAAGTAGCGACAAACTTTTATAACACGAAAATCAGTGCGTCTGAGCTCACTCTAGGGATAACAGACCCGGCTCGATATGAAGCAAATATGTGCACGAGGGACTTCTGCCCTAACACCGTAATATATATCAAATCAACAATTTTTCACACAAGTAATGCACACCAAACACAAAATAAAGTAAAACCAAGTAAGACTATTTTTACCTATAATAATATCTTTATTTAAAAAAAGTTATATTTTACGTTCCCCCCACAAGCATTATTTTAAGCAGGTTTTTTTGTCGTTATTGTTTTCCTGAATATAACACAAAAAATAAAAGAAATACCTAATAAACTATACACTGGGCATTATTTCATCTACGAATGAAGTAGTACAAGAACGCGCTGACGAATAAAGAGCAACGCAAAATTTACAAGAGAAATTATAAATTCGCAACAAGTGGGCCCTGCCACCGGCCAGGCGAGGCGAGATCGCTGGCGGCGTATGTATCGCCTCGCCGAGCAAAAAATACATAATATATGTACACATACCTTTAAATGCGAATATTATTGTATATAGATTTTAAATATCAAATAAACGTATTTTAATGGTAATGGTAATGGTGCGAGTATGCTGACCTGGAGGCGAGTCAGTATCATGCGTTTAAATGCCTCTTATGTTTGATGGGTTTAAATGGTTTTGCGAGTATGCTGACCTGGAGGCGAGTCAGTATCATGCATTTAAATGCCTCTTATGTTTTGATAGGTTGATACCGAGGTGGTATCCTGCAAGTAGGTTGTTCTTGGAGTGGCTCAACCTCAAGCATTTAAAGGCTCCATATTATGTTGGATTAGTAAAAATTTTCTTTTTGGTTGTCAGATTGGTTATATCGGATTCTAAGATTCGAAGAAAATTTCTACGAAATTTTCTTTTGTTGCGTTCAAATTTCGCCCTAGAACTTAATTAGACATTTGTCCGATATGTCAGGCTTAGTTGGCACATCCTGTACACTATGTGCATTGATTTGTATGGCTTACAGATATGGTAGAGCACAGGGCCTACGGGATGGTGCAGCGGAGTCTACGGAGGCCTGATGTCTACATTACCACCCTGAGATATGTCAGCTTTTGTTCTTACACTGTCCGATTGCCTCTGACATTGGGTTATTAGAAATTTGGTATGGGTTTACTAACCAGTCTTGAGTAAATAGCTACAAACCACGATAGAAGTTGAAATATTTAGGTTATAATTTTTATGGTACGATTTAGCAACTGTTATTTAAGTGTCACGTATTTAATTAGCTTAGAACTACCAGTATTCACTTCATAGAATTGTTAGAACCTTACCTTGATTAGTCTTTCTTGTTTAATAGATAGTAAATTGAAAAACCCGTGTAATGTTTAAACGTAAACAACCCCTATATCACAGTTGTATGGTCACAAACAGCTGATTGTTGATGGCTAAGCCTTTCGGGACATCTGGAAATAATTACGATTGATTCACCGTTCAGTTACCATCTTATATGCCATGTTATTTTATAATAATCACGATTATCGATGAAATTATCGGCTGTCATAACCAAAGTCGATACATTAATGTTGTTGACCTAAATTGTGACAGCTACCAGCTGCTGACAACTGTGTAAAAATAGTAATTGATCTGGTGAATTCTGGGGAGTTTGCGATGAAATCGGAAGGACATTTGAAATGTTAAATTAAATAACAGTTATTAATTAGTTGAGATACATAACGATTCTTCATTGTGCGATTTAAGGTTTGTTGTGGCTATTTACATAAAGACTTGGTTATCTTGTTTCTGATTGGTCGGCGTCACTCTAGCGGCTGGTAGCCGAAGCATTCTTGGGGAAATTGTTTCCGTGTTCAGCAGAGGCCATGTCATTTTTTCGTCGATTGTCCGTAAGATGCACACGTAGAGTGTCGAATTTAACGCCTGGCTTTATCTACAGCCATCCGTGTAGGGATTTGTTAAAATTCGTCACATTTGTGAGTTTCCTATTGTTAGCCGTTGGGCTAGATTTGTGGAGGAAGTCACACCAATTTTTGGGATACAACGTGCGTCTTAACCTTCAACCTCGTGGTGGCCCCGAAGCTTAGGAGAAAACCCTTGTGTGCGTGGCTAGGAGATGTTGGCTGGCTGAGCGGTGGTATATACCGGCTGTCCCCGGATTTGTTGAATATTTTGGAGTAGGCTGCACAAGGTAATTTTTCTTTATATCTCCCTGGCTACAAGCCGATGTTAAGTAGAGTCGATTATTTCTGTATTTTTTTTTGTTTTCCCTGTTGGTTGGGTTATTTATTATGTAACGTTGAAGAAGTGATGTCCCCATATCACTCATTCGTTTTGGAGGGTCTTATACCATTTTTTCTTTTTTAGGGTTTTTTTTATTACCAAGTTCCGGTTTATTTCAAGCTTTTCTGTTCTGGTTTCGCTTTGGGCAGAAGTTTTTACGCTGTGCTGTAGTTCCTGTTGAGAGGAGGCCATTTGCTGCGATTTTCCCCAGGAAGTCTGTCGAGGTAACCTGAACTAGTCAAAGGATACCCGGGTTGAGGACCTGATAGCTGCATGAGTAAAGGACAACCGTACACCCCCCCCCATCAACCGTGGAGACCTGGAGGACTACCTCTCACTGCAGGACGGAGCGAACGATCTGGACTTCTTGTGTAAGCCAACCTATGACTTAGTTGAATATGAATTATTTCTTGTATACCTGAATGTATTTGATGTATTAGGTTATAAGCTCCATGTGCGCCAACGTATAGCTATACTGCGGAAATTTTCTTTGTTAATTGTTGATATGATTTATTCATTTGATTTCTTTTATCTGGTCTGAGGTAACGATTTTTTTTTACTTTGGGTAGGCTGGCTGCCATATTTTGTTTACGATTTGACTGTATTGTACTTTGAGGTTTTGGTAATTTTGACGGCGTGCTCGGCACATGTACAGATATACTTAGCCCTGTGAGTTGCCCCTAGCTCCATAGTTTTTTTTTGTGTGTACAATTTGAATTGCTAGTAACGAGTAACTGATTAATAAGTAATAAGGGTAATAATAGCCCGGACCTGTGCTGTCGTCCTACCTCGATATATTTTTGGCCGATAACCTGTTTTGTGGTTTGAGGTGACGGCTCCCAACTTTGCGGCTGTCTGGTCGGTAAACCATGTGGCGCCCTTAACTTCATTTCATTACGGAGGTGTATTTTTGGAACCTGCCCCATCTCCTCTGAGTACTAGCTCGCAGGCAGACCAGGACCAGCGTACAGTGGGCACAGGCAGGCTGGGTGGTTGAGATATAGTTTAGAGCTTGGGTTAACGGTGTATTAGATAATTTTTTTTTGTTACTAGTGATTGTTGTAAGTACCCCCACTATAAGTAGTAAATGGTTAGTTATTTTATTCTGACTCGGTTGTTTAATTGACCTTTCCTACCTGGATTTCCCAGAGAGAAAAATAAGCGCCGCAATACTAACTTAAAAAAATTAAAAACTTCTAATAATAATAATAATTTCCATTGTAATCAACATACAAACAATTATTTAAATTGTTCTTTAGAACATGTAAAAATGTTATATGTTTGGTGTGAAAATAATGGATTTTTACCATAAGAAATAAAAACACAAAAATCTATATTATTGTTTTATTTTAACTCTAAAACGAGATATATACATTATATTACAGGTATAAGATTTTTTTTACAATACTGAAAGTGTAAAGATGTGTTCTGTTTCCATAAAACTTATACTAATTTATTATAATAATATTATATAAAATACTTATGAAAAGTTGAGAGACATTAAATCTATTCATTCTAATTTATGGTGAGTATCTACTAACTTAAAACAAAAACAAAAATATTCGTTACCAATTCATTTTTTCTAAAGTTCAATTTAAACAGTGTTATATTGTAATTTACTGAATTTTAATGGTGGTTGCAATTTACATAATTTATTTTATTTTTTTTATTTTTATTTATTTATTTCCATACAACTACCAAAAACAGATACAATCCAATTACATGGTAGGAATGACAAAAAAAAATACCTAAACTAAACTAAAATAATAATACACTTATGAACAAACATTAACAAAACACAAATTAGGTCGACAAAATACATTTTTTTACGTAGCTTACATTAGTGTAGAAGATATCGAGCTTATTCTGGTAGAAGTGGTAAGTCGAACACATAACATGTATGGGGGAAAATTGCAGTATGTTAGTTCTAGGTGTTTTTATGTAAAATAGAGAATTATTTCTGGTTCGGAAAAGATGGGATGTTAAAACATAAAGATTGTAATAAGTCGGGAGAGTCAATTATGCCATTTAAAATTTTATAAAAGAAAAAGAATAGAAAAATAGTCCCTCCTTTGTGTGAGAGTGTTAAGATGAAACCTGGTTAGTAATTCTGCTTGTGGTGAGCCTTGCGGGGGTATATGCCGTCTACTTTGAAACTCATATATTTTACAAAATTTCTCTGTACTTTTTCTAAATTATTCTTGTGTATGTCATAATTTGGATTCCACACGATACTACCATATTCCAGCTTAGAACGAACAAACGAGTAATATAATAGTTTAATAGTGTCTATATCTGAAAACTGCCTAGAGTTACGAATGACAAATCCAAGAGATCTAAAGGCCTGTTGGGTAACGTCATTGATATGATCAACAAAGGTTAGTTTCGAATCGAACGTAACACCTAAGTCTTTGAACCGCTCACATTGTGTTAATGGCATATTATTTATGTTGTACGTAAAAGTAATATTATTTGTTTTTCTTGTAAAGCTCATGGAGAAACATTTTTTAGTATTAAGAGTTAATAAATTATCGGCACACCATTTACTAATTTTGGACAAATCATTTTGTAGCTTCTCACAGTCACCTATATTTTCAATAGTTCTAAATAATTTTAAATCGTCTGCATACATTAGTGTATTGCTATCAAGTGACAGGTTGATGTCATTTATAAATATATTAAACAGCAAAGGACCCAAAATAGACCCCTGGAGTACACCAGAGGTTGCGTCAACTTCGACAGACTTAAATCCATAGTACTGTACATTTAGTTGCCTATTCGTTAAGTAGGATTGAAAAAAATATGGTGAAGTTTGGTGTTAAACCATATGAAGATACTTTTTTTAACAGGATACCATGGTCTAGTCTGTCAAAGGCTTTCGATAGATCTGTATATATGACATCAACCTGACCTCCCTTGTCTAGAACGTTTGACAAGTACTGTGTAACACAAACTAAATTTGTTATCGTTGATCTTCCAGGTATAAATCCATGTTGGCTTGAAGAGATTACAGGTTTTAAATTAAATGACATATACTCATATATCACGGCCTCAAATAATTTGCTAAAGTTACATAGAATTACTATCGGTCTGTAATTCTCGGTTAGGGTCTTATCACCTTTTTTAAATATTGGGCAAATATTCGATTGCTTCCAAAGCGCAGGAAAGGTCATGGTGTTCAACGACAAGTTGAAAAGAAATGTTAAAGGTTTAACCAAAACATGGGCACAATCTTTCAAAAAAAATGCTGGGATACCATCTGGGCCTGTTGTCATTTTCGGCTTAAATGATTTTAATGCTCTCAGAACAACATCCTCAGTAAAGCTGGGGAGATTCAAGTGGTTTATATTTGGTAATTCCTGTAAGTTATTTAAGTCGAAGTTAGTAGATGAAATGAAAGCAGACTGAAAAAAACTAGCAAACGCATTTAGTATATCCTGAGGATTATTTAATAAAGCATTTTCGTGTTTCATAGAACTGGGAATGTTTGTTACGTTTTTCTTGCTTTTAATATATGACCAGAACTGACTTGGATTAGTTTTTTTATTTGATGTTCAATTGTAACTAAATATTCTTTGTGAGCTTCATGGATTTTATTTTTTAATTTGTGCTCTTACTATTTTATATTCATTGTAAACGTCCATGCTGCCGTATCTACTATACAATTTCCATAATTTTGTTTTATTTTTTTAAGTCTTTAATTATACTACCATTAAAGAAGGGTGGATAATTATCATTTCTTGGAATAGTTTTAGGTACTGATTTGGCAAATGTGGTATCCAGTATTTGGTAAAAACAGGAGCAAGCCTCATCTATATTTTTACGATTTAATAACCCAGTCCAGTCAATGTTAATCATATCGCTATATAAACAGTGGAAATTAGCTTTTTTGAAATTGTAACGAGCTTTATTATTTTGAGAAAATTTAGAGTAGACGCTATTTATTATCATTTTAATATCAAGAGGTGGATGAGGTCTATCTTCTTTCAAAAGTTCATAGTGTGATCTTTCAATAGTTAGAATTGATCTTGAAAATACTAAATCCAGCATTCTGCCATCAGCATTTAATAAGTTGTTGAACTGGCTAAGACCTAGGAATTCGGTAAAATTATTCAAGACATTAACGCAGTTATCAGCAACATGTTCATTACCAACAGAGTTAGCATAATTTGGGATGTTGAAGTCACCCAAAATTATCAATTCATCATCACTCTGTAAGTCCAGGCAGTTACAGATGCTCTCAAACAAAGACTCATAAATTTGTGCGCTCACACCTGGTGGAATGTACAAGACAATAATATAAATATTTTTATGATGAACAGATATCTTCAATCCTAGTATATCAATATTAAGATGAGCCTCTTCTATAATGTCAACATTAAGCAAAACGTGATACATATTTGCATTTTACGGCGAGAAGGACACCCCCTCCTTTAGTTACACCCATTTGTCTAAATTTACGGTCTTTGCGGAAAACGATATATTCATCACAAAACAATTCTGTGTCAAATATGCTTGAGTCTAACCAGGTTTCAGTTAAAACAATTATGTCATAATCACATACAAGAGATGCGTTATATAAATCTAGTTTCTTGCCCTTAATACTACGAACATTTTGGTAATACATAAAAAAAGTGCCTCGCCGGCAGAGTGTTGCATACATTAATTCTATTTTGACTAACTGTAACATTTGATTGCTATTTGTCCGAAAAAATTGACGATTTATACTGTTGTAATTTTAATTTATAAACGTTGCATTTATCTGCATCCCAGACATAATGATCTGTTTGTGGCAATTTTGCTTTTTCACAGTTGATACATTTTAATTTAGATTCACTTGGACATGTCTTTATGTCGTGATTACCAGAACACTTTGGACAACATGTGATTTTGCTTGTACAGGACTTTGAGAAGTGATTGTATCCACAACATTTGAAACATATTTTTAAGTCAGTAGCGTCATATACAGAACACATATCATAGTTAATATACAGAGAGCCCGTTTTTAGAACGTCAAGGTAATCTTGAGCATCTAGACCTATGACTGCTTGGTACACATGATTATTATTTTTAGTTGGCCACATTTTTTAAAACATTGATACGACTATTTTCATTAAATACACTGTTTTGGTGTTTCATGTAGTTTAGTAGTTCTTCTTGATTGTATGCTTCTGACATTCCTACAATTTTTAATTTCGGTTTCAGATTTTTTAATTCTTGAATTTCATAATTTCCTGATAATTTTTCATTGGCTAATTTTTTGAATCTGTCCACACCATCCCTGTTGTTACAGCCTATGAGGATGCCACCATTACTAATGTTCTTTACTTTAGAGACCTCCAATTTTAGGTCCACTGGATTCAGGTTCTTCATAATATCGATTTTCGTTTTGGAATTCGGTTGGTCATTGTTTTTTGGCTTAACAACAATTATTGATTTATTAACAACTTGCGAATATAGAGGAGTCACATCGGTTACATTATTAGATTTATTTACTTCAGGCAATTTGGATAGACTTAAAAGTTTATCATTTGCAGCTGATAGAATTTCATCTTTCATGTTAGTAAAAAGATTTTGCATATTAGATAGGAAGTTATTTATTTTTTCTTCAAGCTTAGATTTTATTACAGCTTCATAGTCGCTTTTTATTTTGTTGCACGATTCACAAAACCAATGCAGACCAGGAGTTTTTATATGCTTAAATACGTCTAGTGGAATTCCAGTACAATCAGAATGAAAAAGACGACCACAAAAACCAGCACATGATAAGGATGGTGTTTTTCGTCGTTCAACTGGTTTGTCACACTTAACGCATACGGAACTCATTTTGCTAATATCAAAGCTGTTTTTGTACTTACAGCGTTACCGATTTATTGGTAGCACGTAACATCACTTTATGTACACTATTATGATAAATATTAATATACTGAGTGTCTCTTATCTTGATAAAAACCTCTAAACACTAGAGCTATTTCATTCACTGTATATTTGCGGCAAGACGGGATTACTATTACTATATATAATAATTCAGCATATGCACAAAAACTAAGTGTTTGGATTAAAAGAATTTATTTTAATTAGACGAGACTTTTATTTTACTTCACATAATTTAATTTTTTCAACACTTCGTAAAGAATCAGTACTGCTACTACTAACTAGTTCAAAAAATATTTCGAGAATATTCAATTATTGTAACATCATTTTGTTTACTAATGTAAATTCCTACTTTACAAATATCCATATCAAAACTTTTAAAAACATTAAATACAAAATTTTCATAATTTTCAGTAAATGGACCGACATTGATTTCTTGAAGTGTCATATATGAAAGGGAACAAACTAGAATTTTCTGAAAATATATCGATATCCGAAAATTCACACACACACACACACACACACACACACACACACACACACACACACACACACACACACACACACACACACACACACGCACACGCACGCACGCACGCACGCACCCACGCACCCACGCACACACACGCACACACACTAATAATTCTTTAATTACTAAGCGTATCATCTGAATTATATTGATCATCAACACTTTGATGTGGTAAGCCATATTTATGTTTAAAGTGTCTTTGTATCTTTTTTGGAATGTTTGTTTTTTCAATGATTCTTGCTTGCGAATCTTTAGAGAGCTGTTGTGGTGAACGGCATATATCCCTTAACACTAACAAATCACGAACTAGTCTAGGATTCCTTACTATATAGTCTCTTTGTTAATAACAAAATTCATGCTGCTCTGATATATTAGTTTTAACCATTTTGAGTAGTTAGCAACTAAAAAAATAAAAAATAATTAGAGAATTTCTTGGAAATGCTTCTGAGAGTTAAGGTGTGATATATCGCGTCTTCATCAACAATTGAACCGTCCGTCATTACACTCCGTAAACGTTTTCTTGGTGGAATTTGATTATTATTATCTGATTCATCTTGAGCGATGGTATCTGATTCATCCTCTGTCAAATCAAATGTATATTTTTTACGGCCTTTTCGAACAATTTTAATTCTTCATCACTATCTATTCTTGTTCTAATGTATTTTATTGGTAAATTCCCAAATTTACGTAGTAAAGTTGAAGTCCTAGGTGAATAGGACAAAGCAATAAAAAATTGATCACCCTTTGCACTTATGTCTTTAACACCATAACTAATAAAGAAAAGAAAAATACTTTTTAGTATATTTATTCAAAGAATTGTAATTGTCTTCAAAAGTAATAAAAAAGTCTTACCTGAACAATTGTTTCATAACGATGAATGCCATTTGTAAAGGAAAATTTTGTTTGTCTTCGATTGACACTATTAATGTGCACGGAATCGTTGCCATTTTCTAAACTTAACGATTACTTGAGGAATACTTATTGAATGTAAAATCAACATTTGCTGTGCATTTTATAGTTTAACAGAATGATCAAAATCCAATTATTATCATAAATAATGACTTTGTTATTGCATTTACCGCATAGTTATAGACTTGGCATAAATAATGACTGTTATTTGCATTTATCGTATAGTTACAGACTTTGCATAAATAATTAGTTTTGTTTACATTGAAATAATTTAATTAACATTTAATTAACACACGCACACGCACACGCACACGCACACACACACAGACACTACACACTTTAGAAAAGGAGTTTGGAGTAAAATACTGTGGGGCTGACGAACCACGGGGTCTCATTTCTTCTAAAAAATTGCTTACACGACACACACACCCTTCGGAAAATGAGTTTGGAGTCGTTAAATACTGTGGAGCTGACGAACACAGGGTCTCATTTTTTCCGAAGAATCATTAACACACGTGCATAAGCACAAAAGAAGCGTAAATCCGACCGTGCAACCTCCACGTGGTATGCTTTGGATAACGCTAATGCCGGCGGTGAATCAGTCATCAATGAAAATTTTTGTCAGAAACTGATTTTCTTAAAAACGAAAATAAAAATTTTTATTTCAATTTTTTTTTAAATTTTCAAAAAACCATTTTCGAAATTTTTGAAAAAAATTTTTTGGATTTTTTTTTTGTTAATCAATCTTCAGAAAACTCAAAACTGAGTAGAAAGTAAAAAAAAAGGAATAATTGATTTTTGAAAAGATTAGGTCAAGTTTAAGGAACAAAAATCTTGTTCCCTTAATTTTTTCAAAATTTCAATCAATCGGTCCAGGGAAACCGCTGAACCGATCGATCGACCGATTTAGGGGGGCCTTTGGGCTACATTAGACAGTAACATTTTCTTCTAACCTAAGCATTTCCCCCAATATTGTCGAAGATACAGTCGATTAACCAAAAAAAGGGAAAATGGCATTTTTTTGCTCTTTGTTCATGTTAACGTTACAGGTGGAAAAATGTTTTTTTCCAATCAACCATGACAGATTTTTGTAGGAAATTTTCTGCAGAAAAACGAAACCCCTGTCCGCTCGCTGGGCGGCCAGTAGTTTCAGAGATAACGGCAGTTGAGTGAAAAAGGATTCTTTTGCATTCAAAATTCGATATCTCGAAGACAAATGGTCGTATCTGACTCCCGAAAAAAAGCAAATGTAAAAAATTTAGAAAATTTTTTCTTCGTGCTTTATCCAAGAATTGCATGGCTACCGGTGCTCCAAAAAATTTTTAACCAAAAAAATTCGAAAACTAGAGTCTTCAAGCTTTGAAAGCTATGTTTTTTTATTTCCTGTACGGCCATTAGGGTGCCACTTATTTTTCAACATTTAAAATTTAAAGCATACTCCCCTTAAATTTATTACATTTGTTGCAAATATGAATTCCTGAAAATTTCAGCCGAATCGGATAATGTTAACACGTGCCGACTCGACCTTGAAATTCAATAATAATAGTACGCAGTTCACTTATTAAATGCCTTTTTGGAAGCTGTTGGTCTCGATCCATCTGAATATGTGATTAACAGAACATCGGTACGCAAACAGCGAAACACTATTCGCCAGAATATTGCAAATATTAGCAGGGAAATGTTTTTGGGCAGTAATACCAAAGCAATCACAATCCACTGGGATGGAAAAATGCTGCCTAAGCCTTCTAGTGGAAATTACACTGTAGAAAGATTAGCAATAATTGCATCAGCAACTAATATTGAGAAAATACTAGGGATTCCTGAACTTCTTTCGTCCACTGGTGCAGAGATCAGTTCGGCAGTATACGACATTATTAACGAGTGGGGACTAATCGACAAAATACAAGCATTTTCTTTTGATACGACTGCTTCGAATACATGTAGACTAAATGGTGCCTGTGGTTCCTCGAGAGGAGGCTAAATAGAGATATACCTATTATTTTTCGGTTGTCGACATCATATTTCTGAAGTAATTTTGTCAACAGTTTTTAAAAGCTTTATGCCATCCTCTGGTCCTGATATTGCCCTGTTTAAACGGTTCAAGGATTACTGGCCAAAAATAGATATAAATAATTATGCCAGTGGCTATGAAGACATAAAGAAAATATTGGGAGAAGGTGAAAATTTTGAGTCGATACTTAATTTCTGTAGAAAAATGTTGGAAGAAAAATGGCCTAGAAATGACTACAAGGAGTTTTTAGAACTAATATTATTGTTTTTAGGATATAAAAATGCTTCTAGACCGATTACCAAGCAACCTGGCAAGCAAGCAACCTGGTGCTTACCACCATGCTCGATGGATGGCTAAAGGTATCTATTCGTTAAAAATATACCTTTTTCGAGAGCAGTTTAAGTTAACGGCCGCGGAAACAGAAGCGTTATTACAAATTAACGCTTTTATAGTAAAATGTTATTGTCAGTATTGGTTTGTGGCTCATCGGGCAGAAAAAACACCATTAGCCGATATAAAATTATTAAGGTATTTGTACAATTATCCAGTTAAGCAAATTTTTGACATAACAGTAAAAAAAATCCTAAACCATTTTTCCAAGATCCAAGATTTTCAATTCCCACCAATTTTTTAAATCAACCACCGACAGAATGGAAAAATGATCCACTATTTTTGCGAGGAGAAGAGGTTATTAAAAATCTTAGGGTAACGAATGATGCAGCAGAAAGAGGAATCAAACTTCTGACAGACTACAATGAGAAAATAACAAAAAATACAGAACAGCAGACATATTTAGTTCTGGTACTTTTAAAGTAATTTAAACATATATGACTCAATTTTAACAGCATTACAATAATAATACCTACAAGGTTTTGTATTTTTCAGGCTATTGCAGATTACCGAAGAGAATATCCAGACGTAAAATTAGAAACATTAGGAAAAAAATAGTACCAGACTTACAAATATAAATATAGGTACTTTATACCACGTGCCATGTAAGAGATTTTGATTTTTTTTATATTTGTACGAGTGTATTTTACCTCCAACTAAGTTTACTAATTCAGTGCCTGTGCAATATATGCATAAATAAAACAATACGGGAGAACAAGTTGGTTTTAACGTCAATACCCAGATAGTGAAACTAAGAGTTCAAGTCGGCACGTTTTAATGTTATCCGATTTGGCTGAAATTTTCTGGAGTTAGGTTTTATATTCAAAGGAACAAATCTGGGGGAGTCCATTAAAAAAATCAAAAAATTTTTTTCGCCTGTATAAATAAGTGGCACCCTAACGGCCATTTTTCACTGAAATACAGCTTGTTGAAAATTGCCAAAAAAATTCGAAAATTTTTTTGTTCCTTCAATTTTTGCGAGAAGAGTAGTTTAAATTCCTAGATTTAATTTTGGACTTTTGCACAGCTAGATTAGCGATTTCGTCCAGTGTGCGCCGATGCGCCGCCACCAACTATAAATATAACTCGATTTCCACCCTCCAGATCAGATCCAGTTCAGCCGTTTTGAACTCAGAGTCCCCGCGACTTCCAGTCTCTAGTCCAGCCTAGCTGACTAATTGTAAATTGTGCGTGCATTTATTCTCTATTGTAATAGTTTATTAGTGGTGTTAATATAGTGGTTAAAATTCAGTTTAAAAATTCGTTAAACAATTTCCCTGGTATCCTATCCTTTCCCCTTCGACGCTGTAACCGAACGAGACCAAAAAATCCAGAGCCAGCTTAAGAGGGTAGGACCAGCCGCCGCATTAAGAGGGTCGGACCATTTCCAGCACCAGCTAGCCTGTCCGGCGTTTTTATTAAAACGCACGGGGCTTTAATAAAAACATTACGACGTTGTTTTCTTTCACCTCTCTCACCCAGTGTCGGCGGAACTTCGATGGACATAGTAATAAGGGGGTAAGTAGCATTTTACTTATTAGGTATAAGACTGCGGTCGACGCGGAACTCGGTCGTGCCAGGCCTTTTGCTATAGTGTTTCTCATCCACTCGTCGATCGCCGCCGGATACCCCCTTGTCCTTCCGACACTGGTGTGGGAGAGAGGTAGTGCCGTGGTTTAGTGAAAGACCTTGGTGCCGCTCTCCACAGACACCGTAGTGCCTGCCCCGTCAGGGCTGTCAGACTTAGTGTAACTTGTGAACTCCCTAGACATTAACTTTCATAGACCTAATAGTGATAGACACTGTGTTAGACTTAGTATTCTTAATTATTGAACTCGAACTAATCTGTGCGGGAACCGATTTCCTCAACCATGTCTCTGCGCTCCATGCCTATCGATCCCGACTACACCGGTCGCCAACGACGGTGCCTCCACCACGTCGACAACTCGAACCATCGGCGAAACGACTCAGTTATTATATGACTTCCTCGGCCAAGCGGGACGCGCTCCGCCGACTGCCGAGCAGGTCACCTTCACACAGCCTATTGCCGGTATCGAGGACCATCGTTTCCGAGATACGCCAGGGCCGGCGCCGCCGGCGGGACAGGGCCGGTCTCACCTAGTGGGCCCTCTCGCCGCTGCGCTCGACGGGGACGCCCTCGATTATGCCCCGCCTTCTGGACAGGACCGGCAGGGACGGCTACACGGCTCCCAGCCTCGTGCGACCCGGGCGGACCGAAAACTGATCGCCCAAGTCGATTCGGGACTTTGGATACACTGAAACAGTTCGGACGGCGTATTGAGCCGATACTCCGCTCCGGCCTCGTGTGTTTTTCGGAGTATTGTGTTGATCGAAATTCGCGTGCGTGCTGCGGAGACTTCTGAAATAAATTTCACAGTTTGTTAGTGCTTGAAAATGAAGTAGGCCTTAAAATTTGTTGTTGTTTGACCATGTTACATGAAGGGCTCGTGAATATATTTGTGGGTGTGATCTGCCCTGGTATACCTGGGGTCTACAAGCACCCTGGTCATCGGCGTCCGGTGTATCAAGGCGGCATAGAACCTCGTAGCGACCGCCCGAATATGATCGCATGTATAAGGCATGTCTGTCTGTACGTGTAGGTCCTCGATCGTGGTGTACCTATCGGCCCCTGTCAACAGTCGAAGCAGCTTATTCTGGGTACGCTGCATTCTATTTAGAGGGCCCCACGTACACACCCTCGTATACGAACGCCAGCAGCTCGTCCAGACTAGAGGCGACGAAGCGCTGAGGCACGCGCACCAGATCTGCCGGCGCGCCCGGGCTTCCTCCGGGCCGCCCACGCTGCAATCTACCCTCGCCCACGGCGAGCAGCCACCTAGCGAAGGTTTCGCCGTCCACACGATCTCCTTCGGCCGCCGCGTCCACCCTCATGTTTCTGGAGAGGACCATCGTCCTCATCGACGGCCACAGACGAGATCTCTTGATGCAGGCCTCCAATATCTCGCCCGCCGAGCCGCCCGGAATCACCGGCAGCGTCTGTCGGAAGTCCCCTCCGAGCACCACCACCTTGCCGCCCATGGGAAGGTCCCGTCGACCCGTCAAATCGCGCAGATATCTGTCGACGGCCTGCAGCGCCAACCGCGGCGTCATCGGCGCCTCGTCCCACACCACCAGCGCCGTCCGACGCAACTCTTCGCTCCTGGCGTGCTCCACCGCCCAGCCCGCGACCGTCGTCTCCCCGATGGTTATCGGCAACCGGAACGCCCTGTGAACGGTCGTCCCGCCGATGAGCAGCGCCGCCGCTATCCCCGTCCACGCCACGGCCACCGAGGCCATTCCCGAACTCCTGACGCAGCTCAGCAAAGCGTTGTAGAGGTACGTCTTCCCCCGTACCTCCCGGACCGTCCACATAGAAGAGGTTCCCCTCCTCGTCGTCCCTCGCACCTCGCTCGCGGCGCTCCGCGTCCTCTTCCGCCATGATCCTCGCCACCGCGTCCGGTAGCGGAAAGACCTCGCCGCCTGCGCCTCCCCCGCGTTGTTCCGCGGTTCGCACCACCGCCCTCATTACGGCCGCGAATATCCTCTTCTGATCGCCGTTGAGTAGCTCCGCCTCGTACCGGACGCCGTCCGCCTAGTCTCCCGCGTCCTCCTCGACGCCCGCAGCCGCCTCCCGTCGAACCCGATCTCCAACTTCTTCCTCCTCCTCCTCCTCCTCGTCGTCGTCGACGCCGATCCCGAACGCCGCCCAGTCGTCCGCTCCCCGATTTCTCTCGACGACGGCCCTAACCTCTGCCGCCGCTAACCGGAGCGCCTCCCTTCGGCCGACTCCTTGTTGCCGGAAGTCCTCCGTGAGTTCGCCGCGGTACTTCCGCCACAAGCGCCCAATCTCCGCCGGATTGTTCTCGTCCACCACCAAACAACAGATGAGGCCAAAGATCTTCCGGAACCGCCTAGGATGATGTTTCAGCGCCGCCTCCCCCAAGCAGAGGTCGAACTCGTCGACGTTCTCCAGCAGGTTCATCAGCCTGCACACCTCCTGGAACGTATCGCACCGAACGTCCCCCACCTGTTTCAGGTGCTCGAACGACGTGGCCCCACGCACGTGCTGCAGCACCATCCTCAAGTAAAACTTCAGACACCTCCACGACGCACCCCACCAGCTTAGCGACCTGCCTCCTGGGATGCCACGCGCCCCTACTCCACGTGTAGTGGTCGGGTATCTCTACGTACTTGTAGCGACGCGCCTCCGGATCTTCCCTGTTCAGGGCGAACCAAGCCTCCAACTTGGTCGGCGCCCCCAGCCTCCGCTCGAACTCCTCCTGGTCGTCGCCGTCGTCTTCTTCGAAGAGTACCTCATCCTCGCCGGGCAGGTGCACGGGCAGCACCATCACCGCGTGCGACCTGTCGTGCATCTTGAACTCGAAGAGGCGCCACGTCGCCTCCATCGCGCTCACCCAGCGGCCCTCGACATACTCCTTGATCTCGTCGATCACCCTGACACGCCTCTCGCCGTCGCCGTCTCCTCTTCCCGCTATCTCCACCTCCACCATGTCGCCGCCCTTATGCACATATTTGTGCAGATACTTCATCGACAGAAGACTACCGCACACCTCAAAGTTGATGTGGCAGTCGTACTTCGCCGACGCGTAAGGATTATACGGCACCACCCACCGATTATTCAACACGCGGTCGCCCATCTCCACCGTCCTGCCGTCCATCGGCCTCCTATACTCCGGCATCCCGCTCGCCCGCCTCATGTTCAGCGCCGTCTCCTCCCTGAAATCCCTCGGGTACGCCTTCGAGCACCTCCTCCTACCGTCCTCCGCTTCCACCATGCACGGCGCGTTCTCGTCGTGCGCCACCGACGACGAGTGCAGCTGATGCCTAACGACGATCCGGTACAGCCGCGGCGCCGTCTCCCTGTCCGGAATCACAGCCGATATCACCCTGTCGACCGCCTCCGCATCCTCTAGCCGATCGTCCGCCACCAAGGTAACCACAATGTGGGCGTGCGGCAGGCCCCGCTTCTGGAATTCGATGACGTAGGAATAATTCAACACCACCCCGTACAGCTGCTTATGGACGATATCGTCGATGAATTCGTCCAGCTTTCTCTTGAATACCCTACATACGAGGTCCGGCCTGTCCTGCCACCTCTGATTGCCCTCCAGACCAGCGACGATTTCGGGCCAGTTGGGATTGCACGTAAACGTGATGAACAAATCCGGCTTGCTGTGCCTCGCAATCACCGACATCGCGT
Source organism: Aromia moschata (assembly GCA_029963805.1). Classification (NCBI taxonomy): domain Eukaryota; kingdom Metazoa; phylum Arthropoda; class Insecta; order Coleoptera; family Cerambycidae; genus Aromia; species Aromia moschata. The sequence continues at coordinate 235,694 of JAPWTK010000118.1, forward strand.
CGAGGTAACGCCTCTGCCTGCCCCTGTTTCCCCCCTCGAAGAGCACCGGCAGAACGTACGCCTTCCCAACTCGGTCCTCGGGAGCCACTCCGGCCACCCCGCCGGCCGCGATCCTCCGCTCGTTGTACCGCCGCACAACGAGCTGGTGTCCTTATCCGTGTATTTTGTTGTAACTTTGTCTCCGTCAAGATCGCAATGTCTACTTTGTGCTCTGCCATGAATGCTAAAATTTCTGTTAGTTTATTTTTGACGCCACAAACATTTACCAGTAAATAAATCATGGAATGATCCTAAAACTTGCTAAAACTTCGTTAAAAAATCTACGTGTGACAGTGAATACCTCCATGCGGCTTTTAAGATCTAACATCTCGTTCCACGCTTATAAAGCTTTTAAGAACTCAGTTAAATTAATTTTCTCGTCTATTTGACGAGTTACTTCAATTATTTCATCGAAGTTAGGGCTTGCACCTACCTGCGTCCGGGGAGGAATGGCGTGTTGTCGGGGGGATGGGAGGGGGGTTGGCGGGTGGTCGTCCCAGTGGCGGCGGCGCTTCCCGGTGCTGTAGTGGGACCGGCTGCGGCTTCGGCTGCTCCGGTTCTCGCTGCTGCTCGTGGTTAAGGCTGCCTCGCTGCTGGGGCCGCTGTGGGTGCTGTACTCTGGGCCTCTCCTGAGGCGGCAGGTGTATTGGACGCTGTCATCTCTTGGGTTGCCCGTCTGGCTTCCCAGACGTTCGTCTTGGGCGGGGGGGGGTTAAGATGTACTGCGGTGCTGGCGGGGGCTCCTCTCTCGGTTGCATCTGCTGGAGACGATTTTGATAGACCGGGCTTTCGGGGTTGCATGCTGTGTGTTCTCCTTCGCAGTTGGCGCATTTAGGGACGAAGCCCTCCTCGTCTCGGGTATGCGGGCACTCATGTGTGTAGTGGGGGCCTGCGCATTTGACACAGCACGGGGGGTGGCCGCAGTTAACTTTGGCATGCCCCCATTTTTGACATCTGCGGCATTGAATCATTTGTCGGTTATTCTGTCTACGCTCCCATGTTATTTTTGTGAACTGAATGGTATGTACAGATTTCTGTAGTTCCGCCAAGGTGACCTGGTTATCTGTTACTACGAGGTACAGCGGACTCCTGGTGCCCCTCATAAGGATCACCTTTTTTACATTAATGCCTTAATCTTCGATTTCTTCTTTAATTTCTCTGGTTTCGTAGTAGAGGACACCGCTGGGCGAAATGTGTCATCCTGTGGGGGTTTGAGAGTAAAAGCTGGGACTAGTCTTATTCGATACGTTATATTTAAATAACCTTAAGTCTAAAGTTGGTCGAAAATTGTCCTTGTGCAAAAGGGCGTTATTTAAAATTTTCGAGTTATTACCACCACATTGTTGTCCAAGGTGAAATTAATATGTAGTCCAAAATTCATAAAAAAGTCTGTAGCGGTTAGTCCATAAAAAAATATATAGATTTGAAAATTGTATTGGTGCTTACGGCGTTTTAAAACTTTAAACGCTCGTATCTCGGTTCGAGACCGGCGAGAAATTGTAATTTATTCATGTATTTTGACGTTTCTCAGCCGATATCTCAGAAACGGAAGCTTAAACAAAAAAATGCACCTCTTGCAAAATTGTAGAATCAAGTCTAGTGATCACAACAGTGTCTATTTCATATCTTTTTAACCTCACCCTACTGCGAACAATAATTAAATCTACAGCGAAACACAAATTTATTTACCTCGCGGCAGCCGGCCGTCGCGTCGGCCACTTTCCTCTTCCGTCTTGCGTCCCGCGCGCACGATTTGTCTATCGTTGCACATACGTTTTGAGATCCTCAATACATGAAGTGTGATTATACACAGCGTTATGTGATATAATATTTAAGATTTCATGACTGTTTTATTTGGCTTATAGTGAAACGATTATATATAGTTCCAGTTAGTTTACGGGTAAGTAATTTTACCGGTTTTTATATTCATACACAAAAATAACAGGAGTCATTTAAGGGTCACCTGTAACAAAAAGAAAACAAAAAAATGGATGTAAGTGGAAGTTCAACTTCTGAAAGTGAAGTAGAATCAACCATCCGCATTTTAAAAACGAACATTGAAAGGTGTTTGATATGTAGAAAGTCTTCAGGTAGCTTTGTAAAAGGTTCTGAAAAAACTTTAAAAACTATAAAAGAAGTGACACAAGTTAGAGAAAAGCTTCAAAAATCCACTAGCATCCAAACACTGTATCAAGATATTGCAAGTATTGAGACCGGCGACGATAGTATGTTAATTTGGCATAAATCTTGTTATTGTAGCTATATTAGTAAAAAAGAGCATTGATATTTTACGCTGTAAGGCGACTAAGAAACCTCAAAATGAAGAATTGAATGTCTCTAAAAGCTCTTCCTCAGTAACAGTAAGAAAGGGAACATTTAACGTAAAGAATTGTGTATTTTGTCAAAAAAGAAGCAATAATAGAAAAATATCGCAAGTGTTAACTACCAATATTGAGACCAAAATAATACTTATAGCCCAAAATGACAGCTCTATAATGAAACGTATAGGTAACAACGATTTGATAGCCATGGAAGTAAAATATCATCCGAACTGATTTTTAAAACATTGGAGGGCCTATATTAAAAACAAACCTGGGGATAGAGAAGAGCTTTCTAAACTAGAAAAAGATGAAACTGTGGAAAACTTACTTTTCAAAGAATTACGTACTGGATTTGAAAAGAAAAAAGGGTTTTCTGTTTCTTCCATATATGCTAGATATATGCATCTAGGGGGAAAATTATCTAAAAGGCACGTTATTGAAAAACTACAGATTCATTTCGGTGATGATATTAATATTATCAAATCTACAAAAGCTAACAAATCAGATGTTATAATATCCTCCAAGTTTTCATCAAAAGATGAAATTTTACATGCGTTCATAGAAACTTCGGAGGAACCTGAATTTGCTTCACAAATGTTCACAGGGTCGTCGGAGTATTCTGTTCTGCATAGAATTATTAACGAAATTAAGACAGACATGGACAAAATTCCTAATTTCAATTCATTTCAAAATTTGGAATTGGATAGCTATCGTAAATATATTCCAGAAGCTTTAGTGTGGCTCATCACCCTTTTGATTTCTTCTGAAAATTGTCAATCTGTCGAAACTAAAATGTTATCAATTTGTCAAGATATAATATTTACATATTCTCGAAACAGGAAATTCACACCTAAACATGTTGCTCTTGGAATAATGGTGCATCAAGAAACTAGGTCTAAAAAAATAATAGAAGTATTACACCGCTGTGGTCATACAATATCTTACAAACACGTATTACAAATGAGAAACACAATAGCTCAGGAGGAAATTATTAAATACAAAAAAAATGACTTTACAGTTATTCCCTCACAAATAGTTTCCAAACGTTTTATGCAGTTTGCAGCCGACAACATAGATATTCTCGAAGAAACTTGAGATAAAGCTCCCACTTTTCATGCTACACAAATGGTAGTGTTTCAGCAAGGTCCCCCTAAGAATGATTGTATTGAAGGTATGAAACTGTTACCATATAAGACGAAATTGGACATACCTGACGATTTCCATTTACTAAACAAAATAAATATTAGTACCTCGACACATCCAGTCCTATCCAGACCTATCGTCCAGAATAAACAACTACTTTTAGAACTTGCAACGAATTCGTCATACATGCGTACTCACAATTTAGCTTGGATTTTAGCGAGAACTAATCATAAATCATTCGATGATATAACTGTTCCTCAATGGACAGGTTTCCATAAATTACTTGGCGATAATGAAGATATTGTAACAACGTATGGCTATTTACCTTTATTACCTTATGTCTCCTCTGATTATGATACTCTATGGACCGTTCTACAAAGAAGCATGCAAATGGCACACATTTTAAATATCAGCCATGTAGTTATTACCTTCGATCAGACCTTATATTATAAGGCCAAAGAAATACAATGGCTGAAAAATAATGAATGCCAGAACATCATCATTAGACTTGGGGGTTTTCATATCATGCTGAATTTTTTAAAAGTCATAGGACAATATATGGAAATATCGGGATTGAGAGATGTGTGGATTGAAAGTAATTTGTATGGCGATCCAACTGTTCAAGCAATTTTTGCTGGTAAGAAATGGAACAAAGGCATTCGAGCTCATAAATTAACCTATGAAAGTTTATGGAGAATGCCGATTTGTGCCTTGTTGCCGATTTTTGAGAAATGGCTATTAGATACTAAAAGTGACCACATTCACTCCATCAATTTAGCAAAATTAACCGCTACTCAGTTGTGTACAAATATTATGGAGAAACAAGTATTCAAGAACGAATTCCAATCCATTGTAAATTTACTTGAGGAATGTATGGACACTTATGAAGAATTTGTAAATGCACAAAGTCCGACAGTGAAATATTGGATGAATTATTTGACGTTAGTAGATATATTACTTGAATTTTTATACAGTGAAAGATCTGGAAACTGGAATTTACATCTAAGAAGTTTGAGACGCATGATTCCGTGGTTTTTTGCATTTGATCACATAAATTATTCTCGTTGGGCACCCATATATTTGATAGACATGTTAAATTTGGAGAGCACGGCACCTAATGTGTACACCGAATTTATAAATGGAAATTTTGTTGTAAAACGTTTACCAGGAACTTTCAACACAATATCTGTGGATCAAGCTTTAGAACACGTTAACAAGACATCAAAAGATGCCGGAGGTATAGTCGGTTTAACACAAAATAGTACCCGACTTTACGAATGGTACTTAAGCTACAATAAAATTGGGGTTATGATTAATACATTTCTGAATTCAATAGGTGGTACATCCGATTTTATTAATCAGAATATCGAAATTGGGTCGAAACGAAAAATAGTTGATGAAGAATCTGTAGTAACGTTACAACACCAATTTAATAAATTTAAGATATTTACCCAAACTCAAGATTCTATAATTTCAATTTCAACGAATACTATATTTAGTAAAATAACGGAAGAGAGCCTATTAAATGCCAGTAAAATAGGAGAAGAAGCATTTACAAAATTCGTGGCTATAATGGACAGTGGCACATTTTATAAACCCATAACGAAAAACAAGCTTAATAAACTTAATAGTGAAACACCTCCAGTACAAAAGAATGAAAAATTGAAAACACAAATGCATGGACAGGAAATTCTTCAAAAAATTTTTGCTGCCAGAGAAATGGGAAGAGAAGTAAATTATTTGGAAATATTTAAACATGAACTGACATTGTATCCCATGGCACTTGCTGTAAATGAGGACATGTTAATAACACCCTCAAATAAAAGCGCCCTTGGAGCACTCTTGGAAGGCTGTGGTCCAACTTCACTTTCTGAATTTCCGCATAATAATGATTCCGCAATATGTTATATTTATGAAGCTATGTCTATTGTTCAAGGTTTAGGAAAACCAACAAATGCTAAAACGTTTGGAGATTATGTCAACATATTCTCTGCAATTGTGTTTAAAAATGTTCTCTGTGCAAAGAGAATAGATGTGGTGTTTGATCATTATTATGAAGTTTCAGTAAAAAATGGCACCAGAATTAAGCGAGGCTTAAAAAAATCCATTGACATAGAGATTAATAACGAAAATATACCCTTACCACGACAATGGCAATTGTTCATTCACTCCCCACAGAATAAAAAGCAGTTGACAAATTTTTTATCTGAACACGTAACCATAAAATCTCTAAATCAAAACGTTGAATTTGTGACGAGTGGTGGATTTTCCGATGTTTTAGAGTATAGGAGCAATTTTAATATTGAAGATGAATACCTGAAATCAAATCATGAAGAAGCGGATACTCGAATATTACTCCATATTTTGTCTGCTAAAAGAGCTGGTTATAATACGTGTATTGTTGAATGCAGTGATACCGACGTATTAGTACTACTGTGTCATTTTAGACAACATTTAACACGTGAAATTTGGATGAAGACTGGCAAAAAGGAAAAAACTCGATATATACCTATTCATCTGTTAAATATAGAACCACATCTTTAAAAAATTTACCAGCATTCCACGCTTTTACCGGATGCGATACTACAAGTCAATTTGCTGGCTTAGGGAAAAAACTTTGTTGGAAAGTTTACCTAAATTTTCATCACCTGTTGGATGACTTGGGCGTACAATTTGTAGATGAAAGTTTTGCAAATATGCACCGTTTTACTTTGCAACTTTATACGGACAACAAAGACATCAATTCGATAAACTATCTTCGTGGCATATTAGCAAGTTCAAGAACAGTAGATAAATTACCACCTACAGAAGACAGTTTAAGGCAGCATTGTTTACGAGCACATTATCAGACGCACATTTGGCTCAACGCCTTAACACCAAAACACAGTTTTCTCAACTACTCTGAATATGGTTGGAAAGTTGAAAATTCTGTTGTATTTCCCATTTTACAGACCCTTCCATCAATACCAACAAATCTAACAGTTTTTACTTGCCGATGTAAAAAAGGTAATCGAAACGCTTAAATTTAATGATACAAAATTATACCTACATATATTTATGTCTTTTTTAGATTGTCATACAAAATGGTGCAGTTGTAAAAAAAATAATATATCATGTTCTGGATCGTGCAGGTGTTTGGGACAAAAATCTTGTCGTAACGTAAATCCATCCGTTGTAACAACAAACGTTATTGATAAAAATGATGGATCTGATTGTGATGACACTGATGACGAATGAATTTTATGTTTCATTTTTTAATAAGCATAGGTATAATTTAAATGATATAATGCCTCTAATATTGTTTGTTTATCTGTTATGATTTCATATTCTACTGTATAATATTCGAATTTGTTATAGTTACCTACAATACCTATTATTGGATTTCTAATGCTAACATTGTAAATTATTTCATTTGTTATTGTTTATTCTAATTAAAACAATTAAAACACTGTCAATCTGTCAATCTTATTTTGTTCATGTAAATATTCCGTAAAAGCCAAAAAAATAATATAATGCCATCAAACTTTATATAATCGACTATTATTCTTAAATCGGCTCCACTCGAAACTAGGGCAACGTCTGCGCGCGGGACGCAAGACGAAAGGGGAACCTAGTCGGCCGTCGGCCGCCGCGGAGTAAATGAATATGTGCTTCGCGGTATATTTAATTATATTTCTCATTAATTTGATAACATAAAATCATAAAATACATACTGTCAGAGTCACAAAATATCACTCTACAATTTTGAAAGAGTGAGATTTTTTTAATTCGAGTCATCGTTTTCGAGATATCGGTTGATAAAGGCGAAAACGCATCGAAAAATTGCAATTTTTCGCCGGTCTCGAACTGAGATACGATTCTCTCGATTTTCTTATTTCCTCTCAGCAAACCCTCTCATTTGATACCCATACCATGGGGGTGCGCAAAAAATAACTAGTCCGCGATTTTGAGCCGCCATATTGGATTTAGAGTAAATTCACTTCATTTTCTTATTTCTTCTCAGCAAACCCTTTCATTTGATACCCATATCATGGGAGTGCGCAAAAAATAACTAGTCCGCCATCTTGTGCGGTCCGCCATATTGAATTTAGAGTAAATTCATTTTATTTTCTTATTTCCTCTCAGCAAACCTTCTCATTTGATACTCATATCATGGGAGTGCGCAAAAAATAACTAGTCCGCCATCTTGAGCGGTCCGCCAAATTGGATTTAGAGTAAATTCACCATATTTTCTTATTTCTTCTCAGCAAACCCTTTCATTTGATACCCATATCATGGGAGTGCGCAAAAAATAACTAGTCCGCTATTCCTGCACGGCCCATCTTAGACCTTCCGCCATCTTAGACCACTCAAGTTTATGTTCGAAAACAATGTCTAGAACCACTTAAACCTAATCACAATGTTAGAAATGAGCAGGTACTAAAGAAACAAAATTTTAGGTCTTCCGAAAATGTTCAGACTATAAGCGGTCTCTGTGAATGTTTGGACTATAAGAGCCAAAAAGTTAAAAAGTGACTAGAAGGAGGCGGAAGGTCGTCATATCATGGGAGTCGACAAAAAATAACTAGTCCGCCATCTTGAGCGATCCGCCAAATTGGATTTAGAGTAAATTCACCATATTTTCTTATTTCTTCTCAGCAAACCCTTTCATTTAATAATAATAATAATAATAAAATATTACTAATTATATTACGTAATATAATAATAATAAAACTGGAGAAAGTGGAGACGTACGCCCTAGTAATATCGGCAAGGAGTGATGACGACTAGATTTTTTCCAAGAACCCCCCCCCTTTGGGTTTTTTTTTTTTTTTTTTTTAAAAAACACAAGGGGGAAGGGTTTTTTTCCTCCCCCCTTTTTTTAAAAAGAGGGGGGTTTTGGGGGGTATTTTCCCCCCCCCCCCCCCCCCCCCCCCCCCCCGGGCGGGGGGGGGGTGCCCCCCCCCCCCCCCCCCCCCCCCGCGGGGGGGGCCCCCCCCCCCCCCCCCCCCCCCCCCGGGCCCCCCCCCCCCCCCCCAATACACAAAAACATTTTTAAATCTTTCCCCCCCCCCCCCCCCCCCCCCCCCCCCCCCCCCCCCCCCCCCCCCCCCCCCCCCCCCCTCCCCCCCCTTTTAAAAACACAAAAAACCCCCACATACCCTCTCGCCGCCCCCCCCCCCCACAAACGGTTGACAGGGCCCCCACCCCCCCCCACACCACACCCCGAACAGCCGCCCCCCCCCCCCCCCCCCCCCCCCCCCCCCCCCCCCCCCCCCCCCCCCCCCCCCCCCCCCCCCCCCCCCCCCCCCCCCCCCCCGCCCCCCCCCCCCCCCCCCCCCCCCCCCCCCCCCCCCCCCCCCCCCCCCCCCCCCCCCGGCCCGGTTCTCCCGGCCTCGGGTCCCCTCCCCCCCCCCCCCCCCCCCCCCCCCCCCCCCCCCCCCCCCCCCCCCCCCCCCCCCCCCCCCCCCGGCGCCCCCCCCCCCCCCCCCCCCCCCCCCCCCCCCCCCCCCCCCCCCCCCCCCCCCCAGCCCGGGCGGCCACCCCCCCCCCCCCCCCCCCCCCCCCCCCCCCCCCGGGGGGGGGGGGGGGGGCGGCCCGCCCCCCCCCACGGGTTGGGAGGAGGGAGTGATGACGACGAGATTCGCCAAGAACATCGCGGCATTAGGATTATCTTTTAATGTCATTAGAAATGACCAGAAGGCAATATTGTTACAAACTTGCCACATTGTAACTATACGCAAATACTATATGCAAATGTACTATATGCAAATAATTGAGATGAAAAGGCGAAGTATCACCCTTGTCGGGCGCTTTTAAACATAACCGAAAAAAATTATCAAAACAACATATTGACATAACATAACAATACTGGATAAAACTGTGTGCATGAAAAATAATAACAACAACATAATAACCACTCCTGATTAGTAGTTAAACAAATATATACCCAATTATTATATTTACAACATTATAATAAACATATTTACCTACGAATATACCTAATATGCAGTAATAGATATACACAATTTTCAGTAAAATTTCAGGTCCTTTTCCATGGCCAAAGTAAATATTCTCAGAGATTACGGCGACAGGTAGATATTTTTTATTTTCTTTTAAAGTTTAGGATAGTGTAATTGTAGAAAATGACAGGTAGAGTATTATAGGCTTTGCATGCACAATATGTAAAAGAACGTTGATATACCGAGGTTTTGTGCTTGGGTATAACTAACAATCGCGAGTTTCTTGTTGACAAATTATTGACATCCCGAAATCTTACTCTTTTTATTTAGGTAAGTTGGCTTACTATTAGTCAAAAACTTTATGTGTTAAACTTAATAAGTGCACTTTGCGTAAGTCTTCTAATTTCAATCTTCGCGTTTCGTGTATTTTATGACTAACATGGTCATATTTTCGAATTCCAAAGGCAAACCGATAACAAGAATTTTGTATCTTTTGTAGCCTCAATTTGTCATATGCTAGTAGAGCAGGACCATACACACAATCACAGTAGGATATTTTTGAAATTATTAGCGATTCACATAATTGTAATTTGAGATGCGAACTCATAACGTCTTTATGAGGATAAAGTTGTCTTAATATATTGTACGAACTCTGACACAACTGATTCACATGTTTGGTAAAGCGGAGTTCAGAGTCAAACCAAAGTCCTAAGTTCTTAGCTTCTTCTTTGATAGGTATGTTTTCACCACTGATATTAATGTGAATCATTTCCTTGGCATTTCCACGCTTCGTCTTAGGCCCAAAAAGTATAGCTGACGACTTACTGGCATTAAGCTGTAAATTATGAGCTACCGAGATGTTAAGTAAGGATTTTAAATCATCATTGATTCTATTAATAGTATCATGCTGATCGGCCTAAGATGAGACATGTTGCACGGATTTGATAACTTGGCCAAGGGAATGACATTTGCAGATTTCCATATATCAGGAATTTTATGGGAAGACAGGCAGCTATTAATGATGTTCGTTAAATGATCTATTAAATGTGGAATTACTATATTAAACATCTTTAAAGATATCATGTCCGAACCGACTGCGTTACTTTTTAATGACTTAAAACATTTCATAACATTTTCCCTCTCTACGGTCTTGAAAGAAAAAGAGATATTGTCATCAATTTAGAATTTTTATATTTTTGAAGTAGTGCTACATGAGCTGTTTTGTCACATTGTGGAAGATTAATGAAATGCTTATTAATAGCATTTACATTAGCTAAATCATTTGGCAAGTCCGAGCCTTGTCTATTTATTATAATATTTAAATTTCTAAGGGTATTCCATGTATTTTTTGGCATTTTTTTGTTTTACAACATTATCTAAGTATGCCCTTTTCCCTCTATTGCGTGTTTTGTATAATTTCGTATCATTTATTTAACCATTTGTTTTCTGTTATTAGTTCATAACCGTTTGTAATATAACATATTATATTTGTAATATCACATATTATATCTCATAGCTAATTTAGTCTGTTTTTATGTAAGAATTCGTGGAAGTGTTGTAAATCAACTATGTTGACACACATTCCTTTTGAAAAAGGGATACTGTACTTGTACTGTTTTGCCTTTTCAATAAACTTATTTATTATTATTATTATTACTATTATTATTATTATTTTATAGTAGTCCCAATGAGCGGGTAATTTAGTTTTTTTGAATCTAGTGTAGGCCGCATCTCGTGTTTCCATCATTACACGGATGGTGTATGTAGCCATGGTGCTGGTGGTTTCGTGGTTCGGACTTTACGAATAGGGGCACAACTTTCGAAGACAGCAACTAGATTAGTGTTTAGATAATTTACCATGCTATTAACATCTGTAAAATTATAAATTAGATCCCAATTTACCGAATGAAATTTACAAAAAAAAGGTGTTTTCATCGAAATTTTTAAAATCCCTAAATACGACAAACTTTACACTGTTTTTCGTTTTCAGTTTATTAAGTTCACAGGTCGTCGAACAATGATCCGATAAACCATGTATATTTACAACCGTTACATTAGAAACACATTCAGAATCACATTCAGATATTATTAAAACGTCTAAGAGGGTTTGCGATGCACCTGTTATTCGTGTTGGCTCTTTGATTATTTGAATTAAATTATAAGATTCCAGAAAGTTGCTAAAATTAGTTACACTGGAATTGGATGAAAGAAGATTAATATTTAATCATTAAAAAAATCTAAAATGTTTGCTGATGGTGGCCGGTATATTACACCTACAGCATATCGCTCTCCCAATAACGTAGTTGTAATCCAAAGCTGTTCTATGTGAAGCTGATTTATACGATAAATTTCTTTATATTTTATATTGTTTTTTATGTAAAAACCTATACCACCGCCCCTGCCATCCCTGTCTGCTCTAACAAAGTTGTAATGTGGAATTGAAATTGTCTTAGTTTGAATATTTGGATTTAACCATGTTTCAGACACTGCAAAAATATCAAAATTTTCATTATTTATATAGTCTCTCAAAATATTAAAGTCAGATACTAGAGATCTCCCATTAAGGTGTCCAAATTTCATATTGCTTATTTAATTACCTATTGAACTTATTGAACTACTAAATATATAAAAATGATTTATCGACCGACACATATACACATTATTAAAAAAAAAAAAAAAAACAATATTTATCAAATAATATGTAATTAAAGAGAAACTAAAAAATCCACTTATATATCTACATATCCTACTAACACAATACAAGTCTAGTTATTTTTTCCTTTTTCTTTTCTTGTTAGTTTTGTCGATTCCAGTTTAGTTTCGGAAATGGAGTGTGATCTTAGGGTTTTGCGGGGTTGGTTTTTGAGATCCTTCTCTCCTGTTTGACTTGTTGGCGGATCCTTGGGTGAAGATTCTGCAATATTATCAGAGGCCTTTAATATGTCAGTATTCAGAAGCTCCTCATACGTGAACCCTTTGCCATTTACATAAAGTTTGTTGCGAACAATGTGCGCTTTCTGTTGATTTCTCTTCGCCTCACAGAGATGTTCTAGTAACAGTTTCTTCTCCTTCCTGTCATCTGGTGAGAGGTCGTCCCCGATTGCTGTAGATGTTCCTTTCAATTTACTGCATTTGGATAATACCAACTTTTTCACCAAATATCTTGTGAACTTAACTACAATTTTTTCTCCTCTTTTGCTGCACCTAGAGCATACACATTATCCACACAATCTGCAGATAAATTTAGGCCAAGGGTAATATTAAATAAACCCAGCACATACTGTAATAAGTCTCCATCGAAGCAAGTATTATAAATTATTATATTATTTTCCCTAACAGCCCTTTCTAGGTATCTGTTCCTTTTTTTAGTTCGCAAATTTCCTCTTTTGCTATCTTCAGATCATCAGAACTACTATGGATGCATGTTTTCAATTCCTGTATCTGAGACGTAAAAGATTCAGACAGCAGCCTATTTTGTTCAACTATAAAGGCCTTCAGCTCCTCGCCCATGATTTTTAACCTTATATGGTTATCAATTTATTATAAGCTCCTGGACAATATTTATGTCCTGTATTTATATATTTGATACCCATATCATGGGAGTGCGCAAAAAAAGAACTAGTCCGCCATCTTAGACCGTCCGCCATATTGGATTTAGAGTAAATTCATTTTATTTTCTTATTTCTTCTCAGCAAACCGTTTCATTTGATACCCATATCATTGGAGTCCGCAAAAAATAACTAGTCCGCCATCTTGAGCGGTCCGCCATTTTGGATTTAGAGTAAATTCATTTTATTTTCCTATTTCTTCTCAGCAAACCCTTTCATCTGATACCCATATAATGGGAGTGCACAAAAAATAACTAGTCCGCCATCTTGAGCGGTCCGCCATATTGGATTTAGAGTATATTCATTTTATTTTCTTATTTCCTCTCAGCAAACCCTCTCATTTGATACCCATATCATGGGAGTGCACAAAAAATAACTAGTCCGCCATCTTGAGCGGTCCGCCATATTGGATGTAGAGTAAATTCATTTTATTTTCTTATTTCTTCTCAGCAAACCCTTTCATTTGATACCCATATCATTGGAGTCCGCAAAAAATAACTAGTCCGCCATCTTGAGCGGTCCGCCATTTTGGATTTAGAGTAAATTCATTTTATTTTCCTATTTCTTCTCAGCAAACCCTTTCATCTGATACCCATATCATGGGAGTGCACAAAAAATAACTGGTCCGCCATCTTGAGAGGTCCGCCATATTGGATTTAGAGTATATTCATTTTATTTTCTTATTTCTTCTCAGCAAACCCTTTCATTTGACACCCATAACATGGGAGTGCGCAAAAAATAACTAGTCCGCCATCTTAGACCACTCAAGTTTATGTTCGAAAACAATGTCTAGAACCACTTAAACCTAATCACAATGTTAGAAATGAGCGGGCACTAAAGAAACAAAATTTTAGGTCTTCCGAAAATGTTCAGACTATAAGCGGTCTCTGTGAATGTTTGGACTATAAGAGCCAAAAGTTAAAAAGTCACTAGAAGGAGGCGGAAGGCCGTGCACTGCCTTGGGGTCACTCCCGGAAGCGGCACTACCCTCTCTCTCCCTGCCTAAGTGTCGTGTGAACGGGGGTATCGGACGGCGACCGACAGGAACGACTATAAAGGTACCTATTCACGTTCAGTCGGCCGGCCGATATTTTTCGGAAAGGCCATTGCCGGACGGCCGCTTCATTCTACACACGCACATGTGAGCTTTATTTCTGTATGAGAAACAAATAAACGAAAGAGAGACAGAGAAAGCTATATTAATAATGTAAAAAAAATATCAATGTTACTTACAATATCATTATTATTGTGTAAGGGAATAAATGTCAAAACGATTAAATTAATGTTTAATGGAGGCGGTTGGGGCGAGGTGACACATCTGTAAAGAAAGAGAACGAAAGTCTGAGTAACCAATTCACTTAAGTACCGTTTGTATTAACATTCTGAATTAATTATGCCTAAACAGTAATTTATGAATTATGAGAATTTATAGTTTCCTTTGTATGTGTGCATCATTTGCTAGCTGTCCACTAAGCAGTAAATAGTGCTAAGGGCAGAATCACGCGAAACACCTGTTCCAGATGTGCCATGAGTATTAAGGGCAGAATCTCGCGAAGTACTCATCTACGAACAGTTAACAGACACTGAGGGGCAGAATCACGCGACAGTGCTGTGGTAGCTCAGATGAACGTAAACTAACAATGATGCTTTAAGAGTGCATTACAAACTAATTGATAGCATCAGTACTGCGCTTATGAGATCAGGCTATACAGAAAATATACCTAAATATGCGTACAGTAAGTAAAATGATTACCCGTAAGTAAACTCACCTTATTATTGTGTTATTTAAAATAACTGGCTTGCACACACAAGAACCTCAACATACACAGAAAGTCACCACATTAATAATTAGTAGACTGGGGTCTTTTAAACCTGAGCCCGCGATGTTTATAAAATCATAGCGTCTCAAATGGTCCACGCTCATATCTAAACCAAAACATCCACGCGATGACTATTCTGGGCCGGTCGCAAGTCCCTATGTAAGCAAATTTATGTTGTATGAAAACTACGTATATAAATAAATGTGTATGTCTTACACACAGTTAAACGACAGGTCGCTGCCTGCTGGCGGCCAGTTGTTTGTAGGTTTGATACGTGAGTAGCGATTCGCCGGCCGGCATCGGACTACAGGCCTAATTTTCGTCTAGACAAAAATTTGCCATCAGTTTTAATTCGATGACGCCGAAAAAATGGCAAACCAGCCTAGTTTTATAAAAGACTTTATTGATTTGTACCGTAAACATAAATGTTTGTGGAAAATAAAGGACACTACATATGCCAACAGAGCTTTGCGAACCAAAGCACATGAAGAATTACTTGAACTTTATAAAACAGTGGATGCTGAAGCTACTATAGAATCCGTGAAACATAAGATAAACAATTTAAGAAGTGCTTTCAGAAAAGAACTTTAAAAGGTGAGAATGTCAAAAAGAAGCGGTTCTTCTGCTGACGAGATATACACGCCTTCGCTATGGTACTACGACATTTTTTTTGTATACAGCAGATCAAGAAGAACGTAGGGAAACACTGTCTACTTGCACGGATATACAGGACGGATCCGAAAAGGGGGACAACGAAGAAAATGAAGTAAGTAGATATATTTTCAAATATTTATTTCGATTTATTCTAATTGTTAATTAAACATTCTAATAGCTAATTAAGTATTTATTTTAGTTTAAATATCAATTTAAATATCTTGCAAGAAATTAAAGAAAATTATTTTGCCAAGCAACCTTTCCTCTAGTCATAAAATATGTTTTATATTTCTCGCGATTTTGTTTAACATTTTCTGCAACATTTCTGTTGTAGCCAAGTTGTAGTCCATGTAAATGCTGATTTTGATTTTGCCTCCATTCACCTGGTGCTATTTCACCATTATCTAATATTTCTTGATCGAAAGTATTTGAAGAAGCATAAGACGACTTGGCGTTTCTGC
This sequence comes from Aromia moschata, assembly GCA_029963805.1. NCBI lineage: Eukaryota > Metazoa > Arthropoda > Insecta > Coleoptera > Cerambycidae > Aromia > Aromia moschata. Next base: position 251,682 of record JAPWTK010000118.1, read on the forward strand.
GAAGATAATTATGCAATACGCACCCTGCCAATACCACAAAATCTATTTTATTCGGATTCATATTTATTGCGGTGTGAAAAACTCTAAAACGATTGGCAAGGACTCCAAATGCATTTTCTACCACACGCCTGGCTCTACTAAGTCGATAATTGAAAATGCGCTGTTCTGGAGACAAATTTTTCTGAGGATATGGTTTTAATATATTTTCGTGCAAGGCGAATGCATCATCAGCAACAAACACATAATTTAAATTCTCAACCGTATCATGTGTAGACGGCAAATTCAAGGTTTTGTTTATTAATTTGTCATGAAAGTCAGTGCACTCGAATACACCTCCATCTGAGACTCTACCATTGCAGCCTACATTCACATAAATAAAGTCATAGTTAGCATTGACAAGTGCCATTAGGACAATACTAAAGTAATCTTTATAGTTATAAAAATAAGAGCCACTGTTTTTTGGTTTGGCTATGCGAATGTGCTTCCCATCCAATGCGCCCCCACAGTTTGGAAAGTTCCATCTGTTCTGAAAATCTCTTGCTATATCTTGCCATTCGTCGGGATTTTGTGGAAACTAGAAAGAATGTTTAGGTTAAATAATTATAAAAGAAAATATTGTCTGATATAATTTTCTTTATTTTTAGTTTGAGTCCGATTTGGGCAGTGGAGAGGCGTCAAATCCATTCTCACCACCAACAACAACTTCCGAGTCGACATTTTCATCCAGAACACCCACACCGACGACTACACGAAAGAAGGCAAAACAAACAAAACATGAAGTGATGATCGAGCAGGCATACAAGGTATTGTTACGAACGCTGGGCCAGTCCGCCCCTGCCTTCATGATCCAGCCCACTGAAGTCGATGACGTACGCGGGCAGCGCCCGCGTCGAAAGATGCGGCTTTGCCCGATGGTTCGGGAATCGAACGGCCCGGCCAATTTTCCGCAAGGAATAAACGCGGGGTTTCGACGCGGGACAGTTCAGTTCTATTTAAATATCGGCGCGGCTTACAACGCCAAATAAATTGTATAAAAAAAATTATGTAAATAAATATGTTAGTTTAAAAGTACGAGTTTAATTTTTCACACCTCACGAACCCGAAATAAATAAAACGTTACATTGGTGTCCGGGTGAGTGTGAAAAAAAAACTGAACAATAAAGACATTTAAATAAATAAATTCGCGATAAATAAATTAAGTGAAATGGCTTCAAGACAGGTGTTTTTGAAGGACCTTAAAGTGGCGGATTTGAAAAGAGAACTCGAAGAACGGGAGTGCGAGACACAGGGAAAAGGCCGATCTACAAAATAGACTTCGAGAAGCTTTGGAAAATGAAGGTGAAAACCCTAATACATATTTATTCGACTTGCTGGCGATATAAATTCGGCGTTGCAAAGTTTAGAAAAAATTATTAAAAACTCTGGAAGCGGAGAAAAATCTAGAAGAGAAACTTTAGAAAATGCCACCCAAATGCAACAGAATTAAGGAAACGTCTGGAAACTTAAGAGGGATGGAACAGAAACTAATAGAAAACATGGATCAAAAATTACTGGAAAATTATACAACTTTAGAAAAGAAAATTACGGAAAATTCTAGTTGCCTCCAGAAACAAATAGGCGAATATGTGGACGGAAAATTTGAGGAAATGGAAAATAAGTTAGTTACCGTAAAGAAAATCCACAATAAGTTTCTAAAGTAAGAGAAAAATTCACTGAGTTTGGAAAGTGGGGAACAACAGCAAATGGTCAATACCTCTCTGAAGTCACCTGGTAGCGACAGCGACAGGTTGAGTAAACCCGAATTGAGCAGTCCTGTGGAAATTTCGAAAATTCGTATGAAACCACCACAGTTTGATGGTAAGAGCTCATGGGTCAATTATCTACGACAATTTGAGGCTGCAGCGAGGGCAAATGGTTGGTCGTTGGCAGAGAAGGCTACAGCGCTGACGCTGGCGCTACGTGGTGACGCCACAGATATTTTACAGACGCTTTCTCTGGAAGAACAAGATGATTACCATCAACTAGTTAAAACTCGAAATGCGTTATGGTCAGTCCCATCTCGAGCATGTCTACCATTCGCAGTTGAAGAACCGCTATCAAAAAGTAACAATCGCTGCAGGAATTCGGCGACTAGCGCGGTTAGTTCGTTTGGCGTATTCATCTACGCCGGAGAACGTCAGGAACGACTAGCCGTCAGGCGTTTTTAGACGGCCTGCGTATACTAGACCCGTCAAGCTCTGACCGCTCGGCCCAGCAAGTTGGTGGATGCTTTGGCGCGAGCTTTGGAATCGAAGCGCTAAAGAAAGTGCAATCAACTACACCGCAAGATGGAGAATTAAGAAGGAACATGTAATAAAGATTAGGCGAGTGCCAAGGAGATATTGGAAAAGGCCAATTCGGCGTTGGAATGGTGCTAAGGATCAAATCGTGGTCCATTAAAAAAAAAACCGACAAAGATGTCAGCACTACGGTGTGATGATTGGCAGCGGGATGAGCTCTAGAGATCAAGAGAATGACCCGAACTAAACCAATGGAATGGAAGAAAAGGTCGGAAACCATGGAAGAAGTATACGGTACTCGCCACAGTAAAGTCGTACTGGGCTCATGGAATTCCCTGTCTAAGCGACGGACTCTTAAAACGCGTTCTGGAGAAATCAGATGATACCGAAGAGCGAAAACAACATAGTCCCCAGGAACAGAGTGCCAGAGGTATTGGAGGAGATCCACAATGGAAGCACTGGCGGACACCTAGGAGTAACAAAGACGCGGGAAAATTAGGGAGCGTTTCTACTGGGTGAACTGCACTACTGACGTGAAGGAGTGGTGCAAGAAATGCGTGGTGTGCCTGCAAGTAATGGTCCGCAACGGCACCCGAAGGCTCCAATGCGACAATACAACGTGGGTAGTCCGTTTGAAAGAATTGCCATCGATGTAGCAGGTCCGTTTCCGGAAACAGATAATGGAAATAAATACATCGTCGTCGTGATGGATTATTTCAGCAAATGGGTAGAAGCGTATGCCCTTCCAAACCAAGAGGCTTCTATTGTGGCGGACGCTCTCATCAAGGACTGGATCTGTCGATTTGGTGTACCTCTGGAATTACATTCGGACCAGGGGAGAAATTTCGAGTCGATTCTGTTTCAGAATGTGTGCCGTACACTCGACATCCGTAAGACGAGGACAACTGCACTGCATCCGCAGTCAGATGGAATGGTGGAGCGAATGAATAGGACCATCAACCGGTACTTATCCAAAGTAGTCTCTGACCACCAGAGGGACTGGGACCAGTTTCTCCACCTGTTCCTGCTAGCCTACCGGTCGTCGGTTCACGAAACAACTGGGCAAACACCTGCAAACATCGTCATGGGCCGTGAACTGCGTCTACCCTGTGACCTGAAGTTCGGCTGACACCAGGGGACGACGTGGCTGGAGAGGACTACGTCAGTACTCTACGCCAGAGAATGGACGACATCCACGAACGAGTCCGTTCAAATATCCAGGGCGCCAGCGACCGCATGAAGGAGACCTACGACATCAACGCCAACGATGGCAGGTACCAGCCCGGCAACCAAGTCTGGTTATATAACCCACAACGTCGTCGTGGGTTATCTCCAAAACTTCAAAGCTCCTGGAAGGTCCGTATAGGTCGTCACCCGGATTAACGATGTAGTCTACCGAATCCAGAAGTTGCCAAGAGGAAAACCCAGGGTGGTCCACTTCAACCGTTTAGCCCCTTTCGCCGGAAGCAATGACGAACAAGCTGAAGCCAGAGTTCGACACGTCAGTCCACCAGATAGCGAGCTCTCTTCGAGGAATTCATGTTGCTTCATTCCAACGGCCAGAAAGCTCCTACGGTGTAACGCGAGAAGAACCACGTGACCTGTTCCAACTCCTGCTGATTTCTGTCTTGCTCACTGTTGGCAGCGGACCTCCGAATGTCCCGAGGGATGCACTTACCTTCAAGAAGGCGTTTGGACAGTTGGAGGAGTTACGCAGACAAAGACCAGAGGTTGGACGAGTCCTTCAAATCACGGCGGCCGAGCAGGAGAAAGAGAGGTCCGTTTTCTATTTGGTGACCAAGCAGCTATCGCACCATAAACCAACTTATCAAACTTCTGGGACACACTAGTCGAGCTGAGGGATGTGCTCTGTCCCAGAGCATAAGCTTGGCGATACCGAAGATAGCCAGCGGACTAGATGGCCTGGATTGGAGGGTGATCAGGAGTATGCTAGAAGTCCTCTTCGGTTTACTGGAATTGAGATTCTGGTATGCTGTTACAACCCCAGGAGATCGCTCAACGAGAAGACTGTGGACTGCTTCTTCTACCAGACCTCCCGATGCAAGAATGGGTCATTCTGCAGGTATCGACACGGACCAGAGGACGATACAATTCGAGACGAAATGTCTTTAAGAAGGGGGCAGTGTTACGAACGCTGGGCCAGTCCGCCCTGCCTGCTTCGATGATCCAGCCCACTGAACGTCGATGACGTACGCGGGCAGCCCGCGTCGAAAGATCGCGGCTTTTGCCCGATGGTTCGGGAATCGAACGGCCCGGCTACTAGATATTTCCGCAAGGAGATATAACGCGGGGTTTCGACGCGGGACAGTTCAGTTCTATTTAAATATCGGCGCGGCTTACAACGCTCAAAATAAATTGTATAAAAATAAATTAGTGTAAATAAATAGTGTTAGTTTAAAAGTACGAGTTTAATTTTTCACACCTCACGAACCCGAAATAAATAAAACGTTACAGTATTAAGTAAAGGTGACAGCGAGTTCAAAACTGTGGGAGCAAACGTTGCATGGAAACTTGAACGAATGGAAGAAAATCAGCGCAATATTGCAGAACACCTGATAAATACTATTTTGCACTATGGAATTACTAAACAATTAAGCGACAATGTAACTATAAATTTATATCCTCCAAATAGACCCAATGTTAATCCAGCATACATGTACAGCCAAGTTCCGATTAACTCCCAGGTGCAGTATTCTCAGTCACAATTATATCCAAAAAACTACTTTTCCACCACCACCTACTCAGTTTCAAATACAGACTTGTACTCAGCAATCACGATCACAACTATATACGCAACCTTCAACAGCAAATCCACCGCAAATACAACTTCATACTACTTCATTTTCACAATCATCCACTCCACTGCAAATGCAACTCCACTGTTTCGCCGGGCCAGACGCCGCCAGGGACGCAGGGCCGCGCTCAGCCCGATCGCCCTCGGGACAACGCGTTCCCTGACGACGCCGCCACACACGCCCCGCCTCAGGGGGGGGTGCCAGCCGTCTCGGCGACAATTCGCGGATATTTATAGAGGGGGTGGCGCATCGGCGGCGCACCGTCCCTGATTCCGGCGCCCTAATTGGCCGGCCGGAATCGAGATGCTGTGTTAAAATCGAAGCTGGCGCCGTGTCCACTTCACTCATGTGGGCGTTGCCGCCCGCGACACTTCCTTCCCGGGCGTTCGTGGATTAAATTCGGCGGCGTTCGATCGCCTTCTCAGCCCTCGTTCTCCGTTCCGAGAGTGCTATGTATCGTCGTCGAGCTTTTTCCTACCCCTATAAATATAGGGGTAGGAAAAAATTTCCGATTAATGTTGTCAGGGTCGAATAAGGTCACTTCCTGATACCAATGACCTTGACGTTAAACATTTCAAATCAGAGGTCAAAAGTAGGGTTTCACGCTTGATAGATCACTTTGACCTTGAAATAACCTTAAAAACCGACAAATTTTACTGTTTCCAATCTCTATCCTGAGCTAGCCCTCGTTATTTAACAATTTTCGAAAATTTGACCTTCATTCGACCTTGCCATGACCTTGTTGACAAGTATTATTTTGGACGTAAAATTTCCCGCTATTTTGAAATATCGGGGTCAAAAATAGTTGTTTCCATTTGAAAAGTTGTTTTGACCTTCAAATAACCCTCAAGGTCAACGTAGAGTTAAAATTTAACGTTACAGTCGTACGTCCCCCCTCCTTGCCCAACAACTTTTGTGTACAACTTTTTTATTTTTTTCGCTTACCGGCCGAGTTATTTCCTATTAAAGGTTAAAATGGTCCACCCTGTATATAAACATGTACTAAACATAATCTCTTTCTTTTTTAGAAATTTTGACAGCTTGCTGACGCTGTCATTAGGTTAAAATTCATTTTTGACTTCAGAATCGTGATCAGCTACCCAAAAAAATTTAAAAATATGCATTTAATATCAACTTTTTACTTTTTAGTAAAATTTGACAGCTTGTTGACAGCTGTCATTAAGTCGAAATTTATTCTTGACTTCAGATTCGTGATCAACGACCAAAAAAAACCAAAATAAAAGTCATAAAAAATAATTAAAGAAATGTTTTCAAATTTTTTTCCTCTATAAGAGTATATAGGGGTTATATGGGGGTGGAGAGAAAAATTGATGCGGTAGAAATTTTTTTTTTGCCAAATTTGGTTTCAGTGCATCAAAATACATAGGAAATGGTGGATCTGATTGCAAAGACAGAACTCTTTTTTTATTTTGTAGACCTGTGTAATCAACATTTTATGGCCATTACTGCACAATTTATAGACACTACGGAACCAATACTAAACTCAGTATTACTAAAATGTGTTGAATTTAGTGAAAGACATACGGCAAAAAAATCTTGCAAAACGTCTACTGGATGTAGCGTGGAACTGGAAAATAGAACATAAAATAGCTGTATGTGTTAGTGATAACGCAAATAATATTGTTGCAGCAATTCGTCAGTGTAAGTGGCGTCACTTGTCTTGTTTTGCACACTCAATAAATTTAGTGGAGCAACGTGCAATTCGAGAAGAATCTGTAACCGGAATGTTAACAAAAATTAAATCCACAGTGGAATATTTGAAAAGAAGCACATGCCCTTTCAAAGTTACATGCCACACAAATGAGACCTGTATTAAAACTCAAGCAGGATGTTGTAACACGGTGGAATTCCACGCTGGACATGTCATCAAGATGCTTACAAACAAAAGATGCGTTAGTGTTAACCATGGCCCTACTAGACACCCACCTTTCCAGCATTAATGCAACGGATTGGAAAATAATAGAAAAGTTAACATACATATATTCTAGAAATATTTAAAGCTGTCACCGAATAAATTAGTTCGGAAAAAACAATTTCCAGATCCAAGGTAATATTATTTGTTAAGGCAATTAATAAACGAATGCTTACGTTTAGTCGAGATCCCGAAATGTCCCAAGAATTAAAGTCTGTAATCGCCTGCATAGAAAATGAAATGACACAGCGATTTAAGGATGTAGAAGATGACGAATTACACAGTCACACAAAAAAAAACTTTTCGGGTTCGGGGGTCAGACCATGTTAACCACATGTTTTTGGGGTCGCTGAATCCGAATCTAGGGTCAGAATAATCCCATCGGGCTAGGGTCTCCTATAACCTCAAAAAAAAAACATTTTTGAGCTATATACGGATACACCCTTCACATCAAACCCCTTAACTCCTTGAAACCATAACACAATAACCCCATGATACCTCGAAACCATAACTCCATAATCATATAACCCCATAGCTCCATAACCCCATTGTCCCCAAATCAAACGAAAACAGTTCAAATTTCAATTATTTTATAAGTTACAGCCATTTTTGTGACGAAGCATCGGCTCCGGTCCGACCGGAACAAATGAACAATAGACGGTAGACGCTGCCCGAGTACTTACAAAACACGAAACGTATTTAGTCGGAATCTTTTCGTCTTAGTATTTATTTCAAATTAGTTTTGAGCCAGCCTTCAAGCAACGTGGACGTGCTAACTGAGTAAAATTGCCGGAAACTTGTCTCAAAACTTTAAACGCGAGTAATATCCCCTGTATATTTCATAATCTATTTTTATTTTATCTATTCCTCGAACTGATTGTATTACACATAACGTAACGTTCCTGCGAATAGGTACTATCTAAAAAACTAGCGGGTCAGCATTTGATAAGTCAGCATAGAATAAGCTTAAAAATTAAGATGCACGGCAATGTAGGCCAGATATGATAATTAGATCTTCACGCGACAGCTCTGCCTTGTAATTTCGAGTAAATAAAGAATTATTTTTGAGTGCAGTTCTTTCAAACAAATTCGTATCGGTCGCGAATCGATTACTGGCGCAGTCGGGTAGGATTTGGCGGTGTGTTTTTGTGAAGCAGTCTATCGAAGACATCCGACCCTGGGAGCAGTCTATTGGAGACACCGGAGCCTGGATTTCACAAGGTGCATCGTTAGTTTCAACCATTAAGCCGAATCCCGAACCAAAAAGGAGTCTGCACGCCGAAATTTCAAGTGAGTAGAGCTCAAAGATCTTTATTATATCTCACCTTCCTTTTCAAACCTCATTGAATGTGTCCCTGTTCAAATTAGGTAACTTACCTCATTCAACGTATCGAGGGGTGTGACCAAACTCACACAAACAAAGGTACGTTTAGGGAAAATTCTGTTTATTTCACTGACGTAATGTGCGATTTACAGAAAAATCAAATTAACTTATTCGTTAACTTTGTGTGAATAGTTAATGTTAGGTTAAGTCAAAACACAAAAAAACATTTTTTTTTCTCAAGCAAACACACTTCTCAAGCAAACACATTTCTCAAACAAACACATTTTTCAAACATCACATTTCACAAACAACATTTCTTAAACAACCAGCTTCATAGCCGTATACTGTAATGTATAGTATAAGTATTGTTAGGAAATATTGTTAGTACTCCCTGAAGACAAAACTTTGATTTGTTTATGTCATCAATTCAAATACCAGAATCTAGTCAACCATTTTGCGATATTGAAATTGAAGATCTTGTTCCATCACTTTCACAAGTCAGTTTAAACTCTAGTTCAAATTCGAATCAAAACTATCGATCAAAAATGGCTTTAGACTTACAAAAAATTAAATATCTTTCTGACGTTATCCCAGTATTTAATGGAGATGAAACCAGGTTGAGAAATGTCTTTGATTCAGTCGAAAATCTACTAGATGCTTGCCCTACTGACGATCCTTTAAGAATACGAATTCTTATGTGTCATCAAAACCAAAGTAACAGGAAAAGCGCAGCAACTATTAGATAGTCGATCAGATAATTTAACATGGCCCGAAATAAAAGACTTATTTTCACAAAACTTTAGTGACCACAAAAGCTTGCAAACTCTGCAGTGCGAATTATAGCAGACCCGTCTTCAACCCAAAGAATCATTATTATCTTTCGGAAACAGATTAATAGAACTAAAAGCCAAAATTATTGCAAAAATTAAGATGTCTGTAATTCCAGCTGAAGAGAGAATAGGTTCCATATCTTTTTATGAAAACCAAATATTTAATACGTATAAAATGAATTTGCCAACACATTACGAAACCATGTTATGCTTAAATATGAACATAACAACTATTAAGCATGCAATGACGTTCATAGATGAACAGATTAAATACGATGAATACAAACAGCTAGCTTTGAGTAATGTAAAGTCGCAATCTCATTTAGGTTATATAAGGTCACAAACCCCTAGACAATCTCAAAAACTTTCCTATTTTAAACCTCCATGGAACTCTCGTACTCAATTTACGCCACCTAATCAAAACCATTTTCAATCGTCTTATCGCCCTATGCAAACTCAACAAAATTTTCCATCTCAACCACTTAATATTCAGAGTAAATCGAAATTTCCCCACAAATTCTCAAGTCTTTGGGAAACCCCAAAATGTCTTCAAACCCCAATTCCGTTCTGCTCAACCCATGAGTAAACCAACCCCTATGTCAGGAGTTTCAGTTCAACCCCGACATAATCAAGCACAACAAAGACCAGGACCCTCTGATGCACGCTTTCAGAATAGAAGCCAACCCAAATACCATGCCGAAGAATTATTCTCTAACGACATAGGCACTGGCATCCCTGATCAATACGATCAGTACGATCAATATGATCAATATTCAGATCAACCCCAATCATACGAACCAATCTTATATCCCTTAGATGAACAACCCGATTCAAACGATTTCACTTATGAACCAACAGATGGAACAGATGAAATTTATGATGAAAAATTTTCCTCACAGCCTCCAGAGAATCCTCCAACATAACCCAAGAATTTAATTCAATCTCAACCCCTTGTTCATTACTATATGTTTTAATTCAAAATCCCCCTCTTAAATTGCTCATTGATAGAGGATGTTCAAAAAGTATTATCCGCCCTGACATTATTCAAAATTATTTTCCAGATTGCATTTATCAGAATACAACTAAATTAAAAACTTGCACAGGTTGTAGCAAACGTTCAGTCTTCTGCTCAAATTCCAACCTTTCCAGAACTAAATTGAACTCATATTCTAGATGTTCTTCTTTACGACTTCCATGATTTTTATGACGGACTAATAGGATTCGATGATCTTGTCGCCCTTGGTCTTAAATTAGATTTCGAGAATCAAATTCTATACAACTTCACACAAATTCCATTCTATATCCGTACTCCGAATGAAACGCCCAGAACGTACTCATTAAATGCAAATGAAGTAATATTAAAGTCAATTCCTATAGATATAGTTGAAGGAGATGTGTATATCCCTGCGCAATCAACTACCAGTTGCCTAATTCCAGAAACAGTAACCACTGCAATAAATGGATTAGCCATTGTTGAAATCCATAACATCGAGAACAATCCCACTCAGGTTGAATTTCCTGAACCTTTGAATGTCTTGCCACTGGATCACTTCGACACTTACGAATCAAAAATCGTACCACCTTCTCAAAAAGCCCTAGAAATTTCCAAACTTTTAAGAACAGACCCACCTCAACCCTGAAGAACGACAAAGTCTTCTCTCTTTGTGTAAACAATATTCTGATGTGTTCTATTTTCCTGATGATAAGCTAACTTTCACCAATGAAGTTAAACATCATATCAAACTCTCAGATGAGACTCCCATCCATACAAAATCTTATCGCTATCCACAATGTCACACACAAGAAGTCCAAAGACAAATGTCTAAATTACTTGATGATGGTATCATTTAGCCCTTGGAGCCTGTAGTCGTCGATTACAGGAAATTAAATGAAAAAAACCGTTTCAGATCGTTATCCCCTAATCACTAATCCCCTATCACAGACATTCTTGATAAACTTGGAAGATGCCAATATTTTACGACACTATATCTCGCTTCTGGATTTCACCAGATAGAGATGCACCCCCAAAGTATCGATAAAACAGCTTTCACTGTCGAAAATGGTCATTATGAGTATACCCGTATGGCCTTTGGTCTTAAAAATGCTCCTAGCACTTTTCAGAGAGTTATGGACAACATTCTTAAAGATCTCCAGCATAAAATCTGTTTCGTTTACATGGATGATGTAATAATCTTCAGTAGTTCACTCCAGGAACATATCCAAAATTTAGAACTTATCTTTAAAACATTCCAGAAAGCAAACCTTAAAATACAACTCGACACATCTGAATTTCTCCGTAAAGAAGTTGAATTCCTTGGTCATGTAGTTTCCCCCGAAGGAATCAAACCCAACCAAAGAAAGGTCGAAGCTATAAAAAAATTTCTAACACCCAAGACCCATAAAGACATTAAATCTTTTCTTGGTTTATTAGGCTATTATCGAAAATTTATCCCAGGATTTGCCCGTATAACCAAACCTTTGACATCTTGCCTCAAGAAAGACGATAAAGTCATAGCAACTCCCGAATTCAAAGAATGTGTTCAAAAATGCAAAGATCTACGTTGTAACGACCCTGTTCTCGCACACCCCGATTATGAAAAAACTTTCACTCTGACTACTGACGCTAGCAATTTTGCTATAGGTGCAATACTATCCCAAGAAGGTCACCCCGTGAGTTATCATTCTCGTACTTTAAACCCTGCTGAGTGCAATTACTCAACCATCAAGAAGAACCAGGTGCAATTACTCAACATCAAGAACTCTTAGCTATCGTTGATTCTACCAAACATTTTAGGCCGTATCTCTCTGGAAAAAAAATTATTATCGAGACCGATCACCAACCATTACAATGGTTGTTTAACCTTAAAGATCCCCATTCTCGTTTCGCCCGATGGAGACTAAAACTTATGGACTACGATTTCGAAATTAAATATAAAAAAGGCAAACACAATCCCGCTGATCCTCTTTCTAGAATTAAAATTAATGAATTAAACGCCATCGAAAACTCTAATGTTCCCCAAGACATCCCTGAAATAGATAACCTAGATAACCTCTCTATAAACCCAGCGTTAGGTAACCCTGAAGAATTAGACCGCGCTATCGCCGAATTAGTAGGAGATGAAAATCAACCTAATGATGAAAATCAAGTCGAAATTCCAATGACGCAACCTACCAATGACCTAGATAACCAAACTGTCCATACTTCATGCGAAATCCCTCTTTTCACAATGGAATACACCCCTAAATCGGTAAACACCTATAGATATCAATACATTATTAGCGAAAATGACCGTAACATCAGTCACATTTGTTCTTATGAAAAAAATCTTCGATAATCATTACCGATGGACAATAAGCCTTAAAAGTCGATCGTCCGATCTAGATGTTTTCCAATTTTTAATCCACTGGATCAAAAACCTAAATAACCACACGCCTTGTTTTTATTTTGCTGATCAGTCTATCGAAACCAAAATTATTCGTGTTCTTCAAAAAATATTTTACAAATTCAGTTAAAATGGTAATTAGTCGCGATAAAGTAGAAGATGCAACTAACGAACAAAGGCAGCAACAAATCATTAAATATATGCACGAAGGAAAAACTGTTCACCGCGGACAGACGGAAACAACTAAAGCAATTCGGAAAAAGTATTATTGGCCTAATTTAGGACACCACGTAGTTAAATACATTAACACCTGCGAAACATGCCAAACCTGTAAATACGATAGGAATCCACAACATCCCAAGTTCCAAATTACACCTACACCACAAAAACCAATGGAAACCATACATGTCGTCGACACTTTCCATTTCGACCATAAACAATTTTTAACAATCATTGACCCTTTCTCAAAAATAGGTCAGGCGTACCCTCTAGAAGCAAAAAAAACCGGTATGCAAATTCAAAAAAGCATACTTCTTTTCATTCAGCATTACGGATTATCACACAAAATCATTCTCGATTCAGGAAAAGAATTTAACAATGTCATGATACAAGACTTTTGTCATTTACATAAAATTAAACTTCACTTTACCTCCATTCAAGGACATACCTCAAATGCCCCCGTGGAAAGACCACTCGACATTAGTCGAATCACTTCGTTGCCTTAAGCATGAAAATCCAAATGCCCCTATTGATTATTTAATGCAACTCGCCATATTAGGTTACAACAATTCAATTCATACCAACTTAAAATATACTCCCTTTGAAGTTCTATTTGGTCACCTTGACAAACCATCACCCTTCGAACTTTCGGAAGACGCGATTACTTCAGATTATATTCAACAACATAAAAACATGACAAAAGATTTATATCAAAATATTCGCGAAAATCTTGAAAAAGCAAAAAATAAACAAATTTCTAACCTAAATCAAAAAACGCGATTAACCAGAAACTGTAGAACCAAACGAAACCGTTCTGATTAAAACAAATCGAGCTAGCTATAAAAAAACTGAACCCCGTTTTCAAAAAAAGCAGTCGAAGATAAAGGTCCCGTTCTCATAACAAAACGCGGAAAAGTACATAAAAGTATCGTGAAAAGAAAACGTAAAACATCAACACTAACACAGAAACCAACACTAACACAGAAACCTTCCTTACAGGTTGACACACCAACAAGTACTAACGAGACAAAACTACCACAACCATCGACATCACGTACACAAATTGACTTTGACGATGAAATACCACGAACGGAGATTTCACTCATTCCTGACTCTCCCGTTCCTAGCGGTCCTGTTACACGATCACGTACTCGCTCTAAAAATAAGGAAGCTAAATAACTCAATTTATTTCCTCAGATTATCAAATCAAACTAAATTAGTCAATTCATACCACACATTCATTCATTCAATCGATTATACATCACTATCAGCTAGCCTTGATCAACTAAACTCGCAAATAGATTTAAAGAAAGAATATTGCTCAAAAACAAAATTCGGATTCAACAGTTAGATACATTGTACAACATAACTAATCAAAGTTTGAGTAACTTACAAAATCATCATATTAAAACCAAACGTGGATTAATAAATGGTATAGGAACTATCGAAAAATTTCTATTTGGTATCGCAGATTCTGATGACATTGAACAAATCAACAATCAGTTGACAATTCTCGAAAAGACTTAATCAAATGTTAACTATAATAAACAGAAACACTGAAAAAACTCAATCAAGATGTGCAGATCCTAGGTGATCTTATTCAAGATGTAAACTGTCAACAACTTATGACACAGCTTAGTCAAAACCTAAACCTACTATTAAATTTTCTTGACAACATAGAAAATGCCATTGTTAGTTCACACTCCAACCTCTTGCATAATTTCTTTCTTTCGAACACTGAAGTCATTTATATACTTAAACAAATGAAACTATTATATTCTGAAAACGAGCTCATTCAGTTAGAGGATATACAGTCATATTATCGACTTTTTCATGTTAAAACTATAACAAAAAATAATCAACTAATAATCAAAATTTTAGTTGATACCAACAGTTCAAAGAGACATTTCAAAGTTTTCACTTAATCCCTATCCCATAAAAAATGTATCCCTTATACCACCTCTACCATATCTGATTTTGAGCTCTACGAATCTTCATTTATGGAGGGAAGAACCTTATCCAACCCTCGAAGGCAACAGCATTTGTAATGGATTACCTACCCCTTGGACCGATCAATGCTTCCAGAACATTCTATTAGGACAACAACCTCTAAACTGCACGTACATCAAAGTCACCAGTACGACCACCAGCGTTTCGCAAGTTGCCAAGGATAAAATCCTAGTCTTTCCTCACGAATCTACCCTTGCCAGTTCTACATGTCAACAAGACCGGATCCTGAAGTTGGATGAACCTACAGAAATCCAATTGGAAACTTCCTGCCCAACTACCATCGATGGATACCGATACTATTACGACGAGTCCCAACTAGACGGAACGCCTACCTGATTTCAAAATTCAAGCGGATCCGCATTTGTCCACGATCCGCCTCTCCCAGCTACCACTGGACAAGATAAAGGACCTACACGAGACATTAAGTGCCCTTCAACCGGTGACACTTGAAAACCTTAGTGAAGCAACCAATCATGTGTTGTATCTCTATATTATTCTAATTTTATTAATAATTTGTATTGTATTTTATATCTTTAGGAAACCATTGTTCATAATATTTAAGAAATGCTGCAAAAAACCCCTAGTGCTCACTACTGTTTTAAAATCTAGAGACGAGGCTTCAGGTCAGCCTTCTGCCAACCTTACGCCTCTTGTTTAAGGAGGGAGGAGTAATATCACCTGTATATTTCATAATCTATTTTTATTTTATCTATTCCTCGAACTGATTGTATTGCACATAACGTAACGTTCCTGCGAATAGGTACTTATCTAAAAAAACTAGCGAGTCAGCATTTGATAAGTCAGCATAGAATAAGCTTATAAATTAAGATGCACGGCAATGTAGGCCAGATATGATAATTAGATCTTCACGCGACAGCTCTGCCTTGTAATTTCGAATAAATAAAGAATTATTTTTGAGTGCAGTTCTTTCAAACAAATTCGTATCGGTCGCGAATCGATTACTCGCGTTTTTCTCAAAACTACTTTTTTCGAGTTGGCGTGCACGATATCTCACGTTCTAATGATCCGATTTAGCTGAAACTTGGTGTGAATGTTCTTTATATATTCCTCAATCGCCTCAAGCATGCGCAGGCGATTTTATTTTACTATTTAGAAAAAATCGGAATTGTTAAAAAAACATGCAAAAAAAATTTTTTTTCAAACGATCGCCGTTTTATGAATATTTTTTTTTACTTTTCCAAGGTTCGGGCTATAGGGGCATCTATACTAATTAAGAATCCGTTCGGTTTTTTTTGTTTCAGATGACCAGAAGGGCTGAAATCATGCACGTCAGGACACCCTTTTTTTGGAACCCCACTTTGCCAGCTCATAACTGTCAATTTTGAGTCTTTTTTTCAGTAAATTTTTTATGTTATTTTAAAATATCAATAAACAAATGATAAAAAAATGGATAGTAAAAAATATTTTTTGTTTCGTTTGTACAGAGCTTCAAAAACCGCCCGAAATTCATGCCTCTAGGCTAGAATACCCCTAGAATAGACCTAGAATGTATTTTTTTTAAGCCAATTTTGGCTTAAAAAAATACAAATAGGGTTTGGTTCGTCTTGGACTATATTTTCAGGATCCGTTTCCCCCAATAATGCTAGAATATCGTGTATGTGCTGTAACATACTAGGGTAGGAAATTGCAGCATTACATATTGGCGATACATGTGTAGAAGAGAATAAGTTAAAAGACACCAGTAAGGACAGACAAAGACAGTTAGATGCACCAGTGTTTCACGCTTGTGTACTTATTAGAAACGTATGATGTAAAACGTTACCTGCGCGTCATAAACTGGAATGTGGAGGTGGATAGGCACCGCCCATCACCTAACGAACTTGAGTGAGTAGTGGGTACTTCTCAGTACTTTTTCGCAGCGGTGAGAGTGCACATCGACTTAGCTGTATGAAACGAAATTCTTATGTAATTCTGACTTAAAATTATCCCATACACTTAAAAGAAGTGTACGAACATAATTGTATTTATTTTCAAATTTTTGTATTGCTTAACTAACCGGTCTGCAAGAAAATAAAATTGAAGTTCTATAAAAAAATAAAACGATATAAATATAAATCAACCCGGTTATAAGACGAAAGAAAGAAAAAAATGCCTATTGAATAAGTGGGTCAAAATGTCGCCCCTTTGTTCTTCGCAAAACCCTGGTCTATCGTAAAACTCAGTTCTTACGCGTTCTAACATTTCTTAAGCGTAACAATTTAGGACTTGTACAATTCTGGCCCGTAAATCATTTAAATTTCGTGGTCTTTCATGTTCATGTCCGTAAACAGTTTGTTTTATTTGTTAAATATTTGTTTGCATTTAAGGGACCGTTTATAAAAAATGGCCGAACGATTGCAATCGCCTAAAATACCAACTGCGTACGCAAGGAATGCTTAAGTGTTTTTTTCCGTAGACCAATAACGATATAATAATTCAATTCACACGTGCGCATTATAATTTATGGGCGGGGCGTCCCGCCTACATATTTTATTGCTACCCTATCACGAAAGACAGAGAATAACGCCCATAGAGTTTTAAAATGACATGTTAATCTGGCAACTATGGATATAATATTTCTCTGTCAGTTCCTATATCTGTCAGAGTTTATTCTTTTCTTATTTATTAATGCTCGGCTTTGAAATCTTGCACTTTCCTATAGTGTATATCGCACTTATCCCAAAACAAAATTTTGTTTTCACGTATGTTTAATAATAATTGTATAATTAGTGGATGAAGCTGAAGATTTTGGATTTAGTGAAGATTATAATTCATCAATGAGCGATATAAGTGAAGATATGTTGACATATGATGAAACATGAAATTTTTTTAACACAGTCTATTTTCATCTGTTTATAAGAAAAAATATGTTTTACTTTAAATATTGTTATAACTTTGAAGTGTGTTACATCTTCATAACTCATGTATAATCAATATGTTATTTTATTATAATAAAATAACAATAATGGAGTACAATAATTACAATTGTATTCTGTTATTATTTTAGTGATTCTTGTTACTTACATGATAAACATTTTATTTGTTAGTTCGTTTTATTTATTTGTTTTATTTATTAGTTTTTTATTTGATTAAAAATGGTTGCGTCTTTGGTAAAAACTGATATTTTTTCCCGGATTCTACGGGAAAAAAAATACGTTAAAAACATGTGTCGCACTTGAAAAAAAATTGTTTTTTAAATATTTTAAATTTATTGAATTATACAAATATTATTAAACATACGTGAAAACTAATTTTTAGTAACTTAGTTTTTAGATTTAATTTTTTTTGGACAAGTGCGATATATGTTTTTAACGTATTTTTTCCCGTAGAATACGGGAAAAATATCAGTTTTTTTCAAACTAAAAGGGCACGAAAAAATTGCGAAAACTGAAAAACTTTTTCAAAAATTACGCAAATAGCGATGTTTGAGCGATGTTACAGCACATACACGATATTCTAGCACTATTGGGGGAAACGGATCCTGAAAATATAGTCCAAGACGAACAAAACACTGTTTTTATTTTTTTAAGCCAAAATTGGTTTAACACGATTTTTGGCCGCTCAACATTGATTCTGAATCACTCTGCGGCAGCTGCAGTAATAGAGCTGGATAAATATTTACAAGAGCCTCTACTAAAGAGAAGTGCCGATCCATTAAAATGGTGGTTTGACGGAAAAAATGTGTATCCGCGTCTTTTCAGTATGATGCTTCGGCGGCTATGCATTTCAGGGTCATCTGTTCCATGCGAACGTATATTTTCGAAGGCTGGCCAAATCACGACGGAAAAACGAAACCGTATGACTACCTCGAAATTATCTTGTCAAGACACCACCCATGAAAGTCCCAAGGTGCCAGCTCAGGGAAAAACACCATTAACCCCTTATCGGACGGGGTCGAGCAATTATTGGTGGCTGCCGTAACACCAAAGGGGCCCCGATATAAAATTCCAGCACGATACGACCACGGTAACCCATCAAAAAACGGCGTAGAAATCCAGAGAACCATCCAGAAACGACCCTCAACACCACTAAGGAGACGTCCTGGGAAAGTGGACACACTTACCGATGAAGAAGATATCAACGAAGATGAATGTGATGTGCCCGATTTTCCAAATGATGTGCTAGGGAAGTTGAGGTCCACTATGACAGTGAAGACGATAACATTCCATTGTCCGAAATGATTGTTCAAGCTAATCAAGGTCCCTCAAATTTACCTAAAAAATGCGAACCGGCACTGAAGCCGAGCCAACATGGAGTGAGCACAAAATCAATCTGGAAATGAAGGAAACCCATGGTTATGTAGATCGTATAAATCATGTGAAGGAGCAAATACATAACAAAACTCCAGTAGAAATATTCAAGAAACTATTCGATAATGATATTGATCTTCTAACTTTCATTCGAAGTGTGACACGCCATTACCTAAGGTGCTTCACAAAGGCTACACATTCAAGAGAAAGACTCTCTGCTTCGGTGTGTAGAAGTATTGTGCAGGACGAAGGAGGCAATTTTCCAGGGAAAAATGAGAACCAACTACGTTGCAAGAAATGCCATATTAGATCTCGTTGGAGATGTATAAAATGCAATATAACATTTTGCATTGAGAGAGCTTGCTTCATAACTTTTCATAATAAAGTCTAAGTTTTTCATGCATTTATTATTCTATACTTATATACAGTATTTGTTTTGTATTTAGGTCTTGAGACTTTCTTCTCTTACCAATAAAAAATGAATTTTACCAACCTGTGTATTTTGGTATTACAGATATTACATGAACCCAGCGTACTCGTATGAGTACACCTATTTTTTTTTCAAAATTATATGAAAAAATTATAATCTTTATTTTTCTATGTTCTACTATTATTCCTTATGTCAAACATATAGGCGTTTTAGTTTTTTTCCAACAAAAATTGTGGTGGGATCAAATGGGTTAATTCTATGAGTATTAATGTATTCAAAAGTATTTTGTACTTTCATTAAAGTTACAAAATCGCGTCGTAGCTCCAGGTAATATGAAACAAAATTTTTCTGGAGGAAAATCGGCGTACCGTAACAGTCTTCGTACACCACTTAGAAATAAAAAAAAATAGTTTTTCTTTGGGAGTATCAAAGATTTTAATTTTTGAAAATTCACAAATTCACAGTTTTTTTTTTTTCTTTAAAAATCGACCTTAAATTTTTTTATAGGCAAATCTAATTATTTATCAATAGTAAAGATCGTGTGAACTTCGGTAGATAATCCATGTATATGTTGGAGTCAGATGGCGAATTCGGTCCGTGGCCGATATAATTGGAGATATCGCTATATGTCCATACTAGACATGCCAGATGCCAAAACAATGATACAATTCGGCATCTGGATAACATGATTTGGACACATCCCAAAATAGGCCAGTCATTGGAGATCACAAGAAGGGCTTATCTGGAAATAACTCGAGAAGTTTTGGAATTTGGCAGGTTTGTAGGTTTGGGTATGTAGAACTAAAATTCACAAAATGCACAATTCGAGACTTGCCGCCGGCGCCGCCATCTTGCCAAAATTGCCGCCAAAAATGGTTTTTCGCAATTTTCTCCAAAGCTACGCGTTTTTAGAAAAAAATATGTAAAACGCAAATTTAAAGAGGAGGAAATTTCATACAAAAATTGTGTTCATCATATTTTCACTAAATTTAACGGTGTAGGCTCAAGAGCTGATTAAATGACCACATATCCCGTTAACGCTATTCAATTGAACTGTCGTTATATTTTCAGCTCCCTGACTAACAGGCATATTCCTAGCCTGTGTGCAATTGCCGTTGCGCCTACTTGAATATCAACAAATCCCCTCCAGACAATGGTATGGTTGTTCAAAAGAAGCTGAAGAATGGGGTTGGAAGAAAACCCAAACTGGTATCACCCCAATAACCACTTTGAAGGATCCTGCTCCCAAAGCACTACTTGTATTTTTGTCATGTAAGTGCAAGACCAATTGTGGTAAAGCCTGCGGATGCAGAAATGCAGGATTAAAATGATCCATGATTTGCGGTGTCTGCAACGGAAAGACCTGCAAAATGTCACTCAACTGACGCTGGACGAATCTGATGAAGATGACTTGGACTTGCCCCTCGATATTTGTTTGTCAACTGAAGAAAGAGAATTCGACGAATTAAAAGAAACCGATATTTGATTCAGAAATAGAGACAAACATATTCACCGTTGAAAGCATTGATATTAACGAACCAGGTCCGTCGGGCCTTTGCAGATAGAAAACGTAATTTTATTTACTAAATAGATTAGACGTCCGATACCTCCGCTTCAGACGCTTAGGCAGGGAGAGAGGGACGTAGTGCCGCGTCCGGGAGTGTCCCCCGAGGCCGCATACGACCCTCCGCTTCCCGTAGTGAACATTTCGAAAATTTGACTCTTATAGTGTAACCATTGACTGAGACCACTTAGAGTCCAAACATATCAGCGAGACTCTAAACTGTTAATTTTAGTGTTAGAGCGTTCCAACTTGGGAACGGCTTTGAGTGGTCATAACTAGTGCCTTATAACCTAGACTCATTCCATTAGAGACTCAGAACTTAGTTTTCTTGTACCTTTGTTATTAATTCGTGGCGGGAACCGTTCTTTACCGCTGCCACTCGTTATGTCTTATCATTCGGAACCCTCTGGCCTAGAGGACCCCGTCACCGATGATACCGTCTCGGTGACGTCCTCCACCATCACCGTGGGCGAGTCCACCAGATTGTTATACGACTTCCTGGGTTCCGCGGCTCGCGCTCCGTCGACGGAGGATCAGATCGTATACGTACAGCCGACTACCGAACGCGAAGAAGAGGCAGGATACGCTATGCCGGCGCAGATGCCGCCAACGGGACAGGGCCGGCTTCGACCCGATGGCCCTACCGTCACTGCGGCAGATGGAAGTGCCCCTTCGCACGTCCCACCTTATGGGACGGACCGGTGGCGACGGCTACATGGCGCCCAACGTGGGGCCTTTGGTTATCGTGGAGCGATGCCAGAGCCCCGAGACTTTTACCCGAGGTTTGCAGAAGTCCAGCGACCATCGCTATTGGATCTCACTGACGATATGGGGGGGCCCGGAGGGGGCCCAAGGGGGGGCACGTGGCGCCCCCGAGGCAATCCTGAGCTCCACGCGCCCTGATAACGACCGGCGCCGAGGGGCAGGATTAACATACGAAGATGTGGCGCAGCTCTTCGCGCAGGCCATGGACCGCCTCGCGGTCACGCTGAAGAAAACCCCCTAACCGCACTACTCGGCTACCGACGAGTACCTATGCCGGTACTGAATGGGAGGACCCTATAAACTTCCTGAGGGAGGCAGAAGATTATTGTAGGCGCGAGGATATTGACGAAGTAGACTGGACCAGCGCCGTCGCTGATAGGCTCAGGTGCGCCGCCCATTCTTGGCACAACCCATTGCGAAATCTCAATATGGAGTACAGCACGTTCCGGAGGAGGTTCTTGGATCGGTTTGATAGCCCCGCTGTCCGAAGGGCGCTGCAGGCCCAGTTGTATGGCCAAAAACAGGGCGACAAAGACGACACGCATGTCTTTATATCAAGGAAGGTGGCCCTGTTTCGGCGATTGGCGCCCGACACCGACGAATCCGTGCACATAAGAGATATGCTGAAACCAGAGCTACGTATGGGCATAAGCCTAGGCATTCCGATCGAATCTGTGGACCGGCTAGTTCAGCTAGCCACCTCCTATGAAGGGGACTTACGAGAATATCAGCAGGCTACCAAGCCCACCAGCGTTGCCAGAAGTACCACGAACAGTAGCGGCGCTACGGGACGGCAGCCGGGACAGCCGCCGTACCCGTGTCAATTTTGCCAGGGGAATCATTTTCATAAGGATTGCCCAACGCGTCCGACGCCGCCTGCTATCACAGGCGCACCCCAAACCACGACTACACCAAATACGGCACCTAGGGGACCGGCGAGTCGCCCGACTCCTCGCGTGCCGGCCATCACCGCTGTGAATACAGAGGAGCCAGTTCCGGTCCGGCGCATCCTTCCAGCGTTGCCGGCGCCGGAAAACTAGTGGAGGGCCGCTCCGACGAGGCCACGGAGGCGGCCCCTGCTGTGCTCAACGCCGCCCGCGCGATACAGCTACCCCGTGTGCCCGCGATGGTGGGTGATCACCGCCTGTGGGCGTTGATAGACACGGGCGCCAGCAGGACGTTCATACATAAACAATATATGCCACATTTCGAGGGCACCACCGACGGCACCCAGGTGCTCCTGGCCAATGGAGGCACCGCCGTCACCGAGGGACCATTTCAGATCACGATGAATATTTGTGGATACCTGACCGAGGCCGAGGTCTATACCCTGGACGGCCTCTCGAGGAATACCGTCAGGAGTGGCTGATGGAACTCGGTCAGGAGTGGCTGTTGGAGCAAAACGCCACGACTACAGAGGTATTGCTCTACTCTCAGCATTTTCTAAAATATTTGAAAGAGCCTATTTCATTAGATTAAATAACTTTGTTTCAGTACAAAACATCATATGTAGTCATCAATATGGATTCCGAAAGGGCCTAGCAACTCAAGGCGCTGTTTTATCACTGTGCAATAATATTTTGCGAAATTTTAGTAACAAAAGAAAAAACTCTGTGCCTATTTTTCGATTTATCCCGGGCGTTTGATACCGTGAACCACTCATTACTAATTGATAAATTAGAAAAAATATGGTGTCCGTGGTGTCGCCTTAAATTGGATTGTAACTTATCTAGAGAATAGAACTCAGTCTGTTGCACTAACTATTAATTCTCAAAAATATGTGTCAAGTTTAAATAGAACTTCCTCTGGTGTACCCCAGGGAAGTATACTTGGACCCTTATTATTTATTTTATTTATCAACGATATTAGCCGTCATACTTACGATGCTTTCATCTCGTTATTTGCGGACGATACTTTGTTAGGGGTCCACTCTGATGACTTGGGAGAACTTAGTCGGAGTGCCAACACAATAGTAACTTCCATGCAGAAGTATTGTAGAGACAATGGATTAGCACTAAACGGTTCCAAAACTAACCTAGTACTTTTTTCAACACAGAAAACAGATTATAGCGTCTTCGTTAAAATGAATAATTATAGTTTACAACAAAAGGAGGTTACGAAATTTCTTGGAGTATATTTTGACTCCCAATTAACTTGGAACAGCCATATTGATCACTTATTAAGTAAAATGTCTACATACTGCTTGCTGATATGGCAACTACGCCAGCGTGTAAGTCTCGACATATTAAAATTGTATTACTTTGCCTATATCCAGTCTCACTTTAGCTACTGCATCATATGCTGGGGCAATAGTCGACGGGTGCATGAACTATTTGTACTTCAGAAAAAAAATTATTCGTAATATGCTTTTCAAACCACCTAAAGAGACATGTAGACCGCTCTTCAATAAATTACGTATTTTAACGGTTCCATCCCTTTACATTTTAAATTGTGTTGTTTATGTCAAAACGAATTTCAATTTATTTACAAATAGAAACGATACATGCAAGGCGAGCGGTTACAACCTAAGAGAAAACTACAACCTCGATATTCCAAAACATAAACTTTCCTCCATTGCAAATGGTCCTAGTTTAATGTGTATCAAATTATATAATAAATTACCCGTGGCAATAAAGCAAATAAATATACTTCATGTATTTAAGAATAAGGTTAAGTGTTTCCTGTTAGAACACACTTTTTATTCCGTCGATGAATATTTCAACTGCTCTTTTTAATTTTAATTTTAATTATGTTTATGAATATGTACATATTTATGTGTATGTATTTTAATATTTATATATTCATGTACCTGTGTAATAAGTTTGAGTTCCAATAGTCCTTTTATGGTTGTAAGTGTAATATCATGTACGTATGTACGTATGTATGTTTTATACTAGTAATGATTGTAATGGTTTTTTTGTATTTGAATTTTAGACGTTTGTTATATATGCATATACAACATAGTTGTCATTCTAAGATGAATTTAATTGTATTTGACTATATTTGACTATATTCCGATACTTTTTTTAAGTCTTTTGGAAATAAATGGTATTATTATTATTATTGACTATCCGCGGCGTTGCCTATATTTCGGAAGCAATCCTAGGGCGGCGGTGTATTGGGACTTCACCGTCGTCGACGAACTGTTTACACAACCAGTCAAACTTACCAATGAGAACGTCACCGAAGAGCTTCGGCCGAGGTACGAGCGACTCTTAAATGACTTCCCAGACTTGTTCGTGGAACGATTAAGGCAACCAACTACCACGTTGGTACAACACCAGATCCGGCTGCGGGATCCCACGCCACACCATTCCGAATTCGTCGGTATCAGTACTCCCCAACGAAGAGACAGATAATACAGGAAGAAGTGGACAAAATGTTGGCGGCAGGCGTGATACGTCGTAGCCACAGCGCCTTTAGTTCCCCCATAGTCATCGTTGCTAAAAAGGATGGTACTCGGCGAATTCTGTGTGGATTACCGCCAACTCAATGCGCAAACTGAGGATGAGGTCTCCTCATCAGCACTCAGGGACTTTGGGGCAAGCCACCGTATTTACGTCATTAGATCTCAAGAGTGGCTATTGGCAGGTGCCAATGGCCCCTGACAGCATTCCACTAACGGCTTTTACCACACCGGATGGAGCCACATACGAGTTCTTGGTTATGCCCTTTGGACTCAAGTGTGCTCCGAGCTCTTTCCAACATTTAATGGTGGCGGTACTGTCCGGATACATAGGAAGATTTGTAAAGGTGTATTTGGACGACATAATTATTTATTCAGACAGTAACGAAGAACACGAGCGCCACTTACTGCTAGTCCTGGAGTGCCTACGCACCCATGGGCTGCACTGCTCTCTGGGCAAGTGTCGGTTCGGCGCAGACGCGCTGGATTATCTGGGCCACCGGGTCACGGCTCATCACAACGAGCCCCAGACCAAGCACGTCGTCCAGATACAAGAGTTCCCAAGGCCCCGGACCGTGCGTGAGCTGCAGTTTTTTAGGGGACCTCCAACCGGCTCCGTGAGTACGTTCCGGGATTCGCCGACCTGGCCGCACCACTGACCAACCTCGTTACCAAGAAATGCAAATTCGCCTGGACAGCGGAAGCCGAGGAGGCATTCGTCGTCCTGAAAGCGGCCCTGTCGCAACCGCTGACCCTTCCTGTCGCTGACCCGCCGGCCGGACTTCAGCAGGCCGTTCGTGCTGCAGACGGACGCCAGCCGGCTCGGTATGGGGGCGGTTTTATATCAGGAAGGCGACCACGCGGAACGCTGCATAATAAGCTGCGCCAGTGCGAAATTCACTAGGACGGAACAAAAATATCACATCAATGAACAGGAAGTTATGGCCGTGGTGTGGGCCTGCAAGAGGTTGGAGGATCGCCCCTTCACCCTCGTCACTGATAGCCGCGCGTTAAATTGGCCACGCCAATATAAAGATGAGAAATCAAAGCTGACTAGATGGGCGCTCCTCCTTCGTGGTGGTCCACTGCCCAGGGACGCAAAACCAGCTGCCGGATTATCTGTCAAGGGAGCCGGAGGCCGCCGACGATATTCCGCAGCCGGAAGATGAGGAACGAATGTTGCCACCTGCCGCTGGCGAAGGACTGACAACGGCGCCTCAAGTCGCCACGCTAGACACCAACCGTCGACGCCGCCGGCGCGGCCGACGAACACTACCCAATTGTTTCAAGAAACCTTCCACGGGCGCCTTGAATATAATCGAGGATAACGATGGCCACGTTGAATCTCTGTACCAGGAGGTACATAGAGTGCAGAGGGCGAGTCCGGAGTATCGAGCCACCCGGGAGCGGTGGCGCCGATTGCAAACTGGCGAAGAGGTCGCCGATACAACGTGGAGAAGAACGTTACGCGATGAATATACTGTGGAGGACGATCTCATTTGGTACACCAAGGACGGTGCCCACGCGCTCGTGGTACCACTGGAATTATGGCCGCGCGTTATCTACGAGTACCAGGATTCACCGCTGGCCGCTCACCCGGGGCGCGATGAAACACTCCGCGCCGCGCGACAATTTTACTACTGGCCGGCGATGGCCAGGCACATCAAGACCCACGTCAGACATTGTCTGATTTGTGCGACCGGCCGCGTGGTAAAAGACTTCGTCAAGTCAATTTGCCTACGGGGTTCCCCGAGGCCGTTATAACCGATAACGGTGGGCAGTTTAGGTGCGCGGTATGGAACAGGTTCCTGCGGTCTAATAATGTTCTATGGTACTTCTCCCCCGTATACCACCAGCGAGCTAACCCAGTGGAAAGGCGGAACCAGGAGATCAAGAAGGCACTCCGGGTTCACCTTCTGGACCAGCCGCCGGCTCATTGGGATGAGCGCCTGGACGAGATCACTCATGCCCTGAATAATCGGAGGAACGCCGCCACTGGCCAGGGCCCCAGCCAGCTGCTGTTGGGGATGACCCTGACCGCCCCGGGAAACCAGGGACACCCGAACGTTCTACGACCACCCAGGAACGACCCGCAGGCCCGAGCGGACCGTGTTCGCAGGGCCCTGATCCACCAACAACATTACCAAGAGGAGATCTTCCCAGCGCCGCGTGAAGCCCCGGTCCACTTTCAGGTGGGCCAACGGGTCTTAACTAAAACTTTAGCTAAAATTGCAGGAACCATCAAACCGCCCTGGGAAGGGCCGTACACCGTCACAGCCGTGTTGGGGGATGGAGTGTACGAAGTGAGGCGAGCCGGGAACGCGTCCATGTCGACGACATCCGGCCGGCACCAGGACCTGCCCCAGACTCGAGACAGGACGAGGACGTCTTGGCGCGGCCTCCGCCCCTGGACGACGCCGCGCCACCCCCAACACCCAGAGGACGAGGAGCAGCCCGAGGATGGCCTCGAACCAGTGGTACTTCCACACCACGACCCCGAGGACGAGGAGCAGTCCGAGGATGGCCTCGAAGCAGAGGCACCTCCACACCATGACTCCTACAACGAGGAACCACAGCCGGCCGCCAGGCACGCTCAGGACGAGTGCTCCAACTCCAGCCGGCACCAGGATATCCACGTCGCCGAAGGAAAGTCCCAGTACGCCGCTCTACCAGCCGCCAGCACTCTCAACGTATCGGAGGTGCTGGTGGAAGACTGCGCCGAGGATGAAGACGACGACCTCCAGAGGATGCCGCGGAACGCCCCGCTCCAGGGGGTTCCGATCGTCGGCCTCTGACCATGATGTCAGCAATGTCCCGCCACGGGATGGGCCACCCCCTGACCCGTGGCTCAAGCAGAGGCCTACCATCCTGGGGTGCGTCCGCACCTCAGGCAACTGGAAGCCGACCAGAAGCCAGGGCCCCTCAAGACATCCGCGGCATAATGAACTAAGTCAGACGCCTATGCCTCCAAAGCACCGTGCTGTAGGGTTCTGTAAATTCGGGGGCTACGCATCGGGGCCTTAAGCGGGACAAGATGTTGTCCCCTTAAGAGCCCCGCGACGTATCCCTTAAGGGGGGCATGTCGCGGGCAGCAACGCCCACTTGAGTAAAGTGGACGCGGCGCCCCGATTCTCTTTTATCAAGCGCTTCTCGCTTTCGGCCGGCCAGTTAGGGCGCCAGAATCGGAAGCGGTGCGCCGCCGACCCGCCAAACGATGCGCTACCCCCCTATAAAAGCTCGCAGATTTCGGGGAATTTTATCAGTTACCGCTCCAGTGCCTTACCTTAATTATATAATTAAGATCGCTAGCCCTGCCTAGCTCATCCTAGTATTTTGTGACATTGTGAGTTATATTTGTTGAGTCAGTTGTGAATATAGTGTTAATAGTCATTCATTCACTGCTTAAAATTAATGAATCAACCTTTCCTATTCCTCACCCTCTTCGCCGACGCCGAGGACCAGCGAAACCAACCCAGAGGAAGGACCCCAAGGAAGCCGGTCACTGTTTGAGAACGTCCGGCGTCTTTATTAAGACGCCGTGGCCAGCCAAATAAATAAACAAAACGCCGTCGTCTTATTCCACCTCTCTCCCCTTGTCTAAAAAACCTAAGTGTCTTCAAGAACGTCGCCGAGGAACGGGGGGTAAGTAAAACTTTTATTTACTAAGTGTTCGACTGCGACCGACGACGCGGGCCGGTAGTGGCCGGTGCTTCCATTTTTTAATCGTCCCTGTCGGTCACCGTCTGATACCCCCGTCCTTCAGACGCTTAGGCAGGGAGAGGGAGGTAGTGCCGCGTCCGGGAGTGTCACTCGAGGCGGTATACGACCCTCCGCTTCCCATAGTGAACATTTCGAAAATTTGACTCTTATAGTGTAATCATTGACTGTGACCACTTAGAGTCCAAACATATCAGCGAGACTCAAAACTGTTAATTGTAGTGTTAGAGCGTTCCAACTTGGGGAACGGCTCTGAGTGGTCATAACTAGTGCCTTATAACCTAGACTCATTCCATTAGAGAAGAAGAACTTAGTTTTCTTGTACCTTTGTTATTAATTCGTGGCGGGAACCGTTCTTTACCGCTGCCACTTGTTATGTCTTATCATTCGGAACCCTCTGGCCTAGAGGATCCCGTCACCGATGATACCGTCTCGGTGACGTCCTCCACCATCACCGTGGGCGAGTCCACCAGATTGTTATACGACTTCCTGGGTTCCGCGGCTCGCGCTCCGCCGACGGCGGATCAGATCGTATACGTACAGCCGACTACCGAACGCGAAGAAGAGGCAGGATACCGGCGCAGATGCCCGCTTCGACCCGATGGCCCTACCGTCGCTGCGGCAGATGGGAGTGCCCCTTCGTACGTCCCACCTTAGGGGACGGAACGGTGGCGACGGCTACAGAGCTTACTGAATTTTTTATTAGGAATGAATAAATCGTTATGAGCTCACATTATGGATCAACTTTCTTGATTATTCGCTTCATTATCTTCATCTAACGTCTACCCATTTACAGAATGAATGAATTACCTTTGTTTTAATCCTAAAATAATCAGAAAACGATATCCAAAAATTTTATAATCATAAAAGTTCTTAATTTTTATCATAATATTAACAAAAAAAATGAAAAAAAGAAAAATGGTTTATTCACATTTTTGTTTAGTTACCCCTAATGTATTGTGCACCGAAGTAATACGTTAAGGGTACTGTTACTCCTGCTTAAGGCGGATTAACTAACTAGGCGATAGGGTTGTGAAAATAAGAACAGAAAGTGCAGATAATACTTACAATCTGACCCAGTGCTTGTCAAGCTATTTAGTGTGGCGGACCGGTATTATTTTTACTAATGTATGACAGACCGCTACAATTTCATCGAAGTTCAAGGATTTTTCAATTTAATAACAAAAGAAACAATAACGAAACATAAGTTTTTTTATTCATAAACGTGTAAAAAAAATACATACAGTGGAGACTAACTGAAATTCGTAGGTGGTGAATGATTTTCAAAAAATTCCCAAGTAATTTTAAATGTATTTACCTAATAAGTTAAAAATTAGTTCAGGAGCTAAAATTTCCAAAAACTAGGCTTGTACCCTCATTGTAAATTGGAAAAGGAATCAATTTTTTTTAGTATGTGTAGGGTTGATAAATTAAAACAATTTAAAAATTAAATTTATTTTCAAAAAATGTTCAAAAATCACCATTCACTTGGATCCCAGTCTGTTAGGTTTCGCCCATTTGCGGTGTTTTTTCCGATTTTCTTCCTAGCTGCTGTTGTTGGGTTTTGATTAAACTATTTAAGTGTCCCCAAAAAAGAAATCCAGGGGTGTAAGATCTGAGATCTTGTGACTAAACTCGCTCCAATATACCGGAAAAATCTGTCCAGATACTGAACAGCAGAGTGTGGTGGGGCCCCATTTGCTGAAAATAACTCGTCGGTCAAGTTAGGGTTAAGGGGTTTGGAAATAAATGAATAGACTGCATTAGTTCGTTGGAGTAACAATTCTTGTCATAAAGGTCAAAAAAATGGTCCTAAATTCTTTTTATATTCCGGCAATTAGTTTTCTGTGGGTGCTGAGTATGAAGTTCCCTTAATGGGGGTTCTCTTCAGCCAGAAGACATTTGGCATAGATAATTTAAAGGAGCCTGTCAGAAAAATACTAAAGTAATTGGTTTGATCAAAGATCAATAAATAAAAGAGTAAGCCTGACTTGTGTTGGGCGTTTTATCTTACCATTAAGTATTTTAAAACTGTTTGTGATTAAGATTATAACGGGCCATGACGGGCTGGAGTGACTTTTTCTTCTAAAAAATTCAACTTCGTGTCGTATAAAAAGCTGCCTCTTACTCGGTACTTTCCTGACATGCCCACCTCGAAGTGCTCAATCTAATGTACCATTGTGGTGGCAAGTAGGATGGTTTCTCGAAACAAGCCGAGGTCGGCCCTATACTACATTATCAAAATTTCATTTGATTCATTAAATAAGACTTCATGAAATATTTTCAAATTAATAATAAATAATTACCTGGGGAAAAAAAAAAAATTAGTTGTGGAAAAGGAATTTTTGAGGGATATGAAAAGTAAGGTTTACATTCCTAAACAAAAGTAATAATAAACTATAAAAATGTTTTTGTATTACTAAAAATAAAAATTAAATTTAAGTAGGGAAACCATAGGGTTGCATTTGAAAAAATCATGTCAGGGTGGTTAGCCACCCCTAAATATTAAAATTAGGTATATAATTTAAAAGTTGACGTGTCTCGGGAATTTTTGAAAAATATTACCACCCCTAGAATATATTGCAGTTAAAGTCTCCACGTGTATAAACATAAGCAGTTAATCCAGCTTCATACAACGCTGCCTTAATGTGATAAATGGGCCTGCTTATTCTTGGTCAATTTCTCTAACCGTGGTTCAATTGATGACAACGCCACGCGAAATGCGGAATGAATGTTCATGCTATTCCTATATTTTGTTATATTACACTCATTGTTGAAAAGCCAACTTCACAGAGGTATGTGGTGACGAAAGGAAGAAGTTTTTTCAAGGAAATATCGGAGAGCTCAGGATATTCTGGTCTCGCTTTTATCCAAAAAGACGTGAGTGACATATTTTCGAAGTTGACCTTCAGTATTCATCAGCAGCGAGCTCCAACAATTTATTTTCCATAATGACAGATAAGTCACCTGTAAGTGGAACGAATGGATTACGGACCCATACATTTTCTTTGCGTGGATCTTCTGTTGGGAAATAAAACTCCGATGCCCGATGCCGATATGTTGTGAAACATATCGTAACAACTTGTTGATATTCGACTTTCCCATGCTTTTAGTCTTCGTTTCTGTGCATCAATCTTGTCTGCAATAGTGAAATAGGTAGTCATCATTCCCTGCATCGAGGCGTTCAGTATTGAAGATGGAAAAAATGTCACAAAAGAACAATGGAGGAAGTTGCCCCAATTTGGTTTTTGCTTTGAAGAAACTCACCAGTTCTTTCCAAAGCTAGAATACTCTTGAGAAGACTTCCCCCTTGATACAGCCTTCAGAGTAATAAGAGCTTCTTATGTCAGTCCCATTCATCTACGAAAGTCGCGAATTAATGTATTCGCTTTACGTAGTTCACAATTTGAGACTTATGAGACGTTGTTTGAATCTGGCTAATTTTTTGTTGCCAAATTTTCGGGTGATGAAGCAGTCGTCAATTGCTTTCGTGTGCAAGCCCTTTAATCTGGGTGAGCACTCCAGAAAATCGACCTGTCATTGCAGCAGCCCCGTCGGAACATACACCTACACAAAATTTGAAGTCCAATCCGCATTTATCAACCACATAGACTCTCACAGTTTTGAATATTTCCGAACTAGTAGTCCTTGTTGGTAAATAAGCCGAAAATAAAAACTCTTCTTTCAAGTCGTTGTCTTGTTGAAATTTCATATACACCAAGGGGATTGCCTCATTGGCAACGTCTCTAGATTCATCAAGTTGCAAAGTAGAATATTTTGATTTTTTTTTTGTTCCATCAGCTGATCTTCCATATCATCAGCGAGATCGTGAATTTGACGAGCTATGGCGTCATTTGAGAGTGGCACCTGTGCAACCTTCTTTGCGGCCTGCTCGCCTAGCATTTCCAAACAAACATCTTTAATACAGCCTGACACCAGCGTCTCGCCGATTATATACGGTTTTTTAGCCTTGGCGATTCTAAGAGCTACTTTGTAAGAATCTCGCAGTGCAGCAGCATTGATATGTGATAATTGATATATTTGCTTTTGGCGATCCTTAAATCAGCACGCTTTCTTTCAAAAAATTCAACTGGCTTTGAAGTTAATTCTTTACGTTTAGTATTCAAGTGCCTTTTTAGTTTCGACAGCTTCATCGCGTCGTTTGACAAACGACGCATTGTGGTTTCGGTCCTTCTTCATCATTCAAAACTGCCAGCCAACCCAAATTGAATGTAAGAAGAGTCATATTGACGCTTGAATGTCGAACGAAATCGTTTTGATGTTGAAGGTTGGCTTGAACTTAAATCGCTGTCATCGGAATCTGACGTATTTCCGTGTTGAGCAGCAATTGCTGTTGTTCTCTTCACAAATGAGTCCAAGGGACCTCGTTTCGCCATCTACAAACAATTATTGGTCTATTGTCGCGGGCTCCATAATAAATAATGAACAAATAATAGGAGACTTACGGTGTCAAATCGGTAAGTTCACAAATATACGATACAAGGTTTTAATTTCAAACCATCCAGCACGCAAATATACGTGAGCTAAGTACTGGCACTAACAGTGACTAACGGACACTGCATTCCTACATTCTGCTACAGGCAGCGTTGGAGGAGTACGGTGGGGGGTGCGCGTTTCGTGCCAAATTAATTTTAAACCGAACGCCGCCGCAGTACATCTATATGCGCAACATTGTGTTGTCTACGACGTGACAGCACAATCAAGCTCACGGACCGGCAACATTTTGCTCGCTTGAGAAGCACTGATCTAACCGACAGTTTCTATCTGCCTTAAAACGAGGCAGATAGAAAATTCGATCGAAAATTTGAAATAAAGAAAGCTGATCAAATTATCTTTTGTTTTATTTGTTTTTATTTAATTAACACAGGTTTACTATCTTTTAAATTGTTGTTTATGAAGGTCTAATCTTACTCTTATGAATTTTTTTTAGGAAATTTCAGCTTTCTCAGATCTATAAATCCATTTTACTTAAGGGGTTACATCTAGAGTTACCACCTCTCCAGTTTTCGGCCGGAGACTCCGGTTTTCGGATACAATCTCCGGTCTCAGGTTGTACTTCCAATTTCTCCGGCCTAACCAATCTAAACGATGATTTTAAAAATATTCACATGTATTTTAAATTCTATTTGCAGCTTTAACTTAAGCAACTATCTATGTCTCATTTTAGAGCATGTGTAAAATGAAATAGATAATGAAAATCAAAGTAGCGTAATTAATTAATGTTCACAAATAACAGATGGCGTTCCTGACCAACTGTATTTTAGAAACACGTCTTTATTTAGCACCAGGGCGTTCAAATCATTTCATTTTAGATTGCAACTGTCACCTGTCACATTCTTTGATGTTTTAAGAAAAAACTGAAATACTGCGTAAAAAAGAATACAATTATGTTTTTACTAACTTCCACCCCCCCCCCCCCATGCATCTAAAATCTCGGGCGAGGGTAGGTATCGAGGTGGTAACTCTAGTTAATCACTCTTCAAAGGTTTTTTTCATTTTTTTTTTATTTAAATGGTGTAAAAACATCTTAAAAATCATATCCAAGAGGGATTTTTGATGGATTTAATGTATAACTATTATTTTCAACGCGATTCGTGAAACAAGTCGAACGCTCTAAAATATTCGAAAATACCGCTTCGCTGCGACTGTTCAGATTTTGGAGTGTCCAGGACTACGTCAATAAATTTTAATCATAGAAAGTGGGTTATCATTTTGAAAATGACTAATAGATTGCGTTACTAAAATTATTTCCAAATGAGAGAAGCCATTTTGGGCTGTAATAGCAGTTAGTGTAACGTTATTTTGAATCATTAAACGCGTTTTTCTCAAAACCATGTTTATGTCGGGTAGAGATGTCGCTGCTTATGGAGTGACACGTTTTATTGTTGCTGCATATTTAACTTGTGTTTTTATTACTTTTTACTGCCATATAAAAGAACTAGTACTGGTTAGTGAATATCTAAAGGAGGGTGTAATTGTTAGTAACACTGAACTGTATGTTTAATGTCAATTGCATCTGCTAGAAGAACCAGAGTCAAAGTACAGGTTATACTTGGAGACAACACGTGCTAAAGTCTAACAGCCCAGCTAGCAGTTCCGCAGTTCTCAATATGCCTAACAACTGCGGTAAGTGTGGCGGTAAAATACCTCCCAAAGCTAAAGTGATAAAATGCAACGTGTGCGAAGTAGACGTTCATCATAACAGTGCTAAAATCAGTGAAAATTTTTTTGCTAGACTATAACAACGGATCTGTGATTTGGTTAGGTAGTTCCTGTAAAGAAAAAATGCGTTACAGAAGGTAAACGACCGGAACATTATTTAACACTCATGCACCATTTTTTACGTCACGATTTACAAAAAAAACCAGCCCCATGGATGACTGACAATATCCGTTTTTTAATGAATCTTAGAAATAGAGCTCTAGTAAGATTTAAAAATTCAAAGAAAATAGAACATTGGAATTATTACAAAAACTTAAGAAATTTTACAAATAATGCTATTAAACATGAGAAAAAGGCATATATACAGAATAGAATTGTGTCTTACAATAAAAAACGTTTTGGAAAGATTTACGAAATTTAAATATAACCGGAAGGGGAAAAAGTGAATATTTACCCGAAGAGTTAAATAATGCAAATGATATAAACAATTATTTTATTAATTCAGTACAAAACCTGGTTAGTGTGGATGAAGATACAGAACGTTTTTACAATAATAATATTAGAAGCAATCTAACAAAATTTAAATTTTACTTAGTTACGTATGAAAAAATATTGGATACTTTGCTCAAAATTAAAACGAAAGCCTCAGGTGCAAATGGCTTAACAATAGAAATGATATCATTATGTTGTCCATATCTCATTTCTATTTTAATACACATTGTTAATTGCTGTATAGAAAAAAAATATTTCCCGGAATGTTGGAAAATGGCTTATGCTATAGACTTGCGACCTATTAGTATTCTCCCTGTTCTTAGTAAATTATTAGAAAATATATTAAATCTACAAATTCAACAATACATTGAGGAACATTCTATACTGCCTGAAATTCACTCCGGGTTTAGACCAAATCATGGCTGCAACACAGCATTATTAAAAGTAACCGATGATATTCTATCAGCGGCAGATGAGAACAAATCAACAGCATTAGTGCTTTTAGCCTTTTCTAAAGCTTTCGACAGAATTAATCATCGGTTAGTTTTTGCCATACTTCATTATTTTTATTTCGCTGATAATGCAATAATATTAATACAAAGTTATTTGAAAAGTCGCAAACAACGAGTCAGATTCTTTAATTATTTCGAGCGGAGTTCCCCAAGGATCTATCCTCGGGCCCACACTTTTTAATATCTATATTGCAAATTTCTACTCTTATGTTACCTTTTGTGACCTTCATTGCTATGCAGATGACCACCTGTTGTATTTATTGTTTGATCCAGACGACATTCAGAATGCGATGATGAAAATTAATGCTGATCTGAACTCCTTATTATCTGCGGCTCAGAATCATTCACTTTTAATCAACCCAGGTAAGTCACAAATTATCCTATTCAGTAAGAAAGTAAAAAGATCGATTTTGTTAGAAAATTTAAAAATCTATGTTCACAATGAATTATTAACATTTGTAGATACAACCCGTAATCTTGGTCTTTATCTTGATTATTGTCTAAGATTCAGTAAACATATTTCGGACTGTATTAGAAAAGCTTATGGCAATTTAAAAATACTCTATGGCTGTAGAGCTATGTTAAATGAAAAATCTAAAATAATTCTTTGTAATTCATTGGTGTTATCTCAATTTAACTTTGCGGATGTAGTTTACTATTCATGTATAACCTCCTGGAACCCACCGTCCAATGTATTGGACATTTTATTTTTTACCTACAGCTATACTAATCACAAAATTAGCGCCCTAGAATACCCAGATCCATTTAGTTGGACATGTAGTGCGCGCTCTCTACCGGCGTCGTTAGTAACCTTTCGACTTGTAAACATTTTAATCGGCTATTTTGTGTAATGGCGGCTTTCAGACGAGTAACATATGATGGTAAGTACACTATTTGCATGATATTTCTTGTTTTTTTCGTTTTTCATGATATATTTTTGCACGTAATGCTTGGTTACACTCTAGTTTATATAATTACAATCACAAATTTTGTTAAAATAATTTAATTGTGACGTGAGAGCTCTATTTTTACCGTGTCCAATACATTGGACGTGAGGATCCAATGACGATATTATACGCTTGGATCTAGTTCAACCTGTTGGACATTGGGACTGTATGACGACATTTTGTTTAGAACCTGTTTATCATTTTACTTTGTTTTTAGCAATTTTCGGTGAAAAAAAATATCTTAGACCAGGAGAGGATGACGATAAATTATTACATTTATTGGAAGTAGACTCCGACATAGAAGGTTACGACCTTGAAGAGGACGAATTGGATGATGGGGTATTTCAGGAACAAGATACTGCTAGAGGGGACATAGTTGAGATGGCTATTGAGGAAGAAAACGTTTTAGAAGAGAATGATGAAGACAATGATCAAATAGAAGGTTTAGATGACGAAATTGTTGAAATTTCTACTAGTAATGAACAAGTGCAGCAGGATGAATATGATTCAGAGGACAATGTACCGTTAAGTGTGTTACAGAAAACATTAAAAGCGGAAAATAATGGACATAGATTGAAGATGCGAAATAAAAAAAGAAAACTTTTCATGGAAAAAATCTGAAAAGTTTCACGGAGTAGAATTTGAAATACAAGATAATGGAGATACAAGTCTAGAAAGAATAAATTTCACACCGTCGGACTATTTTTCCAAATACATGGATGATAACATGTTCCAAACAATATGCGATAGCACTAACGTAAAATACATGCTACTTCATGAGAAACCATTAAATTTGACCCTAACAGAGACCAAGCATTTCTTTGGAATATCTATCTTAATGTCTTTGTTAAAATATCCCAGGGTACGAATGTATTGGGCTAAAACGACAAGAGTTTATTCAATTGCATCAGTAATGACAAGAGATAGATATTTCAAAATAAGAAACCATCTAAAAATCGTCGTTGACAATGATATTTCAGAACACTTGCGAAAATCAGACAAATTATGGAAAGTGCG
Source organism: Aromia moschata (assembly GCA_029963805.1). Taxonomy (NCBI): domain Eukaryota; kingdom Metazoa; phylum Arthropoda; class Insecta; order Coleoptera; family Cerambycidae; genus Aromia; species Aromia moschata. The sequence goes on from JAPWTK010000118.1 coordinate 289,759, forward strand.
ACCATTGTTAAAGAAGATTAGGGAGACCTGCCTGTCCTTGCCTAGGGAAAACGTGGTGGCTGTGGACGAGCAAATGATTCCATTTACTGGGATTTGTGGTATCAAGCAATTTGTTAGAGGAAAGCCAAACCCAGAAGGTTTAAAGAATTTTGTTTGCGCTACGCCGACAGGTCTTGTTTTAGACTTCGAAGTCTACCAGGGCAAGGACACTTTTTTAGACAATACTGCAAAAGATCTAGGGGTGGGGCCTTCAGCCGTCGTCAGACTAGTCCAGACGTTAAGAGAAGGATCTCAGATCTTCATGGACCGATATTTTACAACAATTCCCCTGTTGGAATATTTGTTAGATAATAAGCTTCATGGTACCGGAACAATCATGAAATCGAGGATTCCGCGATCTGTACAACTAACAAGCGAAAGTACTCTAAAAAAGACTGGGAAGAGGTGCTACTGAACAAAGTGTAAGATCTGATGGAAAAATTAATGTAATACAGTGGTACGATTTAAAGCCAGTGTTACTTGCCTCTACCAATCTGCAAGAGCATCCTGTGGGAGAGTGTAAAAAGGTGGTCAAAACAAGATAAAAAAATTTATTCAAGTTAGAAGACCCGACATGGTTACCAAATACAACGAATCCATGGGTGGAATTGATCTTGTCGATCGCATGATTGCGTATTACCGAATAAATGCCAGAACAAATAAATGGACCGTGAAGACAATTTTCCATTTTATAGATTTGGCAATTGCAAATTCATGGATTCTCTATCGTGAAGACCAACGAAAATTAGGGGGAAGAATATGCAGTTCTTTGATTTTAAACTTAAATTGTCTGAGTGGCTGTTGGAAAGAATAGATGACAAAGAAAATAAAAATGAAGCAACACTAAACTCTGTCCATACTCGAAGCAATCCAACCGGATATGTTGTTTCTCGTTCAAGCCCATATTCATCACCACAAGTGCCAAATAATAACAATGCAAGTATCAGAAATAGACAACATTTGCCTATTTTGAAAGGCGACTTAAAAAATGCTGTTAGGTGCAAATATCAACAGTGTAAGAAAAAAACCAAATTTATGTGTGAAAAGTGCAATGCTTTTTATTGTATAACCTTTAGCCATAATTGTTTTTATGAATTTCACAAATCAAAAAATTAGATATATAATACTCAAAATCCTGTTTTTTGAAAATGTTTTTATTTCATTTTGTAGTTTTAAAGACCGGATGTCCAACAGGTTGGACATTTCAAAAAAATTGAAAAAAAAAAAATATATAATTTTGGTTAGCAAAATGTGTTTTACTACCTATTTTTAAGAAAAAAGTCATAAAAAAAATAATGAAATTACCGCCCGATTGAGTTCGGGTCCCAGGAGGATATCTAAAGCGGAGCAGCTGCGTATTCAGCATGTACAAAACGCTTGTGTAAGATATATATTTGGTATAAAAAATATGAGTCTTTATCTGATAAATTCAAACAGCTAAATTGGTTAAACATGAGAGAACGCTTCGTCTTGCACAGCTGTACCCTGTACCACAAAATTTTAAAAACTAAAACACCCCAATACCTTTACAAGAAAATCAAATTTCAGGATGATGTACACAATGTTAATACCAGACAACGGACAATGATTTCACCACCTAAACACAAAACAGCTATATACCAAAGATCATTCTCATACAATATTTATAAATATTATAATAAATTGCCTCTAAAATTAAAATTCTTGAAAATCCTGCTAGTTTCAAAAATCATTTAAAAAGATCAATACAGGACAAAACCATATCCTTAACTAACTTCCAGTAGGTCCAAAAAAGTGGCGGGCCTTCTTATTCTTGCAAACAGTTCTGTTATTTATAACCAAATATATTATATCTAATATAACTAAATATACCTGTAGGATTAAAATAACAAAACTTTTATTTAATGGTCTACTTAAAATTTTTTGGTTAGGTTAAATTACATCTAAGTACTTCTCAAAAAAATACTCACCAAAACACTCTCTCCATTATTCAGAATTGCTTTTTATGTTCCTTCGATACATTGTTCCATTGTTATAAAAACATTACACATATGCCTTTGTTATGCGTAATTCCGACACTGGAATATTTACCATTTTTTTATTTCATTCATCTTTTTGCTAAGAAAATTAAAAGCATACTAAAAACACGATATGCTATTTATATTTATTTTGTTCAATGATTTTTATTTTATGTGTCATTTCAGTTTAGTACACCTATTCGCAACTATTATAATTTATATGTAAATTAAATATGTATATACATATATATACACCGGGTTAAGTGGTAGAGCGCGAATGTACTGGATGTACAGGAGCGAACTTCGCCCTTTCATTACACATCTCAGTGCTTATTTGAAAATTATTATAATTAGATAAGGTAATTGTATAGCAGCATAACTTGGGAAATTTTTATCCATTTGACTTGAAATTTTAACTGCAGCTCTATAACTAATTTATCTAGAGCAGTATACACGATTTTTACAATTTATTAATAATTACGGTTGTTATAAACAAATCAAGGTCGAATTTTTGTGTTTTTTGTTTTCAAACTGCCGCCATTTTGTAAAAAATATCATTGTTTTGACTTGATCTTGTGTACCGCTCTAGAAAAACTAATATACATTATGGATTTTTTTTTTGTTATAGGAGCATTTAAAAAATTGCTACATTGCCCGCCATGGGCCGATCGAAAAAAGGCATCAACGTTGCGTGCACCATCACGCCGTCATTTTATATTTAATATTAAAAAAAATCCTCAATATGTACTAAATAAACCTTCAAAACAATTTTTCTATATTTTTATTAGTAGCTGAGAAAAAATTCCCAAAATTTACCTTGGGTTTCGACCTTCTAGAGTGATGTAACCCCTTAAATAATAGTCAACCAGGGCTATATTTATCTTTTCACATGTTTGCTAAGATATTCACCCTATCTGTCTCAGATGTTCTTTATAGAGGTCGCTCTCCAACGCTAATGTCTCTTGTACAGTAATTAAATATCTTTAATAAATACCCCTGACAATAAACATGATGATGTAAAATCTCAAAGATTATTAAACACAGAACTCTCAGCAAGGTGTCTTGTGGATTTGAAAGACTGCTCACAGTTAGTAATTGTTTGATTGTTGCGCGAGGTAGGTATATTTACCATTCGTTTATTTTGTAAAAATTTCGTAAGTGTACTTGTTTTTGTTTGTTTTGGGTGGGTGTAGTATCACCCCTATATTTCAACAGTGCTTTTCAAAATTTTCATTGTGTAATCGGGAAAGAGGTCTCCTGCATAAGGAGATTGACAAGTGCCAGGAGGCATTGTTGAAACACATACATAGATCGTCTTACAGAAGAGGGCTTGAACCAGGAGGAAAAATATTTAAATTGTACCCGTGATTGGTACCTCACGAACTCCCCTTTTAACGTTCGAAAGAAAAACAGGAATCAACATCATTGGCGTGTGGTGAGACGGTGAGGAACCTAGAGAAAAAATTAAATTCTACAACTTATCTTTTTCTAAACACAACGAAAAATGTTGAACTTTCTAGATATGAAAGCGAAGAAAAGGCAAAAAATATTATTACCATGAAATCTGTTATTTCTGACCTCGAGCAAGAAAATACAGAATTAGCCGTTTCCTAGGAAATTTAACGAAAAAGTGTCAAAAACTACGAAAAATCAAATGTAGCCTTATAAAACGTCTTAAAAATGCCAAAAATAGGAGTAAATTATTAAAATCATGTTGTAATAAAAAACATAAAATATGCATGATTTATAACGATTAGTAAATTCACTATTATTATTATTAATATGTTTATTAGCTTTTATTTTGAGGGTTTATTATTTTTTCATTTTCAATATCCAATTTTAAGATAGTTATTTTTTATTAGTTTTATTTTTTTATTATTCATTTTTCTTTATTTGAAAGTACATTAAATATATTTTTCTACCTCCAGTGATGGTTCAAAATCCAAAGTCCAAAATATTTGAGAAATATTTTTAAATAGTAATTTATATTTTTATTTCAGTCCCTTATTTCGCATTTGAGATATTTATATTACTATATCTTTAGTAAAAATGGAAATTTAGAAAAAATTTGGTGGCATGCTTCATTTCAAAATAGGAAAATTTCAAATTCCACCAACTTACCTCCATCTATATTTATTGTTAGTTTTAGCAGTTTTATTGGTGAATGCAAGCAATATGATATTAGGTTTAATAAGAGTTTTTCTCTCTGCTGAGAAAAAATAGTATGTTCCTACAAAGTATAAATAGCATACCACGTCAATATATTTCAGTCCTGCAATCATTTCAACATTTTTAACAACATATTTAATCCAATAGTCTTTTGTCTTCTCTATTTTAATATTATATTAAGCAATAAGTTGCTGAATGATGAAGCAAGGAGGAAGTTAAATTCTTGCAATAAATGAAATTTTAATAAATATCAATAAGTGGGTTTTATATTAAAAATTCGTTTAATAACTGCTCATTAATATTATGTGTTTGTAACTGATCTGACGGTCACTGCACCTAACTACATTGGTGTAATAATATTCGGAAGAATTACGATATTATTTTTCATAACTTATTACCTTCTAGAAATATTATATTTGGTGAATTGCTGATTTGCCTGAGTTATGTTCTCTAACCTCCAGAGAAACCAATGACACTCACCTTATAATAGCTGAGTAAACGTGAAATTTATTAATTATTGATTGATGAATTCCTTGCTTATTTGTAATTCAACATATTATTAGGTACTTATCAGAAATAATTATTAATTATTATATTTAAGCAAATAAAATAGCTTATGAAGACAAAGTATGATCGTTGCACTCGCTATTATTTTCAATTTCACTACATAGGCTCCCCCCTCATAAGCAACTTTATTAGTAGGTGAGACAGTAGTTGAAGGACGAACTGCCTCTCGTATTGAAAACATAAAACCGGTAATTGTGAAATGTTTAGAAAAACAGAAAAGACAGTGCATATTAGATGTGGACAGAACTGGATCATCAGAGGAGTTTAAACGAGATAGCGTCAGCCATACCATACTTTGACGAATTTTGAGTTCCATGACAGAACCAAAGTCGTTAGGCTTTTTTGTGATGGTTGTGGCGCACAAAACAAAAAATTCTACTGTTATCGGAATGTTGTCGCATTGGCTACTACAGTTAAGTCCACCATCAATAGAAAAGGTCGAAATAATGTTTCCTGTAGTTGGACATTCTTATGTACCCCCAGACAGACTTTTTGGCGAAATTGAGAAAGTCATTAAAATGACACCTGAAATGAGCCCACAACAGTACATCGAATAGAAAAATGGGGCACTATCTACAAACTTGGAGTAGATGCACCTATACTAGACTGGAAAACGAAAGTTCAAAGCGTCATGAAGCAACCCGCACAATGGCATTTTAAGTTTCAAATGTCTAAACGAATGTCAAAATGTCTAAATGTCAAAATCACAAAATAACATTTTAGTAAGAGGTGAATTTTTTTATAAGAATGACACTGGAACCGACCACAGTTTATTAAAAAGGGGAAAAACCTAAGATTCACACCAAGTGTTGCTGACATTGGTGTATCTATTAAAAAAGATAAGCAAACCAGCATAACTAAATTACTGGGAAAAACATTTTGGAGAAGATTGGCAAGATGAGGAAACCCTCTCATTTTTAAAAAATGCTTTTGACAGATCAAAATATGGAAAATATGGAAAATACCAACCCAACTTTAACACAAGCTCTAGTGGAAGTTAGAGAAGATGAAGGGGAAAATACCGGGAAGTTTATTGTTTAGAAGAAGATTTAAATTGTGATATTTAAATAATATTTAATATATTTGCTTACATAAACGGTGATCATTATATTTTTTAGTATTTTTTTGCTTTTTGAAACCATAATTTTGTGTCAATACCCGAATTGTCACTAATGTTAATGTGCAAATCCCGACGTGTCCAAAATTTAATCTCAAATACCAATCAAATAGGTGATCACAGATTTTTTTTATTCATATTTTTGGTTTGTAACATATCGAACGAAATAAGTGCCATGACTCGTTCATTGATAACAGGAAAAGTAGTTCTCAACGGTAATAAGTTTCGCTCTTCATCTAATTACACAGGCCCACAAAAAAAATTTTTTTTTGACTATGGATAATAACCCATATATTTATGTTTCTGGGATCGCTGAATTAGAATCTGCTGTTATTTTTACCATATCACGTGACTTCGAAGAGCACTCCAAGGTCAAATCACTAAAACACGCATTAATGAGGCAAAAGTTTGTGTCTTTATATTTTTGAAGTTGTTAATCCAAATCTGAAACCCATGATAGAATCCCGTAAATGGTATCGTTTTCATCATGTACGTACCTTAGGCTGTATTAGGGAAATGTGGTTAAGGATTTTCGGTTTCGTGAATGTATTGCTAGTATTTGTTATGGTAAAAGATATGTAAGTCCGTGCCTGTATTCTATATATAGAATGCCTGCTGCCCCAAAGGAGGCTGGAGATGGTGACTACTGCCTCAATTGAGGATGTGTAGAATGATCCATTTTCCGATTCTCTGGAGTAACGAAGCCAGCGAAGGCGCGCTGTCCTGCAGGGGGGCGTTAGGGTGTGAGAATGATGCCGTAGTGTGTCCGACGACGAGTTGACTTTGTCCTCGTCAAAGTCGGTAAACCCTCATACTTAGACCTAGGGAGGTATGAGGGTTATCACCCTTAGGGCGGCGGACTCGCCTGCGGTCGGAACAGGATCCCTAACGTGCGGGTTTCTTTATATATCTATGGCTTCTCCTCTTTTAAACGTTTATTTCGCTATTTGACCTTGAAATGACCTTGATCCTGACGTGCTACGGTTAAACGGACACCGGATTTGGATTCAGCGTCAAAAAATACAGGGAAAAACCATGTTCTTATCCATAGTCAAAAAAAATTTTTTTTTGTGGACCTGTGATTAGTACGATTACATCTGCAGGTATTATCTCCTAAAATGAAATTATCACCAAAACAACGGTATACATAATGTAGATATCCGTACCACCAATATACAGAAACAATAGTCGCCCTAAAAGACTTAGTTGTGAAAATCAAAAATGTTTAAATGTTATAAAGGTGTGGAATTGTATCTAGTTTATATAATAAAATGTTGGTTTGGAAGATTTTTATGGAAAAGTCTATATTTCTAAATATTACATACGGTTTCGTATAATGTCGAATCATGAGAATTGAACTTCACTACAGCTTATACGCATCGTCTTTATTCTAGGAATATGTGTACTATTTCCATAATATGCATATTTTATAGAAACATTTCTAATGATTACAACAAAACTAGAGACCATTTCGTTTCTTCTATACAAGCGAACAACATGTATCCTTCACTGCTTTTTTTGCTTTGTACCATTGGTAATGTTGTTACTAGTAATGACAATTATAATGCCTGTTACGAAGAAAATAATGTGCTACACCTGGAGCTAAGCAAAGAGAGAGAAAGGATTAGGGTATTAGAAAATGATGCCAACTCGTGGAAATCAGCCTGTAAAATCCAGGAGGACAACAAATAAGAGGATATTTTAAGGTATGAATTTAAGGTAAGAGGATAATTTTAAGGTAGAACACCAGATGTATTTATCTCTAGTTTGGCGAATTTTTCTCTGTGCTGTAACACACATGTAGAGTGTTTTCAAGTTTCTCAAATTACGAGACAAAATTACCTAGATATGAAAACTAAGTATTCAAGAACTAGTATACTCAGTTTTTGTTTTTATAATGTTTTATAGGTTATATTTAATATATCAATATACAGGGTTTGTCCGGAAAGTAATGTCAGTGAATTTTTTTCCCGAGACTGTACGCGCCAGCCCGCGCTTTACCTGCTGGAATTGTGGTGGGGGGATCTGGCAACAAGATCCAACAAGCGTCAGTTGGCTACCGGTCGTTGTAGCGGTCGCATCACTCGTTCTTTGAGAGTCGTTACAGTGACCCGGTGCAAGAAAAATGCAACGTTCGCTTGAGCGACGGATGGCGATCAAGTTTTGTGTGAAACTGGAAAAGAGTGCTGCGGAAACCATTCCAATGTTGAAGAAGGCTTTCGGCGTCGATTGTCTTTCGGACAGGCAAATTTTCCGGTAGCACAAGGCCTTCGCAGGTCGGGAAGATGTCAACGACGAGAACCGCGCTGGACGGCCACCAACCTCCAGTTCCGACGACAATGTGAAACGTGTGCGTGACTTGTTGAACACTGACCGTCGTCTAAGTGTCCGTTTAATTTCCGAAACATTAGACATTACGAAAACCATTGTTCACGAAATTGTGTCGGAGTCTTTAGGAATGAGGGAGGTGTGCGTGAAGCTCGTGCCAACAGTGCTAAGGGACGATCAAAAAGCGAGGCGCATCGAAACCTGCTAAGAACTTTTGGACACCTGCGAAGACAACCCCGCTTACCTTGATGACGTCATTACCGGGGACGAAAGTTGGGTCTTTGAATACGATCCGGAGACGAAGAGGCAAAGTGCGGAATGGTACACGTCGAACTCCCCTCGCCCCAAGAAGACCAAGATGTCCAGGTCAAAGATGAAGACAATGCTGATTGTCTTTATTGATTGCCGGGGATTGGTCAACCATGAGTTCGTTCCCCAGGGGACAACCGTAACCGGAAAGTTTTACGTCGAGGTGCTGAAGCGGCTGAAACGCAGGGTGAATCGCGTCCGCCCAGACATCTCAAAATCCTGGAAGCTTCACCACGACAATGCGCCTTCGCACACCTGCTTCCTCGTGGCCGATTATCTCGTCAAGGTAGGCATCACCGTTGTTCCCCAGCCTCCCTACAGCCCCGATGTGGCCCCCCCAGACTTTTTTCTGTTTCCACGCCTCAAAACCCCCAATGAAAGGACAGCATTTTGGATCGGTGAAAAACATTCAGAAGGCTTGCACCGACGCTTTAAAGGCGATTCCGGAAAACGACTACCGTGCGGCTTTTGATTCGTGGAAGACTCGCTGGAACCGATGTGTGGGTGCAGGAAGAATGTATTTTGAAAGTTTCTAAACATTTGTACACATAGAACCAATAAAAACCATTTTTCAAAGACATTACTTTCCGGACAAACCCTGTATTCAATAAAAACCTTTTTTACCTAATATCAGTCTGTTTATATTTTAACGGGGTTAATAATTAATAGTAATATACATAACTTTTCCACTTATTTTTCCTTTTTCTTTAACAATCCCAGAGTTGTTTAGGTTATCTTTAGTTTAGTCGTTTAGTTCAGTTTATGAATTTTATAGTACACATTTAGTTGGTACTTATTAGCATTATGTTGGGTTGTCTTGTACTAAATAAATAAAAATAAAATAACATCCTATCGTTAACGATTTTCTAGAGTACACACTCATTACATAACGCTTTCATAAACCTTTTAATATGGTTTTAAGAGTATACCACAAGAACGACACATACCTACGATTACTAAAATTTTAAAATACTAAGTTGGTAATGTAACAACGAGAAAATATATATTCATATTTTTTTTTATTTCAGACGTGACAGTGAAATAAATGCTGTAAGAATAAAATCTTATGGCAAGGATGTTTTCTATGCAAAAATGTTAAACGAAAAAATCGGATACGATAATATCGATTAACAAAACAACTCTAGGACTGCAGGCAAACCTATCGGAATGTCTCACGGAGTTAAATAAATCACGTATTGAGTCAGACGGTAAGGCGGAGGTCATAGAGGATATTGAAGAAGAAAACACAGATCTACTGAAAACTGTTGAAGGGTATAAAATAAGGCACCATAGATGTAGACAAAGAAACAGAAAAAGGTCTAATATGCTAAAGAAATGTAAACAAAACAGCAAAAATGAAATGAATAATCTAATAGCTAAGGTAAAATAAGAGTTCCAAATATTTATAAACAGTAGCTTAGCCTACATAAACGAGACAATAAATTAGGTTTGATTACTTAGTAACACACGATAGTCAAACAATGTTATACTATTTAGTGTTATTAAATTTAAATTATTTAATTACTGGTTGGAACATATATGAGTTCGTGCTTATATGTCATTGTAAAGCCTAAAAGAGCAATGTTTTACTTTCCTATTTTAATAAATTTTATGTATTATAAATACCTATAGGCTATTATAACGTATTTCAAAATAGGTTTTCAGAAAAACTATTAAATATACTGGCCTACTTCTCGCAAATTTTTATTTATTCGCTACAGGTTTCGGTCATTTACATCACATGACCATCTTCAGGCAAACAAAAGCTACAATAGTACGCGTTCTATATAAAGTAAATATTTATATTTTTCGTTATTAATAAGGACATTCTTTTTATTTTTGTATATATGCATTTAACTGTTCTTTTTTTATTAATGAATAAAGAAAATATCCTTTATTTTATTACTGCATGATTCCCGTTTTTCTTCCTTTTACATGGTATTTTTAGAGAATTGAATTTAGTTTGTACTTACATTTTATATATTATTATCACAGTCTATGATGTTTTATATAGACTGTGGTATTATAATGTATTTTAATTTTCAATACATTTAGTTTTATTTAGCACCGTATAAATAAAATAAAATTGTGTTTTTAAGTTGTTCCTTGAAAAATATTTTTGGTAAATATTTTCGTATAATTATTCTCACATTATAAAATTATTAGTCGATATTTCAGATATGGATTATGAAAAAGAGCAAGGACGGTTATTGAGACTGTTCGAAGAAGTATCCAGTGGTGAATATTATGATGACGAAGAGGATGAAGAGGATGACAGGGGGAAGATGACTATATTGAAGAAAGATCTGAAGCTAGTGACACAGAACAGGAATTTGATGAAAATGATGATGAGGAAATTAATGCAAATGAACCATATTTTATGGGGAGAGATAAGAGAACGACATGGAGTAAACATTGTCCACCCAAAAATGTAAGAACAAGGAATGAAAATTTAACTCTTTACTTACCTGGAGCTAAAGCCCGTGTTAAGAAAAATACTCCCATAGGAATATGGAAATGCTTTTTTGATAACGCAATTCTAAACAACATCGTGAATTTTACCAATATTAAAATGCAAAAAGAAACGGAGAAATTCAGTCAGCCATATATCCAGAGCCATATATCCAACAAATCTGGACGAAGTACGAGCACTAATTGGTCTGTTATATCTCCGCAGGAGTTAGGAAAGCTAACCATCTAAATACTGAGGATTTGTGGAGAACAGACGGTACTGGCATTGAAGTATTTCGGCTCACAATGGGCCTCAGAAGATTTCGAACATTACTACGTTTTATTCGGTTTGATGATATTGAAACACGCCAAGAAAGAGTTGCATTAGATAAGTTAGCACCTATAAGAACTCTATTCGACCACTTCAATGAAAATTTGAAAAATTCTTATAGCCATTCTGACTACGTCACGGTTGACGAAAAATTGGAAGCTTTCAGAGGCAGATGCGGCTTTAGGCAATATATACTGAACAAGCCCAATAGGTACGGTATAAAAATATTTGCAGTATCCGATGCGAAAATGTTTTATACTAGCCAAATGGAGGTTTATGTGGGACAACAACCGAATAAATATAAATATATATAAAATAGATACTAATGCAAAGGCAGTTGTTCAGAGACTTTGTCAACATATTTTTAAGACAAATAGGAACGTAACTACCGACAACTGATTTTTTAGTATTTCTCTTGCAGATTCTCTTAGAGATAATGGGATTACATTTGTAATGAAAGTATCCTTAGTCTTAATTGAATTTAGCGCATAAGTCAGGTCGGTAAGTCAGATCTCCTATTATAGTAAGACAATCGAATTCATTCAGACGTGGCGTCAATAGGTCAATGTAAGCCACGGAGTGCACATGTCACACGCATCAAGAATAAAATATTAAATTGTAAAATTTACAAAGAAACAATAGTGTGAATAATAACATTGAATGTTGTTTCTTTGTTAATTACAGGTAGGATTAATAATTAGTTTAAGTTATTATTTTGTAAATTTTGTATAAAATAATAAAAACTTTGTTAATTACAGGGAAACAATTCTTGTGTTATTAATAAAACTACAATTATAAAGGACAACATTATACATTTATAGGAACGATGAGAAAAAATAAGAGGGAAATTCCAGATTTGTTTACCCAAAAGAATGAACGTCCAATATGATCTAGCATGTTTGCATTTGGATGTGGGGGTACTTTAGTATCCTACATCACAAAGAAAAATACAATTTTTTTGTTAATTTCGACGATGCATAAAGGAGATGATATAAATGGGGTAACGGAGAAACATGAAATAATTCACAGGTATAATGAAACAAAGGAAGGAGTTGACGTTGTTGATAAGCTATTTGCTCAATATAATGTTGCTCGTGGAACAAGAAGGTGACCAATGGTTATATTTTATAACATGGTGAATGTTGCAGGCATTAATTCCTTTATAATTTATAATTCCAAAAATCTCAACTCAACATCCCCAAGAAGAGAATTTTTAATTAAATTGTCATCTTCGTTCTATACCTCCATCAAAAAAATCGTGCCATGATCACCAATCTTCCAAAAACGATAAAACAGAGACTCCGAGAAATACATATGTAATTTAGATGTCGACGAGATACAAAATTTGCCACCTCCCGGTGCAGTAGGAAGATTGTTATTGTGGCTGGAGGAAAAAATAGAAAAACCAAGTATTCTTGTAGAAAGTACGGAAAAATTCATGTGTCTGGAGCATATAAATGACATATGGGCCATTCCGCGGTGACGGGTGTTACATTTGTACGCATTGTAACTGTTATAATTCTAAATTAGAACAAAATTGTCTGCGTTTTGAGTATAATTCAATTCATTTCAATGATATTTTAATTAAAACAAAAGCGTATTAGGAATTACTCAGGTGTTTAGATGCAATAATAGGTTTAAGCCCTGTGACGGGTGTTACTTGTACTTTTGCAAAATATGCTACCTTGTTGGGTAAATATCAGAGTTCAGCTAAATTAAAAGTTTTTGTAACAAAATGAATAGCTAAGTAGAGATAAATGATCTTCATTTCTGATAATTGTAAGAGATTTGTGGATATATTGTTTTTTACATATTTCTTTTGCAAGCAGAACTTGTGACGGGTGTTACAAAATTTGTGACGGGTGTTACGAGTGCAAATTAAACAAAAGCTTATGTACACTTTGAGGCTTTATTTATTAATATAGACTATTAAAACTAGTATTATAAGATTTTAGATATTTTCTCTTCTATGATTTTTATTGTTTTTTTCGGGTTTCCTTTTGTTTCTTCTGTTCTTTTCTATGTCTTTGGTTTCTAATATGTTTTATCGGCGAAAATATTGATGAATTTCTTTTGAATTATGAAAATTGAGAATATAATACCTGTTAATTTTCTATTTTAACATATATTCGCAAATATTTTTTTTGCTCCCTTGGTATCGATTACCGCGGAATGGCCCATATGTTCTGAGTGTTACGATAATACTCGCTAATATTTATATGTTTTTTGTGATAGGTATGCATGCTACTTTTTTTGAATGAAAACAAAGACTTCATGTACAAAAATAAGTTACCTTATGTTTTGAGAATACAAGTCTGCCTTAATTAAGGTTGTATGATAATTTTTATTTTTGTAATATATACATAGTAGGGTGAGCTTTTATTTTCTTTGTCTTTTTATATACACTGAAAAATTAAGGTTTCGGTGAATAAGTATTAAAAAATATTTTACCATCTATTATTTCTGTACATAGCTTTTAGGTGGTCTCTGAGACCGTGTGCGACCACTAATGTAAAAACAATTCACACGACCACTGGAAGGTTAAGAATCACGCTTATTGTTTTAACATTCAATTTAAAATCACTATTACTTAATTATATTTACTACTCCTTTTTGTATAATGATTATTTTGACAACCGTAGCATATTCGAAAAAATAGGATATGAAAAATATTACAAAATGACTATTCTATATCATGCTTATTTGTAGTGTTAAAAATTAACACAAAAAAGTTATGATACAAACATGATTAGGGGCTGATTGTTTCAACCCCATATAAATGGAGGGGAAAATAAAAATTCTCTGCGATATATTTCTGTTAGTAAAGATACACTTCAACATTCAAATGCTCATGTTAATTCGTTATTTTTATTAAAATTGAACCCTCTCCTGGGGGGTGCACTAATCGATAAAGTTAATATGAAATACCCCCTTAAAACACGCACCTTAACCTAACAAATTATCGACCATTTTAAAAAACAAAGATAAACTTTTAGAAAGACAAGGCGACCATGATTTGAACTGCAAACGCAAAAGGCTTACAACTTGTGTTAATAATGATGTTGATGAAGCTATGCGCAAATGGATTAATACCGCACGTGATAAAAACATTCCTCTCTCAGAAACCATAATTAGAGAAAAAGCTAAAAGAATTTGCTGCTGCTTTAGGTCGCGAAAATTTTTCAGCTAGTATAGGATAGTTAGATAAGTTCAAAAAAAGGCATAATGCGTAAGGCGTCCAGATGTCGGTTTCCGGCGAAAGTGCTTCTGCTGATTTACAATGTAGTGAGGACTGGAAAAAGAATGTTTTACCTGATTTAATCAGGCATTATGACCAAAATGACATTTTTAATGCGGATGAGACGGGCGTCTTTTTTAAATGTTTACCCAAAAAAACATTAACATTTAAAGGTCAAAAATGTTTTGGTGGCAAAAACAGCAAGGAGATAATTACAGTTATGGTTGCAAGCAACATGTGGATTATGAGTACAACAAAAAGTCATGGATGACAAGTGAAATCTATGAGAAGTGGCTTGCAAAGCTAGACAAAATGTTTGCTGTCCAAAATAGGAAAATTTTACTGTTTGTTGACAACTGTCCCGCACACCCTAAGAATGTAGAAGCAAAACTAAAAACATTAAGCTGGAATATTTTCCGCCTAATCTGACCTCTGTTCTACAACCAATGGACCAGGGGATTATAAAAAAATCTTAAGCAGCATTACAGAAAGCGAATCGTAATGAAAGTTTTAGCTCATATGAAAGAACCAACTCCTACAACTGCGTCGCTACTTGACGCAATTAGAGACCTAAATAAAGCATGGATTCTTGATGTAAAAGAACAAACAATCCGCAATTGTTTCAGGA
This sequence comes from Aromia moschata, assembly GCA_029963805.1. Lineage (NCBI taxonomy): Eukaryota > Metazoa > Arthropoda > Insecta > Coleoptera > Cerambycidae > Aromia > Aromia moschata. Next base: position 304,933 of record JAPWTK010000118.1, read on the forward strand.
AGGCAGGATTTGCTAAAGATGAATTAGTGCAGGATACTATTGATGATTGGGATGAAGAAGATGACCTTCCACTGTCTGAATTAAAACAAATGTGGACTTCATATAGATATGCAATGAACACCGATGATGTTTTATTTGAAGATTATGTTAATATTGATGATGGTGTGCAAACAGTGGGATTTCCAACAGACATTTTAGATAGCGTTATAGATAACCTCATATCCAATGAAAAAGGTAAGTTGAAGGTACCAAAAATCTATAGCAAAGTTAAAAACAAACAATGTTTTATTATTTTAGACTCAGAGGAGGAGGATGATGATGGGAATGAAAGCGAAGTCGAAACAACTGTTGCCATACCTACATTTAAACAAGCGTATTCTGCTGTCCAGATCCTAAGAAATTTTGCTTCGTCAAAGAAAATGTTCCAAATGCAATACATGACACGTTAAATGTAGTGGAGGATTTTATAGAAAAAAGAGATGGTCCGTATTTAAACAAAAAAAAAAAAAATACCGATTTTTTCAAATAAAAATTTGTGTATGCACATATCTACGTAATATTATGTATTTTATTTTATTTGTTGCATTTTTTTTATACATACAATATGTACGTACTATTTTTGTATATTATACTACATACTCTATTATACTTTAAAAATACCTTAATTTAGTAATATAACTCGAATTTTCTCAAACTCGAATTTGACTTCCTGTCCCTTGGAGATTCGAGTTAGGGAAGTTCCATTGTATCTACACAAGTTCTAGACGCTCTGTATATAATATATTTTACCGCATGTAGGTTAGTTCGCTTACCAAAGTGATGTAAAGAAAATTATGAAAAAGGAATGTTAACTGGTGTACTGAAGTTAAACTTACTTAAAAATTGGACTCCCGTTATCCTAGTGAAATTGAGTGATAAAGCATCTGCCTTTTTATTTCAACTGTTCGCGATCAGATCCCAAAAGCATTTACATGTGAACCCTAAAATAAAAAACGTTTGTATACTGATTTGCAAATGCTAAACAAAAAATAAAAAAAACACTTACATATGTGTAAACCGAAGAAGTTCCTCACCATCTGGTTTATGTAAAGTTTCAAATACAACTGCTGCAGGGAATTTTCATTCAAACTTGATATAATTGGCGTCAGAACATCAGCTGATAACTACAATTTTCATAATTAAACAAGTTATATTAAATTTCTTTAAATGCATCTAAGAAATTTACTATTTAATAAACAAGATAAAAATAACAGAAAAAAAATGCTTTAACATACACCATTTTTTAGCAATCTAAGCTGCTGTACCCACCTGTGTGAACCTGGCAACCAACTTAACGGAAACCAACTTCTCTTTTTTTCATTCGATTGTACCCGGTTTGTACCCGTTTGTACCGCATTTAATTTCGTTTGTACCTTAAAGGGGAGGAAATGGCAGGGGGTGAAAAAATGACGGGCAACTGACTTCACGCAATTGCATTTCTTCATTATGCATTCGATTGTACCCTGTTTGTACCCGTTTGTACCGCTTTTTATTTGGCCTGGAACTTAATGGGGCGGAAATGACAAGGGGTGGAAAAATTACTGACAACTCATTTCACACAATATATTTTTTTTGGAATTCGATTGTATCCGGTTTGTACCCGTTTGTACCGCATTTTAATTGTTTGTACCTTCAGGGAGCGCAAATAGTGCATAGATGAAAAACTTCAAACTGCGTAACTTGGCCGCCTTTCGTCAGTGTTCCTTTTGTACCTCTTCAAAATCGTTTGTACCGTCTTGAAACAATAGCACGCCTTCCTATTATTCATAGTTTCGTTTGTACCTCTTCGAAATCGTTGGTACCCACTTGAAAACAACAGTACTCCTTAGTAAGATTGCTTATTTCGTTTGTACCCTCTTAAAATCGTTTGTACCCCTACGAAATCGTTTGTCCCGCCTTGGAAACGACATCACGCCTTCCTATAATTAATAGTTTCGTTTGTACCTCCTTAAAATCGTTTGTACCCCTACGAAATCGTTTGTACCGCCTTGGAAACGATATCACGCCTTCCTGTTATTGATAGTTTCGTTTGTACCTCCTTAAAATCGTTTGTACCTCTACGAAATCGTTTGTACCCACTTGAAAACAACAGTACCCCTTAGTAAGATTGCTTATTTCGTTTGTACCCTCTTAAAATCGTTTGTACCCCTACGAAATCGTTTGTACCGCCTTGGAAACGACATCACGCCTTCCTATAATTAATAGTTTCGTTCGTACCTCCTACAAAATCGTTTGTACCCCTACGAAATCGTTTGTACCGCCTTGGAAACGATATCACGCCTTCCTGTTATTGATAGTTTCGTTTGTACCTCCTTAAAATCGTTTGTACCTCCACGAAATCGTTTGTGCCCACTTGAAAACAACAGTACCCCTTAGTAATATTGCTTATTTCGTTTGTACCCTCTTAAAATCGTTTGTACCCCTACGAAATCGTTTGTACCGCCTTGGAAACGACATTACGCCTTCCTATTATTGATAGTTTCGTTTGTATCTCCTTAAAATCGTTTGTACCCCTACAGAAATCGTTTGTACCGCCTTGGAAACGACATCACGCCTTCCTGTTATTGATAGTTTCGTTTGTACCTCCTTAAAATCGTTTGTACCTCCACGAAATCGTTTGTACCCACTTGAAAACAACAGTACCCCTTAGTAAGATTGATTATTTCGTTTGTACCTACTTAAAATCGTTTTTACCTCTACGAAATCGTTTGTACCGACTTGAAAACAACAGTACCCCTTCGTAAGATTGATTACTTAGTTTGTACCTACTTAAAATCGTTTGTACCTCTACGAAATCGTTTGTACCGACTTGAAAACAATAGTACCCCTTCGTAAGATTGATTACTTCGTTTGTACCTACTTAAAATCGTTTGTACCTCTACGAAATCGTTTGTACCGACTTGAAAACAATAGTACCCCTTCGTAAGATATTGAGTTACTTCGTTTGTACCTACTTAAAATCATTTGTACCTCTACGAAATCGTTTGTACCGACTTGAAAACAATAGTACCCCTTCGTAAGATTGATTACTTCGTTTGTACCTACTTAAAATCGTTTGTACCTCTACGAAATCGTTTGTACCGACTTGAAAACAATAGTACCCCTTCGTAAGATTGCTTATTTCGTTTGTACCCTCTTAAAATCGTTTGTACCCCTACGAAATCGTTTGTACCGCCTTGGAAACAACATCACGCCTTGCTATTATTGATAGTTTCGTTTGTACCCTCTTAAAACCTTTTTGTACCCCTACGAAATCGTTTGTACCGACTTGAAAACAATAGTACCCCTTCGTAAGATTGATTACTTCGTTTGTACCTACTTAAAATCGTTTGTACCTCTACGAAATCGTTTGTACCGACTTGAAAACAATAGTACCCCTTCGTAAGATTGATTACTTCGTTTGTACCTACTTAAAATCATTTGTACCTCTACGAAATCGTTTGTACCGACTTGAAAACAATAGTACCCCTTCGTAATATTGCTTATTTCGTTGTACCCTCTTAAAATCGTTTGTACCCCTACGAAATCGTTTGTACCGCCTTGGAAACAACATCACGCCTTGCTATTATTGATAGTTTCGTTTGTACCCTCTTAAAACCTTTTGTACCCCTACGAAATCGTTTGTACCGCCTTGGAAACGACATCACGCCTTCCTATTATTGATAGTTTCGTTTGTACCCTCTTAAAATCGTTTGTACCCCTACGAAATCGTTTGTACCACCTTGGAAACGATATCACGTTTTCCTGTTATTGATAGTTTCATTTATACCTCCTTAAAATCGTTTGTACCTCTACGAAATCGTTTGTACCCACTTGAAAATAACAGTACCCCTTAGTAAGATTGCTTATTTCGTTTGTACCCTCTTAAAATCGTTTGTACCCATATTAAATCGTTTGTACGGCCTTGGAAACGACATCACGCCTTCCTATAATTGATCATTTCGTTTGTACCCTCTTAAATACCCCTTTTTCGACCCTTTCCGTACGTCTGAGACGAAAATTTGAAAGAGGCATTTTCGATTTTTTCAAACCGAAAGGGAAGCACTTGTTTTTTTCGCTTTTTTTTTTCTAGAGTGAAAAGTTTCCTCATGGTCCTCTTCCTTATTCTACGTGGTTAGTATATTAGGTATATGAACCACTTCATGGATAACTGTATTAGAGGAAGCATTATATTGTTTATTGCTCTATTGCATCTCATATTTCTAATATTTATTTTCTGTTGTTTAAGCGTGGTGAGGCCTATACCTCTATTGAAATCTTACGATTAGAACAACAGATTCTGAACTGTGACAAAACTGAATTACAAATATGCCTAGACAACCGACGTACACAGTTGATCAAATTTTTGACAGCGTAAAAAACTTAGATCTGTTTGGGAAAAATGAAAAAGGGTGAGAGTGTTCTGTTGGATTTCGGTATGCCAGTGTGGGATCGCGCTCATAATGTCCTTCCGAAAATGAGTAGGAAGTACATTTATTTGTACATATCGCAAGGACGAAACGGCATTCGTGAAAAGTTGTTCGAACACCATGGCATTGAGATCAACAGTATGCCTAAGGAAGAGTCAAATACCAGTTTTGACTCTAACTGGTCCATTCGTAATCGTAATTCGTAACCATAAGTAATCGATCTTACAAAGGGGTACTATTGATTTCAAGTCGGTACAAACGATTTCGTAGAGGTACAAACGATTTTAAGTAGGTACAAACGAAGTAATCAATCTTACGAAGGGGTACTATTGTTTTCAAGTCGGTACAAACGATTTCGTAGAGGTACAAACGATTTTAAGTAGGTACAAACGAAGTAATCAATCTTACGAAGGGGTACTGTTGTTTTCAAGTCGGTACAAACGATTTCGTAGAGGTACAAACGATTTTAAGTAGGTACAAACGAAGTAATCAATCTTACTAAGAGGGGTACTGTTGTTTTCAAGTGGGTACAAACGATTTCGTGAAGGTACAAACGATTTTAAGGAGGTACAAACGAAACTATCAATAATAGGAAGGCGTGATGTCGTTTCCAAGGCGGTACAAACGATTTCGTAGGGGTACAAACGTAAGAGGGTACAAACGAAATTATCAATTATAGGAAGGCGTGATGTCGTTTCCAAGGCCGTACAAATGATTTAGTATGGGTACAAACGATTTTAGAGGTACAAATGAAATAAGCAATCTTACTAAGGAAGTACTGTTGTTTTCAAGTGGTACAAACGATTTCGTAGAGGTACAAACGATTTTAAGGAGGTACAAACGAAACTGTCAATAACAGGAAGGCGTGATATCGTTTCCAAGGCGGTACAAACGATTTCGTAGGGGTTCAAACGATTTTCAGGAGGTACAAACGAAACTATTAATTATAAGAAGGCGTGATGTCGTTTCCAAGGCGGTACAAACGATTTCGTAGAGGTACAAACGATTTTAAGAGGGTACAAACGAAATAAGCAATCTTACTAAGGAGTACTGTTGTTTTCAAGTGGGCACAAACGATTTCGAAGATTTACAAACGAAACTATGAATAATAGGAAGGCGTGCTATCGTTTCCAAGACGGTACAAACGATTTTGAAGAGGTACAAACGGAACACTCGACGAAAGGCGGCTAAGTTACGCAGTTTGAAGTTTTCATCTATGCACTATTTGCGCTCCCTGAAGGTACAAACCAATTAAAATGCGGTACAAACGGGTACAAACCGGATACAATCGAATTCAAAAAAAATATATATTGTGTGAAATGAGATGCCAGTAATTTTTCCACCCCTTGTCATTTCCGCCCCATCAAATTCCAGGCCAAATAAAAAGCGGTACAAACGGGTACAAACAGGGTACAATCGAATGCATAATGAAGAAATGCAATTGCGTGAAGTCAGTTGCCCGTCATTTTTCACACCCCTGCCATTTCCTCCCCAAGGTACAAACGAAATTAAATGCGGTACAAACGGGTACAAACCGGGTACAATCGAATGAAAAAAAGAGAAGTCGGTTTCCGTTAAGTTGGTTGCCAAGGTTCACACAGGTGCTGTACCCACTATAATTCTGATCAAAACCAGTAATAGTGAGGAGGAAATATTAAATTACAATTATGATGGACATATTGAAATGAAAGTTGTACTAAATGATAAGTACAATCCAGAGAACATCACAGTACAAATGAAGGGAAGAACTTTACAGGTGGGTTACGTTTTCGGTTTCTACATACATATTTCTAATTTTTGTTTATTTATGTTTTTTTATTAATTTTAATGAATGTATTACATTTTAGGTGACGACGGACTAAAATTTGTCCAATTATATGTATACCAAAATATTTAAAGATGTAGCTCAAGACGGACATATAGCCTGGGAGCTAAACGGAAAAATACTTAAAATGTATATAACAACAATAAGTTGAACAATGAGATATAAATCAAATATCATTTAAAATATATTAATTTAAAAAAATAACAAAAATAATGACATCCGCTGTATTTTCATGAGTGGTTGATAAAACTTATTTTTTATAACAGATGCTCCGCTCCATTTTGAAATGGATGTTAGGAATTGAATCATCCTGTATAACATTTTCTTTGTGAATAATATCCCTGAGTTGTTATTGAAACCTCATTATCATGGCTAAATCTGTCAATTTAACCATTATCTGTCTGAAGGTATCAAATTGTTTTTGGTTTAACTTTATTTACTAAACATTATGTTACTTTTGGGTTTAAGAACTTTCATTCGGCAAAAATATTTTAGTAGGTACTGCCTTGTTATTTGGGACTTTCATTCATTCTTACTATTCAACAGTTACACAACATACCTACATACAAGTCGTGAAAATTTAATTTAATTTGCATTGCTTTAATTAATTTTTTATTAATAATTTTTATAAATAATTTGTTACATAACGTTGTACTAATGGCGGATATAGCCACAATGTACCGCCAGATAGAAATACATCCGTCGCAACGCTCTCTTCAGCGAATAGTGTGGCGAGCAGATCCTGCACAACCTTTAGATCATTATAATTTAAATACCATCACATATGGAACATCTTCAGCTTCATTTTTATCAACTAGATGTTTAGTCCAATTGGCGCGTAAAAATAAAACTACATATCCAATCGCATCTCAGACAATCGAAAATGACTTTTATGTAGATGATTTAATTACAGGAACTCCAGATATTGCCTCAGCAACAAACTTGTTTAACGAATTAAACACAATAATGCAAAGCGCATGTCTAGAACTACGAAAATGGGTATCAAACAAACCCGAGGTTTTAGAAAATGCAACCGTTCAATATAATACAGACTCCAATTTCATAATAACTAATGATCAAAGCTGCAAAACATTAGGCTTACTGTGGTCTCCAACAAACGATCAATTTCAATATGTAAAGGTCAAGTAAATCTCAACCCAATAGTCATGTCACAAAGCGCGTAATTTTATCAGTTCTATCGCAAATCTTTGACCCGCTCCGTCTCGTTGGTCCAGTAGTTTTGAAGGCAAAATTACTTCTGCAAAATCTCTGGCTGTTAAAGCTAGAGTGGGATGAATCAATACCGGCTACTTTAAACACCGAATGGCAACAATTCTGTGAACAATTACCTACATTAATGGAGTTAAATATTCCCAGACAAATAACCTTACATTCATATGACAATGTACAAATTCACGCATTCTGTGATGCCTCTCAATTAGCATACGGTACATGCATATATTTGAGAACTCAGTCAAAAGCAGGTAGCGTTTTAGTGCGACTTGTAACAGCAAAATCACGCGTAGCTCCCCTGAAAACGCTCATGATACCAAGATTAGAGCTTAGCGGTGCTCTTCTCATGACACGGTTGGTAAAAAAGGTGGTTACTGCTTTGAAAATGGACATTCATGACATATTTTATTGGTGCGATTCAACAATAGTTCTGGCTTGGTTGCACACCGAACCTAGCAAATTAAAAACATTTGTATCAAACCGCGTATCCGAAATCCAGCAAACATCTAACATTTCAAAATGGCGACACGTTATCTCAAATGAAAATCCGCGGATTTAATATCCCGAGGATCGGATACCTTAAGTTTATCTAAACATTCCTTATGGTGGGAAGGTCCATCATGGCTCAAATCCGATGAAACACGGTGGCCAAACAATTATACTCCAGAAACGCAATTACCTGAAGTAAAACAACTTACAATATCTAATGTATGTGTAGACCCGAACGTAACTAATATTTTCTCCAAATATTCCTCGTTTAGCAAATTGCAACGTATTACTAGTTATTGTATTCGTTTCATGCAAAATGCTAAAAAACAAAAATCTGACAGAAATGTGGGCTCCTTAAATGTTGAGGACATAACAAAAGGTACTAATGCGTTATTAAAGCTCGCTCAGTCACAAGAATTCACATGAAATAAATTTATTACAGCGAGGCAAGGGAATTGCACATCATAGCAAAATTGCATCACTTGACCCATTTCTCGATGAGAATGGAATCTTAAGAGTGGGAGGTCGGTTGAAAAAATCAAACTTAACTTTTAATCAAAAACACCCATTTATCTTACCCGCAAAGCATAAGTTGACGCAGCTCATAGTACAACAAGTACATGTAAACAATTTACACTCAGGCGTACAGGCAACTCTGAGTTTTCTTAGGCAGGAATATTGGCCGCTAAATGCTAAATCAACCGTTAAACAAATCATACGAAAATGCGTGCCCTGTATTCGCGTCCGACCTGCGAGCCTATCACAAAAAATGGGCGACTTACCTGCATCAAGGGTCAGCAGCCCGTCCATTCCAAATTTGTGGCGTTGCTTATGCCGGCCCTTATCAAATAAAGGACGGAAAATTCAGGAATCGTAAGTATATAAAGCATATCTTTGCATTTTTGTATGCTTTTCGTCAAAAGCAGTCCACCTGGAAGTTGCTACTGACCTCACCAAAGAGTTTCTTAAACTCACTAAAAAGGTTTATTTCGCGTCGAGGCATATGCACACAAATTTATTCAGACAATGCTACTAATTTCCTAGCAGCAAATAAAGAGCTTCAACAAATCTCAGATTTTCAATCAGACAGCAAAATTCAAAACTTTCTGAATGAAAACAAAATCTCTTGGAACTTCATTCCAGCCAGGTCTCCTCATATGGGAGGACTCTGGGAAAGCGCTGTGAAATCTGCTAAACAGCATTTAAAACATGTACTAAATAATATTTTTCCCACGTATGAAGAGTTTTATACTCTTACCACTCAAATAGAATCGATTTTGAATTCGAGACCTTTGTATCCTTTGTCTACCGATCCTAAAGACTATACTCCCCTCACTCCGGGACATTTTCTGGTGGGAGAATCACTAAATTGCATACCGAAAGAGTGCCCTGCAATCGAGGGTACCATCTATCTCGACATGAACATTTCCAACGCATCATTCATCATTTTTGGAAATGTTGGTCCCACGACTATCTCCATCTTCTTCAGCAACGTACGAAATGGCGTTTCGTGAAGGATGTTCCAGCCCTAGAGGGATCTCTTGTTCTACTCCAGGAGGACAACACCCCACCTCAGGCGTGGCCCATGGGCAGAATCATCGACGTTCACTCCGGCTCAGATGGATTAGTGCGTGTGGTGTCAGTGAAAACTCGTCACGGCGTGGTGAAACGTGCAATGATAAAAGTGTGTTTACTGCCCGTAGAATAAGACACTTTTTAACCTAGCATCTATGTTGGACAGATTGAACTGTATTAGATTTAAGTTAATTATTAATTGTCTATTTGTATATAATTATTATTTTTATTTGTATATTTTCTCTTGAAAGACATGGTCATTTCAAAGGCGGGGTATGTTGCGCCCTTTTGCCCCAAATCAGCGCCTATGGCGCAAGGTACCCATAAATAACGGCCGTAGAGATAAGCGTTAGGGCAGGCAGCAAAAAGTAATACATATGTGACTCTTATACGCACAACAACACAAGCACGCTAAAAATATCTTCTCATTTGCTCATAATATTATATTATATCAAGAAACACATTGTAGACTATTTAGAATAAGTGAACAGTGAATACATCACATAAAACACAGTGTTGTGTAATTATTTTCGCATACATACTCTTTTGCTCACATCGCATAAATCACATCACATATCATATCATACATCGAGAGCATCTGATAAAGTCTGGCTCTCAAATTCGCCGAGAAAAGCCTTGGCAAACTCCAAATATAATGGACTATGAAATGTATAAAGCGCGTAACAAAAATAGTTTTAGGCTGACGCAACCTGCATTTGAGAAATTATGGAGGAAATAATGTTGCCATTAAAGAAACGAAAATGCAATATTTTAGAAAATGAAAAGGAGGCTATTCATCTTACGTTAATTGTTTTCATTGTAAACAATTTTGAAATTATCTGGCTCACATTCGAATTCAAGGTTGCTGAGTGGATGGATTCTTAGAATCTCACCTAATTATTACACCGGCACACAAAAAAAAAGTGGTCATTACTTTTGACCAGACCCATCTAGGGTTATGTATTTCGATGCACTGAATCCGAATTTGAGGTCGGTTTAACCCGTACACCCTCAAAATTTTGAGTAAATTGCAAAAAAACGCTAAAAATCGCTAAAAATGGCAAAAAAATGCAGTTATGCACGCGATAAATTTTTTTACGAACTAGATCAAGTATGTTTATTATGTATTTCGATGCGCTGAATCCGAATCTGAAGTTGAGTTAGCTTGTCAACCCTCCAAATTTAGAGTAAATTGCAAAAAAACCGCTAAAAATCGTAAAAATTTATGAAAACGTTATGAAAACGATACATTTTTTTTTCGAACTAGATCTAGTATGTTTTTTGTGTATTTTGATGCGCTGAATCCAAATCACAAGTTGATTTAGCTGGTAGACCCTTCAAAATTAGAGTAAATTGCGAATAACCGCTGAAAATTTCTAAGAAATCGTGAAAAATAGCAATTATGCAAACGAAAAAAAAAAATGTTAAACTAAATCAAGTATTTTTCTTATGGATTTTGATGCGCTGAATTCAAATCCGAAGTCGGTTGTACACCCTCCAACTTAAAATAAATTGCGAAAAAACTTTAAAAATAGCCAAAATCGTAAAAAATAGTCATGAAGTAGTAGATAATATCAAAAAATAGTATTGTTCTTACTCACAGTCATAAACAAACCATGATTCCTTTCAAATTATACTATAACATCAATAGATTGTAATTTAAATTAAAAAAAAAAACGACCTTCCTTGATTTTAGACTGTTCTTCGCTTGTATCGACTACAGTGAAGAATAAGAACGATTTCATCAAGACATAAGTGAAATGGAGAATTGGTATCAAGGAATATGGAATGTCAACATGATGGCCGATTTTTGCTGGTCTTTAAAGAGAGAAATAACGAGAGAAAATAGAAAACGAAAGAGAAACCTACTGCATAGAACATTCGAAGAAAAAAGAGTTCGATACAAGCGAAGAACAATGTAAAATCAAAGAAGGTCGTTTTTTTTAATTCTAATTACAATCTATAGATATTATAGTATAATTTGAAAGGAATCATGGTTTATTTATTACTGTGAGTAAGAACAATACTATTTTTTGATATTATCTACTACTTCATGACTGTTTTTTACGATTTTTTGCTATTTTTAGTGTTTTTTCGCAATTTATTTAAAGTTGGCAACAAGTTGGCTTGGTGTACAAGCCAAAACCGACTTCGGATTTGAATTCAGCGAATCAAAATACATAAGAAAAATACTTGATTTAGTTTAAGAAATTTTTTTCGTTTGCATAATTGCAATTTTTCACGATTTTTTAGCAATTTTCAACGGTTATTCGCAATTTACTCTAATTTTGAGGGTCTATCAGCTAAATCAACTTGTAATTTGGATTCAGCACATCAAAATACACAAAAAACATACATGATCTAGTTCGAAAAAAATTTTTCGTTTTCATAATTTTCACGATTTTTAGCGATTTTCAGCGGTTTCTTGCAATTTATTCTAAATTTGGAGGGTTGACAAACTATATCAACGTCAGATTCGATTTCAGCGCATCGAAATACATAATAAACATACTTGATCTAGTTCGTAAAAAATGTTCTCGCTTGCATAACTGCATTTTTTTGCTGTTTTTAGCGATTTTTAGCGGTTTTTTTGCAATTTACTCAAAATTTTGAGGGTGTACAGGTTAAACTGACCTCAAATTCGGATTCAGCGCATCGAAATACATAACCCTAGATGGGTCTGGTCAAAAGTAATGACCACTTTTCTCTTTTTGTGTGCTAATGTTATTAATAATAATACTTTGTTGAATTTTGACAAAGCCCATTAAAGTTTTCTTAAAGTAGTTGGATTATTGTTTACAATATAGTAGATACACAATATATTATGTGTATATTACATAATATTATGTGCATATTATGTTTATATTATGTTTATGTTATATGTTTATATTATATGTTTATATTATATGTATATTATGTGTATATTATGTTTGCTCTTATATACTATACTTCTTGTTAATATGTAATAAAGATAAATAAATACGGCAATAATAAATTAAGGAATTTATGCGGTTGAGTGTAAGAGCGCTGCTCATTCAATTTTGATTGAATGAGTGCGAACTCTGCCGTTTGCGTGGTAGGTTGGGCCAATCTGTGGTATATACAAAATATTGTAACTACAATGTATGACAATTACCATGCAATAAAAACGTTTATTATTATTATTATTATTATTATTATTAATTCTGCAGTTCCTAACAATTTAAATTAAACATTGACTTGTTTTCGGATTTTGCATGAAAACATGGTTGAAAATTAATTTATGCGTTAGGGTAAACGTGGGATAGTTGCCCCACTTTTTCAAATGGGCGATTTACATACAGAAGATGAGCATTTAATAATCTGAAACTTTTGTGAAGATTAGTGTAATTATCAATTAAGACAATAATCAATATAATTTAATAATTTTAGTTATTTACTTATTTATAAACGAAATAACAACACCTTATAAATGAGGATAGATGCCTACTGGGTGGGTTAGATGCCTCAGTGATATTTTGACCTGTGGGATAGTTGCCCTGAGGAATTAATGAAAAAATACTTTGATTTTCTTAACTTAAATCAACGTTAGCTTCGGCTTGACCAACGCTAAGTTCTGGATGACGTTGTATAAAAGACTTCCAATGACGTCCTGCTTTTCGAGTTTCTTTGTCAAAGTTATGTGCAATACCAAGTTTTTCAGTGAATTCAAACGCTGATCTTCGTATCATATCTCGTGAAATCCTGCTGCCTCTAATTTTTGAACGTGTGCGACGAGCCGTTTTTTCATTATTTACGTCCAAGACGGGGCGTTTCCCTAAAAAAAAAAATAATGCAGGAATTAATAATAGGTAAAAGCGAAAATAAATCAAATAAAAAACGTTTAATAATACGGTAAGTATTTCGATTTTCAAAAACATAGGTACCTAATGTCAATTTCTTTGTATATTGTTTCGCAAATCATCTTCTTAGGGTTCTAGATGGAATGCCATAACGACGAGATATTTCATTACGAGGATATTTGTTTTGTTTCAGCTCTTCAAAAGTGTCTTTAAGAGCGTCTTCGGTCCACACACCTCGGGGCCGTGTCCCCCCTTTGCATACGTACCTACTTGCGTGGAATGTCTAGAAAATGAAAACATAATGAATTAAATTCATAATACAATGTGGGATAGATGCCCTTAGAAGCCTCTAAGGGCATTTATACTCACAAAAACTGGGGCATCTATACTTACAAAAACTGGGGCATCTATCCTCTTTGCGTGGGATAGACGCCCTCCAATAAAATTGTTTTAAAGACCAAATAAATAACCAAATAACCAAATAAATTGTTTTAAAGACTGCTAAAATATCATTTGAATATTTCTAATTAATACATATATTTATTATAAATACAAAAATATAAACACTTACTTTATAACATTAAAAGTTCCGGGCGAGTAAAGATTATACGTAATAACCTAAATTCACAAATCTGTCGACGCGTAAAATTGTTTTCGTTGCACAGCCCACGACTCATCTGTTCAAGCAAAGTGCACGTTTTTGACTGACAGTCGGGAGGGGGTCAGCTTACATTTAAACAAAACAGGGTGGGTGTGTTGTCCATACAGATCATTACGTGAACACTTGCGCGTCTATCCCCCTACGGCATCTATCCCACGTTTACCCTACGTTATGTAAGCACTATATTAAACAATTGACAAGAAATTGTATCAGCTCAACAAGGCATTGAATATCTGACTTCTTAAAAACTAGACTGGCTGGTAGAGGCGGCTTCTCTTACGAATGCCCCATTGAACGAAGTTGAGGATTGACAATGATGTGAGGAGTCTATTGCGAACAGTCCTCTTCTTTGCCTAGGGACTTTTTTTGGCATCTACAGTTCACCAAAATTTGTATTTGTATAAACTGCCGATTAGGACTATCAGACACCGACACTTGTGAAATCTCACATCCTGGTGGGCAATGTTGCTTAAACGCCGATCTCACATCTACAAGATATTCATAATTTTCGCGGTATATGTTATTCACACGCCGGTATTCTGCTATCCATCGGTCTAGATTCTGCCTGTTTGCGTAACTACATATGTATGTATGTAATAGTCTCTTAGAGCATATCCCTGCTCCAAATGGTTTTCAAGAATACGACGGGCCAAATTCATCGCAACTGCGTCTACATACATTCTCGGTACACTGCAGGTAGTCCACGGCAGCAAGACCATCGTAAAGGCACATAATACGATCAACTTACTAATCGAAAACATTTTTGTTAGAATATGCACGGCAAAGAAATCGCAAATCTAACTGAATATCACATGCAAGATAACCCGTTTAAAACGACAAGACCTTCAGGGTCAAACCGCCAAAAATCGTAACAACAAAACTGTGTTTTATTTTTATTATAATTTACTTTAGAAATTTCTACCAGCTGTGTCTGGTATTTTCAATACGCCTACGATACTTGCGTAAGATGCAAGATCTATGAATTTTTTTCTGTGGGGTTATGTGAAAGAGCTTGTTTATAAACATAGGCATGAACGAGCTAGAACATTAGATGGGCTTAATGCAAAAATTACGGCTACTTTTGAAACCATAACCCCACAGACACTCCAAGAAGTGAGGCGTAGTTTTTATGACCGGCTAGGTTATTGCCTAGCTCAGTCCGGTGGTATTTTTGAACCTCTTATTAAATAGGTACTAAACTAACGTTATATATAGCACTTTTTACTTTTAGAATTTGTTTTTTATTTTTATTTCGTTTTTAAATAACTTATATCAAAAAGAATTTCTATTTTGTTTTACAGGTATGAGAATCATTCGTTTATTTTTTAACCAGTTGGTAATAAAGAATGCAAACGACCCCATCCTATTAATTTCTGATACGGTCAATGCAACAGATTGAGGGTATCAGAAATTTATTTTGTAAATAAAACAATTACGTTAATGTTATCTTCGCGCATAAGAGAAGTTCACCCCTACGTCGCCGACAAGTTGCTGATTCAGTATTAAATATGAATCCAGTACCGATACAAATAAAATGCCAGCCGGTACGCGCGCTGTCCGGGGGGCGTCCATAAATTACGTGAGGTGTTCAAGGGGGGAGGGGGTCAAGCTAAATATTTCCAAATCTCACTTGGGGGGAAGGGGGGTTTTTAACAAATATCACGTATTTTTTTTCTAGTAGAAAACGGTGTAAAATTGCGTGAAAATAAAGTTAAATCAAAGTAAAAAAATTTTCTAGAATGAAATATGGCGAAATTTCACATAATAGTGTTTGTCGTATTTGTTCGAACCCCGCAGAGCAGCACAGTAGCCCTTCGATTGTTTAAGCTAGAGATGTTACAGTGGAACTGGACCTATTCCTTTGGAATAGGCATCACCTGCCTATTCCGCGTATCTATTACCAACTATTGGATGTACCTATTCCAGCTCCGCTGGCACCGACAACGTGACAACGGCTCGGCGGCTCCGTGTCACATGTTCAGCTTTGCAATTTCGGCAGTGCCAGGTACTAGTGGCGCGCGCATAGGTAATAGGTAAGATGAGCGTTGATTGAAATATTTGGATTTGGAATAGGATGATAGGGAAAAAATAAATAACATAAACCAAATGTAATCTTCTTGACTTTAAATAAATAGAAAAAATATGACTTTAAATAAATAGAAAAAATATAACTTTAAATCGATAGGCACGAAAATCGGAACCTTGTTTTCAATTTGTGTTCTAATAAAAGTAATAAATTAATGGTGACGGCGAATGGTGGTGTCCAACTGCCGGTCTCGACTCGAGACTCGACGTTTATGGGTTGAGATACGTTACTACGTTTCAAATGTTTCAAATACCTAATCCGAGATTACGACACCTAATATAATGAATGAGTAATGACAAATTTAATATTACCTGATTAACCTTATGCAACCAGAACAGCGCCAATCGCCGTCGCTGGTCATATAGACTCGGAATAGTTTTTGGAACCGGTATAGGTATTTGGAATAGGTTTGTGTCCGGAACTGGTACAGGTCATACTAGGTACACGAAAAAGCTATTCCGTACCATCTCTAGTTTAAGCGCTATCGACCAGCCGTATCGACATGCGTGACTCGACGAATGTCGCAGCGTAAAGAGCCGAGTAACAGTAGCGCACGTACAGGGCCCAACCTGCTTTGTTTACGTCTATAAATATTTTATTTAATAACTATCCTAGATACGTTTTTTTTAATTGAGGATAGGATGATTTTTCCAAGAATATTATAATGCTTACGTTAAAAGACACGTCTACAAGACGAAAAAGTGCTGTCAAGAAGAAGTAGTAAAGTTATGGAACACAGCAAAACAAACGTTCCCGAAGAAAGAGGATTTGGTTAAACATGTTCAACATGAGATTAATCAGCTTCTAAGAGAAGCAGCGGAAAGAAAAGCCCGAAATACTCTGGCGTTCCTCTCTAAGGTAGGTCAGATACCTCTATTTATTCACATTATAAATTTCATTCTATGTGCAATACATATCAAGATCGCGGTGCGGAAAAAAATACTCGAGCTTGTTAAATAGGTGTGTCATTTTTTTATAAATTTCATTGTTGAAAATTAATCGGTACAAGAAAAAAGAAACGTAGTAGCAAGAAGTAAAATTTTTAATTGAGTTATGCTGAAAATACAGCTACAACGTATCAGCGCAGTAATTTCTTTTTTTACATGTGTTTTAAATGAAAAAAAAAGCATTGTTTTATTCTAAACTTTTTTCATTTGTCAGTTTTGAGTCTTTATAGTGTAACAAAACGACAAAATGGGCAGGCAAAAAGCTAAATATTCTTTATTTCGGACAAGCGAGAGAGACCTCACAAGATGGGTTGTAAATTTGTTTACCAGGTCAATTTTAAGAATTTAAGAACGGTTACTGAATAAGTTGTTCGGCCGTGACAAATTGGTTTCTAGAGCATTTTTTTTGTAAATTGTTTCATTCGGGGAAAATGCCCAACGCCACTTACCGCATCTGGCAATAGAAAGGGCCTAGGCGAGTGTACGACGCCTGTGCCAGGGGCGAACCAGTATCAAACTCGCGGAGGGTGGCGGCTGGCGGCAGTCGAGATAAGTGATGCATAGGAAATGATTCAGTGGAAAATGGGATGTAAATTATATATGGGAGGCCAAGCTACTAAATACTTATATATATGTAAATCCTTGGTCACACCGTCTATTGCGGAATGTCGAAGGTTGTTAATGGAAGATCGGCTCAGAACCGAGGAGAACCTTGACGTCTGCTACGCCACTGGGTGGCTATGGAGACGTAAAGGTTCGCTATGCTAGTGGGGTGAATTAGGGTCTTTTCTAGAAAATATACCATGTTGACTCCAGCGGCAAAACAATTGATGAGGACTTAGAAAAAGATAACTTCAAAAAGCAGGAGAAATTTTAGGTGAAATATGGTCCGCAGTGTGCATTGATGGACATGAAGTAGTCGCTAATTACATCGACCCAAACGACGACATTTCTAATGTTCCAGATTTTCCAACTGAAGAATGGTATACCGAGCATGTTAGAGAAAGCCAATATTTACTTCAGGAATTTTTTTTTAGTATTTTTCTAGAATATTTTAACAAGCATCCGTGCCAACGAATGCATCTTTATCAAGAGTTAAAAACAATTATTATTTTAGGTTGTGAAATGCGATGATCAGCAGTCCACGTCGGAGTTCTTTACATTTAGTTCTACACGATCGTTTTTTGTCACCCCATATCATATCACTCAAGTTAATGGACATCCGACGATTCCGGATCCTGAACAGCATGACGGAAAAACGTTTGCACCATTCGCAATTTTTAATTGAGTTATGCTGAAAATACAGCTACAACGTATCAGCGCAGTAATTTCTTTTTTTACATGTGTTTTAAATGAAAAAAAAGCATTGTTTTATTCTAAACTTTTTTCATTTGTCAGTTTTGAGTCTTTATAGTGTAACAAAACGACAAAATGGGCAGGCAAAAAGCTAAATATTCTTTATTTCGGACAAGCGAGAGAGACCTCACAAGATGGGTTGTAAATTTGTTTACCAGGTCAATTTTAAGAATTTAAGAACGGTTACTGAATAAGTTGTTCGGCCGTGACAAATTGGTTTCTAGAGCATTTTTTTTGTAAATTGTTTCATTCGGGGAAAATGCCCAACGCCACTTACCGCATCTGGCAATAGAAAGGGCCTAGGCGAGTGTACGACGCCTGTGCCAGGGGCGAACCAGTATCAAACTCGCGGAGGGTGGCGGCTGGCGGCAGTCGAGATAAGTGATGCATAGGAAATGATTCAGTGGAAAATGGGATGTAAATTATATATGGGAGGCCAAGCTACTAAATACTTATATATATGTAAATCCTTGGTCACACCGTCTATTGCGGAATGTCGAAGGTTGTTAATGGAAGATCGGCTCAGAACCGAGGAGAACCTTGACGTCTGCTACGCCACTGGGTGGCTATGGAGACGTAAAGGTTCGCTATGCTAGTGGGGTGAATTAGGGTCTTTTCTAGAAAATATACCATGTTCATAAAAACGGGATAAACCCGAAAAAATTCAGTTCTTTTCTTTCGCTCCATGAGTTCTTATGTTGTCGTGTTGGCTCCGATTAATCCTTGAAGTTTGCTATTATTATTGTATTTGTTCAGGAATATTATATTGTATGTGTTGATCAAAGCGCCTTCAAGTATTAATTAGTTATTATCGGAAATAAGACGTGTGACCGGGGATTGGTTAACGGCAATTTATACAGTTTGTTTCGGTTAAATTAAACTCCCCTACATATGTGTACGTATGTGTTTTATTTCGCGCCGGACTACCAAAGGGGACCTAACACCTACAGTTGACTAATTAAGGCGTTATCAGGTAAGCTAATGTTTTCTCTTGGACGAATTAATCAACGAATCCACATAGTACAAGTATGCAGATTTAACAAGGCCGCTCGGTAAATCTGAAAAGTAACACAGTGGACCCCGCGCGCCCCTGGCTCGCACCTGTTACAATAGTGATATTTTTATTCCAGGGAAACACTAGGACGTCTGATAATGTTTCAACTCAAGTTGAAACCAGCGCCCAAGATGTATCGAATCTAGAATGCGCGAGTCAAACTGAAATTAGCGTTCAGATTGTTCAACGCGAGGAATCGGCGGCACAAAATGAGATTACTCATACTAATCAGCAACTAAGGGATCAAGATTACGAAAATGAACCTCAACCGGCAGGTTAGTATTTACCCTTTTTTGTATGCATGCGAGATTTTCTTTATTTTTTCTTTACTCTACAGGTGCCACAAAACGGAAAACTCAGCCTCTTGTAATCAGCGACGATGAGGATGAAGTTACATCAACTTCCACACCATCCGCTGTACGTCCTACTCCAGCTCAAGATGCTATCAAAAAAAGAAATTGATAAACGACGCATGGAGCTAGACTTGACAGAAAGACGCAAAAGATCTCTTGTTGCTGACGGCACTGAACAAGAGAAAGTACGTAAGTTGCGGCAAGAAATTGATGATTTTGAAAAACAACTCAAGCATAAGGAGAAGCAGAGAGTATACTCGATAAAGCACAGAAAAAATAAAAAACAGAAAATGATTGAATTGTGTTCTAAAAATCCTGAAGCGGCAAAATCGTTGACACCTCGAGCTAGCTCTGGACGTCCACGCTTAGAGAAAGAGCAGTCTGAATTGCTAAAAACTATTAGTGATTTAGCTATGTTTGGTGCGTCTGCTGAGGAACGGCGTCGCTGTGAAATTGTTCGCACTGTCCATAGTCTTTCAGAGCTAACTGAAAAACGAGCTGGGATTTAATGTTTCTCGAAGCGCTACTTACATTCGACTGTTGCCTAGGCGGGCAGATACGCGGGAGGCTAAGCGCCACGTAGTGACTGTTCCGGTGAAGTTAAGCCGTCCTGAAGCAGACCATCATAAAGCGCACCAAGACCAATACTTTTCTGTGGCTTCCATAAGGTCACTAGAAACTGTAGCCTCAATACTTGGCCCTGATTCTGTATCTTTTTTATCTCAAGATGACAAAGCTCGGGTCCCCATAGGATTGACAGCGGCAAACAAACAAGCGCCTTTGCTAATGCACATTGAATATAAAGTGTCGTTACCAGATCACGACTTTACAATTGCTGCAAGGCATAAATTGATTCGAAGTGTCTATGCTTTATGTGAAGTGAAACCCAATGAGATGGGGCGGCCAGAGGCCGTCTCATATAGTGGACCAACATACATAGCAATCCGAAGTGGTAAGCACTCGTCTTCGACTGCAACTAGTCACGCTCAAGACTTGGACACTCTTTTAACTCTTGAGCCGTTTCTAAAATTCATGAAGAACGGAGACGGTAGAGTCAAGCGTGTCCTTATTATTTCGAGCGACGGTGGTCCCGACGAGAACCCGCGATATCGAAAAGTAATTGCACATTCTATAGAACATTTTAGAAAATATGATTTGGACGCAATATTTATTGTGACTAATGCCCCCGGCAGAAGCACTTTCAAAAGAGTAGAGCATGGCTCCACTCAGCCGAGAACTAACAGGTGTTGTTCTTCCCCATGACTCTTTTGGAACCCATCTTGACTCCAGCGGCAAAACAATTGATGAGGACTTAGAAAAAAGATAACTTCAAAAAAGCAGGAGAAATTTTAGGTGAAATATGGTCCGCAGTGTGCATTGATGGACATGAAGTAGTCGCTAATTACATCGACCCAAACGACGACATTTCTAATGTTCCAGATTTTCCAACTGAAGAATGGTATACCGAGCATGTTAGAGAAAGCCAATATTTACTTCAGGAATTTTTTTTTAGTATTTTTCTAGAATATTTTAACAAGCATCCGTGCCAACGAATGCATCTTTATCAAGAGTTAAAAACAATTATTATTTTAGGTTGTGAAATGCGATGATCAGCAGTCCACGTCGGAGTTCTTTACATTTAGTTCTACACGATCGTTTTTTGTCACCCCATATCATATCACTCAAGTTAATGGACATCCGACGATTCCGGATCCTGAACAGCATGACGGAAAAACGTTTGCACCATTTCTAATTCGCCACTGCCTACCGATTCAACCGTTGCACGCTTTCATGAGCATGCCGTACGACCTCTATTGTCCAAGTTTACGTGCTGATATAGAGAAGAGATGCTGCAATACATGTAGTATCTATTTTGCATCCACCACAAAAGTCGCAGAACATCGACGTGCGGCCCATCATGCACGAGCTGTACAAATACGCAAAATGCGACCCTCGCGGATTGTCACAAGACGTTACTGAGCTTCTGTGTGCAAGCGACAATGGTTTGGAGTGGCTGAATCAGAGCGAAGTTGAAGGAGCAGATGATTTCATTGAAAATCACTTGGATATGTTGGTTCCAGTAGTCACGCTTAAGACACGAGTCTCCGTGGACTGAATTAGAATAAATCTTTTCTTAATTTTTAGTATTTAATATTTAGTAATTAAGTATTTATTATTTAATTTTATCACAGTGATTTTCAAATACGGCAATACTCTCAAATCTCAATACTAGTCTTTGCTGGTCTTAAATAAAAGTAATAAAACAAATTAAGTTTTTGTATTTTTTTTATAATCCAACGCGTTTACAGCCAAAACACAAATTTAAAAAAATGTTACGTGAGATTGGGGGGGGGAGTTAAGGAAAGCCTTACAAAATCTCACCAGGAGGGGGCGGGGGGTCAAAAAATTCTCAAAAATGCCTCACGTAATTTATGGGCGCCCCCTCCGTGCCTTATTGCTATTGGTGACCAGAGCGGCACATGATGCCAAGATCCGCATTTTCGTAATCGGTATACGCATTTCTCACGACCAAAACGCAATATCATATTCTTCTTACATATTATTTCTATTATTACTTATGTTGGAAGCAAGACTGTAGTAAGCGGTGCTTACCTATATAGTTTCCTGCAAAAAAACTGGATAATTTACGCAGCTGTACAGTCGCAGTCGACGGTTCACAAACATATCATCGGCTTAAAGTGTTAACCTGCTAACTCCACTTTTTAGGCAAAATAATATTTGTGTACCTTTAGATAAAGTGTCTAATTCTGTGTATTATGCGTTTACCAGTTATATCCATCTATAGTCAGAAATCAGTTACAGAATAACTGCTATATCCTTCAGAATAGAGCAGAAATATCTTGAAGTCGGTCACACCCAAATGGAGGCCGACTCCATGTATTCAACAGTGGAACGTTGCATGAAAAATAAAATCATTAATGTACCTGCTGAATATATTCCGCTCTGTCAAAAAGCCCGAAAGAAACCAAATCCCTATGATGTGATGTACCTGAATTATGAATTTTTCAGAAATTTCGAAAATGTTAAATTTGTGAAAAGTATTAGGGTCGTACAGTTCCGGCTTTAGCGTGTCAGCGCCCCCCGGGCGAGATATGATGGCGCCCCATGTAAGTAGACCGAAATCCAAAAAAATTGTATATAGAGGGGGTTCAATAAACCAATATAACGTGCTTGATTGATGCATAGCAAAACTAGGTAATGCAAATTTAGTAATCAGTGTTCATTTTTTTTTAAAGTGGGGGCGCCCCCACCTCCGTTGCGCCCTGGGGCCGCCGCCCGCGTCGCCCTACCCTAAGGCCGGCACTGGGGTCGTACCAAAGGTGATGCAAAAGTTACGGATATCCGTGCTTGAAAGTATACTCCCGAAGGGGAACTGTTCTATAAGTTATGTTTTGAGGTCTCCTGGGAGTTAATTCCTCAAAGAAGATTGCCTTATAAAACACGCCCCATGGGAAAATTTAGGCAGACTTCATCATAGCAGACGTAAAATAAAAGCCCGGAAATTTGAAAGATTTGCAGTTTCTAAAACAAACACTTAATGTAGATTACCATGCATATTACAATGATATTCCACACGAATAATGTTCCGGGTCGAAAGACTCATCGACTCATTTTAACAAATTTTTGCTCTCAAAAATATAAAAACTAGCTCAAAATTATCAAGTTGCCTTCAGAACACACTCCTCGGCTGACAAAAAGTGGGCACAAGCTGACGTCACAGTCGCCATGACTGTGATGCCAGCCCGATGCCCGACTGCACGATATCATACCTTCTATTTGTATTATACCGTGGATCCCCATTAATTATTGTCACCGGAGAGTGTCATCGCTTCTCACGCGAGCACGACTCGACTCGTAAGCTCTCGTTGAAAGACGACAAATGGGCGGAGCTTAATGAACAAAAGCTCCGCGCGTCGTTCTGCTCGCTCTCTCTTATAAATAATAATAATAAATAAATCACACCACAGAAATTGACATTCTCCCTCTAAGAGTCATTACGACTGTGCAGAGGGAGAATACATGGAAAAGACGTAAGACACACAACCAAACCCTGTGACAGGTGCCAATTGCTACAGGCGGGATCCGAGTGTAGTCGCCTCCGCCGCTCCGAGTCAAGTCGTCTCCGCTGGTCTCCCTAGTGGGACCTGCCCAAACACTGCTGTGGGACGTTTGGGAGCCCGCATCAACAACGTAAGTGGTTTAATTTCTTTCCCACGTCATAGAGTTCCGCACCGGAACCCTCGACGTGGGAGAACTTCCCAAATTCACCACTCAGGGGACACCACGACGCTGCACAATTTTTCCATAGCGTGTAGCGTCCCCACGTGGCAAGGGACGCACATCAACCACCAACAACTAAGCGTCGGCGCGGACACCCATAGCCGGGTACCTCTTACCATTTCCCCGCTCCGCGCGAAGACGATATTATGTTTTATGGAACGTGTCATTACTGGTGATGAGACTTGGGTGTTTGAGTACGACAAGGAAATCAAGTGCCAAAGCATGGAATTTGAAGCATGGATTCAAAGAAAAAACTGGGGATGAGAAAAATCTGCGCCAAAATGGTTCCAAAAAACGTTTCGCGTTAACAAAAGTAATGTAAATGATCCCCATTACGGAACGTGTCATTACTGGTGATGAGACTTGGATATTTGAGTACGACCCGGAAACCAAGCGCCAAAGCCTGGATTGGCACACTTCAAGTTCTCCAAGTTATCAAGTTATTGTCAAAAGAGGGCTGAAATACCCTGAACAAGTGTTAAATAGTAGTAAATCCGCCACAGTGGGTGAACCTAAAGCAGCACGATATAATTCTACACCTTCGGGATGGTTTGATTCCAGATGTTTTGAAGACTGGGTAAAGGCTGTCATAATATTGTAAAAACCTTGAAGGTGCTAAGATACTAATAGGAGATAACCTGTCGTCCCATCTCTCAATAGATTGCATAAATCTGTGCGAGGGGCAAAATATTTAATTTGTCTTCCTCCCCTCCAATTCTACACATCTTACTCAGCCTCTAGATGTGGCTTTTTTTTCGCCCTTTAAAAATTGCCTGGAGAAGTATATTAACTTCCTGCCCCGAAAACTGTTTCTCCCAGTTTATAAATACAATTTTGAAGATATTGAATTAAAAAAAATAATCTGACCAAAAAGGGTAGAAAGACAATCCAAATTAACATAGAAGATATTGAACTGAAGCCAAAATATACTGGAAAAATTCCATCATAGAAAAAGAAATACGACCAATTGCAATTTCTTTGCCAGAAGAAAGATATTTCATGTCAATATCATGACTTTTTTAAAAACCTACCTTATGACGAAAAAAGAGCAGCCCGAGATTCAGATAGTGATGCTTAAACATACATAATTATTGTTTACTTTTAGTTCTTAAGTTTAAGTTAAATTTGTTCGATTTATTTCCTATTTTGTTCCATCTGTTCGATTTTTTAACATTAATAATATTTTTTGTCTTCTTTATCTTAAAAAACCCGGCCCAATTGTTATTTCAGAAACTTATTTTAAAAACATAAAAGCCGCAATACATGATTTATGACCAAGTGCACTGTTTTTGTTAAAAGAATTTATACCTATACCTACTACGTGATTAGATTATTAATATTATGGATAAAGGTTGATTCACACTATACATACCGTTTATGTTCCATATCCCTTCCTTAAACATTCCGTAAATTATAAAATATAGAAATTCGCCTCTAAGTAATATGTACGTAAGGCATAGTAGTGCGCGGGCATACACAGTTTCCGTTCCGTTTACATACCAGCTTGCCTCCGTTCCGTATCCATTCCTTCGAAACGTATTTTTGGCGGACAGGCTGAAACGTGATGGAAATGGTACGGCTAGTGTGAATGAAGGAGCGTACCGTATCAATTCATTCTATTAATTAAAATCGAAAATCGTAGCATATAATGAATGACGAAATATTAATAGCACTTGTGAAACAAAATCCTGAACTGTATAATGTGGAAACTAGTAAGTACAGCAATGTTAATAATAAAGAAAAAGTATGAACATCGATTGCTAAGGAATTAAACACAACAGGTAAGTGAAATAAAACTGAAAGCTAGTAAAAAATGTTTTATTACGAATCTTACAAAGTAACACAATACTTAAACATGCGAAAATATTGGAAAAATTTTGTGTCGTTGTCCATTAATTTCGGAAATAACGTAATATATTCTCCATGAACATTTCGTTGTTTCAATATGTTGTGAATTACGAAGCGCCTTTTTCGTTTTCTTTCTAAACGCTCTTCCTCGTCCAAAATAACAGCGGCAATTATTAAATTTTCTTCGGACCACATAGTACTGATTTCACTGTGTTTACAACGTAAGCGTCAACCGTGTGGTCACAAATGTACTGACATGGAAATGACACGTAAAGTATAGTGTGAATACAACTTATTCAACATTGTCATACAATTTTCTGATAACAGGATTTTATAATATTTAGGGAAAAAAACAAAAAAAATGCTCTCCTGTAAAATTAACAGTTTGTGACTTCTGCTACTTCTGCATCCACGTGACGAATTGTTCAAGGTTACAATGCAATTTGAATATTAAAGTAGCCAACAGATTAAATGTTCAACAGCAACTAGCAAAGTTCTGAGAATTGGAAAAACCTTTGTTAGCAGCCCCAATGATGTCAGAAGACAAACGTTGTGAATAAATTTTTAGTAGTAAGACTATTCGTGAAGAAGATGGTAGATTTCAGGCACGATACACATATAATAAGACGGTCGAAATTGGAACTCCGTTGCGCATGACGTCACTGGGGAATCAGAACGGTGTTTACACTATTCATTCTTCGTTAATTGTAAGAAACATTTTGATTTATTAAGTGTTATTCGAAGTGCTATTTTTGAATTTATACTATTATTTGGTGTTTAGTGGTATGTTTCAATTTGTTATTAGAAAAAGAGAGTATAATGTAACAGTGATGGCGCGTGGCTTATTTCCAAACTGGAAACAGCCCGTTTATTATCAGTTTGACCAGCCCATCACAAAAGAAATTTTAGAAGACATTATATCACAATTATATAGTGTAAATTTTATAGTTGTAGCTGTTTGCAGTGATATGGGGGCTAGCAACGTTAAGTTATGGTTGGAATTAAATATTGGCCACAATAAAAATTGTAGTTTTGTCCATCCTTGTGATAACTCGTTAAAAATATTTGTTTTTGCAGATATCCCCTATTTGATTACACTTGCACGTAATCACTTATTAGATCATGGTTTTGTTGTAGGCCATAATATTATTAATATTGATTATTTCCAAACTCATCTAAATATATCAACATCAGAATTAATCTTGGCACATAAATTAAGAGAATTTCATTTAAAAGTAAAGGGGTCGATGCGGCAAAAGGGTACGACCAGCTGTAAAACTTTTTTCAAACACTGTTGCGAAAGCAATTGGATATGCTGGGATAAATGGGTTTGTCTCTCACCAGGAAATTAGTATCTAGTTGTGTTCAGTTATTTAATGACTGGTTTGATCTGTTTAATTCTAAGAATAAATTTAAAGGGGAATTGTCCTTCAAGAAATGCATTTGGAAGAGATGTAGAAAATCAAAAGAAACTGATAAATCAGATGTCAGAATTTATTGTTTCCATGAGAGTTGGAAAGCATATACAGTTAATTCCGTTTCAAAAAGGAATCTTACTTAGCAATAGATCTGCTATTCAGATGTTTGATTATTTAAAGGAGAAATATGAAACGGAATTCATTTTAAGGTGGTATAAGCACTCATCTGCAACTTTACTGAAAATAGAAGTACTATGGAAATAGAAGACAAGTGCTTGTTAAACGATTTAAATGAGAGTCCATTTACAAGTAAAGTAAATGGCTCTCGAGACTTTGCAGCAGAAATATTAGAGAATGAAGGGGTTTGTTTGACACAAAAGTTTTTTTATTAATCTGTAAATGATGAAACGAAAGCCACTCCTGAAGTACAAGATGACGAATAAGTGTCGCTTTTTAGTTATTTTTTAGAACCCGAATGCTTGGATCAGGAAGCAATTGAAGAAGAAACTCTGGATGTATCACATGACTTTGAAGTTAAAGAAAAAAATTGCCTTCAGAGTTTAAAGTATGTTGCCTACAATTTCAAAAATAAATATTCTCTTAGGCTCCCTACAAAATTAGAACCCTCTAAGACACCTGATTGGCTTGAAACAATTTATAGAGGCTCCCTTATTTATCCAAATGACGACTTGTGCAGAGTTGCTGAAACTTTGGAATTTCTTTGGAAACTTTGAAGAATTTTATGAAATTCATGGAAATTCCTTAAGCAAAAAAAAAAAATTCATGAATTGGCTCAATGAATCAACTATCGGCTGCCAGATACCACAGTGCCATTCGAAGTCATTTTGTATTTAAGTAGATCAAGAACCTATATTATATTACGAGACCTCAACCGAAAAATAAGTTTTAAAAATTGACAAAGAAATTCTGATAAGAAAATGTCAAAATTTGCTAATTTTAAAAAATAAATCATAAAAGACGATCGATTGTACAAGCTGAGACCGTTCATTGAACAATTGAATGATAATTTCAAGAAGCATGGTGGTTTAGATGAAAATATTTCAATCGACGAAAGCATGGTGCCTTATTACGGGAAGCATTATGCTAAACAGTACATTCGTGGTAAACCAATCCGATTCGGATATAAGAACTGGACCATTTGTTCAAGTACGGGTTATATGTATGGATTCCAAATTTACACAGGCAAAGAAAATTATAAAGAAAAACAATTAGGTCTTGGCGGTGACGTGATTATTTTTTTATTAGAACAGATAGAAATACCTCCAAATCAAGGTCACAAGCTATATTTCGATAATTATTTTACCAGTTTACGTCTTCTGGCGTATCTAGCGAATAAAAAATTTTGCGCAACGGGAACAGTGCAAGAAAATAGATTGAATTGATTGTCCAGTGTCCGATAAAAAGACATGGAATAAAGCCCAAAGAGGAACTTATAATTTTTTTAGAAACGATACCTCACTGCTAATCCAGTGGAAAGATAACAAAGTGGTATCTATGGCCTCTAATTTTGAAGGGATTGATATTACAAGCGCAACACGATGGGACAGAATTTCTAAGTAAAAAAATATCCCCCAGTCAAAAATGATAATAATGACAACATTATAATAAATGTATGGGCGGGGTTGACAAGCTAGATGCTTTGATAGCAGTTAAATATAAAGTTATATAAAGTTATTCACCTACAGTTATAAAGTTATTCACCTACTAAGCGAGGTCATAAAAATTCATAACGCAATTAAAGTGAATATGGAGTTACATATTTGGTAGGTACGTTTTGCAGACTCAAGAAACTGTTGACAACAGTGTTTTCTACAGTGTTAGACATAGAGGACATGGCTGGTCCAGTTAAACTACAGCACATTCCAAAATTTGAGTTGGGGAACAACATTTCTATTAACATATATACTCTGGAGAAGAACTTCGAAAACGATAAAATCGTATATCATGTTGTAGGACCATTAAATTATTCTCAAAAAAAAGTACACGTACATATCAACTTGCTGCTAATAACCAGTGAATGTGGGAATAGCCATACTGTTGGATCAAAAACATATCAAGATTAGTTTCATCTTAAATTTGTCATTCTCAACATAAGAAATATTTGTGATGGGTGCCTATTACATTTTAGTAATGAACAATTATTATTTCAACATCAACAAAATGACTTCATCATTTATGTACGTCAACAGAAATTAAAAAGGACAAATATGGATCTTACTTGCCTGGGAATATATTAAAATTTGTGAATTTTGAAAAGCAACTAGAAGTTCCTTTTTATCGTATATGCTGATTTTGAGTCACTGTTAAACCTATAGGTACTTGTGAACCTAATCCTCAATATTCTTATACAAATAGGACTTTTAGTCATAGGACTTTTAGTCAAACCTTATTCATTCGCATATATAATAAAGTGCTCATTTAACAATTCTCTTTCTAAACTTGAACTTTACCGTGGTGCAAACGCGGCTAGTGTATTTGTAAAAAAGATCGGGTTAACACTTTTGCTACGTAACGAGTAACGATTTCTACTGAAACAATTTTCCATCGAATGATCCTGACACAAAGTACGAGCGAGGAGTTAGCCGATTGTCTAAAATATGAACTCTCACCATATCCATTATCTTTATTCGATGATTCTGGCATGAGGAAAACACAAAAATCAGCGTTGTTCAAAGAATTCGATTCACTCCCGCCAAAAATTTCTTTGGGGAACGCAATATACGAGGTCATCGACGGGGTATTCTTGCTCCATAGAGTTTTGAAGATATTTGTACGAGTTACGTCACTTATATTTCAAACAACTATGGAAAAAAACCGTTTTCGACGGTTATCCTGAAGATGGTTCGAACTCGAGCACAAAAAGCACAAAAAGACACAGGCGGGCAAGAAGTGCACGCGCAATCGATATTAAATTCAGCGAGTCCACGACATTTTCAAAGAATTCGCAAAAACAGTTTCTCGCTAATGAGCGCAATAACAAGAATTTCATCGAGATATTAAAGAAGCACCTGATCAATCATGGATTCGAAGTGAGACAAGCATGGGAGGATGCGGACGTGGACATCGTTAGAACGGCAATTGAAGGAGCTCCAAGATTTGATTCCGCCATAATCATAAGAGGGGACATGGATCTGCTCGTGTTGATGTGCGCGTTTGGAAAAAATCTGAAAAATACACTAGTTACAAAAATTAAAGGATATTAAAAAATTCCAAATTTTTGGGTGATTTTCAACAAGGGATAACTCGGAGAAAAATGGTCGTACAGAAAATAAAAAAAAAAGGAAATTGTAGCCTCAAGTGTCTAGTTTTCAGATCTGGACTTAAAAATTTTTAGCGGGAGCGGTTCTCACGTAATCATCCGAAAACCAACAAAATTTTTTTTCCAAATTTTTGCTCGTCTTTAAAATGGACTGTGCTTTTTTTTTGAAATATGAACATGAAAAATTTTTTTTCCATCATTCTTTTTCATAAAGCTCTTTTAGACAATTTGATCAGCTTTAATTTGACCTCTTAACGAGCTCAGTACGATGATCTGCCGCGGAGTTATCGTCGATCAAAGCAAAAAAAGTCCTTTTCAACTTTGACAATCAATTACTCGGGAACTAATGATCGTACAGAAAATGGAGGTAGGGTTTTGGAAACTGCAAAACATTCTCTATAAGACATAATCGGGGCGATTGATAAAAAAAAATTTTTGAAGCGATAATGTTGGCTGAAAAAAAGTTAAAAATTTGCGAATTTAAGGATATTTCCAAAAAATTTGGTATAAGTGGATATAGTGGATGAACAAAGGATATCATCGGTAATTTCTTAACCTCAAAGTGTCCCCAAACAACCCTCAGTTGCAAAGCGCTGCGATTTTTTTTTCTTAGCGCTCCGAAGGTTTA
Source organism: Aromia moschata (assembly GCA_029963805.1). Classification (NCBI taxonomy): domain Eukaryota; kingdom Metazoa; phylum Arthropoda; class Insecta; order Coleoptera; family Cerambycidae; genus Aromia; species Aromia moschata. Next base: position 336,257 of record JAPWTK010000118.1, read on the forward strand.
AATTTATCGTTTCGGCCAAAAATCACCAGCCAAAAAAAGCAGTTTTTCGATTTTTATGCATTTTTTAAAATTCAATATGATTTTTTTGGAGACAATCCATATGCTTGTGCTTAAAAACATCTCGTTGGAAAAAATCGAAAAAAAAAATTTTATTTCCATTTTTTCCAACGAGTAATGTTTTTGAGCAAAAAATATGGATTGTCCCCAAAAAAATCCACATTTTTGTGCTCGAAAACATTTCTCGTTGGAAAAAATCGAAAAAAAAAACTTTTTTGAAAAATAAAAAAAAAATTTTTCGATTTTTTCCAACGAGTAATGTTTTTGAGCAAAAAAATATGGATTGTCGCCAAAAAATCATATTGAAGGTGAAAAAATGCATTAAAATCGAAAAATTGCTAGTTACGTTGGCCGAAACGATAAAGGACACCGCACCAATCATATGGATTTTGGTTCCCTGCCAACTTTTCTGGGGTTGAAATATGTTGTACTTTGAATCCCCCTCAACAAAACTTTTCATGGCACCAAGGTCCAAAAAATCAACTCCAAGCGAGTTACGAGCCGTCGAAAGTCAGATATCTGACTCTCCACGAGCCGTCGAAATCCGATTTTTTTGGAATCTACTGAGTTTAGCAATAATTATCTAAAAACAAAAATGTCTTAGAATTAGTCAAAAGAACATCCTCAAATTTTTTCAGAATTTTTATAGATGCTTTTTGGTTTTTTAAAAATGGCGAAAAATTGCATTTTCATTTCAAAAATCATCTAAAAATTCTGAAAAAAAATTGAGGGTATTCTTTGACTAATTCTAAGACAGTTTTGTTCTTAGATAATTTTTGCTAAGCTCAATAGATTCCAAAAAAATTCCGATTTCGACGGCCATCGAAAGTCAGATACCTGACTTTCGACGGCTCGCTTGGAGTTGATTTTTGGACCTTGGTGGCATGAAAACTTGTTCAGGGGGATTCAAAGTACAACATATTTCAACCCCAGAAAAAATTGGCCGGGAACCAAAATCCATATGATTGGTGCAGGATCCTTTAAACATTCGGGGCACTAAGAAAAAAACATCGCAGCGCTTTGCAACTTTGAGGGTTTTTTGGGGACACTTTGAGGTTAAAAAATTACCGACGATATCCTTCGTTCATCCACTATATCCAAAGTTAAACCAAATTTTCCAAATATCCTTAAATTCGCATATTTTTAACTTTTTTTCAGCCAATATTATCGCTTCAAAAAAAAGTATCAGTCGCCCCCGATTGTGTCTTATAGAGAATGTTTTGCAGTTTCCAACACCCTACCTCCATTTTCTGTACGATCATTAGTTCCCGATTGTCAAAGTTGAAAAGGACTTTTTTGCTTTGATCGACAATAACTCCACGGCAAATCATCGTACGGAGCTCGTTAAGAGGTCAAATTAAAGCTGATTAAATTGTCTAAAAGAGCTTTATGGTCGCATGATGAAAAAAAAGTCCAGATCTGAAAACTAGACACTCGAGGTTACAATTTCCTTTTTTTTTATTTTCTGTACGACAATTTTCTCTGAGTTATCCCTTGTTGAAGATCACCCAAAAATGACAATTAATGACATAATGCATATAACATAAAACTACATACACGTAAATAACTTCTAAATACCGAACTTAAACAAACTACTTTAAGTACTCAGCAAACGGTAAAAATTTATTTTTTTATTTTTGGGTCTCAAGGGAGGGAATACATACTACATGTCCGTTGTTTTCTGAAGCAAAATATGGCAACCTTAAAAATTCAATATTTGCCCATCACACGTTGAATTAATTGGGTCGCAGATTCTTAGACTGGTTTTGCTTTTGTCATAACCTTTTTAGTTTTTACCCGATTCCTATAGTTTGAATTTTTCTGGAAAGTAAAGATGCAGATTTTATTATCTCCTCACAAAAAAATCACATGTGAAAAATTCAAGATGATGAGAGAAATTCAAACCAACAAATAGTTTTCGTAAAAAAGTTTTTTTCACTGCTCTGAATTTTTTGTTTGAAAAATAAGAAATCTAATGGCAAAGGACTATAAATTTTCTCAAAACTAAAATTATCCATCTGTTGTGCATTCAAGTGGTGCTTTTATTTCTTTTGCTTTCTTGACCGTGGATAAAATTAAAATCTTTGAAAGGAACGCTGGCCAAAAGCAAACAGATGTAAAATTATTCTTTGGTTGCAGATAATGGACATAAGAAAATTTTTCGAAAAACTAACATCTTCGCCATCTTCCTTGCCTGTTATACAACCAGCTACGTTGGAAGAGAATAATTCTTCAGAAAATCAGTCTGAACCGCAACCCGGTACAAGCAATGCTCAAAACATTCAAGCAAAATCTACCGAGCACCATGTCAACCCCTTCAACGACGCAACAGACGCTTCTGACTTGGGTCAACTAGTGGAAAACCCATCGCAATCAAATCTAAAAAATTTTCCACAAAGTATGTTTAGCAATAGAAAAAAAGATCATTCAGCGCAAACTATTATAAAGATTTTGATTGGTTGGAATACAGCGTCAAAACCGATTCCATTTCGTGCTATGCTTGTCGTCATTTTGGAACTGCTACGGATGAAGACATTTTCAGAACGGTGGGATTCCGCAATTGGAAAAAAAACTGGCGAAAAATTAGAGAAACACGCTGCATCTTTGGATCATATAGAAAATTCCAATAAATGGCATAACTATAAGGAGATAAAAAAGAGCGGAGATGTTTTATCTCATCTTTCACAAGCATATAACACCCAAATAGAGAAAAACAGGAATTATTTGAGAATTTTGGCAGATATTAGCCTAACAATGGCTCGTCAATGATTGGCTTTCAGAGGTCATGACGAAAGTGGAAGTTCATTAAATATAGGAAACTTCAAAGAAATATGTGGCCTAATTGCAAAGTATAACAAGGACTTTAAAATGCTGCATAATTCGCACACAAACTATGCCAGTCCCCAAACACAAAACGAAATTATTGCCCTCTTATCACGGGCGTGTTTGAAAAACATTATCCACGAAATTAGACAGTCCGGAACTTTTGCAATCATATATGATGCAGCTCGTTCTTTGCTCCTTTCTCGCGCGAAAGGAGCAATTGTCTTTTGTGTACGTTATGCAACGAAAGATCTAGAAATTCGTGAAAGATTTCTTGCGTTTCTTGACTGTTATACAGATCTGCCGCGGATTTATTCAATTTAATTTCCAAAAAATTGGAAGAGCTTAATCTTAGCGACTTGGAGATGGTAAGTCAATCCTATGACGGAACTGCAGTGATGTCAGGTAATATAAGTGGTATCCAAGCAAAAAATGCGAGAGAAATATCCAGCTGCAATTTACACGCACTTCTTAGCTCATAGACTTAACTTGGCTGTGGTAGACTCATGTAAAAATGTTGCATCAATATCGACATTTTTTTGTACTTTGGAGGCACTTTACGAAAATTTCACAGATCCACAAAACCATACCAAATACAAACAAATACCGAAGGACCTAAATATTGTCCCCAGAGAGACAGATTGAAAAATCTGTCCGATACCCGTTGGGTGTGTCGATATACGACTTGCCACGCTGTTAAAACATGTTTCGAGGGAATTGTCAATACTTTGGAAAACGAAGTTTCTAATACAAATGATAGTCAATCACAGCAATCGGGATATTATCCAGCATTAAATAGACGATTTTTGTATTAGACGAGGTACTAAATATCTTAAATATATTATCGAAAAACCTTCAGGAGAAAGGTGCGACTCTGGGGAAAGCAGTTAACGTTATTAAAAGCGTAACTGAGGGGTCCAATGCAACAACTGGCTATGTCCATTTTTGTACCAATACGCAATATATGTTTGGACATGTCCATCTAGTTATTCTGCGTTAACCTATGCAACAACTGGCTTTCTCAGCATTATAAGAAACTACTGGAAAATGTATCTACATAAAGAACTGTTATAACCATAAGATATTTTTCAAAAAAAGAATATGCAGAGCTTGATGTTGAACAATTGTGGGTTATAGTAAATGTGAATAAAACAAAATTGGGCATTGGTGTGGTTTATAGAGCTCCTACAATAAATGTCACTCAGATGAGAATGTTTGGACATGTCCATCTAGTTATTCTGCGTTAACCTATGCAACAACTGGCTTTCTCAGCATAATAAGAAACTACTGGAAAATGTATTGGTGGTTGTCTATTTACACATACAATTCAAGAAGTGGGCATGTCCTGGACATGTCCACTTGTTGCATTGTAAAATTGTAACCAATAAAATAAGAACCAGTTAGTTGTCAACTGATTATGGAGGCGTTGTACATAATCTAAAAGTACATAAAGGTAAAAAACATCTTAGACAGAAAAAACTCTGGTCTAGAACAATGACAAAAGAAAAAAGAGTTCACGGTGAGAAGTATGTAAGTGTAAGAGGAAAGGTTGTAGAGAAAAGTGAAATAGGAACACCTTGTAACTGTAGGATGGAAGTGCTTTGAACGTGTCAGTGTTGATATTCGTAGTAAAATATTCAATTTTATGAATTAGGTACTAAAGACTTACAAGATGCGTATCTAAGTGGAGATATATCTGCAAAAGGCATTGCACGGCACCGACCATGCACAGAAGAAACTTTACGACTTAAAAATGCATGATTTAAGTTTAAGGTAATTTATATACAATGATTATAAACGCACACTACTAATACATTTTTAATTTTTTATTTAGGTCCAAAATGTGCTGAAGAGTATGAAATATGCAAAAAGGCCATGATCGCCATACACGCTATAAAAAGGAAGACTACACCGCATTGGAAACACACTAACAGGGCTAATAAAGTACCTCCCGAGATAAATCGTACCATCCGTGAACACTAGGGTGGACCTTAATTTTTGTTTTCAGCGGGCCGGGTGAAAATCAGTTCTGGGTACCTGAAAACTTGTGCGGAAACCAAAACTGCCGCGATCGTAATCTTTTTTCCTGTGCCGCAAAGCGCCGGAAGTTTCTTATGGGATTTACATGTTAAAAATCACTGAAAACGTTCGATACGCTCAAAAACTATGAAAATCATCAAATCTGATAGTCGCAAGGATATATTTCCATGTATGTTTTCCTCCTGAATCAGACGGAATCGTCAGATTTCGTTTATTCGTTGAGTGAAAAAAAAATATGAGCGAAAAATTGCGAAGAAACACCAAATTAAACTAAAAAAAATTGAAAAAAAGACAAAATAATTTATTATGGCGATTGTACCTGACTCTGAGGAGTATTAAGCATATCATGATTCAAAAGTAAAGGTAAAAACCTACAATTTGACGTCCGGTTGAAGTCTGTAGGTGCCTCAGAACCGGAGTTACGATCATTTCGTATCAAGTTGTACGCAATATTCAGGAGCGTATATGGCGGAAAGCGATTTTTCTGTTTTTTCAATCCTGATTCTCAACCGATAGATTCTCCTGCATCGATTTGCATAATTTAACGGTATATGAAATGCTCCATATCATACGAATAATTCATCATCTTAATATAATATTTAACTTGAAGTCATTTTACATTGATTATAAGAGAATTTCGGATTGGAACATACTATAGTGTCCGACGTTCGTACACGTAATTGTAACGTTAACATCATACTTTGGAGTTGGGGAGCTGCGTCGTGGTATAATCGGGTAGTAATACAAATCTCTATGTTATGTGCTTGTTTCTCAACAATTGAGTAGTTTAAGGGTTATTCAAGCTTGAGCAAACAAAAGAACGGAAGAATGAATTCTCGAAAAAAATACGGTTTTTCTCTTAAAGTTGGTAGCTTCATTCACTCTAACATTAGCCGCGGGAATTTTTTCGTATTACTACCAACTTCAAGAGAAGTCGAGAGAGAAGAAGTTTCGAAGAGAAGAATTGAAATTGGCGACGGTCGGGTCGTAAAGTGGTCGTTTGAATAGATTCGTTCGGGAATACGCCTCGGAGCGATCCAAGCAATCTGAGCAGTTCACCCGAACACGCATTTTTGATTCGAGATTTATTGCACTACACTTTATTAGAAGCAGTCCGAGTTTTAAAAGCTGAAAACCCCCATAAACCTCTAGAATATTTGATGAAACTAGCTGTCACCACTTACAATAATTCCATACATTCGAACTCAACAAACCCCCTTTGCGGTTCTTTTCCCATCAATTTATAACGATCACATCCCCATTTTAAACGAGGTAGAAACGACCCAAGACTTTGTAGAAAATACTAGAAAACTTTCGGAAAAACTTAATCAACAAATTCAAAACAAATTACAAAATGAACAAGAAAAACGTAACCTCAAAACAAACAAAGATAAATCAAATCCTGAACCAGTAGAACCGGAAGATTCAGTTTACCTAAAAACAAAAACTCCTTGGTCGAAAAAGACTCAAAACCCTTTTGAAAAAGTAAAAATAATTCAAGATTTAGACATAACGGCCCTAACTAAAAAATGGAGATACCATAAATCAAAAATTAAAAAGAAACGAATACTTAAGAAACTTTCCTTGTTACAGGAAAATGGTACCCCTAATACTCATGATAATGACGACACTGGCGCAGGACCTAGCTATAGGACTAGATCTAGAACCCATCAACAACCCAATATCGCTCGTTAATCTTGGACCTTTAAAAACAATCTCTTCTTTTCACTCTTTGTCCACATAGTCAACCTAAGCGAAATTGAACAACATATCTCCATTCTAGTGAACTCATATCTAAACACCCCACCTATTAGAGTTTTGGCACAACAATTAGCTTACCTCTCTAATCGAGTAGATCAGAAATTCAAAATATTAACTTCAGTAGAAACTCGTGCGAAACGAAATTGGACCTCATTGGTAATATGCATCCAGAACTTTTTGGACTCATGAGCAATGACGAAAAAGAAATTTTAGAACAAAAAATTGAAATCCTCTATAAAAACCAACAAAATATAAATGACCAGCTTACCACTAATTTGTATATACTAAATTAATTCACAACAGAGATAACCGAAGCCAACATTTCTCAAACAAACAGCTTCATAGCCTTATACTATGATGTATAGTATAAGTATTGTTAAGAAATAATGATCCTTCAATGCTGCCAACGTTAGAACAAAGTTCAGTTTATTCTTTATTTCACATATTCATAAAAGTTACATGTCCATGGAAATTCTTATCCCAATATACAATCCTGACGAATATAACCTTTTCAAAATTTTTATGTCATCTTCAAACCTATCCATTATTCCTGAGCAACCCTATCTGGCACTAGGTACAGAACCAAACCAATACAAATGGTTCTCTACCAAACCACCAAAAATTGGGAAATACTACGAATCGATGGAAGAAATTTACGAACAAAATCTCGCTTGCGTCCTAAATATCATTTACAGCTGCAACAGTTCCACTTGCACTTTTTATAAAGTACGTCACCGCAGGGACACATGACTATGCTACCCTCAGGACAGCTACTACCCTACCTTCTCATACAATGCATATCGAGGAAATATTGTGAAAATACAATACACCACTACATTTCGCACGACACTTTAATCACCAACCACGAAGAATGTATTCTATCCCTGAATGGAAGAAACTTCATGCCAATTTCAACTCTTCAATCATCAGCCCTTCTCCTACCCGCAGTGGAAACGTCACAAATCTCCAGTACCACCTTGGACAACACCATTGACGACCTGGAATCTCTTAATTCCCAAATTCAAGCCATCGATATGCAGATATAACAAATGTTATATGAAATTTGATATTGTTTATAGATAAAATTTACGAACTCGCATTCCTAAAACAACAATTCTGGAGGTTAAAACTGAGGTCAAGTTGCCCCAAATAAAACTTCCTGAATATTCTAGTGATTACGAGGGGTGGTTTGAGTTTCAGGACACGTTCAACTCGCTAATAAATTGCAATCCAAATTTAACAGCAATTCAAAAATATTATTATTTACAATCAGCTTTAAAGGGTGAGCCCAAAAAGGTAATTAGTTACTTAGAGGCTTCTGAGGCCAATTATCCAATTGCATCCGGGTGTTTTAAAATCTCGTTTTGAAAACAAAACAATTATCACTCGAGCTCACCTAAAAAATATTTTCGATCTGCAAAATGTAACTGCAAATTCATGTGCCTCATTAAGGCAATTTTTAGATAATTTCGTAAAGCATTTCAGGGCACTAGAAAATTTAAATCAACCCGTAAATTCGTGGGATGCGATTTTAATCTATCTTTTAAGTACTAAATTAGATTATACAACAATAAAAAAGAATGGGAAGCGAAAACAAATAATGCGGAATTACCCACGATAAAAGAATTTATCGACTTCATTACAAATAGATGCCAGTTTTTAGAAGCAGTCGACACCAAAAATCAAAATGCTATATCAAAAAAACAATCAGATGTAAAAAAAATACAGTCACATATTTCAACCACGAATGCAGGCTGTGTTATTTGCCAGGGTAATCATTACATATTTAATTGTCAAAAATTTCTTGCGTTAGACAAAGCATCACGTTTAACTGAAGTAAAAGTAAAAAGGCTTACAGTTTTATTTACAAACTGCAAATAAAAAACGTAATTCTTTACTTCATTTCGACAACCCCGTGAGAAATAATACCGGTAACAACTTGGGTAATAATAATCAGATATCAGAAAATAAATCAAATGCATCGCCAAGTGGTGGTCAACAAATTGATCCTAAAATCGGAGAAACGCAAAATACGGCGGTTTCAACTCATTGCCAACAATTTAACACAAAGGAATAATATGTTCTGCTATCAACAGCGGTAGTCTATGTATTCGATAATCAAAACAAACCGGTTCAGTATCGGGCGTTGTTAGACAACGGGTCGCAGTCATGCTTTATGACCGAAAAACTGTTTAACAAATTAAATTTAAAAAGCACAACAATAAATATGCCTGTTATAGGAATAAATTCGTCTCAAATAAATGTTTCGCACAAAACAACTGCAACAATTAAGTCCATATACAATGGATACATAGCAAAACTAAGTTTTTTAATCATAAACAAAATAAAGGATAACATTCCACAATTCTCAATAAACTCACCTGAAATAAATATTCCAGATAATGTAAATATGGCTGATCCAGAGTATTACAAGAGCGAACCAGTTGATATCTGTAAGGTAAATTTTTTTGGCAGTCTTGTTTGGTCTATTTTTTTTCCTTTCCTTAATTATCATTATTTTAACCACAACAACTACGAATACTTTTTCGAAGATAACGAAAAAAAACGTACGCTGTGTATGTTTTTGTTATGGTCATAAATTTGTCACCCGGATGAGAGCCGTTCCAACGAACACCGACTTGGGCCTAGAGATTAAAACCTTGGACCGGTGTTAGTATTAAATGCCTCTGTTGTGCAGAGTGGTTCGATTTTTGTAAGGTGCATCCTACATAATATTATCTACAAATTCACAGGGTGAGTTTATCACTGAGCATTTTATACCTTTTTGTTTTGTTTTACTGATAATTCTATTTTTAATTTATTTAAAAAGATGTGATACAATATTCGTCAGGAATTCTTCTGACAATTTAATGCATTATCGGTTTATGTCATATAATGTATTCAATATTAATATTAGTCATGATTTTATTAAAAAGCAAGTGTCTTTAGCACTTCATCATTCATTAGCACAGATCATATTTTTTATAATTTATCTCGCACTGTGAGGGGATATTGTGGACAATTCCACAGTGCTTTGAGGGAGGATGATATCTGTATTTTTTCGACACTATGTGGGGACTATGTGGACGATCCCATAGTGTCGGCGAGCTCATTTGCATTTTTTTTTATATTCAACACATAGCCACTGTTTTAGAACACAGTAGACGGCCTCGCCGTGGTTATGATTATTGGATTTTATTATATATCAATATTAATTTTGAATAGATTTGGAATTTCTTGACCGTTGATCAATTAACTTGATAAACTTGTTATGGGATTATCGGTCAGATCTAACCTAATACTCCACGGTCCAAACCTAAAACTACACGAGAAACTACATAAGAAATTAGCAGCAGAGAAAAACCGAATTAATTTTCTGCTCTGATGATGGCTGAATAAAGCCGAAACGTTAGAAAAAAACAAAAACTTCTGTATGCTCATCTGTCATTCTCTTGAAAAATTTAATGGCCGCTTAAGCCCCCTAACCCTTCAGCCAGGTCTGCATTTTTGTATTTAGGTATGACTAAAGGAAGTTTTGAGCAACTTTTCACATTGCCTCAAATAGCTTCCCAAAAATGTCTACCAGCTCTCCTACTAAAAGGAACTTCACAGTATTCAACACCAACTCTCATCGTTTCATGATGTTCGCATCCAAGACTTACCAACCGATTCACCAGAACTCAACTACCTGTGAATTCTTCTTCTACCCATTGAGCGAATAGGTTTAACCATCATCATCATCTATGTAAAACGGCAGCCAACTCAATCAAAGTTCAATGTCCACTTCAACAATATCACGGATTAAGCTGCAACCAACCGAGCTGAAGAAGCCAATTCGCATCCTACCTCAACAATAGAGTCCCCCGACTTCCCTTTTAAGAGGAGAGGAGATATACAACACCCTATATACTAACCCACATATATATTTTAGCATATGTATAATGTTTAGAATTTAACATTGGAAATACCATAAAAATGATAATGATAATGAATTTCCATAAAACAGGAAATTCATACTAATGTAAACTCAGTTTTGGTCAAGCATGTGTTAGGTAAAGACTCTACCGAGTCTAAAGTGGTGTAATTGTGAGAATAAAGATATGTTTAAACGAACCATTGTATAAATGCATCCTTGCGCGAGAGATACATAAAGTCCCCTGACCCACCGTTACAACAATAACATGTCAAGAAACAGTTTTGTTCTATTGCAAGATTTCCACGAGTGATTTGTGTTACTGATTGTACTCACATTCATATCAAGTGGTGGGAATGAAGTAGAGCGGTATCGGAATCGAAAAGGAGTTTTCCTGGAATGAACTATTTGTAACTATTTGTAATGCCCATTTACGTATGATGGGTATTGTTCCTCGATGGCCTGGATCATCACATGATCAAACAATTTACAACAATAGTAGAGTTAAGAGAAGATTGCAAGATAATGAATTTGGAACATTTGAATATTTCAATATTTTTGGGCGACAATCGGTATGCAGATAAAAATTTTTTGATTACCCCTTTAAGGGGACATGACACCTTCAAATTTTCAAAAAAATCAAAAATTTTGTTAGTGGTCATAAATCTCATAAAAAATTCCAAAAAAAAAAACTTTTTTATACAATTTTTTCATGTCAAAATATATGTGTAAAGTTTCAAAATGATATCTTGTATTTTATTAAAATTATACGCATTTTAAAACATTACAAACATTTTTTTGAAGGTGTCATGTCCCCTTAAATCATCCAAATATACCTGCTGAAGTTCTATTTAATGAATCAAATGTGCGTACACGAAATTGCGTGGAAAGGTCATATGATGTATGGAAACGTATATTCCCCGTACATTCTGTGGCTACATGTGTGTCACTTGACCATTCAAAAGCTATTGTTGTTATAACAGCTGTTCTTCACAATCTCACAATATAAGAAAATGAACATGAACGATCACCTGAAATCGAAAGATGTGCATGTCCCTTTCCTTGAAGTACTGGAGTACGTAGAGTTGCCCGAGAAAACAATAGAATGCGAAACTCATTGATCAGTAATCATCTTACCAATATGTTATGATGATATGTACCAATATCATTTCCATATATGTACGAGTATAATACGCCTCTAACAAAGAAACTACATAACGAAAAAGCGAAATGGTCAAACGGTTAAGACGCTAGCATTTGACGGTCAGTATTCGGTCCGACCAAATTCAGTGAGTCTAGGTGATTTGTCGCAGGCGGCGATGTCAATGCGTGTGAAGTGGACGCGACGCCGCCGCCGAGTATATCTCGCTAGCCCCGCCCACCGATGAATCCAGGCGCCGCCGGAGAGAGCAGGTGTTTATTTATTTCCTATAAATACCGTAGGTTTTTGCGTAGAAATAATCAGTGACTTAGTCATATCAGTCTCTTCTCCGCGCCTAAGTCCCGGACTTAAGTGTTCTACCTTTATTTTCCTACCTAATATTTTCCGGTGTTCAAACCGCGTCTAAAAATCATCCTGTACTTATTGTATTTTTGTAAAAGTAGTGCAATATAATGTTTGTTTATTAAAACTGTCGGCTCCGATTATTTCAGGATAAAACTTTTAAAATTTAAACTCCACCTTTCCTTCAACCCCTCCTATTCCCCTTCAACCACGAGGGAGAAACCAGCAGCAGTAGGACGACAGCCAGCGAACCTCCGCCTTTATCAAAGCGGCCAGATCGACTTATAGCCCAATCAACGGGGAGAAAACCGGTCTGAAAACCACTAATTGTTATCAGCAAACAAAAAATATGGTCGTATAGAGAAAAAAATCTAAGAAAGATAGCGTTTTTTGTGACTCGAGTTTTAATGGCGAACATAACCAAAAAAAAGTCAAAAAAACGGTTTTTTTTGCAAATAAAAAAAAAGCTTCAAGTCCTACACAAGAAAGTTAAATTAGAAAGTTGTAGGTCTTAAAAATGCGCGTCGAATGAAATTTGAACGAAAAAAATCGGTACAACGCATTTTTTTATGCAAAAATTAAATAAAAGCGATTTGGTCTTTCAATAGCATGAAAGTACAAGTCTTCGCGAATAAAAATGAACCCATGATCGTTTCTGTACGATCATTTTTGCCTCTGTAAAAGCTGATTTTTGAAAACGTCTTTTTTCTTTAAATCGTTATAACTTGAAAAAAATAAAACTCTTTCGAATTTTTGAAAAAAAGGATCATTTTCCGCTTGTCTTGGGCTATATTTGTATTAACAAGAAGTCTGTTCAAACAAAATTGAATTTATACAGCAAAAAATACGAAAACGCGATTTTTTCCTTTTTTTTTTTTAATTTTTCTCAAATGTTTATGAACCGATTTGTTTCGTTCAAATTTCATTCGACGCGCATTTTTAAGACCTACAACTTTTTAATTTAACTTTCTTGTGTAGGACTTGAAGCTGTTTTTTTATTTGCAAAAAACCGTTTTTTTGACTTTTGCGAATTTTTTTGATTATGTTCGCCATTAAAACTCGAGTAGCAAAAAACGCTATCTTTCTTAGAATTATTTTCTCTATACGACCATATTTTTTGTTTGCTGATAACAATTACCACTACAGTCAATAGATTACAATTGTGCATAGTGCAAAATTTTGCAATTTTACAGAGCGGATTTTTTAATCAGTGCAAGTAAAGTGTTAGTGATTTGATTAGCTTACCGAAGTGTGGATAAGTGTTTAAAAATGCTGCGAGTAAGTAAATCACTACATGAACTTCGCAAACAGTGGGTGGAATCATATGAGCCGCAACTGGAGATTATAACGGAACTGAAGTATATTGTAACAGATGTAAAAAAAATAAAATGTCAACAGAAAGACCACCTCCTGCAGCACATCAACACACAGCAACATCAGAATGAACCCTCTACCATTTTTCTAGCTGCAGAAAATATACCTTTCAATAAACTACAAAATCCAATATTTAAAGCATTTTTAGAAAAATATACGTGCCACAAGATTCCCTATGAGTCAACGTTAAGGAAGTATGCGATGTATTTAATAAAACAAAGGAGTATAAAAAAGGTCAATTTAAAAATAAATATTTGTGGATAAGTGCCGATGAAACCACTGATGACCAAGGACGGTGTGTTGTGAATATTATTGTGGGAGTTTTAGAACCAGCAACTCCTACTCAGGGACAGGGTTGCCACCTGGCCGGATTTGGACCGGCCCGGCCGGAAATCGAGCCTCAAGGTCTCTCAAGAACTCTCCCAAATGGCAAAGTGCAGTAAGTGTAAAAGGGAGGTGTCAGAAGACAAATCATCATTTAAGTGCGATAGATGTAATAAATATATGCATGTAGAATGTGCTAATGTTAGTGCAGCGGAAGTTAGATGGCTTCAATTATCTGCTGATACACGCAGATTGAATATATTGTGACACACGTACATATTGTGATACACGTCACAATAATATGTGACGAGTGTGAATCAAATCCTCCAAACAGTTGTCTGAATTGAAAGAAATTAAAGAAATTATTATCGACCTGCAAAAAAGAAGTAATTAATCTAAAAATAACCAATGAAAGTTTGATGCAAGAAAAATATAAGCAACCACAGGAGCTAAGAAAGGAAATAGCAGATCTTAAAAACTCCAAGGAATCTTAAAGAAAAAATCGAGGAGGATAAGGTCAAGGTTAATGAATTACTAAACTCGTTAGGTAAAGAAGAATGCTACCAAGAAATTGTGAAGGTGCTACGGGTGGGACGAGGGAAAGGAACCAGACCCAGGCCAATGAAAGTTGTTTTTATAAATAGAAATTCAGTTTTAGGTATATTGAAGAACAAGAAAAACAAATTAATAGTGACCAAACGATAAAACAAAAAGAATTATTTAATAAAGTGAAGAAGGCGTTGAATCGTAAGTTACAGGAAGGATATAAAGGCATTAGAATTAGATATAGATATGGAATTCCGAAAATCAAAAGGATAGATATATAAAAAAAACTGAGTCCTGCCCCATTACAGATATATTGTCAGAATGTAGGAGGGTTGCGTACAAAGATACAATACCTAACTATAGTTGTACATGGATCCGATTATGGCATAGTGTTAGTTGAAAGTTGGTTATCGGATAATACGGAAGAATTCGTTTTACCCTCGTATTCTGTGTTTAGATGTGATAGGTGTGTGATTTAGCAACTAGCTCAAAATCACGTGGTGGAGGTGTGATTATTATTGTTAAAGACTCACCCAGAAAGTTAACTCCAACTTTCAATTCAATTGAGCAGTTATTTTTGTCTTGCAGTGCAGGTGGGAAAGCATTCATTACACAGCCACACAAAAAAAAAAGTTTCTGACCTGGAGGTCTCACTATGTGTACCATATGTTTTTGGGGTCGCTGAATCCGAATCCGGGATCAGTTTCATCCCAGCACGTCTGGGTTCGGCCATAACCTCAAAAAACACTCTCAAATTTGCAAAATCCGTTAAAACCACAAGCCCTATGGCTCCGAAACCTCATAATCCTCTAATACAATAACCAACTGACCTCGCAATCTAATAAGTCCATAACCCCATAGCCACATAACCCTAAAACCCAGTAAAAAAAGTTTCTGACGTGGGGGTGTAACCATGTGTACTGTATGTTTTTGGGGTCGCTGAATCTGCATCTGAGGTCAGTTTTATCCCAGCACGTTAGAGTTCGGCCATAACCTCAAAAACGCTCTGAAATTCACCATATCCGTAAAACCACAAACCCTATGGCTCTTAATCCTCATGATACTATAATACAATAACCCCACAGCCACATAACCACATAATTACATAACCCTATAACTCGATGCTGTAATCATGTAACGCAATCTTGTTAGTCGCAATTAGACGCTGCAGTTCCTAGAAAACCAAGCGAAGTCAGCAGTGTCAGCGTAGATAAGGATTCCTAGGCATAAAATTAAATACATTTGTTATTCAGTCTAGTTTTCGTCGCATCCGAAATTAGTACTCAAATTGTTAAAGCTCGCCCACACTTTGAAATAAAGTTTCTAAAAATCAAAACGGAATATCAATCGCGTTAACTGGCGCAGTCGGTAGGATATCTCGAGAAAGATTTTTCAAAATCACAAGTCCTTTCGGATCCGCGATTTATCTCCGAGAATCCTACAGCGTGAACGCATCGCGTCGTTCTTAGTTAAGAAAACCACCAGGAAGAAATCAAGAAAGAAACCAAGAAGCAAGACCGGAAACCATCATATGTACCAGAAAACATCATCCGCGCCCGAAGACATCAAATGAAGCTCATAATTCATCTACTCTTTCCTTCTGCTTTCTAAAATCCAGTCTGCTAACGTCAGACTTTCTCGCTATCAAACACATATGTTTTTCTAAATTGGTTATTAGGCTGAACTGAGTAGGTTGAAAACTAATTTCAGACATATTTTAACACGCTTTAGTTTTAAGTACAGTTAGTTTACAGTCAGTTTAGTTGTAAGTTTAACACGTACACAGTGCCCAAGAAAATTTTCGACAAAGGCCATCTACGTCGTAGATGGCAACTGCAAGGATGGCAAATGCGACAATTCGAGACCAACTCGAAACCATCCCTCAATTCGATGGAAACCCAATCACAATTTCTAATTTTATTATTGCCTGCGAAGACATTTTAGCAGCATTAGGACGAGCTGACGACAATGCATTCAACAGTTTTCTTATGCGTCATATCAGAAGCAAATTAATTGGTAGATCAGCATCTTTAATAGCAATACGACATGTAGCAACGTGGACTGAGTTAAAGAATTTAATTCAGACAACATTTGGCGACCAACGAGACGAGGATTCTCTACTTCGAGATTTGATCATGGCTAGACAAGTAAATGAAACTGCCTTAGCTTTTGGAGAAAGGTGTTAAGATCTGAGAAATCTCTTAATCTCAAGAGTAATAAGCACGGGAGAGAGTAGAGCTATAACAGATGAAAAAAATCAATATGTATAGCCGACTAGCAGTAAAAAACATTTATGAAAGGTTTGAAAGAACTCCTGAGTCTCGTCGTGAGATGTAGAAACTTAACAACACTGGAAGAAGGACTACATATCTTATCAGAAGAAAATAACTTATCATATCAACGAAAGGATCCACCAGTACCACAACGACCGCTATATAGGACGACGAATACATCCTCAAATGCATTTCTACAGACAACAAACCCCGATATTTAGACCAGTGTACCGACCAATGATTCAGCAAAATTTACAACGACCCATAAATGGTCCAACGTCACCAAATACGTGGCAACAACGAAACCAAAGTTGGCAACCTTCAAGAAATTTAGGACAACAACCCTATAAACCAACCCCTATGGACACGTCCTCCGCAACACAAGAACGATAAACCAATCAACAACGTCGCAAAGAATTTTCCCTCAACGATATCAAGCACAGCAAAAGCCTCACTGGACAGCTCAAGAACCGCATTATCAGGACGAAGGAGTACATTTCACTAATTCGCAAGAAGACATCGAAGAACAACCAACATATGAAGAAAGAATAATCGGCATATCGGATGATCCCTATGGACCATACGAAGATTTTTTAACTTTAGAAACACCGGAACCAATGGACCCAGAAATGCCCGAAATTAATGAAAAAAAGAAACAGGATTTTCATATAACTGGCCCGGACAAAACATCGACTTCATAAAAATTCAACTAAACACGTATACATCAACTATCTTACGTGAGGTAAGATTGTTTAGTAAGATCTATATTCCAGAGCTCAATGCAAAATTTATGATAGACACAGGAAGTACAAAAACCCTCATAAAACCGGAAATTGCATATAAATACTTTCAAAAATTTATACAATAAGATCCATTCTACATACAAACAGCACACAACGTTGTTACGGGCTGAAAAAAAAACAGTTAGCTTAAGTACATCCGAGCACTGATAACCTATTTTATTGTAAACAACTCACATAACCTGCGGTATTTGGTTCCCCCCTGGCAGTGACAGATGACCTGTCACTTGTCACCCTCCTTCGGTTGGCATTCCTGAGACCAGGTGATAATTTTTGATGGGATTTCCTGTGACAGATGGGTTTTTTTTTGGAATTATTTGACATTTTCCATGTGCTTGCTTGACCGAGAACGTCGCAAACCGAATTTTCGGATATACATAGAAACGTTAAGGGCATAATACTTATAACTGCGGTGGAAGTTCATCGGCAGTGTATATAAATCAGCGGTTGCCGGTCAATATCACAAAGGCCACACAAGATCCAAGGTAAGGACCCCGTCCCTAATTTATCACGTAGCCTGTCCTAATACAGCATGTTTATTTTCAGGCCTTTTTTCTTTTTTTTTTGGTTTATCTTTTTCTTTTCTTCATCTTGTATCTCTTTCTTTTACTTTTTTTGTCGCACGGGTACGACAAATCCGGTCTGTATTGTGTCTATCCGAGCTTTTCGCTTCTGGCTGAGTAGACGTACTGATTGACCACCCTTCTCGCATTCGTGACTCTGCTTGCCTGCTTGCTGCGAGGAACATATCAACCCTACGGACACCGAGTACATCACAACATCGTACTCTCACCGTACGCTGTACACGAGACATCGGTTCCCCCGCCAGAGACCTGTACGTGCGACCACCGTGGCTGGCATCTGCAGGGACATCTTTTGCCTCCTGCACGCTCCTCGCCACATTCGGTATCCACCCGCCTGCGCTGGATCCTGGACCACCCTCCGACAACCTCATCTTCGGGTCGAGTCGAGCCAGAGTGGACGCCGAGAGCCGGGACGTACTCCAGGGTACTTTGGTACCGTTCAGATAAGTGGGACCGCTTTTACCATTCGCCACTGGTTTCTGTAAATAAATATCGCGCACGTATATTTGTTTCATATTGTAGGCCACATTACGTGTATATTGATATAGATATTCCTATAGTTCACATAACATATTGAAGTACCTACTTGTAAACCGATTCCTTATAGCGCTATAACGAAAGGTAACTCTTAAATCACCATTCTATCAGAAGTCCGTAGTATTGTTGACCACGATTAGGTAATATAATGACATAGAGCCTTATTTATTCGTTATTTGTTCCTGTGTTCATTAAAATAAAGTTTGTTTACTTGAATCGGCACCAGGGCCCCCGCTACCATATGTGCAAAGTGTGCAATGCACACGGGCGCCATCCTTTAGGGGCGCCAAAACCCAGGGTCCAAAAAAAATTGCAAAAAAATTTAATAAAGGTTGAGAAATTAAATAGGATTAGGTATAAATATACACGAAATTTTATTAGTATGTCATCCAGTTATTGCCGATTCCTATGTTGCGAGAACATGTCAGGCGGTAGTTTTCTTGATTTTTCCTGTTCAGACATGAATAACGCCTGGAGCGCTATAAAAGCGATGCATCGCCAGAGGCGTTTTTAAATCGGTTAGTTCACTGGACCGTGCAACAAGTGAATAAAAACAAGTAATCCTATTAATTTTTACATATAAAGTTATTTTTATTTTGTCAAGTGTTGTGTTGTATAATATTTTGTTTACTACTTTTTTTTCTAAAAAATTAAGTGCTGAATACCTGCTGACTGCAATTTCAACGGTTTGATTTTTTATAAAATGGTAAGTGTTCCCTACTTTATACTATCAACATTAACCCTTTATAGGATACTGGTTATAATTAATTTTTTTTACCCAAATATCTTTTTATTAATTGAAAGGTCATGTACGAGTTTAAAAAAGTAATTGGTTTTTTATCCATAACTCGCTTAGTTTTTATGCTATCGATCTTTTTAAAAAACCATTTTGTAGGGTTTTTTAAGGGCTATAAGATCAAATTAGTTTAATATCTTTTCTGCCTTTATTTTTGAAAGGATTTAAGCTGAAAGGGCTCGAACAAATTGCTTTTTACTCAAATATGCAAACTTTAATCGGCCATATCTTACTTAATAATAATCTGCCCTATAAAGGGTTAAAAAATATTGCCTACTTAGTTAACTTTTTAAGAATATTTCCTACCCTACCCACATGGTGCTTGTTATTGTGCTTACTTTAGAAGTTAATGCCTAATTCCCATGAGTACTAATTATTTATTTGTTTTTTCAGGATAAAAGAAAGAGACCTTCAGGTGCGAAGTTTCGCGAGCAAAAGAAACTGAGACTACAAGAAAGGGGAAAAATGGCTGGATCTTTAAAGCACTTCTTGCAAAACAATCAAGATTCCACGGAGACTATCGATGTTGGTGCGACCGAATCGTCCGAATCTCAAGATTCTAAATCCGTAATATCAATAACCGTGAGTGGACCATCTGAAATTTCAACAGAGGCGACCACGGTAACATCAGGTCCTGCAACAAGTGGCGGCGGTTCTAGCAGCAAAACAGCTTCTACTAATGCAGAGCCCGATGAAGCGATGACACCATCCTCGTCTACAGCACTTGAACAATCCACTTCAGGTAATTCAGCTTGTGTAAAAAGTTCGGTAATGTCAGCTACCGAAATACCTGCTGCAAGTGACACTTTCGATGAAGGCTCTAATGAGGCTAGTGTCGATATAATTCCGTCCGACCCCGGTTTGTGGCCCGAAAGAATCACCAATGAGATAGCTAGAATATTGGTTAAACGTGGTCCGCCCTTGATAGACGTCAGTTTTAGCTTTCCTAGTAATAAAGATAAAGAAAGTTTTCGTGCAAATACTTTGAAAGAAGTATTGCAAATGGAGAAAAAGTCGAAAGGACTTGGCTTATTTACTCTATTTCGAAAGATTCTGTATTTTGTTTTTGTTGTAAGTTGTTTTGTAAAACTCCTAACACTTTTGTGATACAAATGGAGTACCTGATTGGCAACACTTGTCTTTGCTAATTAAGAGACACGAAACGTCAATTTTACACAACAGTTATATGAACACTTGGGTAAATTTAAAAAAAATGTTGGAGACATCTACGACTGTTAATGCTTATCATCTGCGGATTTTAGAAACGGAAAAAAAAATATTGGCGAGACGTGTTGGAAAGAATTATTGCGATTGTTAAGTATTTATCTACACAATGCTTGGCATTTCAAGGTTCTTCTCAATTACTTTTCGAACATGATAATGGAAATTTTCTAAAAAGCTGTTGAGATGATTGCCTCTTTTGATTCAGTGATGAGACAGCACGTTAGCCGAGTGTGTAACTCCCAAAAAAAATCTGTTAAAATGACTCATTATTTAGGCGTGCAAATACAGAATGAAATAATTGAATTGTTGTCGTCTAAAGTAAGAAATAATATTATAGAAATGGTTCGCAGTTCAAAATATTTTTCAATAATATTGGATTGTACACCAGACACTAGTCATACTGAGCAAATTAGTCTTGTTCTGAGGTATGTTGTCCTTAACACCACTTCAAAAAGGTTGAAGTTGAGGAAAGTTTTATTGCGTTTTATCCAATACTGGACTCTACAGGAGAAGGGATATATACATTTGTGACAGAAAATTTGAAAAAATTAAATTTAGAATTAAAAAATATTAGGGGACAAGGTTATGATAATGGGACAAATATGAAGGGGAAAGCATGTTGGGCTTCAAAAACGCATTCTTGATGCGAATCCGAGAGCCCTTTTTGTACCTTGTGCGGCTCATACTTTGAACTTAACAGTAAATGACGCTTCTAAGGTGTCAGGTGCTACAATAAACTTTTTAATCTTGTGCAAGAGTTATATAATTTTTTTTCGTCATCCACAAAAAGGTGGTATGTTTTGAGAAAAAAATGTCCCCGGGTTAAGTTTAAAGCCTCTAAGTGAGACAAGATGGTCCAGCAGAATTGACGCAATAAAGCCCCTTAAACTTTATTTAATTAAGGTTTGCGAAAGTCTTCTAGAAGTGGCTGAAGATAATTCCTTTCACATTGATGCAAGACATAAAGCGAGTTCCCTCTTAACGTCTGTACAAAATTTTCAATTTATTTGTGGAATTATTATTTGGCATGCCGTTTTATTTCATATAAATATTGTCAGCAAACAAATGCAAAGTGCTACAATTAATATTAAAGTATGCCAAACCTACCTAAAAAATTTAGTTGATCACTTCCAGCAATATAGATCTGACCCATCATTTCAAGAAATTCTTGAACAAGCGAAAGAAGTAGCGTCCTCTCTCGAAATTGAAGAATACTTTCCACCATTACCAACGGTTAGGAGGAAATTTAAACCAAAACTGTTTGACTATGAACACCGAGATGAGACCCCTCATGATCCAAAAACCGCCTTTAAAATTAGTTTTTTTCTTAAAAATTATAGATCAAACTTTAAGCTCTCTAAAAAAACCGATTTGACTTATTAAATGAGTATGATAATATTTTCGGATTTTTTAGCGACATATTCAAATTAAGTGACAGCGATCTTTTAAAACATTGTTCTGTTCTTGAAGAGCGACTGACAGATCAGGATAATAAGGATATAGACTCCATTGATTTGTTTAATGAAATTAAAGCGTTAAAGTTGTTTTCATTACCTGATGATACTGACCCCTTAAGTATTTTACAATATATATTTGAAAACAATTTAATCTCCACCCTTCCAAACGTAAGCATTTCACTAAGAATTCTTTTAACATTGCCTGTATCTGTAGCTTCTGGCGAGCGATCTTTTTCAAAGTTAAAAATCATTAAAAATTATTTAAGATCGACAATGCTTCAAGAAAGATTGTCTGGGCTAGCAATATTAGCAATTGAACAAGAAATTTTTGATGGTATAAATTTTAGCGATGTAATTAATGAATTTGCAACAGCAAAATCTCGGAAAATATCGCTACTACAATAGCTATTCTTTATTTTTCTATTGTACCTAGACCTAGCTATCATTTTTGATTTTATAACGAAGTTACCTAGGTATTTGTTATTAGAAATATCTGCATATTTTTTCAAATATCTAAGTATAAGTAGAAAGTAGTACTTATATATATGTAGACATTAGGCAATATTTCTGTTATTTGTTCCTAAAAAAACGTGATTTTTAGTTTTGGGTTATTTTGTAGTATTTATAAACAACGTGTCAACGTGTCTGTACCCCATTAGTTAAGTAAATGTTTTAAAATGGGTGTGAACAAGAATTTATTTTGATTTTATTCTGTTTGTTTCATTTTGATATTTTAGTCTACAAATAAATATGACTTCTAAAGTTCAGTTTTTTTGCTTTATTTCAAGCACCTACCTACCTACCTTCAAAAAAATAAATAAAAAAAAACATGATCCAAAATGCCTTAAGGGGCGCCAAAATCCTTTTTTGCACACAGGCGCCAGTAGCCCTTGCGGGGGGCCCTGATCGGCACATAACCTCTGCATCGCGGCGTCTATTGAATTATTGGTTGGGCATAGAGGTGGCGGCTAACTTAACCTGAATTAGAGGTGCGTGCGGCAACGGTGACCACCGGTCGACCGGGACGTATCCTTAAGGACCGATTTTTAGGTTGTCGGTCCAGTGCCTTTTTCCCGTTTTTTTTTTTTTAATAGCAACTAAGGCTAGGCTGATCCCTCCAGTGGCTCTTATCTTACCATCGGGGTTGAAAACGGGTGGCGCCTTATAAAACACTGTATTTACCCACAACCGTCTCCAATCGAGCTACCGGCCAACCCTTGAGGGATCCGCCAATCGTTCTGGCACCCGTTCCAATAAAGCCACACTGTTGCAATCGGAGGATGTAACAACGTTTCTACGCACAACGAAAGTATCACAATCAAGCTACCGAAAACTTTTCGATCAAATAAAACTCAAAAATTCTATTTATTCAATTTTAATCCAAAATACGATGGATTAATAAGCATCGCAATTTTTTAAAAATTTACACGCAAAAATTGATTTGCATAAAGACGAGATAGTCACAGAAAATACGAAAATTCCCCTATTAACATAGCAAGAACATCAAATAAAAATTTCAAAAAATATTCCAAAAACCCATAAAATTATGAAACCAGTCAAATGAAACCCTAGATCTCGGACAGTGGTTAAACTACTAATTCAGGAAACCAATTCTAGAAGTCATGGTAAATTATAGAAGTCACACAAAATGTTGAAATGCCCGAAGTTCTTCCAGTCTTCCAAAGCAGCAAGGTACATTAGCACTTTCAAACAAAAATCCAGTGGCGATGATGGCACATTAACTGGTTCTAGTATTTTTTACACTCCACTCGTGCCATTGCAGCTGCCTGCAATTATGAAGGAAAGCAATGAAAAAAAAATATCTGGAAAAGTCCGAGGCCTTCTTCTCCGCTATACTGTAGACCTATTAAATTAGAATTTCTACATGAAACTGCCTAATCCACCAGATCGGAAGTGGATAATATTAGAGAACAAAAAAAAAGGTCCCTTATCAATGTTATTTTCGGGACGAATATTCCTATTACATATAAGTTATCTTGAACAATGATCGACGGAAAAGTATATAATTCGTTAACAGATACTGCTTCAGCTCAAAGTTGTTATATTTGTTCCGCCACATCGAAAGAATTCAATAATATTGATAAAATGTTAGAGAAAGAAGAGAAGCGTGAAAATTTACAACAGTCGTTGCATGCGTGGATACGTTGCTTTGAGTGTTGCATTCATGTATTTTATAAATTAAAAATACAAAAATGGCAGGCCCGCAGTGTGAAAGAACTTAAAAAAAATATTCAAATTGGTTTCAGAACCAGCCTGGGACTCACAATTGACCACCCAAAGCAAGGTTTTGCAAGCTCAAACGATGGCAATACTGCTCGACGCTTTTTTAAAAACAGTAACACGTCTGCAATGATAACGGGAATAAATATTGAATTAATTGAAAGATTTCAAAAATGAAAGAATGTTCAGGAATCTGAAACTTTAGATTCTGAAAGTAGCGATGCTGGCAGCGATGTTTACGATCTCGTGTAAATCATATTGTATACATGGACAAATAAAGTATAAATAACATATAACCCATTTTTTCTTATTCGTTATTTACCTTATAAATCCTAATTGATATTTTTTGCTTAATCTTTAATTAAGTTAGTCGCCACATTAGATGTTCCATTTTGTTTTTCAAAAAACTGAAAACGGATTCTTAATCAGCAACCTCCAAAACTCCTTAATCCTGATTTTCATGAAATTCGATTAAATATTAAAAAAAGCTGGTCGCCATATTGGAACCGCCACTTTGTTTTTCAAAAAAACTGAAAACGGATTCTTAATCAGCGACCTCCCAAAACCCCCTTAATCCTGATTTTCATGAAATTCGATTATATATTAAAAAAGCTGGTCGCCATATTGGAACCGCCACTTTGTTTTTCAAAAAAACTGAAAACGGATTTTTAATCAGCGACCTCCAAAACCCCTTAATCCTGATTTTCATGAAATTCGATTTAATATTAAGAAAGTTGGTCGCCATATTGGATCCCCCATTTTGTTTTTCAAAAAACTGATAACGGATTTTTAATCAGCAACCTTCATAACCCCCATATACGAATTTTCATTAAAATCTAGTAATTCTATTATGAGTTATTACTTTTTGACCAGTACATGCAACTCTTTAAGTATGCAAGAGATAAAATTGAAGAGAGATTAACAAAACATACTAAAGGTAAACGAAACCATAATGGTCATGAAAATTTCAAAAATCACAGACTAGCCCTGACTTCATCATTTCTTATTAATAATGAAGGCCCTGCGGTATGGAATGTAAGTAACAATAGCTCTCAATACAATGTTAAAAAAAACACAGTAATACAAAATTGTTGTAATTTTATGCGTGTTTATCGTAATATTTGTGTACATCAGTATAGTTGTACATGCCCAAATTATTATATCATTTTCATCGAGTCTAGTAATACAGACTGAGGTATTAATTGAAGACAACCTGCTATTAATGAATGAGTTTTTTTAACACATGCCCTAGATTTGGTAATGTTCTGAGTTTTCTGGGTTTCTCAGAACTGTAAAGCAAATGCGTTACCGAAATAATCTTAAGTCGCTCCCAGTGCGCCATGGCAAATAATAATAATAGCCACTCCTTCCCGCACAGATCCGTGAGAGGGACCTAAGGGGTTACTCTTCGGCGTAATTATAGGGTGACTATTATTATTATTATTATTATTAACACATCCAATAATCTGAAAAGCAGTAGCTCTGACCAAAAAAGAAAAAAATTAAGGGAAATGTCTGATTTACAAATGTGTATAAAATGTACAAATCTGTATAATAAAGATTTTAACCAATTAAATGACACAATCTTTCAACAGTTATTATCCGACTTACATGCTGCAAAATATTTAGTTCAGTTGCCATCAGCTTCAAAAAAGGGATTAGAATGCTTTAAAGATACAACAGGAATATCAGCCTCTAAAAATATAATTCCCCAAAATAGGCTGTTTTCTACTCACAGAAAACAAAAACAGACAGAAAAGATTATTAAAAATCCTAGTAAAGATTATAGCTAAGACATAGCAAATCTTTTAAAAGGAATTAATGTCCCCTTTAAATCAAATGATCCATCTTTTGATAAGAGTTACATTTCTATTATGTAATGAAAACCCTTTGAAGTCTATTAGTAGTATTCTTGTGGTTCTTAAAAGTTAAAAAGTTAAACTAGCGCATAGGGATGTAATGACATAGAAAACAACGTAACGGCCTATGCGTTATACTGGTTGTTTTGTTTTGTCCCAATATACCTAGTACCTAGGTATATCTTAGAAAAATATATATTTTAGCAATTTGACTGAATACTTTAATGATATATTTAATAAATTGTTTACAATTAACATGTGTATTTATTCCTTTTGGTTACTTTGTATTTATATACTCATTTTACTCGTACATAGGTACGATACACATATGTGTACTATTTAAACGCATAATATATTTTGTTAGTCATTGTGTGATTACGAGATTTTAAATGTGTAAATTAACATTTTAATGACCATGTGTACCAAATTCGGCCACAGTGAAACTTTCTCGCAGACCACGTGGCCGCATTTGGGCACATGTTTTAGTGTCGTATTTTCGACTGTGGCCGTATGAGATGCACAGTTGCATTGAAAAGGCATTGGAGAACGATCCGTCCGGTCCCGGGTAAACACTTTTTTGCATCAGGTCAGGTTTTCCTCCGACTGTAGGCGAGTTTTTAGGATAGGAATATATGTCAATTTTTATGCTGCATGTACGGTACCGTGATTTGTTTTAAACTTTGTTTTTAAGTGTAATACCGATTTGATAATTGCGAAAAAGAGCTTAACAGAGGCAGAATTACAACAGATGTTAGAGGAAAGTGTTTTTTTCGATAGTGAGGACAGTTTATACAATAAAAATTTCGAACCTTCGGAAGTGGATGAAAGTAGCTGTGATTCTGTTTCTGATAATGGTACTAGAGTTACTAATAAAAGGAAAATGTTAAAGAAGAATCATTGTAAGTCTAAAAAAGTTAAAATTGTCTGGTAATATAGCATCATCCGAGCCAATTCTCTCTACAAGTACACACAAAGTTGAGGTTGTGTCAGAAGACTTTAACTCTAGTTATGTGGAATCAGATAGTAGTTCTGATTTGGCTGGTAATATTACACCAAGTACAAATATTGAGTGGGATATTCCTGATAGCGATAAACTTAACGAATTTACATTTAACCCTCCACCAGATAATATAAGTCAGAACCTAACAACATGTAGGTACTACACCAGCAGACTTTTATTTTTTATTCTGGTTACGCCACTGGGATATGTATATGTCTGATTAAAATAGAAAGTTTTTTGTTTTGATTTTTTACGTGTTTTTTTTTTATTGTCGCTTGTAGAAGACATTCAGATATAGATAGAGAGAGTTTCGTGCATATATGTAGTTGGTTAAATCAAAAACAATTTTATATTGTGATAGTGAATGAGTTCAATCCCGCCATCCATTTCGTTCCCATTTTGTCCATTTACCCTCCCCGTACCGAACTACAAGAACCAACACATATCATCACTGGAATACAGATTGGTAAGTCGATTAGTTCTTTTTTTATCATAGTGCAAGTATTTGGTAAAAGGATACAGTCCATTATCTTAACCCTGGCGAAAACATATGGTCCTTCGAGCCGGATTTGGAGATTTAGTAGTAATAATAATAATAATTGTAGAAACAGCTGCATTTTTCTCCAATATTCATATTTTGCAAAATAGAAATATACATATTAGATAGATTTTGTAGTATAGGTAGATAGAAACAGCCTAGGTAGTGTTCCAGTTTATTAGATATCAGTTTTTATTAGACTTTTTATTTTCATTTCTTTACATTGGTAGATTCTTAACAAAAACAACATATAAATTAACATATTTAGGGGACAATATGGCAGCGGCACAATTAGAACGACAAATTAAAATTTATGAATCTAAGAAACCAACACTTTTTCGACGCATCCAGAGATTGTACGATTGGTCTAAAAATCTTAAAGATGTTCAGAATCTTGATAATTTTAAAATAATGTACGGTTCATTAAACGATACACGGAAGGAAATCTGTGAACTTGTCGATAAGATTAATTTACTTCATATAGAGCGAGATCCCGAATATGAGCCTAATTTTCAGGTACTTGATACTGTAGAACAGCTGTATTGTGCTATACAAAATGTTGCTAAAACCGTTTTTGATCATACATCTAGTAGTACACAAAGCGTTTCAAATAAAAATTCCACTCAAACAGTATTAGAAAGAGCAATGCCTAAATTACCTAAAATTGAAATAAAAGAATTTTCAGGCGATCCAAAGCATTGGCCCGTTTTTTATGGCATGTACACTTCTTTAATACATAATAATTCAGATGTAGGTGAAACTTGCAAGGTGCATTATTTGTTAAGTAGATTGAGCGGTAGAGCTTTAGCATTGTGTTCAGGAATTCCTCCTCTTGCGGAAAATTATAATATTATTTGGAATATTTTAGTAGATAAATTTCAAGATGAACGTTCATTGGCTTCTAATTATTTGAAACAAATTTTGGATTTTAAGCCACTACATTTTGAATCTGCAAATAATTTAAATATATTCTTAGAACGTTTAGATACTTCAGTTAGTGCATTAAAAAAGTTAGAAATAACAGATTTAGCCGATTTTATATTAACATATATAGCTCTATCAAAGTTAGATAATAATACACAACGCTTATTTGAAATGGCTACTATGCCTACTTATAGACAATTGGGGGATTTTGTGAAACAACAAACCAAAATTTTATCGCGTGCAACTAATAATAGTAGTTTTTCGAAAACCCAATCTTCTACTTCTAATAATAATAAATCTAAATATCCACAGGCATTTGTGAGTACACAATCAAAAAATGAGGATAGTTGTCCCGTGTGTAAACAAGGCTTACACTTAGTAACAAAATGTCCAACATTTTTGAAACTTTTGCCATCAAATAGATATAAATTAGCTCGTGAAAAATATTTATGTCTTAATTGTCTGAGCCAGAAACATCGCATTGCCGTTTGTGCTTCGAAAAATAATTGTTCAATTTGTAAAATCCGTCATCATACTTTGTTACATTTTGATAGAGAACCGGGAGTCAGTAGAGATAACAACATTGCAACTAGTAGTGGTACTTCTACAAATTCTATAGGTGAGACTTTACAGGGAGAACACCCTGTATAAGATCATAGAAGATCTATCAGATTTAGAAGTTTAGATTGTTGTAGAAAATTACAATTACCGATCGATAGAATAGATTCTTCTGTGATAGGTATTGGATACAGTTCCAAACCTGTCATGGGTCAAATACAAAACGTAACCATTTTTTTTCTCGCTATAAAAAGATGTGCAATTTCAATTTGATGCATTAATTATAGATAAAATTACGGATAATTTACCTACTGCTGTAATTAAAACCAATTCTCTTAGCTACTTATTAGATCTGCCATTGGCCGATACTATGTTTCATAAATCTGGTCCAGTAGATGGTATTTTAGGAGCAGATTTATTTCCACAAATAGTTGGTAGAGGGAAGATAATGAGTGCACCCGATCTTCCTATTGCATTAGAAACCGATCTAGGATATATAGTAATGGGTAAAACTCCTACAATTGAAAACGTTGAAAATTCATATGCATTTTGTTCGATAGTAGATCCGCCTTTAGAAAAAAATCATGCAAGAATTTTTAGAAATAGAAAATATTCCTACAGTTGCAGTTTCGGACCCTCACGATAAAGAATGCGAAGAATATTTTCAGTCTACTTATAAGCGTGATGTTACAGGCAAATACACGGTGAGTCTACCTTTTCAAATGCCTCCTTCTGTATTAGGTGAATCTTATTCAATAGCCCTACGTATATTTTGTGCATTAGAAAGATTAAATTTTAGTGAAAACTTCCGCAAACAGTATCATGATGTGATCAAAGATTACTTAAGTCAAGATCATATGCGTAAAGTGACCTCAGAAGTTGACTTGTCATTACCGGGATATTATATTCCCCATCACGCGGTTTTTAAAATAGATAGTAGTAGTACACCTTTACGGATAGTTTTTTGATGCCAGCTGTAAAACAAATTCATTGTTTTCTCTCAACGATATTTTACACAAAGGGCCAAAATTGCACACCGATGTTTTAGCGATGTTTTTAAATTTTCGGTTATTTCCTGTAGCATTTACAGCCGACATTCGACAGATGTATCGGCAGATAAATTTATCGGATAGTCACAGACGTTTCCAACGACTCTTATGGAGATTTTCTCCAGATGATATTGTGGAGACATACGAACTAACCACTTTAGCATTTGGGGTAAAAACTAGTCCTTATTTGGCATTACGCGTTGTACGTCAATTAGCTATAGATGAATCAAACACTTATCCTTTGGCATCCGAAGTTATTTTGCGCGATATGTATATTGATGATCTAGTTACAAGTATTTCCGATTTAAATACTGCACGATATCTTTATCAACAATTAGTACATTTTTTTGAATCGGGCGGTTTTAATTTAGTTAAGTGGTGTGTAAACTCTAAAGAATTATTGGACTATATTCCAAAAGAGAAATTAGTGCCCGAGGTAGTAAATTTTGAAACTGATTGTTTAAAAGTATTAGGTATGCAGTGGCACCATAGTATGGACGTTTTATTTTTTAAGTAAATATTCAAAATCGTGAATGCACTAAAAGAAATATTCTTTCTACAATTGCTCGCATTTTTGATCCCTTAGGTTTAGTCGCACCTGTTACTTTATACGCCAAATTATTAGTTAAAAAATTATGGTCGTTGCACTTAAATTGGGATGAATGCCCGCCTCCTAGTTTATTAGAACAATGGTCTCATTTTCAATTAGAATTACCGCTCATAGATAATTTTTCGGTTCCACGACATATAGGTTATTTTAGAAAGTCCACTTCTATGGCACTAGGATTCGCAGACGCGTGTGAATCTTCTTATGGTTGCGTAATATATTTACGTACACTTACTGAAACTGGAATTCGTACACAATTGATTTGTGCCAAATCCAAAGTATCACCTTTAAAAGTACAGTCGATTCCTAGATTAGAATTGTGTGCCGCAGTTTTGTTAGCTAAATTATTTAAATTTCTTTTAGACGCTCTGGGAGCACGTATTCATATTGAAAAGATTTATGCATTCTCGGATTCGATGGTAGTATTACATTGGATACACGCTTCTCCACATCGATGGAAAACATTCGTCGCAAACCGAGTGTCTAAAATTCATAACTGTTTACCATCGAACGTATGGTTGCACGTGGAAGGTAAAGACAACCCTGCGGATGGTTTATCTCGGGGTATGATTCCGTCTGTTTTCATAAAAAATAGAAATTTATGGCTAATGGGTCCTTTCTGGTTAACATTAGATAGAGAAAAATGGCCTGTTAGAAGTTTTGATAAAATTGATAACGATTGCGCCCATTTAACTGAAGAAAAGATAATTTCACTTCCCATAGTTGTAGACGATCATAATACTTTATATAGATTCATTTTACGTCATTCTTCTTGGTCAAAATTATTACGTATTACCGTATGGATTCTCAGATTTGTGAAAATTCTACCACGTAGAACGGAATTTTTGTCGAGTGATTTAGATAAAGCGGAACAAACATTAATTTATATTGTGCAGCGAGTTTATTTTAGAAATGATATTACCGCTTTAGAAAGGGGCAAGTCATGTTCCCACCAATTAAAAAAATTGTGTCCCTTTTTAGATAATAATTTGTTAAGGGTTGGTGGTCGACTATCTCATTCAGGCTTAGGGTATGACGTCAGCATCCAGTTCTTTTGCCAAAAAAGGATCACCTAGTCAATATTTTGATAGACTATTACCATAAAATGTATTTCCATACCGGACCTCATTTGCTATTATCGCTTTTAAGACAAAAATATTGGATATTGTCTGCACGTAGTGTGGTACGCCAACGTATTTCGCTTTGTAATTTTTGTTTTAAGTTTAAACCTAAACCTAGTAGTCCGTTAATGGCTAACTTACCCTCCGCTAGGGTAGATAGTCAAGTAAAACCCTTTATCGAAGGGTCAGATTTTGCAGGGCCGTATCATATTACTTTAAGTCGTAATCGTGGAGTAAAAACGCAAAAGGCTTATGTATGTCTTTTTATTTGTTTAACCACAAAATGTCTACATTTAGAACTTGCGTCGGACCTCTCAACTTCAACGTTTTTAGCTGCTCTTCAACGATTTTTAAGCCGTCGCGGTCCTATTAAAGTTTTACATAGTGATTGTGCCACTAATTATGTAGGAGCAAAAGCTCAACTTGATGAATTCTATACATTTATTGCATCATCGGAGTACACTACTGTGTTAAAGGATGAATTACTTAAAAATAGAATAGAATGGAGATTTAATACTCTATCAGCTCCTCATATGGGAGGTATATGGGAGTCAAACATTAGAAGTGTTAAAACACATTTGCATAAAGTATTAGGCGTTCAAGTGTTATCGTATGAAGAATTTACCACGGTTCTTACCCAAATTGAAGCTGTATTGAACAGCCGCCCTCTCTGTTGGCTTAGTTCGGATCCCGCGGAACCAGAAGTTCTTACACCCGCACATTTTTTAACATTGACGCCTCTCAAATTTCTTCCCGCTATAGATGTCGCAAATGAACCTCTTAATCGATTAGATCGTAAGCAATTGTTAGACAATTTGGTACAGTCATACTGGAAGCGTTGGAAACATGAATATTTAAGTACTCGTACTTTGCAAACTAGACAAAAATGGAATAGTCCTACATGTCCTATTAAAATAGGAACCTTAGTAATATTATTACAAGATAATGTGCCTCCGCTTAATTGGCCCTTGGGTATTATTTCAGAAGTGTACCCTGGTTCAGATGGAATCATTCGCACTGCTTTAGTCAAAACCAAAAGTGGTTGTTATAAAAGACCAGTAATTAAACTGTGTCCATTACCGAAGCAATAATTTCATTAGTTTTAATTTTTTTCTCTTTCTCATGTAGTTTATTGAATCATATTTATTAGAAGATAGGTAGTAGATATTAGCATTTAATAGTTTCTTTTTTTTTAGTAGGGTTGATAGGGCTAAACCTGTTTTCGCATGGAAAACCTGAAGTTTTCAATGGTGGGGGGGGGTATGGTTACGCCACTGGGATATATGTTTGATTAAAATATAAAGTTTTTTTGTTTTGATTTTTTTACGTGCTTTTTTTTGTCGCTTGGAGTAGACATTCGAATAGATAGATAGATAGAGTTTTCAGGCATATAGTTGGTTAATTCTCAACATTTTTATATCGGTGAATTAGTAAAATACAGTTGTTTTCTTCTTTTTTATATAATAGTCAATTTATAATTCATTAGACTTTGAATAAATAGTGATAGTGAATTAGTTCAATCCCGCAATTCCTTAGTTCCCACTTTATCCATTTACCATCCCGTACCGAACTACACAATTCAACAAAAATCATCATTGCAATACGGATTGGTAAGTCGCTTAGTTGTTTTTTTATCATAGTTTATTTGGTACAAAGATACAGTCCATTATATTAGTCCCTGGCTTCATCAGTAGAGTTTAACCTTACATGTGAATCAAACATATAAATTCAAAGAATTCGTAGTAAAACAGTTTGTTGCTTCTCCTGAAAAAAATTGCTAAAATGGAGCTGTCTCTTTTTGCACCGGTGTCTTCATATGTTATTCTAGTCATCAGCATTTACAACTTATGGTAAGTACAGACCGGCCAACAAAATGTTGGCAACTTGTTGATATTGGTGTTGACAACATGTATCCCGTCAACTAGCATAGAATTGACGGATACTCGGCAACATCGGGCGGCATGATATCAAAGAAAGTTGACTGTTGCTTGTATCCGTGTTTTCCACTTGGAAACAGAAAACATCGCTCAGTGTGTACTGTGGACGGTGTTGTCAACATGTGGTGCAGAACCTAGTAGTGCAATTTCAGGCTAGTGGGTGCGTTGATAACGTACGTGATAATAATAATTATTTGTGTATATTTTATTATTTTTATAATGTAGTTCACAACCTGTCTTTTGTAGCCAGCATGATATGGACAAAAGAGTTAGTAATTGAGCTTATCGAGATGCTGAGAGCTGCTTAACTGCAAGGACTACCGGGATAGAAATCTGAAATATGATGAAACGTCCAAAATGGCCTCGCACTTTATAACAAATGCAGAGGGAACGGAAGAAAATAGAGGCGAGAAATAAAAGTGGAGCTGGTACAACTTCGGAAGACAATATATGGTTTGGGTACAACATGACAAGGTTCCTCAGAGAAAAAAAGTATATCTGCCACCACCTTCTCACTCGCACCAGCAGCAACAGTCTCACCCATTTTTGTAAACCGAGTTTGGTTTGGACAGGCAACTGGTTTTGATTTAGACGCGCAACACTGCTGACAACATGTATCTAGATACAAGTTGCTGTATCCAATAAATTTGTTGCCAAACTCCGTCAACAAGTTGCCAACATTTTGTTGGTCGGTTTGTACTTAGGGGAGACTGTTGTACCTTGAAACATATTCTAATATTGTAACATGTTCTAACATCTAACGGCCAATGGACGTAGTATGTTCTGATCTGTGCTGCCCTCAGTGATAGAAATTATTTTAAAAGTTGTTTGCAACATTGGTAAAGTAATGCGAAGCAAATATAATTTTGTCGGCATAAAAGTGACAGAATTAACAATAAATATTTTCAGTTTTAATTTGTTTGTGTGACTCTTTTTACAATATTTTTTTAGATTGGGCGCCACTGTAACTATTTGGTGTTACTACATTATTCCAATCGAGTTAGAACATAACCTCAAGATGTAGTTGGCATGTTTATATTTAATTGCATCCTCTTGTACCATGAAAAAAAATATACATCTTGTACCATGAAACTGCACTGTACTACTGTGTCAAGGTACAACATGGTCTTTATTTCCAGCAGGTATAGCAAAATATTCTAACATATTTTTAAATTTTGATTAGATATAACTATGCCAAGAAGTAAAGCTGGAAATAAGAGAGCGCCTGCGGACTGATGCAATTAAAAAAAACAATTAATGCAATCAGTGGACTTGTAGAAAAAAATAATTTCAATTCGAGAAGCCTGTAAAATATACAAAGTGTCTTTGTCGACAGTATGGAAACACTTGAAAACATTTAAGCAGTCGGGGGCTGCAAATTTTTTTTATTCTGTGAATTATGATATCAAAAAAAGTGTTTAATGATGCCGAAGAGCAAACTCTTGTTGACTAAATTAAAACAGTAGCATGAATGCAATATGGTCTGATTAAAAAAGGTGTACGTGAGCTTGCTTTTAAGTTTGCAGTGGCAAATAAAAAAAGTATCCAGGGCAGTGGGAAGAAAATACTGCCGGAGAAGAGTGAATGAGACTATTTCTGCGTAGACACAAAAATTTAGCTATTAGAAAACCGGAAGCATGTAGTTTGGCCAGGTCGACTAGTTTCAATTAAAGTAATGTTAATATTTTTTTTAACAATGTTGAAGATATACACAAGCGCTTTGGTCCAATACTACCTGAAAGGATTTGGAATACGGATGAAACAGGACTGACCACCGTTCAGAAATCATCTAAGATATTTCCACATAAGACGTTTCCATATGGCAAGTGACACTTCATTAACAATATTTGACAAGGTTCGATCCCCCATTCGATCTCCTGAGGCCAAATATCTGTAAAACAAAATAGTATACTGATACTTTTTCTAGAAATAATTTTAATTGCAAATTATATTGCAGGTGGTGATGCAAGAAATGCTTGGCTAAAATTAAGAAATTGCCATAGAGATGCACTAGGGAGGCAACGAAAATGTTTAAAAAAGTGGAACCGCTGCGGTAGTCATATTAAACCATGGAAATTTCTAATCCCATACATGGCAAACAGACCTTGTGGCGGAAATATAGGCGATGAAAGCGATTATGAAGAATCACAAGAACATGCTGAAAATGCAGACTGAAAATATAGAGACAAAAAACACTGTGAACGATAATGAAGAGATTGAATACGTGGATATTGAAAATTGTAAGCACAATGAAGAGAATAATAGGAGTAAAACTGAGACATCTATCAAAAGTCCTGCTTCCCATCTACTTCGAAGCTCTCACTTCTGCAGTCTGCACCAAAAAAATAAGAGATGATATTGGTAGCATCTTAAAGCAGTCTATTCAATAACATGAACAAAGGGCACACGATAAGCAGTTGAAAAAAAAGTTAGAGCAACCAAAAGCTCCAGCAAGTGATCATCTATACCATTTCTTCATGTCGATGTACGAAATAACCAAAACAATGCCACCAGCATCTCAACACCTTGTGAGAAATAATATATTTCAAGCAGTATCACAGGTGGAGACTGGTCTCTTGAACACTACTAGTACAGAACCCATTCCTTCACAGTCTCAATATTGTCACTCCCAATATCAACATCCTCAAAATTATCAAGCTCGGCACTCATTCGATCGAAGGTACCGCGTACCTTCTTACCTATTGATTTATAACTTCTCTAATACACTCATAGATGTCGTCAGGGAGTATGCGTGTATAATTCAAGCAAAATTTTCAAACATAAGTACGTTAGTGTAGCGTCAGTGCACGTTCCAAAAGAGGCCTACCTCGTTGCTCGTGGTCGCGTTTGTTTATGTTTACTTTGGCACTGTTTATTTTGTTTTCGTACTGTTTATTCTGTTATTAAAAAGTGAAAAGTGTTTTACTGTGAGTGAAAAAAGGTGTACATTGGCAAAAAAGGTACAAAACAATCGTGCCCAAAGCGGCATCGCAGCAAAGCGGCAAAACGGCCGTTGAACAGATTCGAGACCGAGAGCGAATCAGCTGGTGTTAATGCATCCGCCAAGTAGCTGAAAGTTTCAGATAAAGATTTTGATGTAAATAATCAATTTATATCAAAATTGTGGGGTGGGTCGTCCTTCCAGTGGCGGTGGTTCCCCCGGGCATTGGTGGGTTCTGTGGCGGTCCTCGCTGCACCAGGTCCTGTCGATGTTTCGGGTCGAGGCGGCTACATTTCGTGTGATTATGATGTGATATAGAAATCATATTATATTATTATTTAGTTTTAGTATTTAAATTACTAATTACAGCTAATTAATATTATTTGTAATGAAAAATAATTTTTGCGACGTTGATTTATTTTTTTTATTATTTTTATTGCCCTGAGAGTTGCATGAATGTAGCTTAGGTATTAGTTAGTTTTCAAGACACACTGGTGGCTCTTGACACATTTCCCATTATGCATTGCAGGATTAGAATACCTTACTCTATATTATCTTAACGACTACCATAGAGAATAGAGACCTCTGGAGAGGTTCATAGCAATTATCTAGTAGAAAAAACTTTAGTAGTAAACATATAGATGACAGAGTGTGTTACTTATTAACTGATATAACTGTAAACTTATTACCAAATATATAAAAACGTTCTATCAATTGTTTTTATTTTTATTTTTTTACGTCTTTAATTTAATTTTTGTGCCTTAAAATTAAAAATTAGAAGTAAAGGGTATCCCCCCATAAGTATGGTGAAATGCCCCCCTTTTTTTTATTTTCTTCGCATGATGAAAGTGTTTCTTAGGGCTAATTATGAAAGGTAGGCCGAATTTTAGGTCCAAAAAATTTTCCTCTCAGCTAGGTATGGAAAAAACCCTGTTTTTTTACGTTTTATTTTTTTTCTCGGTTTTTAACTGTCGAAAAATTCTGAAAAAAATTCATGAGTACAGAAAATATGATTAATTTTATGTAAATTATTTTTTTCAAGCTCATTCAAGGTCATTATGACCTCTATAATAATTATTCAAACTTTAAAAATCCCATATCTTTTAACCAAAAATAGCTTCAGGCTCAGATTTTCAATGTCATATTTTTAACTGTTTTTTACTACCTCAAATTTTTTCAGATTTTTTTGAGTGGTGGGTCATGCCCAAAAGTGCGAAAAATAAATTTTTTGTCCGTGAAACGACTTAAAACGGCTTAAAATCATCATTTTATAGTGTCTGATTTTTTTCTTGCTCTAAAAGGACTCAAATGACTTCAAACAATTAAAAAATATGTTCACTAAAAATAGTAAGAAAAAAAAATCCACTTATCTAAACTAGTAGTTTTTATATTTTTTTATCGTTTGACGTCACTTGAGTCCTTTTAGTGCAAGAAAAAAATCAGGACACTATAAAATGATGATTTTAAGCCGTTTTAAGTCGTTTCACGGACAAAAAATTGATTTTTCGCACTTTTGGGCATGACCCACCACTCAAAAAAATCTGAAAAAAATTTGAGGTAGTAAAAAACAGTTGACAATAAGACAAATTAAAAATCAAAGCCTGAAGTTTTTTTTTGGTTAAAAGATATGGGATTTTTAAAGTTTGAATTATTTTTTTAGAGGTCATAATGACCTTGAATGAGCTTGAAAAAAAATTACATAAAATTAATCATATTTTCTGTACTCATGGATTTTTTCAGATTTTTTCGACAGTTAAGAACCGAGAAAAAAAATAAAACGTAAAAAAAAAACAGGGTTTTTTCCATACCTAGCTGAGAGGAAAATTTTTTGGACCTAAAATTCGGTCTACCTCTCATAATTAGCCCTAAAAAACACTTTCATCATGCGAAGAAAATAAAAAAAAAGGGGGGGCATTTCACCATACTTATGGGGGGATACTCTTTATCGGTTTTATTCAGTGTGCCAAAGAAAAAAATTTTTTTTTTTCAGAACTCAAAAATTTATATCTTTTGAAGAGAAAAAAAATCCCCATCTTGAAAATTTCAGAATCTTTTAAGACCAGTTAGAGGTACTCTAGAAAAAAATTAGAGCGAAAAATTTTATGTCAGGCGTCCATACTTTTCCGGGTATCAAAATTTTCACGAAATGTAGTTTTTGATGCCGTCTGGTGTTTTGTAGAAATGATCAAGCATAACCTCAGAATGGCGGTCCTTATCAAGACGTCGCACAAAAAAAAATATCTTTTTCATAAAAATTGCTGAAAAAGAAATAAAAAACGCATATTTTTTTGATCAGACCAACATGTTCAATAGTATTTTGACTCGCTGAATCCGAATTCAGCGTGAGAATTGAGATAGTGGGTCTCATTTCTTTTTCTAACCTCAAAAAAAGCCAGTCAGAAATCAAGATTTGTAAAGCAGATTTATGCAAATTTTGGTATATGGTTTTTGAGACGAATCTGAAGTCAGATTTTTTAAAATTCAAGATGGCGAATCCAACACAGTGGACCAGATTCTCAAAAAAACAGTGGATTAATGTCAAATTTGGTACAAGGGTTTTTTTTTGGAAAAGTGGTGTGGGTATGCAGGGGTAAGAAATGCACGCGTATATAATTTATAAAGCGCTTAAAAATACGGTTTACCATATACTTTTATTATCATGGAGTTTTATAGTGTCTAGCCCTGCGTTGTAGCACAAATTTCCGGACCTTAATGATGACAGATTCGTAATCGGCGATCCCAAAAACCCCCGAGTTAGAAGGCTCAGGTCAACTGATCAAGTTTTCATTGATTTTGCAACTGCGCATGCGCCGTACGGTAACGCCATGTTGCAGTTTCAAATATCTAGTAACAGATTCATAATTAACGATCCCGAAAACCCCTTATCCCAAATTGGGCAATAATCTATTGATTTTTTGAGAATCTCGTCCACCGGCGATCGTTGGATTCGCCATTTTGAATTTTGAAAATCAGACTTCAGATTCATAATAAGCAACCTCAAAAAAAACCCATATACCAAAATTTGAATAAATATTTTTTACAAACCTTGATTTCTGACTGTTTTTTTTTTATTAGAAAAAAATTAGACCCGCTATCTCAATTCTCACGGTGGATTCGGATTCAGCGAGTCAAAATAATCTTGGCTATGTTGGTCTGGTCAAAAAAATATGCGTTTTTTATTTCTTTTTTCAGCA
The DNA here is from genome assembly GCA_029963805.1 of Aromia moschata. Classification (NCBI taxonomy): domain Eukaryota; kingdom Metazoa; phylum Arthropoda; class Insecta; order Coleoptera; family Cerambycidae; genus Aromia; species Aromia moschata. Next base: position 376,239 of record JAPWTK010000118.1, read on the forward strand.
ATTTTTATGAAAAAGTATTTTTTTTGTGCGAAATCTTGAGAAGGACCGCCATTTTGAGGTTATGTTTGATCATTCCTACAAAACACCAAACAGCATCAAAAACTAAACTTCATTTTGATACCCCGAAAAGTATTTATTTTTTTTTTGAAAAAAATGAAATGAACAGATGGGGTGGCCGTTTTGACAAAGAATGCCCCATGAATTCCTTTTTTTTACAAGAAATACGAGCAACTAAGAGTTTCCTTGTATGACTACACACTTCAAATCCTTGAATACCTCTTTCCGGAAAAAAAACAGACCCCAGGAAATACCCGAAAAGAATAAACCCTTTAGATTATATTTTGATAACCTCTTTCTGGGGTTTAATATTTTATATTGTTTGAAGCAGCGACGATCTGAGGGTACAGGCACGATAAGAGAAAACAAAACACTAAAATATTGTCCATTAGCATCAAAAAAACTATTCGCCAAAAATAAAGTCGTGGCTACTATCTTTACTTATATGTGACAACGGCATAGTAATTATTAAATGGTGGGAAAATAATGTGGTTACCATGGCATCTACGTGCCACGGCGTCCAACCAATATCTACTGTCAAAAAAGTACTTCCAGAATATAATCGCTTCTGGGTGGAACTGATCGATTAGACGAAAATATTTCAAAGTATAGAATCAATATTAGAAGAAAGAACTAGTGATGGCCTATCTTTAGATAATTGATGGATGATCTTTACCTGGCTTCTTGATGTGGCAGTTGTAAATGCCTGAAACGCCTATAGGGCTTCCACTCTACACAAAATATTTCCCAACATTCAAAAGGAAGGTACAAACATATCTGACACTGACAAGATATTGTAGTTCATAGTTCTTCCCAAAAGAGGCGGTTGATCAGCAACTTCAAAGTTTAGCTTGACTTTGAATCGAGTGCCAGATGGCATAAGGTGTGACAGACTTCATCATCTGGTAGTGCCTACTATAGAAAAAAAAGAAAAAAAGCTTTGTGCCGGCGAAGGATGTAGTTCCACACATGTAGATGTATGCCTAGAATGCAATTACATTTTTCATAACAAATACTTAACATAATTTGTATACTTAACTAGCTAGCGTTGCCATATGACAACGGTCTTATTTTTGTAATAATACTTTTTTTCTTACAATATGATGTCTCACATTTTATTTTATGTCCGAAGATCAAATATTCAATCAAGTTTTGTAAACAAATGGTACCTACTCATATGTGGTACCACTGGTACCAATGGTACACATATGTTCCAGCAATGTTTCAACGCACACCGTTGGGACTTGTGCTATTGAAAAGTCTCCCAAATACAACATATCATTGTCCCATTGGTGTTCTAGCCTCTTTAGTTTGCAACCTAGCCACCAGAGTGCAGCTGTAGACAAAATGTTTGGAGGTTTCACGTCTCCAGGCTCCCGTAGCGTCATTTTCAGTTTGCTGACAACCTAGCACCACGTGTTGCACAAAGAGTCTGTGTTTTTCATTGTTTAGAAGTGTATTACATCAGATAACCAGGTAATCGGTAAGTGAAAAATACCTTATTATTCACTGTTTTCATGTAATGGGACAAATACAACCCAATGGTACTTGCCACTGGGACGTATGTATCCCAATGGTATTGGACAAGTCTTACACAAAAAATAACCTTGCGTTGCCCACACCTTCTGTTCATTGTTTACTCATAATTACTATGTTTCACTTCTTTATTAATTATTTCAGCTGCGGTAGAGCCATGATGATAGCAATGATAGTGATGACCCTGAACAATTACATCCCGACTCTTCTCAAGTAAATGGCAACTCTGCTCAAGTAAGCGTCCACTCCGATCAACGGAATGCCAACTTTGTTCCCCAGCGAGTAGCTTCTGTCTGTTAACTGTCGGTCTAAGGCAAAGAAAGATCCACATGAAATTATGCTATTAGTAGTTACTGTACTCGTCATCAACAATCTTCCCAATCTCTCAGATTACTGGTCTCAGCATCCCTCTATGGGGAATGATATTGTCAAGATGGGCGTATCTCGGAATAGATTTCAACTCCTTATCAATAAACTTTATTTTAACGACCCTGAACAACCTGCTGATGCATCAAAAACTTACTACATGGAAGAATTTGTTTCATGCATAAAGTATACGTTTCTAAAGGCAAGACATGAGAACCCACCTCAAAGTGTCGATTAAAGCATGACGAAATTCAAGGGAAGATCCAGCCTAAAACAGTATCTTCCTTTGAAGCTCATCAAACGTGGAATAAAAGTTTGGGAGCGATGCGACTCCCTCACTAGGTACGCCTACGATTTTGATATTTTTTCTGGGAAAGATTCGACTCCCGTTTATCCTATCGATTCAGCACTGGGAGAAAGGGTAGTGTTGAAACTAGCAAGCTCAATTCGTACCCCAGATGTAACACTTGTTTTTGACAGATTTTTCAAAAGTGTTCGTCTGAAGAACACATCCACATTTCCGATTGTTGAGACTAGCGTCTCCAATAGGTAAAATATGCCCAACTTCGATGGCCGAAAAATGGAAAAAGGAAATTATAAATTCCTGGCCAATGAGCAGCAAACTGTGGCAGCAAGATGGCAAGATAGTGGGGACGTCTTGGTACTTAGTAACTGTCATGACACGTCTATCGATGTAACAACCAGGAAACAAAAAGATGGGACTAACAAGACCGTAATTTGCCCTGCTCTCATAACATTTTACAAGTATATGGGAGGGGGTAGATTTATCTAACCAAAAAGTATCAGTTTATGACTTTGGTAGGAAATCTAATAAATCGTGGTAAAAAAGTTTTTTTTACAAATTGTTGATGGTGTGTGTACGTGGATCATCCATCAAGAAACAAGAAAGACGAAAACAAAGCTGTTTCAATTTCTCGTACCCCTTGCAGAACAGCTAATAGGCACATTGAAGTCAAACTGTGGGATGAAGCGGAAAACACTATGCACAATGTGCAAAGTGCGATTGTGTAAATATGTTTCGCATTCTATCACTCTTGAAAATTATTTTTTTGCCGATAGTTTCCTTCGCAGTTTCTGGTTTCGTGTATTTTTTAGTGTCTATTTCATGTATTGTGCAGAAAGAAATACATTTTTATGAGATATTGTTGTTACATCGGAGTTGCTGATTGGTACCACTGCGACATATACGTCCCATCTCAAAATATCAATGGGACAGATGTCCCATTGACCTTCCTCATTTCCCCTCCCCTTTTCGATTATTTTGGACACCCTTACAAGCCGTCCTTAGGACCTCTTTAAGAGTGGTATATAAAAATTAACTTTTAATTTTTAACCCCGGAGTTGAGACTGGAACCTTCGGCGTAGAAACAAAAAACTGGACGTTTTTCCACGAAACACCGAACTACTACACTTTTCTCGACGCGCGTTTCGCCAACCAAGTTGGCATCTTCAGGGAGAAGATTAAAACAAACTGTTGATGGTGTATGTACTGAATGCGTGGATCATTCATCAAGAACAGAAGATAGAGAATAGAAGAACAGTTTTAATCTTCTCCTGAAGATGCCAACTTAGTTGGCGAAACGCGCGCCGAGAAAAGTGTGTAGTAGTTCGGTGTTTCGTGGAAAACGTCGTTTTTTCTTTAATTAATGAAAAGAAAAAATGGTAGGCAAAGGGTCTTAATAGTGTAATCCACACTCAAAACTGTAGAATATGGTCCAACAAAAAATCCACATGCAATCATTCAGAAAAGTCTTCCTGGCAAGAAAGTCACTGTTTGGTCCGGTTTCACAGCTCATTTCATCAATGCTAAATGTAACTATTATTGGTGAACGATACTTGCAAATGTTAAGATATGATTCAGTTCCATAGCTGCAAAAACGAGGATATAATTGAAAACATAATTTGTATGCAGGATGGAGCACCAGCGCACATTTCCTGACCAGTTAAAAAGACTTTTTTAACTACTGTTTTCAAGGTCGTGTTGTAAGCAGATATTTTAAAAATGCATGGCCATCAAGGTCGCCTGATCTAAATCCAGAGAATTTTTTCGCTTTGGGGTTATTCAAATGTGTGTATAATTTGGAGAAAAGGTTAGTGATTTTACACCACCAGAATGAAGTCATTTGAACAGTTAGGATAACCAGTGTCGGACATAAGAAATCCTATTATACAAGGAACTAAGTTTCTACTGATTTTCATTGTGGGCTTAATTTGTTGTTTGTTGTATAATAATAGTTCCAGCAGAAACATCCGTTTCAGTTACAGATTTGGTAGCTGAATCCTTCGTCAAATATAACAATGGATGAAGAAGACATGGAAGAGGGTGACAGGTTTGATCACGAATTGAATCAAACTGACTATGAAAACTCAGGAAAGAAAGATTTAAGTGATCAAGTCTTGTGTACAAATGAAAATGATCTCGTCATTGTTAGATTAACTTATAATAGAAACGGTCAAAAAATGTACAAAATATTTTGTCGTTTAAATCCTACAAAATAATAATCCCACAAAAAAATGGGAGTTTTAATCTAAAGCCCAAAGGTGAACTAAATAGACATAAAATACACTCACAATCAGAAGGAAACTCAATTCTTCCTCCAACAAAATCACTTCTTCTGTTTGACATTCGTATATATGAAGTAGATCACTTAACTTGTAACCAAGACAAAAACCAGATATATTTAAATAAAGTCTAACTGTAGTGAATAAATGTCGCAGTCTAAAGTCTCTGTCGCACAGACTAAAAACGCAATGTGACTAAACACTGCGATTAAAAATAAAATAAAACATACGATTCCTTTCTTATACCATACATTTTGATATAAGGCCTACAAGGCATTTGAACCGTATATTTCTGATCATCCGTTTCAATGTGAATAAACCAGTTTTATAATTGTTACATAAATACATACGTATTTTTAGGCCAGTAATAACTAGAAAATGTATTAAACCAATACAGCACTACTTCACTTTTTAACCCTTTCCGTAGGGAGCAGGCAAGCGCTGTGCGCGCCCCCTACGAGCCTGGGGTAACTATGCGCTAGGCTAGAGCAAATAATGTTTCCGGTATGCCAACAGTTGCCGGTAGTACCGCTTACGTGCAGAGTATCAGGACATTGTGGGTTGACACTCTACTGTTCGAATATGTCTAATAAAAAACCTATGCTCACTGATGATGAACTCAAATATTGCTTAGAAAAAATCAGTCAATTATTCTAGTGTGTCTGAGAAAGAAAATGTTGGGTCTCCACAGGAAGAAAACATGAGCACAGGAAGAAACAAACGAAAACTTGCGTGGAACATGGAACTTTGATGAAAACTTCGTATCTCCGATGATGAAATTCTATGAGGATTTACCAGAAAAAGGAAACACTCTCGACTTGCTGTATTTTCTTTATTTTTTCAACGAAGACCTGGTGATAAAAATCGTAGAACAAACCAACGTGTATGCTAAATGCCAGCTACAGTAACCCTCCTCGGTTAACGGGTTATAAGATGTTATTAGATTTTAATTCCATATGACGTTAGTCCAGTAGGCAGGGAGCTAAAACCATCAAAAACTGTTCTTGAAACAGGTAGAACACAATGCGCGGGGTACGTAGAGCTGATACCGTCCGCTAATCTTTAATTTGACAATTTGTGAAAAAAAAACGTATTTTTTTCACATTTTCGCTTATATCTCCCTTCCTTGGCATATTTTATATAGCACATGGGGCATTTCACGCCAACTAAGTGAGGTCAAAAAAAAATTCTGTTTGAAACATATCACAATCGATAGTACTTGCTAAAAAACTAACTTCCCTAAAATTTTAGATTTTTTGAGCCACAAAGAGAGGGATTGTGAGGGTGAGAAAATACAAATTTTCGTTTCGACTCTAAAATTCCAATCTTTCTCAATAAAAAAAATTAAAAAGAAGGTTGCAATGGTTTTCGATGTGTTTTTTTTGCGTAGAATACGATAAAAATATTTTCAAAATTATTGGGGGTAGTTTTCACCCTTATTTTGAGGATTGAAAGTTTAAAATCGAAATTTCGAAAAGTATGACACGGTTTTTTTTCAATTTTTTTTTATTTCTTTCTTTTTTTTTTGTACTTTCGATTAATTTTTAATTTATGATGGGCGTCGACCAGGAACTTGCCCAAAAAACGGCCCAAAGGTGAAAAAACTTGGTTTTAGCGTATTTTCTCATCCTGTGAGACAGTAAATGGCAAGTGAATAATATATACCAAGGTTTTTGGAGTCGCTGATTACGATTCTAACGTAGAACATTTCCCGTAGAATACAATGGTATTTTTTAATTGTCAAAATTTAGCCATTTTTTAAAAGTTGACTACCATACTGGATCCGCCATTTTGTTTTTTGAAAATCTGACGTGAGATTCGTAATCAGTGACCCCAAAAACCTTGGAATATATTATTCACTTGCCATTTACTATCTCACAGGATGAGAAAATACGCTAAAACCACGTTTTTTCACGTTTGGGCCGTTTTTTGGGCCAGTTCCTGGTCGACGCCCATAATGAATTAAAAATTAATCGAAAGTACACGCTTCTAAAGTAGGGCGACTATGATCATGAAATTGGAGGAACTGCTATTTGTAGTAAGACGTTACAAAAAAATGTCAGCTCGATCCGGTAATAACTTTTCGAATAATTAACGATCGATTTTTTTTTGCAAGGCTTAATTAACAATAACGCCATTTCTTTGTTTATTGTATGACATTGACCGGGTTGGGCTAGAAAAATCATAAATCTCTTCAAGTTTACGAAACTTTTTGAAATTTTGAAAAATATTAATTTGGACCAGTTTTATAATGTTTTCTACGCGACTACCTTTTTTACAACAAACAGCAGTCCCTCTAAGAAATTTCATGATGATAGTCGCCCTACTTTCGAAGTAAAAAAAATTGTGAAAAAAAAAACACTTTTTCAACTTCAGCAGTCATTTGCAAGTTAACAATAGCGCTTGGAGACTTCGGGTTGGGCTTAAAATTTTGGAAATTCAATAGGCGACAACTTCTTAAATGCATATGCTATATAAAATATGCCAAGAAACGCAGATATAAGCGAAAATGTGAAAAAATAAGTTTTTTTCCCAAATTGTTAATTTAAAAAATTAGCGGACGGTTTCAGTTCTACGGACGCATTGTATTCTACGCAAAAAAATACATAGGAAACCGTCAAACCTAGCCCTATATGTTTCAAGAACACATAAAAAATCTCTGCCTACTGGACTGCGTATGTATATTGACCAATCACTTCAGTCTTCTCTGTTGCCCTCCTCAGTTACAGGTTGTCGCGAAAACAAAAGTTTTCAAATTTTAAAACCCGTTACAAATTGTTACTTGTGTAAAAACTCATATGTACCACAATGGGATTTACCTTGCGCAGTGTATATCCCTCAAAAGGAGGAAGGTAGGTAGATTTGGGTGGTTTTTGCCCCAAATTATTTTTGGGATGAAAAATCAGAAAACATTTTTTAATGTCCACTAACAATAATAAGTCGATTTTACCCTAAACGGAAATTAACTCGGTGTAATTAGAGGTCATTTCAAGGTCAAGTCAATATTATGCTAGAGTGAATTTGAAGAAATTGCCGTGTAATGAATTTGGGAATTTGAACCACTTGATGTATATGTTTTTGAGGTAGCTGAAGCAAACTCAGGAGATCTTTTCATTTCCTATGATCATCTAGAGGTTTTTTATGGGCTGGAGAGGGTGAATGTGGGAATGGTTCATTGAGAGCGAAATGCATTTGATATTACGAGCAAAACAAAATTGTGTTCACGTTTAAATAGCAACAATGAACCATTTTACCTTAAACACATCATCCTCACCTTTTCCTACTATCTCGCTTGAACCTCTAAAATGAAAAAGATGGCACCACTCACCAATTGCATTTTATTTTATTAACAATAATAAGTTGGAAATAGCAAACATCCTTCCATCCTTCACATCCTCAAATATAGAAAATGCAATTGGAGTGATTCCGGAGCTGCGAATTTTCTACACATTCGAGGATATACTACTGGTGGAGGATGGTCCGTTTAGGGTAAAATCGACTTATTATTGTTAGTAGATTTAAAAAAAAATGTTTTCCTGATTATTTCATGGCTACAAGGCTGCATGTTTGTTGAGTAACTGTTATTCTAAAATTGTCATTCACTGCTACATAATATATTGTTATGCGATGTCGAAAACAAACCATTCCCAGCATCTAACTAGAGAAATCCTATTGCAGCAAGTCTGGTTACAACAGTGCTTCCGAAGTAGAAAGCTAGCCAACCAAAAACAGGACTGCACTACTTCAGTTTTGTACCTAACTAGACCAGCTGGATCAATTGTCTACAAAATAAAACTATAAATAATATAAAATAAACACAAAACTGTTTTGTTAAAACGGTTTATTGGCAATGCAAAGAATTATACGTCACAGTACACCTGGAATACAGCAAATGCTATCTAAGTACTTTGAAAATAATTAAAATTAAATTAAATTCGGACTATCGAGCACAAAAATTTTATTGCGCAAATATGAAAACTTATACGGTGGGCTCTTGGTTATCCGTAACAGTCGAGACCGGACCTATTCCGGATTAGCGGATTTGTGAAATTTTACCCGTATTATGCCAAATTTGAAAATAAAATACAAATTGGAACTGAAACAACTTTATTTAATTTAAACTACATGTTATTTCAGTCGAAATTTCAAGTTTTTTTCAAAGTCAATTTTTTGTTTGCTATTTCCACCTGAAAGTTGACATACCTACGTTTTTTGATTCCCTAAGTGCGAGGAAAATAGTACCACGTATCGCGAAACTCATCTCATCATCAAGGTGAATTAAAGGTCAAAAATTGAAATTATCGTTAATACCTGCCAGCGGGTTAACATTCTGTTCTTTATTTCTTGTAGAGGACTAAAATACTTATTTTATTTGTGTTCAGTGTTTTCAGAAATTTTCGTTTATTTATTGTGAAAAATATATTTTTCATTTTGTAACATTCAATTTGTAACATTTACTCAAAAATTTTGTTATGCAAGATGGCAACATTTTTATACCGTTAAATTGAGAATGAAAGGTTCTCTCAAATTATATTAAAAATATGGGAGTTGCCATTTGAAAAATAAATTGATGACGTCATTACTCAAAAACAAATGACATCTGACATCATTTTTTTTATTTCTGGTGTTCAATTGTCCTTTTCTCATATCACATTATAAAAATATATGCAAAAATCTATCTCTCGTCTGAAGAACTTTTTTTTCTAATTTCAATAATAGAATAGTAATGACATCAAATTGTGGAAAGTTTGAAGTATCTTTATTGACTTAAATGAAATATGTCGCGAAAATGCCGCTAAAGCAAACATAGACATGTTATATATTTTTGAAAAGGCAAAAATTCGAGGAATCAGAATTTGCAATAATATATAGGGTGTTTCATTAAAAAAAAACAAACGTTCATTTTTACATTGAACTCTACCTTGCCGGCGAGGCTGGTCGATATATCAACCAGCAGTCAGGTTGGGGACTCCACATAAGAAATTCATTAAAATTATCTATAAATTTCTCGTCTAATAAGAGGTCGATTTAAACTCGCATTTCCTCGCCGTAAAAAAGGTTAATGTAACAATAATAAAATAGAAATGTGTACTCATTAATTCTATATAGAATTCGTCTATATATAAGAATTCTCTATAGGAATTCTATATAGAAGTCGCAAGAGAGTCGGTCTCAGGTCACTATGATTATCAGGCGATAGTTCACAAAAAATCATCGTAATACAATAATAATTGAATTACTCGAATAAACATACTAGGGGGTCAACTATTACATGGCGGAGCCGTACTTAGGTGCACATCAGTATTACGAAAAATAACACGTAAAAGAACTTACCTATAAAATTTGGGCCTAAAACTCGAAGAAACTTGATTTACAAACTATAAAGTTACAACTACTTCATTAAACTTTTAATTCCCAATTATAAAATTAGGCCATAGAGCACAACACTGGGCCGTATTTTTGCCATAGATCACAAGTCTGTGATGACGTCACGAAAAGACCGCGATATCTTGGCAATCTCAGGGCACTATTGTTGTGTTTCTTTTTCCTGAAATATCAGTATACACTAATGGAAAAAAAATAAAGGGTCAAAAACATTTTTCGAATTTTTTAGTGATTTTTCAGAATGCTATCTCAGTGAAGAATGGTCTTATCGAGGTCTAAAAAAGCATTTTGAAGCTTCAAGTTTCTAGTTTTGAGATATTTCGGCAAAAAAATTTTTAGAGCTACATGTTTCGCGCAATTTTAGGAAGTAGTGTGAGAAAAAAATTGCGAATTTTTTTTTGCTTTTTTTTTCAAGGCCACGAGCTTGAAAAACATTTTTCTAACTTAGCCATGGTATGGACTGGATAGCTTGTTTATTCAGCTTCAATTTGCTTTTTTTTTTAAATCTCGGTACCACCATTTGTTGCTGAGATATCTTTTGTCTTTGATCGACGATATCTCAGCAACCAATGGTAACACAGAAAATCTAAGGGCAGTTCTGAAAACTGGAATAAACACCCTACAAGGTTCTGCTGCGATTTTTTGAGGAGAATTTTTTTATCCTTGACATGAATTTGAAAAAAACAGGAAAAAACGGGTAAATGATGGTTTTCAGAACATCAGCGGCTGAAATTCAAATCTTCATGAAACGACTAATGTTGCGTGTGCCTTTTACAGTTGAATATACCCCCAAAAACCATGCAAAGTTACATTACGATCTAACAAACCGTTTTTTTGTTGCAAACGGTCAAACTTTTGAAAAAATTAAAGGGTCACGTTTTTTGAGCTTAAACATGTCCTAATCATGGCTAAAGCGAAAAAAACAATTCTAGCTTTCTCACAATTTTTTCCGCAAAAACCATTGAAATTTACAAAAAAAAATCAACTTTTTTTTTCGAAAATTGAAATTTGTTTTTTGAAAGGCTTCCAAAACTTGAAAAAATTTTGAGTTTCACCACCGTCGGCATTAGCATTACCTAAAGCATACCACGTGGAGGTTGCACGATCGGATTTATGCTTCTTACACACACCTCTGTGTGTGTGTGTGATTTGTCTCCTAAGCAAGTATGAATCGGGGTCGAAACGCGATTTGGGTCAACTTTAATTTAAATTAAATAAAAAAATTGATAGTCAAAAACATCAGACAAACAGACCCAAATATATACACACACACACGTGCTACGCTTTGGGTAGTGCTAATGCCTATATGGGTAAAGCCTATAAAAAAAAACTTTCAATTTTCGAAAGAAAAAAATTTTTTTTAATTTTTTTTTGTAAATTTCAACGGTATTTGCGGAAAAAATTGTGAGGAAGCTCCAAATTCGTTAGATCGTAATGTAACTTTGCATGATTTTTGGGGGTATATTCAACTGTAAAAGTTCACACGCAACATTAGTCATTTCATGAAGATTTCAATTTCAGCCGTTGATGTTCTGAAAAACCACCAATTACCCGTTTCTTCCTGTTTTTTCAAATTCATGTCAAAGGTAAAAAAAATGTTTCTCCTCAAAAATCGCAGCAGAACCTTGTAGGATGTTTATTTCAGTTTTCAGAACTGCCCTTAGATTTTCTGTGCTACCGTTGGTAGTTGGTGTGCGCTACCGTTGGTAGTGGTACCGTTGGTTGCTGTATCGTCGTCGTCGATCAAAGACAAAAGGGTCCTTTTTGATTTAAGTTCGATATCTCAGCAACAAATGGTCGTATCGAGATTTAAAAAAAGCAAATTGAAGCTGAATAAACACGCTATCCGGTCCATACCATGGCTAAGTTAGAAAAAATGTTTTTAAGCTCGTGGACTTAACACTACTTTCCAAAATTGCGCGAAACATGTAGCTCTAAAAGATATTTTGCCGAAATATCTCAAAACTAGAAACTTGAAGCTTCAAAATGCTTTTTTTTTTTGGACCTCGATAAGACCATTTTTCACTGAGATACAGCATTCTGAAAAATCATTAAAAATTCGGAAAATTGTTTTGACCTTTTAATTTTTTCCATTAGTGTATATCAGTTTATTTCAATTCAGTTCAAAAATGGGTGTTTTATTATGCCATCTCATTTTGAGGATATCAGTTCCTACTGAAATTAAAAATACCATGATCAGTTTCCCATTTCACCTAAGACTGTGATAAAAGTGAGGTTACAGTTGTTAGATTTCTAAAAAAAAAATAACCAAAATGCGATTTTGGTGTCCATGGCAATATAATTTGGGCTCCACAATGGATATCTACAAATTTTTCCAGTTTTAGCTGTCTCAAGTAAGTTTTATAAGAAGAAAGATCGTTCTCTACGCATTAGTTTTATGTGAAAATATACCATATGTCTAAAATAGGTATCCCCCATTAAATTGGTCATCATGGGGCGGAACGATCCAAGGTGGCCGGCTTGACACTTTCACTTTCACCGTGATTATTTTCTCATAAGTTAAAATGTATTCACTTACACAGGGTAGTTTAAAAGTATCTGGAAGTAATCCTTCGATCTCATTTAGTTCTTATAAGATAGATGTATAAATTAAACTGCCCTGCAAGATTTTGCCCCTGGACAATGAATAGTTGTTTCCGAAGTATTTTTTTCCGCTGAAAACAAATCCATCAGGTTTTTGAGATATACTAACCTAAAAGTGCAAAAAAACACTTTCCTTGACTATGACCTTGAAAGTCATTTCAAGGTCAACTTGAAAATCTTAAATAGAAGTGCATAGTTTTGACTCCGGAATAGGAAAGAGCGGAAATTTTTACGTTCAGATATGACCTTGTGTATAGAAACACTTTTACCCTTAAACGTCAAATCAAGGTCAAAGTACGAAGAAGCAGAGAAACGCGCTAAAAGCTTATTTTCGTAGAAATCGTGTAATGCAGTACTTGTACAATTTCTTCCTGACGATCTAATGGTAATATCACCTTTGACCTTGAATATGACTGAAGGTCATGTCAAGGACAACTTCAAAATTTTAAATGAAAGTATATAGTCTTGACGCCAGAAATGGAAAGAACGGAAAATTTTACGTTGAAATATGACCTTAAAATCTGGCTGTCTCCGATTTGGATACATTTCTAAGTATCTTCGATGGGCTCTACGTCCATTAAAATTTTCCTTTGAATATACGCATACCATATCCCACATTTCCTCGTTCGAAAACAAATTATGTCTCGGCATTTTGCACTTAACTTAAAATAAACACTTTTGAAGAGCTGTTTAATGCAGAGAATAACGTGAAAGTTTGAATTTGACAGTAAACAAATTTGTTTCGCTTTTATTCTAATTTTGTTTCAGGCAAGGCCTACTTTAAAAAACTATTTAAGATCTCTGAATCAAGATTAAGTACACGTAGGAAATTTCAAATGCAAATATCTCGAAAACGGTTAATCCCAGCGACTCCAACAAAGTGGACCTTTTTTAAGTAAAAAATGTAGAAGAATCGATGTCTTTAATAGTCAAAGCGATACAGTGAACCGCAAAAAGTTGTGTCCTTTGAAAGAAGCTCGATGTGCTATACGTGGCGCCCTCTATCAGTGACGTCAAATGTATGATCGAATTTGACTCTCGCCTCAAAAAAAAAACCCCGAATCTCTAATTTCGTGCCATTATTCCTATTTATTCAGAATTTATTGAAAAAAAGGAAAACCAAATTTCAACTTTGACACCCTGTATCTTGGTTATTATCAACTTTTGGACTAAGGTATGTTTGGTTAATTACTAATATTTTGACACGAGAAATATGTGGTTTTGATGTGTACCATTAATTAGAGGACACCCTGTATATTCTGTAATGAAAGAAAAATGTGTCATAGCACAGAAAAAAAACAGGTCAAAAGTATAAACACATTTTCAATAATAATTGTTACATTGTATTTGCCCTAATACAGTGCTTTCAACAAAACCAAGTGATCCGACGCCGTTGCAGCCATACAAACCCAAATTAGAATACGCCCCCCCCCCCCCCCCCCCACGTTTGTCTGTAAGTTGTAAATTTTTAACATCCATTAAATTTTGTGTATTCGGTGATTAAAGCTTTTTTTTTTTTTACTTACCCTACTGTGTTTAGGTATATTTTTGACCGACACTTTTAACTTTTCAGTAAAAGTTAAAACGGGAGGATTTTGGGGTCGCCAAATTCAATTCCGCAGTCGAAAAAATCTCACAAAATTCAACCTCTCACCCCTGAAAAGGTTGTGGGGGTTGAAATTGTGCGTGAGGAATTAATTGATGATACAGAATTCGATTGTACCATAACAAAAATTTGTCTCGCAAAATTCAACCTCCAACCACCAAGGCGCACTGTTACACACAGGGCTGAGGGTTGAAAATTTGTAGGAGTGTTAGCTTTTGATTTTGTGTTTGTATTTTGTGTTGTTTGAGTGTTTTAAAATTTTGCGTTCCGACGACCCTCAGAGCCGAAACTGGACCAAAATCGAGAAACAGTTTAGATTTTTTTTTCGCTCCCATAATTTTTGTGAGTAGTGTATATTTTTGACAGCGAGAAAGTCTCCCGCTAGCAGACCGGATTCTAGAAAGCAGAAGAATTTTAAAGCGTAAAATAGGAAAGATACAATTTTTTAAAAGAAAATGGAGTGAGCAAACTTACAGTAGATGAATAATAAGCTTCGTTTGATGTGGATGAGATGTCTTCTGGTGCGGATGATGGTTTCTGGTCTTGCTTCTTGGTTTCTTGTTTGATTTCTTCTTGGTGTTTTCCTTAATTAAGAACGACGTGATGCGTACACGCTATAGGATTCTCGGAGATAAATCGTGGATCCGAAAGCACTTTTGATTCTGAAAAATCATTCTCGAAATATCCTACCGACTACGCCAGTTAACGCAATTGAAATTACGCTTTGAAAACTTTTATTTCAATGTGTGGATGAGCGTTAACAAATGAGTACTAATTTCGAAGGTGACTAACAAATAAAAGTAATTAAATGTATGCCTGGGAATCCTTATCTATGCTGACACTGCTGACTTCGCTTAGTTTTCTAAGAACTGCAGCGTCAAACTGCGATCACCGACCAACATGGGTCTGTAGTGTCATGTACAGTGTCAGACAAAAGTTAAGCAACTAAGGCAAGTTGTACATACTTAATGGTATAACACAATAAAATGTAAACTGTTGTCTGACACTGTAATAGTTAACCCCCTAGTATGTTTATTCAAGTATTCATTTCGGTAATTTCACTAATTTATCGGTAAAATATTCTTCTACACAATTTACCCACCTCTAATACAATGCCTGTCATTCTATGTATCTGTTTCATGTTTTAGTTTCTTGAAGAGAGTTTTCGAGATTTACATATAGGTTCTTTGCGGAAATTTCCCGTTCTTTCCAATGAGAATATCTATAAAAAGAATTGATCCATTTTAGAATTTTTTTTTTGGACTTTCAATGTTTAAATTTGCCAAAAATGAGCTTAGCCCCAAACGGACCGTCTTCTAACATGGCGCATTCGATACCCCGTCTAAAAAACTACGCGCAACCAAGTTTTTTAGGATGGACGGTCTCAAATTGCCCAAATACCATAATTTAATCATTTTTGTAAGAAAAACCCGTAGACATAGGCGTGTTTTACTGCGATAAACATCCCAAAATTAATCTTTTACCAGTACATCAAAAGCTGCATGTATTGGTATGCAAATGCAAAAAGCAAAAAAAGCAAATGAATAATAAGAAATAATCAATGGTCATAATAGTCAAATACATCATCACTCACCTAAACAACTCGAGAAGTGATCTCTTGTGAATGCGCTTATTAACACCTATGAAAAATAACCACAATAAGTGTCTAGCTCGCATTTTTTGGATGTGTTTGCTTAATTTGTAGGAATTACGAATAATAACATGTCCCTATCATCCCCTACTTTCTATAGCGTGGTGCCTGGACATATGTCTCAACATCTTTCAACTTTTCAACAACACAACAACAACTTTGACTAGGAGATTCTGTCACAATCTCCACAACAACTAGTCACTGCTTTGTCTCTGCCTGGCTCAAACCCATCTCCGGGTGGCGCAGCCCAGGAGGTTGCAGTCAAGGCCGATATCGACTCCGCAGCGCCCATATCCCCGCAGCACACCATCCCAGGGGTAAAAAACTTATTGCACCCCGCTGGTTCAAACTCAGCAACCAACATTATGCACCCGTGTCGCCGTTGGCTCAAACACAGCAACCAACCATGCATGACCCGACAATGCAGCCCTTTTCACTACAAGACACATGCTCCAGTACCACAAAGCTCGTGGCCTTTTATTACAATATTACAATATTTACTTATTTACTGATTCACTCTGTAAGTTCTTGTTTACTTTTCTTTCAATTACTTTAACTGATTACTGACATGAATCTAAGCTAGCTATGTTTACGAGAAGACACTTAGTGAGAAAACTCACCTGTAATTAACAACAAAACACAAGCACATTCACAATAACCTTTTCACACTTCGACTAAGACCAAAAATGACCCAAACCCAAAGAATGATCGTATTCTCTTTGTGTTCGGCGTTGGTAACTGATATCGGCTATATTATGAACCAGTGGCGGTGCGTGATATTTCAGTTAG
This sequence comes from Aromia moschata, assembly GCA_029963805.1. Classification (NCBI taxonomy): domain Eukaryota; kingdom Metazoa; phylum Arthropoda; class Insecta; order Coleoptera; family Cerambycidae; genus Aromia; species Aromia moschata. Next base: position 392,816 of record JAPWTK010000118.1, read on the forward strand.
CCATATCTTGAAAACGACGCATGGGACCCACTTCACTTTTTAGGTGATGACTATACACCTCTTACAGAAAGGATTTATAGTGAAAAAATCGTCAGCAAGGTTTGCGAAAAAATTTCAAAAACACTGGAGCACTCCCTGGGTTCTCAGTAACGCTCTGTGAGATATTTGCAGTATATTTTTTTCATAATCTAGAAACAAATATAAGGAGACATTTTTCGATTTGTTGCAAAATATTTTTTTTTCAAAAAGTTATGGCCATTTTAATTTTAATTTTATAGGAACATTTTGTTTCCCAAAATTCATCATCTAAAAAGTGAAGTGGGTCCCATGCGTCGTTTTCAAGATATGGCTAACTGAAATATCACGCACCGCCACTGTTATGAACATATAAACAATCTCGCGCCAGTATTTCGGCATCGCCCAGCAGAGCTATTTATTGATAGACTAAATAGGCAATAATCGAATTATACAGGGACTTACTTTTTACATTTTTGGATTGTTTTTACATAGTTGGATTACTTACTTTTAAATCGATTTTTACAAAATGGGTATTTCTCAGCGCTTTTATCGAGGGAAAATGTTAGGATTGATCGTATATTAAATATTTGCGATAAATTTCGCATTATGCGTGGAAACAAGGGCAGGAAAATTAATGCAAAAAATATGAAAAAACCGATTTTCAAGGAGAAATGGATTTATTGAACCAGGATTTTTTCTTCATCATTTTCATCATTAAAGAAAAAATCCTGGTTCAATAAATGCATTTCTCCTTCAAAATCGGTTTTTTCAAATTTCTTCCATAAATTTTCCTGCGCTTGTTCTCATGCGTAATTCGACATTTATCGCAAATATTTAATATACGATCAAGTCTAACATTTTCCCGCGATAAAAGCGCTGAGAAATGCCTATTTTGTAAAAATCGATTTTTCATCCAAAAATGATTAAATGATGGCATTTGGGAAATTTGAGACCGTCCATCCTAAAAACTTGGTTGCGCGTAGTTTTTTGGACGGGGGAATTGAATGCGCCATGTTAGAAGACGATCCGTTTGGGGCTAAGGTCATTTTTGGCCAATTTAAAAATTAAAGTCCAAACAAATGGTCTAAAATGGACCAATTCTTTTTTTTAGATATCTTCATTGGAAAGAACGGGAAATTTACGCAAAGAACCTAAATGGCAATCTGGATTCGTTGTACTTGACCAGAGTTATGAATTATCAAAATAATCAAGATTTTTAAAAATTCGCGTTTGTTCCAATATTTAAAAAATCATAACTCGGGAACGGAGTACTCAAATGGGCTAAAACATTTTTTTGAGATTCGGGCACACATAGACGAACATATTCCCGAAGTTTGACCGATAATTTTTTTTGGCCATGTCCAGTTGTCATGGACCACACCAGCCCTCTCCAACACGAGCACTCGGTGCCTGCACTGCCTTCTCAGTCGTCCGCACCACAGCCGCCTTTGCGCGACAGAGACAGACAGCATCATATTCTTGCATTTAATTCCCGGTGCTTGGCCGGCGCTCGGCCGGAGCGGCAATAGCACCGGAGTTGGAGAGGCCTGGACTACACCATATGTATTAATTTAGTATGTTATTAATGATTTATGGAAACTCGAGTGGCAGTACACGTTATAGCGACGGCTGATGTCTGTATGCAAGTTCTGTGTCTTATGACTATGGTTCCTTTGCCGATTAGTTGGGTTACAACAATCACCATCACATGTATAAGGTAAGACTTGTATAACATTTCGTAGTCTTACTGATAGTGGCATCTTGAAGCCATCTCTGGTAAAGTACGGATCAATTACACGGGTTTGCAAACAAAACAAAAAAAGTTATCTGAATCTGGGTTCAGACCATCCGTTTCTTATGTATTTTTCGACGCTGAATTCGAATCTGTTTTAGTTTTGCTCTATCGCGTCAGGATTTGGAGATATCGTAACCTAAAAGTGCAAAAAACACGTTTTTTTGACATAATTGAGGTTATGTAGCTTCGAGAATTTTTTCTCAAAAAATCATATGTAGGATCTTAAAGTACAAATCCCCCCTTAAAAAGCCGTTGAGTTTGCTCAAATATCTTTTTTTATTTCGCCGAGATATTGCAATTTAAATAATGACCATAAGTTTTCCGTACTACCATAATTAAATGTATTGGGAAAGATAAATGAACAGACAATTTTCAAAAATTCGATATCTCGGCGGAAAAAAGATATTTGAGCAAACTCAACGGAATTTTAAGGAGGAAGATTTGTACTTTAAGATCCCACACACGGTTTTTCGAGAAAAAATTCGCATAGCTACATAACCTCAAATACACTAGTAACAAAAAATTAAAGGATATTAAAAAAAAAACAAATTTTTGGGTGATTTTCAACAAGGCATAACTCGGAGAAAAATGGTCGTACAGAAAATAAAAGGAAATTGTAGCCTCAAGTGTCTAGTTTTCAGATCTGGACTCAAAAATTTTTTAGCGGGAGTGGTTCTCACGTAATCATCCGAAAACCAACCAAAAATTTTTTTCCAAATTTTTGCTCGTCTTTAAAATGGTCTGTGGACTTCAAAAAATGTATGTTTTTCATCATGCGACCATAAAGCTCTTTTTTAAACAATTTAATCAGCTTTAATTCGACCTCTTAACGAGCTCCGTACGATGATTTGCCGTGGAGTTATCGTCGATCAAAGCAAAAAAAGTCCTTTTCAACTTTGACAATCAATTACTCGGGAACTAATGATCGTACAGAAAATGGAGGTAGGCTTTTGGAAACTGCAAAACATTCTCTATAAGACACAAACGGGGGCGATTGATTGAAAAAATTTTGAAGCGATAATGTTGGCTGAAAAAAGTTAAACATTTGTGAATTTAAGGATATTTGGAAAATTTGGTATATAGTGGATGAACGAAGGATATCGTCGGTAATTTTTTAACCTCAAAGTGTCTACAAAACACCCTCAAAGTTGCAAAGCGCTGCGATTTTATTTTCTTAGTGCCCCGATGGTTTAAAGGACCCCGCACCAATCATATGGATTTAGGTTCCCGGCCAATTTTTCTGGGGTTGAGATATATTGGACTTTGAATCCCCCTGAACAAAAGTTTTCAGGCACCAAGGTCCAAAAATGGACTCCAAGCGAGTTACGAGCCGTCGAAAGTCAGAGATCAGTCAGATCAGGCCGTCGAAATCGGAATTTTTTGGAATCTATTGAGCTTAGCAAAAATTATCTAATATTATTATCTTTTAAAGAATATTAAATAAAAAATATAAACTAAGAAAAATTATCTTTTTCGCCATTTTTAAAAAACCAAAAATCATCTCTAAAAAAATTTGAGAGTATTCTTTGACTAATTCTGTGCGAGAGGGATCTAGTGGACTGTATTCGAATAAGGCACTTACGTTTTCTTTCCGTAGGCCGCGATCTCCCAAGGTCTATATGCACGCGGGTGCTTTCCTTCCTCCGATGCACTTATGCTGGCCGGCGTCACTGATGTGCACTGCAGTTGGGATAACCCAAAAATAGTCACTGATGCACTGTGCAAGTAGATGCACTAAAATATCTGATGCGTTGTTAACGTAGGAGAGAGCAAAAAGTCGCGTGTCTTGTCTTCGAGAGAGTTGAGTTAAAAATCATACTTGACACTGCTGTCCTGTGCCTTTTTTGGAGCGGGAGTCAGAGGGAAAAAATGACAGTGTATGAGTAATGTTGGTTGCATACACTTGAGGAGTAAAATTAATTAAAATATTGAATAAAGACGGAACATACCGCTCACCTAAAATGTTACTAACATTTTACCGGAGAAAGGAGAGAGGGAGAGAGGAGTTAAGGAGAAAAAGGTAGGAGAGATGAGAAGTTTAATTGGAGGGTAAAGGACAGACCTTGGGACAGGTCTTTTGAGTTGCCCTGGCGCTGTGCGCACCGTGACCACGCGTGTAACATTATCGCGACCAGGGTGAACACATTCAACTCGACCAATGTGCCAAGTTTGAGGTGGTGACAATTCATCCTTTAAGAGAACGAGGGTGCCTATTTCAATTGGCACTGAGGAATCTAGCCACTTGCTTCGTTAAGAGCGTGTGTAAATATTCCCGATGCCAGCGACGCCAAAAGTCCTGGTGCATACGGAGGAGGAGCTGCCAACGATTAAGACGTCCAAGGGTTATTTCTGTGACGTCATCATCGGGAGAGAATTGAGAGGATTAAGGAGTCAGAAAATGACCTGGAGTGAGTACTGAGAGATCTCTTGGGTCCGAACTCATTGGGCAGAGAGGGCGAGAGTTGAGAACTGCCTCGATTTGAGTAAGAACTGTGTTGGAGCTCTTCATATGTGAGAATTTGTGTGCCAACGACTCGAGTCAAATGATGTTTGACGGACTTGACACCTGCTTCGAACAAACCACCAAAGTTTGGAGAGGCAGGGGGATTGAAAATGCTAAGATATGTGTTCATGCTCTGATGTGGAGTTTTTCATGAGAGAAGCCAGCTGTTTGGCAGCACCAACGAAGTTAGTTCCACAGTCTGAGAAAATGTCCGTACACGTACCACGGCGAGAAGTAAAACGACGAAAGGCAGCTAGAAAGGCTTCCGTAGACAAGGATGAGACTAATTGAGGTGTATACATTTAGTGGCCATACAAACAAATACACATATCCAAGCCTTTTGGGACTTAACACCACGATGCTTTCCCTAGAGTAATAAAGAAAGGGCCTGCAAAGTCAACACCTACTTTGGAGAATGGTTTTATTTGAGAGATTCTAGCAGCAGGGAGGTCACCCATGAGTGGTTGATGAGAAATTGGCCTTGCACGAAAGCACGTGTGACAACGAGAGATTACTCTACGGATAGCTCGTTTTGCGCCTAAAATCCAATATCGCTGAGATAGCAAATACTGAAGAGTTTGAGCTCCGGGGTGAAGAAAGACCTATGAGTGTGATCTATTATGATATCCACGAGTCTGTGTTTGCTTGGCAAAAGACAAGGATGTCTTTGGGAGAAAGAGAGATAAGAGTTACTTAAGCGACCGCCCACCCTGAGAACTCCTGATTTATCCAAAAATGGAGTTAACTTCTTAAAAGTCCTTTGGAGTGGTCGCTGAGATTTGAGGCGATAAATTTCTGTCGAGAATTCCTCTTCTTGTACATTTTTGATAAGAAGGGTTAACGAATTTTCTAATTCTGAACGAGATAAATAACCAGACTGCTTGGCCTGAGCGTGTTTGAGATTGTGAAGAAATCTTAGAATGTAAGCCAAGATTCGTTGAATTTTAGAGAGTGAAGAGTATTTTCAATTAGTTCAGAAAGAGTGTTTTTGAAGGGGTTTGATTCTCTACACTGAGGAGAGTGACATGATGTTTTTCTTCATCAGTCTCTGGAATATCAGAGAGAGTTGGCCAATATTCTGACGACATAGAGAGCCATCGAGGTCCGGAAAACCAGAGAGTTTGAGATTAGAGCAGATGGCAATAGTCCACGGGAGGCAGGATCGGCAGGATTATCCTGCGAGCTAATATGTCGCCAAATTGAGGAAGGGACGTTCTCATGAATCTTAGTGACCCGATTACATACGAAGTACCCCATCGGTGAGGTGAGGAATTAATCCAAGCGAGAGTTATAGTCGAGTCTGACCATGCATAAACTTTAGAGATGGTTATATGATCTTCGAAAAGTGACAGTACAAAGTTCATCAGTTCGGAGAGAAGTAGAGCTGAGCAGAGTTCAAGTCTGGGAATTGATATGGATTTCAGTGGAGCAACCTTAGATTTTGCACAAATAAAGTTGACCTGAATTTTACCAGAGGGTAGAGTAGAGCGCAGATAAATAACCGCTGAGTATCCCCTAGAGCTGGCATCACAAACCCGTGTAATTCTAGAGCAATGTAACTTTCGGGAATAATGTGACGAGGAATATGAATGTCCTGGATAGCAGAAAGTTCCTGTTTGAATTGAGTCCAAATGTCTAAAATGTCATCAGACGGGGAGAGTCCCAATCAGTGTTTCTGGCCCAGAGCTGTTGAATTATGAACTTCAAATATAGAGTGAGAGGGGTCAAGAAACCTAATGGATCGAATATTCGAGCGAGGTCCGATAACATTGATCTTTTTGTACAGATTTTCTGGAGAGGCGTGATTTTAAAAATGAAACTGTCTGAGGAGGAGACCATTGAAGACCTAATATTTTAACTGTCGAATCAGTTTCTGAGTCTAATGCGAATGGTAAACTGCTAGATGGCAAGTGAGTGAGTAAACCTGGGTGATTACTAGCCCATTTACGTAATTCAAAACATCCTTTATTGAGAAGTGATATGAGCTCTTGTTGAACTTCAAGAGCAGAGTTCAAAGAGTTGCTGCCAGATAATACATCATCGACGTATACATCGGTTTCAAGAATTTTTGAAACGATAGGAAACTCATTTTTAAATTCCTTCGCGAGTTGTAACAAAGTTCTAATGGCAAGAAAAGGAGAGCAATTCATACCATACGTGACCGTATTGAGAACAAAGGTTTGAACTGGATCATCTTTTGAGAAACGCCACAATATCTTTTGATAAGAGCGATCTTCCTCGCGAACTAAAATCTGCCTAAACATCTGTTTAATATCTGCGGTGAATACCACAGCATGGAGACGAAATCTGAGTAGGATTGAGTTCAGATCTTGTTGAAGTTTGGGCCCAGGAAGGAGAGTATCATTGAGTGAATAATTATTCATGTCCTTTGCACTAGCGTCGAAAACTACTCTCAGCTTAGTGGTTGAGCTGTCCGGTTTAAAGACGCAGTGATGGGGAATATAATAAGAGTGCAAGTCTGAAGAAATTTCCTTACATGGAGACATATGACCTGACAACAGATAGTCCATCATAAATTCAGAATACTGAGAGAGAAGGTTTGGTTGGTTATAGAGACGACGTTCGAGTGAGTTAAGTCTTCGTAAAGCTAGGTCACGAGTACCTTGGAATGTTGGAAGATCCTTTCGGAAAGGAAGAGCTATTACAAAACGACCAGATTCCAAATGAGAAACGGTACTGGAATAATGATTTTCAGCGAGATTATCCTCGGGTGTCAATTTTTGAGAGCGAGGAACTTGCTCCAAATCCCAAAATTTAGTTACTAACCTTTCCAAAGAAAGATCAGCGTGAGAGAGAAAAGTGTTAGAGACGATGGTAGTAGGAGGTTTCTCCATTTTACCTGTAACCATCCATCCGAAGATTGTGTCAATGGCTACTAAACCATTCGAAAGGTTAAGGGTAGCACCTTTTAGAATATGACCAAAAGTGTCAGCACCTAATAGCATATCTATAGGGCCAGAGATATTAAATTTAGGATCTGCCAAAGAGAGATTTGAGAAATTCGATAATATGGTATCTTCGAGAGAGACAGAGGGCATATTCGAACAAATCCTAGAGAGAACAATAAAATCCAACTCAAATGTTGGAGAGGTGTCATGACAAGGTCTAATACTAGAGGAGACGATTTGAGAAGAAGAGTGAGCACTAGTCTGACCTTATGCCACAGACTGAGATATTAGACGAGCGTCTAGCTAACCCCAGTTGATTTGCACAACGAGAAGAGATATAGTTAGAGTCGCTAGCACTATCAATAAGCGCTCTAACTGGTGTAAATTGTCCGTGTCCATTCAAAACACCAACCATGGCAGTAGACAACAACACGAGAGAATTATCGTGCGATAATAGAGTGTTAGATGTAGAGAGCGAATCATGAGGTGAGTGAGTCAAGGACGTCGAAGATGACGCTTGAGATTGAGTCGAGGAGAGTGTTAGGCTGAGAAGTACTTGGAGACGAGTTATTGTTCGGAGCATTTGAGGAAAAATGTAACAATGTGTTATGTTTCTTGGAGCACTTCCTGCACACTCCACGAGAGAGACAATTTTCAACAGAGTGTTTATGTCCTAAGCAGTTTGTACACCACTTATTCGTTTTCGCACAAGAAAATCTTTCTTGAGGAGATTTCATAAGAAAATTGGGGCAATGATAGATCGAATGGTCAGCTTTACAAAGCGGACACGACATTTGAGTGTTAGTGGTGAGAGAAGTAGAGGTAACTGATCTGCTTGTAGAGTATTGCCTGGGTTTTGACTCCGACTTTGATAAATCAGTTGCTTTCAAGTTAAAATTCCTAGATAAGGCAACTTTACTCTGAGCGTCGCACTGTTTATCCAGAAAGTCTAGTAAGATTTCAAAAGAATCTTCCGTATTTGAAGATATGTCATGAGAAAGTTCGAAACGTGTAGCAGTTGATTTATCCAAGCGATCAAATAACATGTTAAATAAAATAAAGTCCCACTGCTTGACTGGAAACTTCATATTTTTTAAAATAGAGACATTTTCACGAAAGGCATCCACAAGAAAGCGAAGAGCCCCAGGACCTTCGGAGCCGCCGAGTTTTTTTGTATTTTCTATAGCATGCCAATGAGCTGTAGCTATAATAAGAGGATTGTCATACCTCTTGACAAGTGCATTGTATGCAACTAAATAATTAGCGCTATTAAGCGGAGTGGCCCTTGTCAAATTAAAAGGTTCACCTTTTTAAGGCACTGTAGCAAATAATTGAATTTTTCAATATTTGATAGAGAGTCATTTTCATGAATGAGAGAGCGGAAACTATCTATAAAAAGTTTGCCACTGAGAAACATCGCCATTAAATTGCGGTAAACCAATTTTAGGGAGTTTTACATTTTGTTTTACACCTACAGATTTAGAAGAAGTATCTAAAGTATCTTTACTGTCACCAAAAAGTTGTTTGAAAACAGCCTGTACATGAAAATAGTGAGAATTAAATTCTGTTTGTACTTTATATTCCTCCTCTAAATCACCGTCTTCCATGGTAGAAACGATATTCAAAATATTGGTGTGCTGCTTATCAAAGCCTGCTTTAATTTCACTTAAAACAGCGAACCTACATTTAAAATTATCATGTAGAGATTTATCTGTGAGCGCACTATCTGCAATTTGTCTAAGTTCTTTTATGTTAACAATGTGAGTTTGCCTAAACGCATTGGCTTGCTTTAATTTAGACATTGTGAGAGAATAAAGAAATATTTAATCTTAAAAAGAGAAATGTCAACACTTAGTATGTATTCAAAATTAAACTAAGCGCGAGAGTAACTTTTATTAAAAAATAACAAAGTATTATTGAGAGAGAAATCAATTTGAATCGTCAAATAATAAAGACCGTAAAGTCAAGCCTTTATTTTTGGAGAGCGAGTGTAAATTTACAAGTATAAATAAACACGGATAAATAAGACAACGCGAGAGCAAAAACGCTAGCAGTACGCACAGCGCGAGACAAAAACAATAACACCGTCAGCCAAGCGGTCACCTGACACATGCGGCTAGAGATAAGGAAGGAATGTACCGAGAATTGGCGGTAAAATATCAATAAAATAATAGATGATAGGCGTCTATTATTAAGTATATTTAATGAGATAATTATAAAAATGCACCAACAGATCAAGGGAAATCCGGGGAGAAGGTACCAAAAAATATGTGCGAGAGGGATCTAGTGGACGGTATTCGAATAAGGCACTTACGTTTTCTTCCGTAGGCCGCGATCTCCCAAGGTCTATATGCACGCGGGTGCTTTCCTTCCTCCGATGCACTTATGCCGGCCGGCGTCACTGATGTGCACTGCAGTTGGGATAACCCAAAATAGTCACTGATGCACTGTGCAAGTAGATGCACTAAAATATCTGATGCGTTGTTAACGTATAGAGAGCAAAAAGTCGCGTGTCTTGTCTTCGAGAGAGTTGAGTTAAAAATCATACTTGACACTGCTGTCCTGTGCCTTTTTTGGAGCGGGAGTCAGGGGGAAAAAATGACAGTGTATGAGTAATGTTGGTTGCATACACTTGAGGAGTAAAATTAATTAAAATATTGAATAAAGACGGAACAAATTCTAAGACATTTTTGTTCTTAGATAATTTTTGCTACTTGATTTTTGGAAAAAAAAGATTCAAAAAAGTTTTTTTTTTCGATTTTTTCCAACGAGTAATGTTTTTGAGCAAAAAAATATGGATTATCGCAAAATGAATCATATTGAAGTTGAAAAAATGCATGAAAATCGAGAAACTGCTTGTTACGGTGATTTTTTGGCCGAAACGATAAATTTAAACCTTCGGGGCAGTAAGAAAAAATCGCAGCGCTTTGCAACTTTGACGGTTTTTGGGGCACTTTGTGATTAAAAAATTACCGACGATATCCTTCGTTCATCCACTGTATCCAAAAAAAAAATTATCAGTCGTCCCCGATTGTCTTATAGAGAATGTTTTGCAGTTTCCAAAAAACCCTACCTCCATTTTCTGTACGATCATTAGTTCCCGAGTAATTGAAGTTGAAAAGGACTTTTTTTGCTTTGATCGACGATAACTCCACGGCAAATCATCGTACGGAGCTACGTTAAGAGGTCAAATTAAAGCTGATTAAATTGTCTAAAAGTGCTTTATGGTCGCATGATGAAAACATTTTTTTGAAGTCCACAGACCATTTTAAAGACGAGCAAAAACTTGGAATTTTTTTTCTTGTTGGTTTTTGGATGATTACGTGAGAACCGCTGCTACTAAAAAAATTTTAAGTCCAGATCTGAAAACTAGACACTTGAGGTTACAATTTCCTTCTTTATTGTTTTCTGTACGACCATTTTTCTCCGAGTTATCCCTTATTGAAAATCACCCAAAAATTTGGTGATAAGATTTTTTTTAATATCCCTTCATTTTTGTTACTAATTTATATCAAAAAACCGTATTTTTGAACATTTAGGTTAGGATATCTCAAAGTCCTGACGTGATAGAGCATAGATTCCCAAAGTGGTCTATATGGACCCCCAAGGGTCGATTTAGACTTGCAGGGGGTCTATGTCAGCTAGAAAAATAAGGGGTTACGTGAGATGTAAATGTATGTCATCAACATTTAAACGTTCTGTATATGACTTGTTACACTTAACACATATTGTATGTACATAATATTTATAATGGACATTATAGAAAAAATTACTTACTAAATTATATATACAAAAAACCCTATCGAAGTGAGCAGCACTGTATCAGCTGCAAAAAACACATTTTAAGTTAATACGTTTTAGGAAAATTCAGGATTAGGCAGGTAGGGGGTCTACTGTAAATACGTTTAGTGGTCTACGAGGCAAAAAACTTTGGGAACCTCTGTGATAGAGCAAAACTAAAAATTGATTCGAATTCAACGCCGAAAAATACATAGGAAACGTATGGTCTGACTCCAGATCCAGACAACTTTTTTTTGTAGACCTGTGAATAGCTGTTATGTAGCTATGCGAATTTTTTCTCGAAAAACCGTGTGTGGGATCTTGAAGTACAAATCTCCTCTATTTAAAATGCGGCTGAGTTTGCTCAATTATCTTCTTTTTTTATTCGGCCGAGATATCGAATTTTGAAAATTGTCTGTTCATATCATATCTTTCCCAATACATTTATCTACACTCGATTCCTCTTAAGTCACCAAATCCGTGCATCATCTTCTCGCTTAAGTCGCGAAATTTATTCTCGCAAATTTAAGTCGCAATTATAACCTCAACTTTTTCGTGTTTTTAGTTGCAAAAAGAAATATTTAGATATACCACAGCACTTGTTAATAATAATGAAAAATGAGCCAGCTGAACGAAAAAATCAACGCAAGTATACCCACGTGCGTGATAAAGTTCAATTTTCCACTTGAATGAATATTTTAAAGGTTAAATATTTTTAAAAGACACCTAACCTATTTTAAAGATTATGATAAAGAAAAATATAATATTTACACTGCCACACAAAAAAAGTTGTCTGAAATGTATCTTCAGTCTTCAGCAAAATGCTGAAGAACCTTCAGAAAATGAAGAATTTTCCCTAATGAGCTGTGTGATATATAGTTTGTATTAGTATTTTTGTCCACTAAACATGGATCCGGTATCAGAATTGCACCATCTTCTTCAGTCTTCAGCAAAAGCGCTGAAGAAATCTTCAGCAATTCCTTATGTATGATATATACACTAATGGAAAAAATTAAAGGGTCAAAAAATTTTTCCGAATTTTTAGTGATTTTTCAGAATGCTGTATCTCAGTGAAAAATGGTCTTCTCGAGGTCTAAAAAAAAAACATTTTGAAGCTTCAAGTTTCTAGTTTTGAGATATTTCGGCAAAGCAATTTTTAGAGGTACATGTTTGTGCAATTTTAGGAAGTAGTGTGAGAAAAAACATTTTGCGAATTTTTTTTGCTTTTGTTTCAAGTCCGAGCTTGAAAAAAATGTTTATAACTTAGCCATGGTGTGGATCGGATAGCTTGTTTATTCGGCATCAATTTAATTTTTTCTTAAATCTCGATACGACCATTTGTTGCTGAGATATCGAACTTTAAATCAAAAAAGGACTGTTTTGTCTTTGATCGACGATATCTCAGCAACCAACGGTAGCACAGAAAAATCTAAGGGCAAGTTCTGAATACTGGAATCAATATCCTACAAGGTTCTGCTGCGATTTTTGAGGAGAATTTTTTTCATCCTTGACATGAGTTTGAAAAAAACAGGAAAAAAACGGATAATTTATGGTTTTTCAGAACATCAACGGCTGAAATTCAAATCTTCATGAAATTACTAATGTTTGCGTGTGCCTTTTACAGTTGAATATACGCCCAAAAACCACGCAAAGTTACATTACGATCTAACGAACCGTTTTCTTGTTGCAAACGGTCAAACGTTTGAAAAAATTAAAGGGTCACGTTTTTTTGAGCTTAAACATCTAATCATGGCTAAAGTGAAAAAAAATTTCTAGCTTACCACAAATTTACAAAAAATTTAATTTTTTTTTCCAAAATTGATTTTTTTTAAAGGCTTCCAAAACTTTTGATTTTCACTACCGTCGGCATTAGCATTACCCAAAGCGTACCATGTGGAGGTTGCACGATCGCTAATTATGGAACGTTGCATTAATAATCCCGGAGGACCCACTCAGGATTATTAATTCAGCCTACTATTAATCCATTATTAATTATTAATCCAGCTAACCTATTTTAAAGGTTAGGCGTTATATTTAAAGTATTACACAATCATTTTTTTCAATAAAAAATTGTACATATTCATGCGAGAATTCAATTTCAAAACGTAGATTCAAAAACTTTTACAGGCGGCGACTTAAGAGAGACAGTTTCGTGACATAATAGGGAAAAAACGTGGTGAAATAAGAGGGAATGTGAATTAAGCGAAGGTGACTTAAGAGGGAATCGAGTGTAATTATGTACGGAAACCTTATGGTCATTATTTAAATTGCAATATCTCGCGAAATAAAAAAGATATTTGAGCAAACTCAACGGCTTTTTAAGGGCGGGATTTGTACTTTAACTGTGTAAAAAAATCATGTGTGGGATACATGATTTTTTGACAAAAAATTATCGAAGCTACATAACCTCAAATATGTCAAAAAAAAAACGTGTTTTTTTTTGCACATTTAGGTATCTCAAAATCCTGACGTGATCAGCAAAACTAAAATAGATTCGAATTCAGTGTCGAAAAGTACATAAGAAACGGATGGTCTCACCTCAGATTCAGACAACTTTTTTTTGTAAACCTGTATTATTAACGTCCGGCTCTAGTAATCACATTTTAATACCATCTATGTATGTATACTTACATGGACGATGACTTACATGGGTTTTCCTATCGTTTTTTCTTAACGTAATAATGTATAATTTGTGCCTGCCAAAAAGCCGTTCACTCTTAAACATAATCCGAATATACAGCTACCTCACGTCACTTCACTAGCTTCCTGGTGCTAAAATAAAATATTTGCTAGTTAACAGTTATACACCTACTTTTACTTTTACTCTAAGGAAGATGAACATTCAGATTCCAAAAAAAATGTTCTTTTATATTAACCTACTTTTACATCTAACAGAAAATGATTACGAGCTTGCCTACTGCTACTGCTTCACATGAAAGTAAAAATGAGTTATCATTATACTGAATAACACAGGACAATACCACTTATTAAGACAAAATTTTCAAATTTTCAGCATTTTATATCATAACAAATGTCAACTTTTCACATATACATGAAATTTATATAACTTCCAATTTTACCGGAAGTACCGTCAACTCACAATTTTATATTGAGATATCCTATACAGTAATAATTATTGAAACATCCTATACTAGTAATAATCACCCCTGGTGCCGATGCCGCACATTACAGAATTAAGCTGAATTAATAATCCGGAGTGGGTCCTCCAGGATTATTAATGCAACGTTCCATAATTAACGATCGTGCAACCTCCACATGGTACGCTTTGGGTAATGCTAATGCCGACGGTAGTGAAAATCAAAAGTTTTGGAAGCCTTTTAAAAAAAATCAATTTTGGAAAAAAAATTAAATTTTTTGTAAATTTGTGGGTAAGCTAGAAATTTTTTTTTCACTTTAGCCATGATTAGATGTTTAAGCTCAAAAAACGTGACCCTTTAATTTTTTCAAACGTTTGACCGTTTGCAACAAGAAAACGGTTCGTTAGATCGTAATGTAACTTTGCGTGGTTTTTGGGCGTATATTCAACTGTAAAAGGCACACGCAACATTAGTAATTTCATGAAGATTTGAATTTCAGCCGTTGATGTTCTGAAAAACCATAAATTATCCGTTTTTTCCTGTTTTTTTCAAACTCATGTCAAGGATGAAAAAAAATTCTCCTCAAAAATCGCAGCAGAACCTTGTAGGATATTGATTCCAGTATTCAGAACTGCCCTTAGATTTTCTGTGCTACCGTTGGTTGCTGAGATATCGTCGATCAAAGACAAAACAGTCCTTTTTGATTTAAAGTTCGATATATCAGCAACAAATGGTCGTATCGAGATTTAAAAAAATTAAATTGATGCCGAATAAACAAGCTATCCGATCCACACCATGGCTAAGTTATAAACATTTTTTCAAGCTCGTGGACTTGAAACAAAAGCAAAAAAAATCACAAAATGTTTTTCTCATACTACTTCCTAAAATTGCGCGAAACATGTACCTCTAAAAATTGCTTTGCCGAAATATCTCAAAACTAGAAACTTGAAGCTTCCAAAATGCTTTTTTTAGACCCCTAGAAGACCATATGAGAGATACAGCATTCTGAAAATCACAAAAAATTCGGAAAATTTTTTTTGACCCTTTAATTTTTTCCATTAGTGTATATATCATACATAAGGAATTGCTGAAGATTTCTTCAGCGCTTGCTGAAGACTGAAGAAGATGGTGCAATTCTGATACCGGATCCATGTTTAGTGGACAAAAATACTAATACAAACTATATATCACACAGCTCATTAGGGAAAATTCTTCATTTTTCTGAAGGTTCTTCAGCATTTTGCTGAAGACTGAAGATACATTTCAGACAACTTTTTTTTGTGTGGCAGTGTAAATATTATATTTTTCTTTATCATAATCTTCTTTATTTTCAATCGTTATTATTAAAAAATACTATCTAATGTCTATCATTATGACACAGAAGCCATTATCCAATAATATTATTGTTAATCATAACCATACCCCACTAATATTATATTTTCTGTGACTGGGTAAAATAAAATTTACCTATTGGTATCTATGAAATACATGTATAAGTAAGTATAATGAAAAACTGTTTTATAGTGTAATTTTTAAATTCCATTTTAACATTTTAAATAATAGATAATGTAATGAATCTAAAAAGTTCACAGTCAGTGTCACTGCAGTTTTGTTCCAAGCATCTAAAGTGTATAATAAATTTATCCATTTTGAATATTCTTGATTTTTCATGTTGACGAAAACAGAAAGCACACTATACAACTCGATTGACTCAAAGATGACACAAATTACTTTTGCTTTAAAAAACAGTAGCAGTAACATTAGCACAATCATTTCCATGGCACACTATTGAAAAGTCAAATGATTTATTAAAAGTTATGTGAACTTTAAAAAAAACCAGATAACTAAAAAACTATTAAATATATGTAGGCAATAGGGAATGCTAATATTGCTCGATGTAAAATTTAATTCCACATTAAAATGTGAAGTAAAATCTGGATCATTGTATTTACAAAATTTGAGTTTGGATGGTTTGAAGTTGGACTAAATGATAGTTCTATTTTAAACACTCAAGATATTACGATTTGTTATCGTAATATCTCGAAAACTGCACATCGGATCAAAAAAAGTTGGTAATGAAATTTGTTTGTAACAAAGGGGGCATTTAATGATACCAAACTCGACCCCCAACTTTTTTTTTGTAATCCTCAGGAAAAAGCATCGAAAAAAGACAGAAAGCAAATGTTTACTATTTTCAAAATTTAATTATGCATTGAAAAATGTATCATATTTGACATTTGAACGTTACCACCCACCCTACCCTGGGGGTTGGGGGGTGTGGGGGGCGATTTTGGTATCATTGGATAGCTTTTTTGAAAATATTAAACACATGCTTTTTGTCTTTTCAATTCGATGTTTATGCCGAGAATTACGAAAAATCACATCTAAAATCGAATTACATCTATCATGAATCAAAAAAATTTAGTATCGTCAGATATCCTCCTTCGAGATGAACAAATTTCATTACCAACTATTTTTGATTCGATGTGGTTTTCGAGATACTACGATTCGTCAGGTTAAATGGGACATCCTGTATATTCTCAATAAAAAACACTCCATTCAACATGACTTTCTGAATTGGTACCCTCTTCTTCATACTTAAGCACCAAATTAATTCGTACCGCCCGTTAAGGCAACACAATTTTTTGAATGTGTTAAAAATCAAGCAGTCAAAGCAAAACAAATGATATTTGTTTGTTTCCAATAATAACTGTCATATCAGTGACGACCATTTATGAATGCTGATTTATGAACATCTATTGTTCTTATAAAACTATTGCAAAAATTTTAATTTAACGAAAATTACCGTCCAGTCCATCATTTCGAGATATAAAGCAACAGGCAGTATTAAAATTTATCCAAAAACTTCTTCATAAGATTATCGTGCACTGAGAGGAATAATAAAAAAACAGATGTGAAACCACTTGTCAAAAGTTTGGCAATTAAAAAGTTTCGCTTTTGAGCTTCAACATAACCGCCCTTTTCATCTCTCTCATTCATAGCCATATTTGATGACATGTTTTGTGGGTGGCTCTTATAAAAATGACAGACATTTGTAGGTAACACTCGGTTTAAAGAAATTACTTTCATTAAATATTTCAGAAACTAGATAAAAACGAGCTACCTTGTGAAGGCTTAGAATAGCCATATATGATAACTAGGACCTGAACAGTGCACAAAACAATATGGTTATGCAAAATATAAACTGATGTGATAAGCACTGACTGTACACATCTAACAGCCAGGTTATACCATAGACATAATGATATTACTTATTATTATTATTATTATTACTGTTATAGTAATATTAGTATTACGACATGTTACTTTTTATTGGTATTATTTGTTTCAAATTCATCAATGTGATACATGGGTGACAGACATACCTTCATCGCGCATTGTCGGATAGGCTTTTTCATCTAAGACGCATTTCTTGCAAACCTTATGAACATATCTGCTTCAAATGTACAGTACACACTCTAAATGATTTATAACACTTTTCTGATCACATTCCCCTAACTCAAAAGGGCTAGGCTTCGTTTCCATAGAGAACATCTGTAAAAATAAAAATATTATCTTATATGAATCAAAAAAAACTTACCGTTCCTCATTTTTAGGAAATCTAAAGAAACTTCGGATTATTATTGTCTGTAGAATTATTAGGACACATAAAACAATAAACAACAGACCGACATTTCTCTTGTTCTTGTAGCTACAAATATAGTTCTTGTACATAGTACATAACTTAAAAACTATTTCCACAAATTTGCTATACGCCACAATTAACAAATTAAAGAGGAATTAAGTACACAAAGCTGGGAAAACTCGGAAAAATGCGTTGTGGTAGCATCTTTTCTGAAAACGATGACACTTTTAGGTTAAATATAAATATCATAGAAAACTACGCGTAGCGGCGTAGCGTAGCATATGTTTTCTATGGTTAATATGTTCTTTCAGAAATATTCAAGGATAAGAAAGAAAAGCAATTTATCAGTTACAAAATTAGAAACCAGAAGTTGGTTGTCTGACGTCAATGTTATTGATGTTCCAGCTAATTTTTGTTTGCTAAACGCGTTCGAAACATAATACAACCCGCATAATACAATATCTAAGAATTAATTGTTTCTTTGTGATTTTATTTTTATGCAGAATGGTTAACGACTTCAATATACAATTTTATTTTCTACATGTGAAGTTTTATTTCACCTGATAACTGATTTCTGCCATTTTCAAATGTTTGGAACCCTTGATAACCGATGAAAGAATCTGACCGTTCCGAAACCGTGATAGTAGATCTAGAGTTCCGAACGATCGGAAACCTTGATAAAATATCAAGAATTCTGAACGATCGGAACTCTAGATTCTCCTTACTTTCATCAGGAATTAAAAGTAATTGCATGTTATTCATAATTAGACATTTTAGATATTCTGTGTATAATTCAGCATTTCAACAAAAATCTAATTTTTTTATATTTCTGTGGATAGAGCCCAGAAGTATACAGAAGTTCTGTGAACAAATAAGTATGTTCTAATTGCGCATGCTTGAAATCAAATGTTCCTACTTTTGTATCCAACCAATTATTTCTTGTTACAAACAAATTTTAAACAGCCTAAGGCCCCTGCACAATTAACATAAACGTAAAATTAACCGCAACCACAAAGATGGAGTATATGAAAAAATAATGTTCTTGTCTACAACTAATTCAGTTAACATTAGCATTAAGAATGACCTTCATGGTGGGTTCATGCAGAAATTTTTAGTAATAAGAATAGTAATAAGCATAAAGTTAAACCTTCGTTTTATAGTGTTCATGCAGCAAATCCTTATTTTTAAAATTATTACTAAAAATTATGTTTACTGCATGAACTGGGTCATTATAAAACGAAGGTTTAACTTTTATGCTTATTACTATTCTTATTCTTATTACTAAAAATTTCTGCATGAACCCACCATCAATCGTCAATAACCGTAAACATAAAGATGAAATTATTTTATCTTTACGCTTAAAATTACGTTTTGCCAGTTATACTAACCTTGTGTCTGTACTCTTGTGAAATATGGGTTAAGGGTTACCCTAAATGCAGTAGTAACCAACACTAATTAATACTAAATTACTATAATATTAGTTAACAATTTGATATCCATCATTTCTTCTAATTCCAGTGTCGTTTCGATTTTCCACAAAAAATGTTTAATTTAGTGAAATTGGCTAAACTGAATCCTCTATGCGGAGTTTTAAAATACACGATTTTACGCAGATTTGTTGTGGACAAAACATAAAAATTACAGTTACGCTTATGGTTATGGTTGTGGTTAGCTCAATTGTGCAACAGGACTAAGTTCTGTTGCACAATTGAGCTTAATCACAACCATAACCATAAGCATGACTGTAATTTTTATGTTTTGTCCACAACAAATTTGCGTAAAATCGTGTGTATTTTAAAACTCCCCGTCATAGAGGATTCAGTTTAGCCAATTTCAATAAATTAAACATTTTGTGTGAAAAATCAGAAACGACATTGGAATTAAAAGAAATGATGGACATCGAATTGTTAACCAATATTGTAGTAATTTAGTATTAATTCATGCTAGTTACTATTGTATTTAGGGTAAACTTTAACCCACATTTCACGAGAGTGCAGACACAAGGTTGGTATAACTGGCAAAACGTAATTTTAAATGTAAAAATAAAATAATTTCTTCTTTTATGTTCACGATTATTGACGATTGAAGGTCATTCTTAATGCTAATCTTAATTGAATTAGTTGTAGACAAGAACATTACTTTCATATACGCTATCTTTGTGGTTATGGTTAATTTTACGTTTATAGTTAATTGTGCAACGGGCCTAAGTCCTGTTGCACAATTGAGCTAACCACAACCATAACCATAAGCATAACTGTAATTTTTATGTTTTGTCCACAACAAATCTGCGTAAAATCGTGTGTATTTTAAAACTCCCCGCATAGAGGATTCAGTTTAGCCAATTTCACTAAATTAAACATTTTGTATGAAAAATCAGAAACGACACTGGAATTAGAAGAAATGATGGATATCGAATTGTTAACTAATATTGTAGTAATTTAGTATTAATTAGTGTTAGTTACTACTATATTTAGGGTAACCCTCAACCAATATTTCACGAGATTACAGACACAAGGTTGGTATAACTGACAAAACGTAATTTTAAGCGTAAAGATAAAATAATTTCATCTTTCTGTACGGTTATTGACGATTGAAGGTCATTCTTAATGCTAATGTTAACTGAATTAGTTGTAGACAAGAACATTATTTTCATATACTCCATCTTTGTGGTTGTGGTTAATTTTACGTTTATGTTAATTGTGCAGGGGGCCTAATAGGTAATAGTGCAACTAGAATACCGAACGTGTATTATATTTATATGTTTAGAACTTTGCTGTGCTGGAACGACTATTTTATACTGCGGATGCTCTAAAAGTTAAAATCCAGTTTATTACAGGGTATGGGAACAAACTCTATTCTAATCTCAGTGGCGTGGAAGTGGAAAGCGATCATAGAAAACTTATGCTACGCATAGGTTTTCTATGAAAGCGAAACCGTAGATCCAAGATCCACCGCTTAATTTGGAAAACGAACGCACTTCATACTTCATATAATTTAAAATTGGAAGTGGCAGTTTGTGTTTTTTGTTACTGTTTGTTATACTTTTTATTAAAAAAAAAAAAAACAAAAGAAACCGAGGCAATTTTGATAGCACCAAAAAAAGCCTATTGACCCTATTGGGAGATCTTTTCAACGATCCTTGATCCTTTTCAACGAGAAGTGGATGGACATACACTGATTTCTAACCAAAATCGTTTATATATCAGCTGTATTACCAAAAAGTAGGTATGTCTAGTGATTTGTACATATGTATAGTTTAAATCCACGTTCTTGTACATATAGACTAAAACGGAATAAGTTTATTGAAAAGTTCCAAGTTTCACTTCCAAATCTAATTTTTAGAGTGTACCTATTAAATCTGAAAATTTTTTTACACTTGATATTTTTTTCACTCTAAGATATTTTAATTGTACTTATACCTTAGGACATCAAGAGGATTAAAAGTTTGATGCTAAATAGCTACATATTTGTTACGTAGCAGAGAGAAAGTCACCCATACAAGTTCACATCTACATGTATATAGAGGCTATTGAATGATATCATATAATGACCTATTCCTAAGGTGTTTAATTGCTTCAACAGGTATGTGATTGATATGATTATTATAACCACGATGTACTTACAATACTTAATTGTAAGGGTTATAAATAGGTTTGCCTTGCCATAATTCTTGTTTATTAACATATACAAATATATTTGTAATAGTACATTGCCTCATTGCTGAGAACAAATAAGATATACTACATTACCTAAAAGTACTAAAACTGGGAAGAGTAATAAAGGTTAAATACTACATATAGTATGTTTGCATTTCTTTTAAAATGACTTTTAATTGATAGCATTGAAAAACAGGACAAAAATATAATGTAACAAATTGCAGGATGGAATCCTCAGATACGGTGACAGTCCTGTATACATGATATATATGGCAACCCTAGTTATAAATTACTAAAGTTATAATAATAAATTACCATTATCGTTGAACCATTAATATCGAAATGCACTGTTCCCATATTATATTTTTAAATGTCTACCTTTTAGAATTCAGTAATTCAGTAATACTTAGTACCTTAATACTTACAAAATTTATACGTTATTAATATTTATTCCAATTAAAAAGGAAATTTAATTAATTATGCAGGGTTATTAACGTTATTCGACACGAATGATAATGGCTATATTTCTTGATTTTAAAAAAGTTTTGTTTTGGAGGTGAATATGGACCCACAGGCAATACATTTTAAAATTATTTTCGTAATGTACAGGATATCTCAGAAACAGAAAACGTCTTAGAAAATTCTACTAATTGTCGTAATTAAATTTTGTGTCGCACTTGTGAAAAATTGACTAACAAATACAAGGTATTCAAAAATATGACTAAATAATGACAAGTTCTAAACGGCAATAACTTGATTATTTCAAATAGAACGCCCTGTATTTTATGTCAACAACATTTGTAAAATTTAATTATCTATTGAATGCGTTATTGTCCTATAACTAACTGTTCACGTTTTCATGAAAAAACGCACATTTTCAGAATGCAAACTGATTTTAACAAATTTAATATTTATCAAGTCAACTATGGCATTTTGACAAATCAGAATTAGTTAACAAACAGTGGGTTTGAAGTAAAAACATTTGAATAACAGTAGGTACTTAAAATTTTGGGACTAAAGGAGGAAAATAAAAGAATGATGGAAACAACAAATACTAGTGGCTTATAATAAGTGTTCTTACCTTTTATACGTTTTATGTTTTTGGGACAACCTGTAGATAGATAGATAGATAGATAATTTATTTTCCTGTGAAACTTGTACAGTATAAAGTTATACAGTACAGTTATAAAGAATAATTGTTTGCAATTAAATGTAATACTCAAATATGAAAGCATGGCCTACTAGTCAATATTAAGTATTTTGAAGAGAATCCGCAATTTTTATCATTGTTATAATGCTTGAGGTGTAGTAAATATATTTTTCCTTTAAAAAAATATGTTTACTAAAAGTGCAAACATAATAAGAAATCATAAACCCCAAAAATATTATTTAAACATTTGTTTTGAAGAAATTATGATTCAATAATCAAATTCAACAATTTTTTGTATTGTTTTATTGTTTTATTTGGAAAAACCAATTAATCGATTGAAAGTAATTGCACACCAAACATTCGCTTTTTTGAAATTTTGACTTCTAGAAGTAACTGAAAAAGACGGATTTTCTTGTGCCCAAAAACGACAATTCTGCATGACGATACCACTCCATTGGTAGAAAAAGTGCTTTCATCGGAAAAAAAAATTATACTCTTGTGAAAATGCATATCTACAGTAAGCCTCGCTCCTATTTCTAAACAGAAATCCAATCGACGTGCATCATCACCAACTTCCAATGTGTATTATTTTCGGTTTGAAAGCTTTAAATTTATTTTCGAGCGAAAATCCTTTGAATGTGTGTCTTGCTAATATCAATTTGTGCAGATCTCTTTCTTAGTGATAGTTTTGGATTTTCTTCGACTGAATTTAAAACTAGAATTGTGGCTGCAGCATCGTCATCATGGACCTTTTTTTAATTTTTTTTCCGCATTTTACATCATCAGTTAAATCAAATTTTCATACTAACTTTTTCAAACTTTGACGGCCGATTTCGACTTCTGGGTATTTTTCATGAAACAATTCAATTGCATGAGGATAAGAAATATTACCGATACCATAACATTTAATAAGATAAATTTTATGTTGTAAAGTAAGCATTATTTGGAATTAAAAAATCAATAATTGAAATTTCAAACGCTTTGTCAAACATAATGTCAGACAATAACAATTGCCTTATCGATGGCTTACTGGAATTTCAAATATTCTAATTAGGGACTTTGAGAAGAAATAGTGTAAAGACAACCTATTAACTACAGTGTTGATTGACTAAATGATTATTTGGACATGCTGTTTCTTCAAAATAAATGTTTAAATAATATTTTTGGGGTTTACGATTTCTTATTATGTCTGCGCCTTTAGTAAACACAATTTTTTTAAAGGAAAATGGATATACTTCAAACGTATAACAATGATAAAAGTTGCGAAATCTCTTCAAAATACTTAATATTGACTAGTAGGCCATGCTTTCATATTTGAGTATTAAATTTAATTGCAAACAATATTTCTTAACAACTTTTTTGCATAGCGTTAATATTTAAGGTACTTTACTCTTCATTATTGTTTAATTTTTTGCTATTTTTGAACACCCTATATGTTAAATTGAACAAACGACAAACTTTCTGGACGTTTCAAGACAAGCAAAACTTTTTAAGAAGAATGACTTTTTGTCGAAAAATAAATGTCACCTATACCTAGGTAACTTAATCCGGGGACACCCTGTATGTATGTACGTTATCGTTTTTTATGAACACGTTTATATTGCATTTGATATAAAGAATACATCGATAGATATACATTGATCTGGATATATCATTGATTGATGGATATGATGGAAAATTATTTGCTTATTCCTATCCATCCCAAAACAAAACATTTGTAAAATAAAGGAATATTTATTATTTGTCTTGTGGCCACTATCTTACATGTTGAATAACTTGAATTGGGCTTGTTTGTTTGTTTGAAGGCTTTTTTTTTTAAATGAAATGCCCTGTATATTATTACATATTCTGATTTCTCCAATTTTTCCCTTTTCAGAATGTATAATATGTCTATGTTTGATTCAGAAGGTTGCGCATATTTTATTTAAAAAATAGTTAGTTACAACGGACTGCAGCTACCATTAACGACTGGACCAGAAAAGAAAAGAAGAACGTTAGCAGAACTCATTTAAAAAGTAGGTATTGAGCTATATTTCATTAATTTATTATTTACTAGCGACTACTTTGGCTTCGCATGGAAATATAAAAAATGGTTATTGTGGGTTATCCCTAAGAGATAGACATATACCATCGCTGACTTTTTTCTAGACCTTTTTAAGGTGTACAATACTGTAGTACATTATTTTGATCTATCTCGTAGGGTTCAGCCAGCGTTTGCAATGTAAGCGCAAAAAAATGTGTTTATTTACGACATCACATTAGAAACCTCTAAAATTATCAGTGTTTCTCTACTATATTATGCATGTATTATACATATAAACCTTCCTCTTGAATCACTCTCATCTATTAAAAAAAAAAACGCATCAAAATCCGTTGCGTAGTTTTAAAGATCTAAGCATACATAGGTAGTAGATAGATAGATAGGGACAGACAGCGGGAAGTGACTTTGTTTTATACTATGTTATGATTTCTAATCGTTTAAAACAAGAATAATGTTTAGAGAATAGGAAAAGTTTGAAGTTATTTACTTATTTAAAAAAAAATATTGCGACCTGCGGAAACAAACGTACAGGGTCTGTCCGGAAAGTAGTCGGACCGAATTAAAAAAAAAATATTGACAATATCAGTAAATTGACAATTTTCCTCAAAGTAGGAGCCTTCTGAATCAACGCAGTGTTTTCAGTGACTACCAATTACGGAAGGCCCTTTTAAACTCAGAAACCGGAATGGGCTTTAACTCATTCGTCACGACCTCCTGAATGGCCTGGACCGAGCTGTGGTGCCGTCCTTTCATAAGTTTTAGTCGGAGGGAAGAGGAAGAAGTCTGGGGGTGCGACATCTGGGCTGTAAGGTGGTTATTTTAAGTGTAAGTGAAAAAAAATTTTCTGTCTGTTATTAACCTTTCTTGTATACACTATAACTCGAGAATGTTTGATGATATCAATGTACCATGACAAGGTCTAGAACTGCTTAGATTTTGAGCTTGGGAATTTTTTCTTCATTCGGAAAGTTGAGGATAAACATTTCCTCCATCGAGTTCTTTTTCAAAGATAATTTCTTTGAAGGTACTGCAGTTTTTTTTTTCAGTATTTTCCGCTTTTGTAATTTTTGGATGACACAGACAGAAATTATAATATCTTTACATTAACCTTAAAATACCAAAACTTACGTCAATAAAAATAGTCGCCCTCGGTAAAATGAAGAAAACAGACAATATGCTCTCATATATTTACTAACTGGCTTTCCTATCTTCAGTTTTAATTTCTAATATCCAAGTCTTGCGTCTGTTTATGCGTTCCTTTCACCAAATTTATGTTCCACGGAAACTTGATGTTTCCTTTCTTCACGAAATATAATAAATGTTAAATGGGGTTCCTTTTAATCCAGGACAACCGCAACAATACTGATTCATTATAAAAGGAACATTTCAATTTTTTAATCATTATTTTAACACACAAATATAAACCAACAGACGTTTCAATAAACAATGGCACAATAATTAGTTTGTTGAGTGACCACCAGGTGGCATAACGCTTATATTGAATTCCTTATACTTGTCACAGTATGTTACAAAATTGTAACATATTGCGACAGATATAATACAATCTCTTTGTTGTACACTACTCACAAAAATTAAGGGGGCAAAAAAATCTAAATTTTTCCCCGATTTTTAAGGGGAATTCTTCCCCGATATTTAAGTGAAAAATGGTCGCATCGTGAATTTAAAAAAAGCATTTTGAAGCTCTAAGACTAGTTTTCGGATCTGTATCAAAATTTTTTAGAAGCCAGAATTTTTGAGCCTTCTTTTCCTCACTCCACGGGCTCGTATTTTTTTTTTTTTTTTCGGTTAAACGACTATATGGACCAGATAGCCTATTTTTTCAGCTTCAATTTTTTTTACTTTTTCCCCTTGTTTTGGTAATCCACTGCATCTTAGCAAATATTGATGGGAAGGCTATGACTTTTAGGAATTGTTACACCTCAATGTACCCCCAATAGCCCTGTAAATCTACAGATCCATCCATCGAGTGGTTTTTCCGGGCCGATTATTCAGTTTTGAAAAAAATTAAAGGAGCAATATTTTTATTCTTAAACATTGTGTAATATTCATGAAAATGGAAAAATCATTTTTTTTTCCACATTTTTCTCAATTCTGCATCGGTCATCTGGTAAATTTGGAAAAAAAAATTCGAAAATTAAAAAAAAATTTTTTTTTTGACAAAAAAATGAAATGCAAAGGTGTTCCCGCAAATAATTTGATGGTGAATTTGAATGTCAACGGCCGGCATTTGCGTTACCCAAAGCGCACCACGTGGAGGTTGCACAGTTGGATTTACTCTTTTATGCTTACGCATGTGTACAGGTATGTGTGTGTGTGTGTGTTTTTTTCAGAGAAATGAGACCCGTGGTTCGTCAATTCCACAGTATTTTGTGACTCCAATTTTCTGAAGATTGTGTGTGTGTATGTGTCTGTGCTTTTTCGAAATTTTCGATTTTTTTTGTCAAATTTACTATGCGACCGATGCAGAATTGAGAAAAAGTTAAAAAAAGGACATCTTTCCATTTTCATGAAGATTACACAATGTTTAAAAATAAAAATCTTGCTCCTTTAGTTTTTTTCAAAACTTGAATAATTGGCCTGGAAAAACCGCTCAATGGATGGATCAGCAGATTTACAGGGCTACTGGGGGTATATTGAGGTTTAAAAATTCCTAGAAGTCCTAGCCTCCCCATCAATATTTGCTAAGATGCAGACGATTTACCAAGACAAGGGAAAAAAGTCACTTTTTTCAAATTTTTTCAAGTCGATATTGAGGGTGGAAAAACATTTTTTTTAAATGCATTCACAGGGTTTTATGGGATTTTTATTCCAGTTTCCGAAACTGCTCTTCAATTTCCTGTACGATCATTGGTTGCTGAGATATCGATGATTGAAGACAAAAGGGTCCTTTTTCGTTCAATTTCGGATATCTTCGCAATAAATGGACGTAGGCAAACAATTAAAAAAAGGAAATTGCAGCTGAATAAACAGGCCATCTGGTCCAAATGGTCGTTTAACCGAAGACGATTTTTCCGAACCCGTGGATCGAAAAAGAAGACTAAAAATTTGGATTTTTTTCCGCGCTATTTCTTCGTTATAATTGCGTTAAAATCGTGGCTTCTAAAAAAATTTTGGCCTACAGATTCGAAAACTAGACTTTTCACTTAGATACAGCCCGGTCAAAAATCGGGGAAATACTAAAATTTTTGTTGCTCCCTTAATTTTTGTGACTAGCATATTATACTGATTACACTACCTACTAAATTATTAACAATTACTACTAAACTAAATTGTTTTGCCCCTAGACAATGAACAGTTGTAGAAGTAATTTTTCCCGCTGAAAATAAATCCCAGCTCAAAATTGCTTTATCAAGTCAGGTTTTTGAGATTGTCTAACCTAAAAGTGCTAAAAACACTGTTTTTTCACATATTTGAGGTTATGTAGCACCGCGATTTTTTTTTTTTCAGAAAAACCCTGATTGTGTGGGATCTTATAGTACAAGTCTTCCTCTTTCAAATGCCGTTGAGTTTACTCAAATATTTTTTTTTATATTAAATAATGCCGGGACATGGCATTTTGAAATTTTCATGTTTGTGATATTTCCTATACCTGAAAAAACCATTAGGGACACGTGTATATCAAGATTTTTTTTTTTATATATATTAAGAAACGTAAAAAAACATTTAAAAAATCAATAAACAAGTTTTTGCAGTTTTAGGTTAGAATATCTCAAAAAATCCTACTTATTTTCCGAATTTTCGTGGCCACCCCATTTTTTTCATTAAAAGAAATAAAAACATAACATCAAATTTGACTTCAGCTACTTCAAAACATAGAAACAAAGTCGATCGAATACTCATTTATTTTATCGTAATTTCGCATTTTCGTCGCCTTAAGGAATATAATTGTAATTAACCTTTATTTTTATTTTTATGTTACTATAAATTTCTAGTATACAAAAGAATCTAAATTAAGACGCCATTCTTTCATTGAAAAAAAGGAAAAACTCATGAAAGTTCCATAGACGCTATTGTAACTTTGGTCAACTCAGGTCGGGCCATATTGAATTTTCTTCGAAAAATATTGAAAATTTAACAGATTCTGAACGAGCAGATCTTGTGACATAAGAAACTATTGGCTTGTTATTGATTTTTAAATATTTTTTACGTTTCTTAAAAAATCTGTGTTCAGGTATAGGAAAAATCACAAACCTGAAAATTTGAAAATGCGATATCTCGGCGAAAAAAAAAAAGATATTAGAGCAAACTCAACGGCATTCGAAAGAGGAAGACTTGTACTTTAAGATCACACACATTGTTTTTTGAGAAACAAAAGGTCGTGAGTGCTATATAACCTCAAAAATATCAAAAAAGTGTTTTTTTTTGCACTTTTAGGATTAGAATATCTCAGAAAGCTGACATGATAGAGCAATTCTGAGCCCGGATTTGTTTTCAGAGGGAAAAATTACTTCGGAAACAAATATTCATTGTCTAGGGGCAAAATCTTGCAGGGTAGTGTCAGTATTTGTAACTATATTTACTATATAAAAAAAAAAAAAAAAAACGACGTTTTCCACGAAACACCGAACTACTACACTTTTCTCGACGCGCGTTTCGCCAACCAAGTTGGCATCTTCAGGAGAAGATTAAAACTGTTTTAATCTTCTCCTGAAGATGCCAACTTGGTTGGCGAAACGCGCGTCAGAGCAACGTGTAGTAGTTCGGGTGTTTCGTGGAAAACGTCCAGTTTTTTGTTTCTACGCCGAAGGTTCCAGTACCCACTCCAGGATATTTACTATATGTTTATATGTTTTTAGGATGGATTATATATAGTTATATGTTTTTAGGATGGATATACCCTTTAAGTTAAAAAAACGACAAACGACAAGGAGGTGACCAGAATTGTTGTAACCATCTGTCTGATGTGGCGTGGTACAAAATACAATACAATTATATCCCCTAATTACGTTGGGTTTACAAAGCATTGAGAATGTCATATGGAATTGGCTGTTATTTTGGATTTAGTGGAACTCATCAGCATATCCATGAGGATTCCTGGAGGTTAAGGACCCCTTTAGGTAATACAATTTTCATGAATTTCATATCTAGATATTACAACCACAAAATATTGCAATTTAGCAAAAATTACTTTGGTCCAAAAGTTAATAGTAACCAAGACACAGGGTGCGTCTGTAATAATTTTGTTTTCAATTTTCGTAAATAACTTTCAAAAAGCAACATTTTTGAAATAGCTACAATGTTTATGAATCGCATAGAAAAGTTTGACAAAAATCATCATCGTTTTACTTACGGCCTGCTATGAAAGATTGTACATCTCATAATCATGATTTAAATGGGTTGCAATTTAAACGCAAATTATCTCTAAAACTGTTATTCAGAGCAGCATTTACAAAGTCTCAGTGGCGGCTCGTGAGGGGAGGCAGAGGAGGCAGTGCCTCCCCTGTGAAAATTACAAATAAGGTTTTTGTTATAAACCTACTATACTTTAATTTTATTTAATACAATTAAAATTTAATATACTACTTAATACTTTAATTACCTTTCATTTTTAAATTAATATATTGGGTAAAAAAATTATTTCTAAAAATAAAAATATTAATAAACATATAAAAAACTGGACGTTTTCCACAAAACACCGAACTACTACACTTTTCTCGACGCGCGTTTCGCCAACCAAGTTGGCATCTTCAGGGAGAAGATTAAAACTAAATTCTAGCCTACACACTTGCACTATTTTTACCAAATTTGTTGCCCACGGTTCACTGAACCGTAACTGTCTTTGTTCAGTGAACCGTGGCAACAAATTTGGTATAAATAGTGCAAGTGTGTAGGCTAGAATTTAGTTTTAATCTTCTCCTGAAGATTCCAACTTGGTTGGCGAAACGCGACGAGAAAGTGTAGTAGTTCGATGTTTCGTGGAAAACGTCCAGTTTTTTGTTTCTACGCCGAAGGTTCCAGTACCCACTCCAGAATAAACATATGTTAAAGGAGTTCCTGCACTATTATTTGCAACATATATTTGCCCTCATAAACGACCCAGCGCCTAGTCTATCGCCGTGGGTGGCAAGCCTCCGATGCCAATGTGTTCATATATGTATGTATTTATATGGAATAGGGAGCTTCGCGCTTCGTGATCCTGCGTTGCTAACAAATATAACCATTAATTCCAGTGGCATTAAAGGTCATTTCAAAAACTGTATACAGGCAAACACGCCCATCCCCCACTTCTCACACATGACAGCGCAGAAAGCGAGTTATTTGATTTCATGGACCTATGAACCTAACCTACAAAATTTAATATCTTTTATTGTTCTGTGTTTTGGAAATTTTTTGTTGAAAAGTGGCGTTATTCTTGCTGGGTTCTTTTGAGTGTTTTGAGTGGTATAGGAGGGTAATAATAATCTTATTTAATTAATTATACAAAATTATAATGGAGGTAACTGGCGAGTGTAGCAGTTTGTTTCATAAAAATAACAATACGAATTGTCATGACACTCAAATTAATTTTCGAACATGCAATGATACTATTGAGTATCATATGACGTACAAATTTAGATCGCCTGTCTTATGAGGATAAATTATTTGTTAAAGATTTAAGAGTACCACTGCCAGATCTAAGTAAAACTAATAGCCGGCTCGTAGTTTTGTTAATACGTGCCGTGATAAATGCAAATGGCTAAGTGGTTCTTTAACTTTAAATAAATTATTGTGTTGGTCGTGTGTATTATTTTCAAATCGTGGAGAAGATGCTTGGACAAAGTGGATTTGATAATCTTGAAAATTGATCTCGTTCAATTGACACATTCAAAAAGTCAGGAACATATTAGTTATGTTTGTTGATTACATATTTTAGGCAAACAAAATATGAATGTCATCTATTCAGCCCGTCAAATCGAAATTGACGCAGTCCTGGCAAAAATCCGTATTTTATTTCACTGTATCTTTTAATTGTAAAATAATTTGACGGAAACTCTACACCTTTCCAGATGGTTTTGCTGAACCAATAAAATATATTAGGTACATTATGTTAGACAAATTTACTTAATATATTTTATTGACCGAGTGGAGGTCCTTCTCCTAACTATGCGGCATATTACTAACAATGTTTACCATCACAAAAATTTAGGAAACAAAAATTTTTACAAAATATGTTTGCCTCCGCAAAAAAAAGTCACGAGCCGCCACTGGTACATATGTGCCCCAACAAGTCACAATAGGTTCCGCTGGTAGTGGTGTCCTTGATAGAACGTCCGAAAACTTTTCCCTTCTGTATGTTGTTTTCACAAATACTTGTTTCACATTCACTATAAGATTGTCAACATTAGGATATAGAACAGTTTCGGCACTACGCTAGCTATGTTCTGTCCTTTACATCCGTCGTGTCGCCAATAGTAAGCCATATAATAAATCGTGCAATTCCGAGATGATATATTTTTTTCATGTCCTCACACAGTGGTGCTATATATAATTGGCTGCAGAAAGAGTTGTTTCTGCAGGCAAAACTAACTTCACGTACTTTCTACTCACAGCGTTCTGGACAACTTGTCTGAACTATATTTTCTAATACGATTATTTCGTTGAAGCATTATTTAATTGAACTACGATTGTACTATGTACATATGTACAGGAGTTCACGATGTACTTTATTAATATAGCACATAACTAGAGTTCGTGCAGCGAGGAGTGTAACAGGACCGTAGGCAGTTTACTAATGAAAATGTTAATGTGTTCACAGAAACTATGTTACATCATAGTACATTATTATATATTAGTACTTATTACCAAGCGCGAATGTCACAGGGCCGACACTGTGCATGTCCTGCCCTTGACTCGTTGGCCTTCACAGCTGACTTGCATTACGAAAACTGCGCTAGCAATGTTAGTTATTTATGGCACGCTGTAACAGACAGTCGCCGCTATTGCATTGCGTTGATACGTTTCGTTTTTACGTATTCGCCGTGTGTTTAAATATCTTTATAAATATTAATAATTATTAGTTGAGGGAAGAAGTGAATAAAGTGAGGTACCATGCCAAAGGTGAAAAGAAATAGACGGAAAGTGTTTCAAACGTGGTTTGACAGTGATCCCAGGGTTTTAGGGACATAATGTATTCAAGGAAATGTCCTTTTTTATACTGTGTGTGAACGCATTATAAATTCTTCAGATACAAGACATAACAAGTAAATAATAACATAATAACTAAATCTAAAGTAACAAGACATCTGAAAAGCGATGCCTTGTCCAGCACCGACGACTCCGTATTTTTCTATGAACTTACAGAAGCCTTTGTTGCAAGCAATATTCCATTAAACAAACTAGAGAACCCCAAGTTACGTACGTTTTAGAAAAATATATGGACCGAAAAATTCCTCATGAAAGTACGTTATGACCTGCATATGTCGATCGGGTTTACAACAATGTAGTGACATCAATGCGAAGACATTGCGGACAATTTCGTGTATTTTATTATAGACGAAGCTACCGATGCTTCGAGGCGTTCAGTAGCTAATTTGTGATAAACGTCGCCGTTTCACTCCAGAACACTTAGAAAAGCACATAATAATATGTTTTAACCACCCCCAACCTGCCATGGGAACCTTGTTTCAACACTGACGTTTGTCGGGTAAGTGTTGCCATTGTTACATGTTATCTTAATTTATATAGCTATTTTATCCTTGACTTAACCGTACTATTTGGTAAAAATAGTAATATGTTGCTACATAATTTATGTAAACATATTAATATTTTCATTCGTAAACTGACTACGGTCCTGTTACACTCCGCGCTCGCACGATCTCTACACACAACAGCCATCCAAAAAAAAAATCGTCATCAAAGTTGACCGTGCAATAAAAGACGTATTTTTATTCTTATATCTTAAATTTAACACCTTATTTAATTTTCAAAGCTGTTACAGTCATTATTTATTTTACAATTTTGACAGTCAGTTGTCAAAAGTGTGACAACAACAAAGTTTAGCTTCCGGCTTCGACATACGCTATTTCCATCTCTCTCGTTCATAGCTAAATTTTTATGTTTTTTTTTATTTTGGGATGGCTCGTTACAATAATATTCCAGTCGTGTGAAGACCTGTCCTGGAATGTATTATTAACCTACGAGCTCTAGTTATTAATATGGCTGATAGAGTAAACAGGTCTAGCACATTTAGGCAGAGTGAAATTGCTAAAATGCATGAATTGCATGTTGTTTCACAAGCAGCAAAAAACAATTTAGAGTCAGTTCAGTCTTTAAAATGCGTTATGAAACTAGACGAAATTAAAGATGAATTTTATAATTAGCACAATGCAATTCTTGCACCTTTGGCAGTGACGGAAGGAGAGATGGTGAAGCAGAAAATCTAATTAGAAAATGATTTGATACTGAATTTTTTGGTACAAAGGCTATATATTTTGATTTATTTAAAAATCAAGAAAATCGTAATCCGCTTGCTTCTAAGCCTGATAGTGTTCATGCAAATAAAATATTAAATTACCACGTATTGAACTTCTTAAATTTAAAGGTGATGTACAAAATTTTCACTCATATATTGATATGTTCAATGCAAGTGTGCATCAAAATAAAACTGTCAGATATAGAAAAAATTAACTATTTAATTATCCTCTTTAATAGGACCTCTGCTTAAGGGGGGGGGATATATAATTAGACAGGTCAAAAAAAAGCATTTTTTAAGAATATTTTTTGAAGAAGTTTTTATTTAATCATCAAATTTTGTAGACTTATTAGATAAACAATAAAGTATCCATTTTTTTTTGTTTTTCAATCAAAATGGCGGCTATACAATGGCACAAAGAGGACCCATAGAAATCTGTTGGGTTGATTTTTCCGCAGTTTTTTCTGTAACAATCCAGATAACAAATTTGTCTAAATAAAGCATATGGTTCGTCGATAAACTACAAAAAAGTAAAAAAAACTCGACATTTGGCAGAAGTATTTCGAAAAAATTAAAGATATTCCGAAATTTTTGCAATAATTACCGAGTTTTGCAAAGTAAAATTCGATTTCTTTTAGTTTAACTAGAAGCTGATGTCATAAAAAAGAAATCCTTCAAGTTTCAGCTAAATCGGTTGAACCGTAACACCACTCTAAAGGTCGAAAAAAGGGCCCCATTTTTATAATTTATTGTGGGAGAATGTGAAGAGGAATAGGATTTCTTTTTGAAGGGTTAATTAGACGTGTATTGAACTATAAAAAACAAAATGTCTATTGCTATTTTCATACAAAATGGCGGCGATACAGCGTATTTTTTAAAAAACACCTTTATCAAAAAGCCCTCCACGGGTGGATAAATTTCTTGAAACGTTTTAGACCTGGAACAAAAAACTAAAAATTTTCTTAATCTACATATTATTGGCTAGAGAAGTATGTAGGGATTTTTTTTAAATTGATTTTTGTAGAAACTGTGCACTAACGAAAAAAAGAAATCGATTTTCGCCCCAAAAAATTAAGCAGTAATCTTTTTATAAAAAAATTACATTCTATCAAAAAACGGGTACGTATAAGTCCTTCTATTCTGAATTGAAAATGATAAATACGCCTGGGGAACAAAAAAGCGGTGCAACTTTATGATTCCATGGGCGTGCATATGTATCTTTTATAAATTCGAAAATTGTGAAATATTTTTTTTTCATTCAAATCAATATAGGAGATTAAAAGTAGCCTGCATACAAAACTTAATATTTGTAATATAATTTGCTGTATATAATGCTTATTTAGCCAGACAATTTCAAAAAATTGTCTGTTGTAATAAATCTTGCTGAAATACACGTCACTGGCGTCTTAAACAAGTAAGAATTCCTAATGTCGTAAATCATTTTAACGATGTCGTGAACATTTTATGGCACAGTGGACCGAATAAGTATTTAACGAATGTATTCGATGCAAAGCACAATAGTGTAATGGATCGTTGGCCTGTGTTAGCACCGGCCAGCAGCGTTGCTGGCTCTTCAAAATTTTCTTAAGTGTAGTAATATACGTAAAGTTGATTTAATTTATAATTATTTTTTCCAGCAATTTTAATGCTAACTAATAGATTTATATCTATGTATTTTTTAAAAAATATTTCCAAACTAGCTTTCTAAGAACGTCATGAACTAACAGTTTACTGAAGTATGAAGTATAATTGTATAGTGAGCTTAGCAGTTTTAGAAAATTTATCTGACAACCTTGCTTTTTTTTTGCCTATTTTCAATTTAGAATGGAAATTCTATACTTTTATGGAGAATGTAATTGATAAGCTACTGTTACAATTTCCAATCGATCGATGGAACGGGCTTTGAGCAATGTGTCCGCCCAGTTCTAATAAAGTCATTTTGAGATAATGATGTTTAAAGTTTAAAATAATTTACACATACATGTGTATTCCGGTATTTGCGCATCCTGGTGGACTTCGAGGAACCGTAAGACCTTTTACTCTGTTGGCAATAGGGCCACTTATTATTTTGAAAGGTTAAAGCAGTATAAAAGCAACAAATCCGAACACAGTCGCATCGCGCTCGACGCGCGCTCAGAGGTGCTAAGTGCAAAATAGAGAATCAAACCTTTTAATTTTTTTTTTCGTTGAAAGACCAATTGCATGTGATTTTATGATCCTAAAGTACATTTTAAGACAAAAAACAATTTTTTTTTTCGAAAATTCTAGTGGTGTTACCCCTTAAGTTATCTTCAACACAAGCTTCGAAAATGCTGTTTCGAGAAAATCGCATTTAAAATTTTATCTACCTGAAAATGATACTACACTTACGCCTTAATACAGTAGGCCTTCAGATTCTTCATAAAACTCATTTGTATTTTGCTGAAGCTCTTGGCAAACCTATATAAAATCATCCCAGGGTATTTCAAAAGAGGACACAATAGAC
Source organism: Aromia moschata (assembly GCA_029963805.1). Lineage (NCBI taxonomy): Eukaryota > Metazoa > Arthropoda > Insecta > Coleoptera > Cerambycidae > Aromia > Aromia moschata. The sequence continues at coordinate 429,309 of JAPWTK010000118.1, forward strand.
AAAGGTCCCCTGGGTCGACAGGGCCAAAATGCGTACTACGCTCTGTCTTTCGAGGAAGAAAAAAAATAGAAGGACTTTGAATTTGATTTTAAAACATTTCATGTATATTCTACGATAGATTTACTATCTTTTCAGGTGAAAAAAAAAAAACAATCGAATTTTTGGATCCGCTAATTGTATCTCCCCCTTAATGTTGTAAAATGCATCTCGATTACGTTTGAAAATTACATAGTGGCTTATAATAATTTAATACAACGCTATTCTAATAAAAGATTCTTAACATCAGCATATTGGCCAGAAATTAAATCTGCCAAAAAACTGCACACTGATAATCCTCAAAATCTGCGGCATTTATTAGATGTTTTTCAAGAAAATGCGTCTGCATTAAAAAATTCCGGTCTTCCAACAGAACATTGGGATTTAATTTTGGTTCATATGTTATTAAATCGCCTCGATGCCAATACGGTTACAAGCTTTGGATTGCACTATAAATCTAATGAGATACCTACTTTTAAAATTTCAACCAATTTTTTAGAAAATCATTGCAATGCTTTAGATACTGTAGCAGGTTATTCTCAACATAAATTGAAGCCGTTGTCATCTGGTAGAGCTAGTTCTTCATTGTTTGCAAATACGAATACTAACATAATACTTTAACGCATTGTCTAATTTGTAAAAATAATCCGTCGCTATACAAATGTCCCGAATATCATAACAAACAACCGCATGATATATTTAAGTTTACGAAACAAAATAAATTGTGCGTTAATTAAGTTCGTCTCACAATTTGAAAAACTGTAAGTCAGTATCTACCTGTCGTAAATGTCAAAAAAAGACATCATACGCTGTTACATTTCACGCACACCGATACCCCTGTTGTACAGGGTGTTGCATTAGGTCGGCCGGTGCAGCATGACAACGTAGTATTCTGGAGTGAGTACTGGAACCTTGGCGCAGAAACAAAAAACCCGACGTTTTCCACGAAACCGAACTACTATACTTTTCTTGACGGGCGTTTCGCCAACTAAGTTGGTATATTCAGGAGAAGATTAAAACTAAATTCTAACCTACACACTTGCTCTATTTATACTTGAATTTGCATACGGTTCACTGAACAGTAACATCCGTCTTTGTTTATCAGAGCGAATACTGCACTGTTGGGTATCGGACCATTGTCATGATTCATACTACTGTTATTTTACATTTTATGAATTCTAAACTTTCAAAAACATCCAACTGTCTACTGTCCGTTACATTTCTAATTAATTTAAAATTATTTTTGTCTATCCTATGGTTGTTGTCAAAAGCGTGTTGGGCAACACAAGATTTTTCCTTTCTGCCATATTTCAAATGAGCCATGTTGTCACGGTGATATTTTACTTCATTCATTTTTTTTATTATACAACGTGATTCCGAATTAAGTACTCAAAATTTCAGGGCTGATAGAGCAAGTCAAAATATTGAGAAAATCTCAGTACAGTTTTTTCTCCGAAGCTCCTCCTAAGGGAGCTACAGCCCGTTGAAGGGGTTGTTCCGAAGACGGTTTTTATTAAATAACTTCCTAACGATTTGATATAAAAATATGAAATTTTGGCCAGCTGCTAAACTTTTTATATGTAATAATACGCTATAGAACACATTTAAAAATTTCAATCAGAGGTGTAGAAGAATGGGGTGGTTATAAGGGTACTTTTAACCCTAACTTTTTTGTGTGTAGTGTTTTTAACTTTTTGAGATGAAATTATGAAAATTTGAAATTTTCTGCATAAAAAAAGGCACTCTTGTTCAACTTCGATAGGACGCCGGGATTTCAGGTAAAATCGACTTGAAAATGTCACTACATTACTCTAAAATGAGGCTTTTGTTAGATGACAAACTATTAAAATTGTTAGTGTGCCATGAGAAAAAAACAAATTCATGAGATTTAACAGAAACGTCAAGTAATTGTTAAGCTATCAAAAGGTGTTATGTGTCGTTAAATAGTGTTATTTGAGTATCTAACACTAAAAAGTTAAGAAAATAATTATTGCAAATATGCAATATACGTTTCCTGAATATGTGGATATGTTACTAACCTTAGGTGAATGTCATGGGAGCGCAAGAGCTGCTGTAAGACGTTACGCTGAGCAGTTTCCTAACTGAAATTTGCCCAATTATAAAACATTTCTCTCTACCGAATGGCGTTTACGTGAACGAGACACATTGAAACCAAATAATTCTGAGAGGGGTCGGTGCAGGACACGCAGAACCATTCGCAATGTGGAAAATGTTTTACACGTGGTTAAGGCTAACTGTACAATTAGCACAAGACGATTGGCAGCACAGACAAATATTTCACAATCAGTAGTATTCCGAATTCTAAAAGAACAACAATTGCATCCCTTTCATTACAGACAGGCCCAAGATAGTTTGCCACAAGATTTGCCTTTGCGCAGACAATTTTGTCAATTACTTTTGTACAGACATGCTGAAGATCCGAGGTTTTTAGCAAATATTATCTTCAGCGATGAATCTACATTTACAAGAAGTGGAGTATTTAAGATGCATAACGAACATGTATGGGCTGAAGAAAATCCTCATGCACCGAAAGGTTAACACATTACCAAAAAGTCATTTAAAATAAACGTTTGAGTTGCCACATTAGGAAATAGTCTATTAGGATATCACATAATCCCTGGGAATTTAAACGGAGAATTATACCAAGAATTCTTATCAACTAGGTTTCATGAGTTTTTAGAAGATATTCCCCTGGCAAGACGAGGTACTTGTGGTATATGCATGACGGTCCCCTGCCCATTATAGTCACCAATGCCGACGGTGGTTAAACGAACATTTCCCGAATCGCTGGATTGGCCGGAAATGGATGCTCCTATAAACTGGCCCTCACCATCACCAGATTTAAATCCAATGGACTTTACTGTGTGGGGACAAATGAAAAGAAAAAGTCTACTCTGTAGCTATTAACAATGAGGAATAATTACGTCAACGAATAGAAAACGGATTTAATGAACTCATGGTGGAAAACAAAACTTCCCTAAACATTCCAAAACTAAACAACACACATTTTGAGTACGAAATTGTTGCGTTAAAAATAAATTAAACTATAAAATTATGTTTTAATTGTATGCAACCCTACAAACATACTAAAAATTAAAATTTGATCAGTGCGTTGGATTCCTCTTTCCACCAGCTTTACAATGAGGGGTCACAAGTCATAGGGTTGCATTTGAAAAAATCATGTCGAGGGTGGTTCCAGCCACCCCTGAAGGGCTATATTTTTCACATTACTTGCAAAATGTAGGTAAATACATTTAAAAGTTGACGTGTCTCGGGAATTTTTTGAAAAATCATTCACCACCCCGCTAGCGAATATATTCCAGTTAAAGTCTCCACCGTGTATACATAAGATGTACCTTTCCTAATAATAAGATTTCCTAATGCAACTGCACCTGTAAGGGAAAGAAAGTTAACTTTAAATGATTATTTCTGATATTTTAATTAATTCCATGTTAATTTAAATGAACTTTGCTTTATCTACTGGCCTGGAATTTATCACTTTAATGTAATAATAAGTCAGGCAAACAAATAGTAGAAATTATTAAATGCAAATTTATTGTGTAGCACATACCTGATAATGCCCTGCAATTGATGTAAAACATAAACAAATCCCTTTTGATCCTCTTTTGAGGTTAGCTACGATGTTTACTATTAATCGCTAATTACACTCAACATCCACATATCCGAACTTTTCTGTTCCGCAAACTTCCACATTTCCGAACTCTCGTCACCTCGGGATAACCGAACTGCTGGCGCATGCGCAAAGGGTTTTTCTAGGTCATTCTAGTGCTTTTCTTTGTTTTTCGAGGTTTTTATGCAAATGTAATACATACATACACTCGAACCCCTCTTAAGTCGCCAAATCCGTGCATCATTACCTCGCTTAAGTCGCGAAATTTTGCCTCTCTTAAGTCGCGATCATAACCTCAACTTTTTTGTGTTTTAACTGCAAAAAGAAATATTTAGAGATATACCACAGCACTTGTTATAACGAAAAATGAGCCAACTGAACGAAAAAATCAATGTAAGTATACCCAGCGCGTATATCAATGTAAGTATCATGCGCGACAAAGGTCAATTTTCCACTTGAATGAATATTTTAAAGATTAAATATTTTTTAAAAGACACCTAACCTATTTTAAATCAATAAATGTATTACACAATCATTTTTTTCAATAAAAATTGTACATATTCATGCGAGAATCCAATTTCCAAACGTAGTTCTAAAACTTTTACAGGCGGCGACTTAACCGGGACGGTTTCGCGACCTAATAGGGGGAAACGTGGTGAAATAACAGAGGATGTGAATTAAGCGAAGGTGAAATAAGAGGGGTTCGAGTGTACTATTAATCGCTAATTATTTCTTTACAACAACGCGCGACGGTGAGCGCTGGGGATATCGAATTACTGTTTTTCTTCTATGGCAGGACTGAAAGACATGGCCGTACGCATTTGTTTCATTAAGCGAGGATTATAATAAATTTAAAATCTGGGGATTGTTGTAAAATACGTGTGTGTGATGCCATTCTCCAGATTCTAGTTGTAGATAAATGTTAGTTGTTTGTAATGTACGTTAATTATGTTTCTCCGTGTACTTGTATTTAATTAATACCCTATTCCCCGCGCTGTGTTCCGTTCATGGTAGCGAAATTTAGTTGCCCTATTCGGTTGGTAAATTTTCTATTGTTATGATGGATCACTGACATGTCAATTTCAGAGAAGGGATTTTAAAACCTTTTTTGAATTTCCGTCAGTGCCCAGCGGGTCACTTCCATTTTCACGTGTTTGAATGGCAGGAGGTACTCTCGAGATTAGTGTTTATTTGGAATCATCCGTTCGGGATTTATTCAGAAAGTACCAGAATTACGTGTTCCCATTCGATTGGTATCGATCTTCAGTGTGGAAGTCGTATTTTCTTGTTTCGAACATACCTCACCTGAGGGATTTAACTACCTACTTACACGTGGGCTATATTCACCCTAAGGCAGGCGGTTCGTTTTATAGGACATCGCCCTCAAAAGAGGTAATTCAAAATTCAAATTGTTATCAATTCATTTGTGCCCCCTCAAATATGAGGGCACAAATGCTAAAACACATTATCCGTAATTTTTCGAAATAGAGTTAGTGGCGCTGTCTTGTTCATCGTGTTGAACCACACCATTTTAAATGTTAATAATGGTATAAAACACATTTTCGTATTTATTTTAAATTGTGGAATCTGTGAATTGTTTCAAAACTCACATTCTCCAAAGGAGAATGTGAGAATGTTAGAACTTTTTACTGCAACATTTTTTGTACTTTGCAATTTTAGGTTCATTATAAAATATTTCACTCATCAGTCAATGATGATAATAAAACCGTATTCTAAGTATTTTGTGCAGCTTTTATTTTGATTATGAACTACCATATCACATAATTTTTTTATTGATATACCATTGAGTTTGTTTCCAAGTTCCTTTTCTTAGCTTAACCATGAATTTTAGTGTAAAACTAATATGTAGAATAATTTGGAGCAAAATGACCATTATCCAAAAAGTTGTATCAAAACTCACATTATCCATATTTGAATTCACTTTCTTGGAGTCAAATATTGTTGTGCTGTCATTTCACCAATTGAGAAGCAAATTTACAGGTCTAATACAAATACCAAAAACAATTTCAGAGCGTCAAGTCACTTGAAAAGTAAGAAATCAGTTATTCCGTCTTCCTGAACAATTTTAAAAGTGGATAATGTGAGTTTTGCATCTATACCCTCATTTGTACTATTGTAGTTATATGGGGTATTAATATCTGTTCTGAATATTTTTAGGGTCCTTGTTCTCTCTGGGTCTTGTTTAGCCGTATAGAAGAAAGCCCCTCATCCCTGCTGTGACGTTGCCTGAGGTTACATCGGCGAGTAGACGCTAGACTTAGGAATCACATCTGTCCTCCAGGAGCCATCCATCAAGCAGCCCCTTTTTTTTTGAGGTTACGTGTACACCAGGAGCCATCCATCAAGCGGCCCCCGTTTTATTTTCAAGTTGTTGCGTGCCCCCAGGAGACACGGCAAGTATTCTGAATTTTATTTGACCAGTATGATCAGTATCTGAGTGATTATAATAGATAAGTGTTACTTTTTTTTGTTTTGTTAAATATATATAGATATATCTACGTTTATGTGCGTTATAAGATATGTATGTAAGCGATAATATGACCATATCTTCATATTACGGTGCTTTCAGGTTATAAAAAGGGTTTATCTTAGCTAATTTAAGGCTAGTTCTATGTAGTTCTTAAAAAAAGGCAACCAAAGCAGAACAAGTTGAGCACTTGCTCGGATAGGGGAATTTTCATTTATATACATATATACACCCATATCCGTGTTGTTTGTGATATCACACATGTATACATATACCCGTAATATGTGAAATTTTAATTAATGTTATAACTTGTTATAGTTTAATATATTTTGATACTGCAATTTAATTTTTTTAATTTCTTTTTTTTTTTTTGTATTGTTGCCACGAGATAGATACCGGCCCTGATAATTTCTTTTTTTAATTTAATTTTCTTTTTTTTTGGGTCAGCTCTTAGCCGGAACAAATTTTCTAAATTATTGAAACCTAATCGTTAAAAATTCGATCATGTAATCTCGTGACATAACAATGTGTTCTTTAAATCTAATCAAAATAAATCTTTTTGTTTGCCCAATATACTTTTGATCACAATCCTTCCAACTTATTTCGTATATTCCAGTCTTTTCGTTATTGTCGACTTTATCTTTGGGATTGCCCAAAAGCATCTGTAGTTTATTTTTAGAATTATAAACCAAATTGATATTAATATTTTTAAAAAACTATCTGGTCCACGGGTGAATTTAGGTTCATATGGTGACGAAACAGATTTCGAATTGTCAGTATGTTCTAGAAAAGTCATGAAATGGTATAGGGCTCTCTTAAATGGATGCTTCCTTATTAACGTATCTATTAAATGGAGTTAGTAACAGTAGTTCTTAGCTATTATTCTTAGCAACGGTTACTCATGCGTTATTCTTAGCAATGGTTACTCAGTCCATTTAATAGATACGTTAATAAGGAAGTATACATTTAAGAGAACCCGTACAATTCACGACTTTTCGTAGAGATACTGACAATTCGAAATTTGTTTTCGTTCCCATATGAACCTAAATTCACCCGCGATTCAGATCATTTTTTTTAAAATAATAAGGGGGTATATATACTTAGAGGCCCAAAAAACGCTTCTTTTACGATTTTTTTTTTTGAAGACTGGCTTATTTATTTATTTATTGACGAATAATCTGGTGTTCAAAATATGTATGTTTGAAGATGTTACAATAATTTTTTTATGTAAAAATATCGAGAAACAAGCGAGTATAGCCAATCTGCGAGAGGTCCAAAAAAAAGGTGTTTTTTAAGTGAGTAAAGAATCTCATTACTGAATCATCTGAAACCAAAAAAATTAATAGGAATATTTAGTTAGGATGTGTCTGAACAGATTGAACGATCAACTTTTCCAGAATATAAATTTTTTACAAATGGTGGATTTTTGAAAATAAAGTTCCTATTTTCAACAAAGAAAACACATATTTTTTGTCTAAAAAAAAATATTGATTAAAAATAAAAAAACTGTTTTCTATTAAATTTCTAACTAGCGACCTGCCCTGGCTTTGCACGGTTTACGACATCACATTAGAAACCTTTAAAATTATCAGTGTTTCTACTATATTATGCATGTATTATACATATAAACCTTCCTCTTGAATCACTCTATCTATTAAAAAAAACCGCATCAAAACGATTGTGTAGTTTTAAAGATCTAAGCATACATAGGTAGTAGAAAGGGGACAGCGGAAGCGACTTTGTTTTATACTATGTTATGGTAACTGGTTAAAATTTGAAAGCAATCGGTTAAGCCGTTCTTGAGATCTTTTACTCACCGACTTTGAAAACGTGGTTTCGAGAAAAACGCGTTTAAAGTTTAAAAACACCAAAACGTGTAAAAAAAAAATGTATATTATTTATTACAGTATAACAGTATTAGGTATACAGTATATATAGTATTAGGTATACAGTATAAAAGTATACATACATATACATCTAATTTAACAATAGATTCATCTCGAAATGTTTGGAATATACGAAATAAGTTGTAGGATTGTGATCAAAAGTATATTGGGCAGACAAAAAGATCTATTTTGACTAGATTTAAAGAACACATGGCTCATTTAAGGTATGGCAGAACCGAAAATCTTGTCTTGCTCAACATGCTTTTGACAACAACCATAGGATACACAAAAAATAATTTAAAAATTAATTATAAATGTAACGGACAGTTGACAGTTGGATGCTTTTGAAAGTTTAGAAATCATAAAATGTAACAGTAGTATGAATAAGGACAATTAATAAGGTTCAGTGAACCACGGCGGCAAATTAGTATAAATAGATCAAGTGTGTAGGTTAGAATTTAGTTTTAATCTTGTCCTGAAGATGCCAACTTTGGCCGGCAAAACGCACGTCGAGAAAATTATAGTAGTTACGTGTTTAGTGGAAACGCCCATTTTTTTTTAATGTAGTCTTAATTAACGAACCTTTAACCGGTACAGCAACACAATCTTTAACAAGTACTGTACCTTTCACTACGGTTGTTTTGCTTTCAACCGTATTAACCCATTAACGCCCAAACGGACACAATTTTTCGTCCTTTTTGGAGCGTCCGAAGGAATTCATTCACTCAATAAAAACCACTTATCCCAATGTTTTCGGATGTGATCTTTCGATTTCCGGGGTCAGAATTGTGATTAAATGTTAAAAAAAAATGGGTGACTATGGAGAAAAGTACTGAAAATTGTTTTTTTTTTAAATATATTTTGGCCCAAGAAGTACTCTAAGCTACTCCTGATTGTGGAGGGGAGGTGGAGGCAATAGTTGGAGTTGATGATTGGATTTTTTGCCGACCTCAACTGACTCTAATCTTTTCAAAATGGCGGACATTGCATAAAATCTCATGAAATATGAATTTTTTTCTAGTATTAACGAGAAAATAATGTTATTGTGAGTTTCTCTTGATCCACAGTCATTTTCCTCAATCAAAACAATACTACAGAATATATTTGACTAAATTTTCAATTTTCAATGATGGCGGATTCAAAATGGCGGCCGGATTTCTCAAGAAATGACGCGTTTTTATTATAAAAAGTAAATAGGAGTTTGTAATTATACTTTTCCTATGTCATTTCATGTTTTAGTAACATTTTGAGTTATTCAGGGTGAAAAAGTCTGAAATCCAAGATGGCGGATTCAATATGCCAGATATCATTCATCATATTTTACGTAGAATTCTGATGGAAAATGTCCTCTCAATCTTTTGACCAAAATGCGTTCTATCTGAGTAAAAAATTATTTGTCATTCTAACTTCAAAACGAGTTTTTTTCCGGTGTTGAGGTTCTCATGATGAAATCATGAGAATTATATATTATGCACTTAGGGATGTAGGCGCATTGAAGAGTTTTTTTTTTCGAACTATGCATATAAATAGAAAATATATATTTTGAATTCGGGCGCATTGACGAATTTTTTTTCCGGAACTTCCTCGCATATTTATTCAAAGAATAGTCCGTAGAACGTACTTTCTGGTGGGCGTGAGAAAAAATCGTATATGCACCACGAGAAACAAGTAGTTGTCAGTTGAGGTCGGCAAAAAAATCATCAACTCCAACTATTGCCTCCACCTCCCTCCACAATCCAGAGTAGGTTAGAGTACTTTTTGGACTAAAAAAAAAAAAAAATAAAAAAGATTCTTCAAATTTTCAGTACTTTTCTCCATAAAGTCAGCCATATTTTTTTTTTCTAGAGCATTTAATCACAATTCTTACCCCGGAAATCGAAAGATCACATCCGAAAACATTATTTTCGTTTTTGTGTTTTTTTATTAACTGAATTCATTAATTTCCCTTCGAGATTGACGCTCCAAAAAGGACGAAAAATTGTGTCTTAATGTTAATGGGTTAATTCAAGTATCAGATAAATGTGACAATTTTTGTAAATGTCGGGTACTTCTTGATTCTGGCTCTCAAACAAGTTTTATTTCTCAAAGGATGGTAAATCGTTAAGACTTACTCTATTTCCATTCTAAATTGAAAATAGGTAGAAAAAAGCAAGGTTGTCAGATATATTTTCTAAAATTGCTAAGCTCACTATACAAGTATACTTCATACTTCAGTAAACTGTTAGTTCGTGACGTTCTTAGAAAGCTAGTTTGGAAATATTTAAAAAAACAATACATAAATATATATAATGAAAAATAATTATAAATTAAAACAACTTTATGTATGTTACTATACCTAAGAAAATTTTAAGAGCCGGCAACGCTTCGCTGTCTGGTTGGAAATCGCTGGCCGGTGATCCATTAGACTACACACCGGCCAACGATCCAATAGACTATTGCGCTTTGCATCCAATACATTGCTTAAATATTTATTCGGTCCACTGTGCCATAAAATTTTTACGACGTCGTTAAAATGATTTACGACTTTAGGAATTAGGAACTTAAACTACTTGTTTAAGACGCCAGTGACGTGTATTTCAGCTAGGTTTATTAACACAGACAATTTTTTGAGATTGTCTGGCTAAATGAGCATTATTTACAGCAAATTATATTACAAATATTAAGAGTTTTGTATGTAGGCTAATTTTAATCTATATTGATTTGAATGAAAAAAAAATATTTCACAATTTTCGAATTTATAACATATATATGCACGCCCATGGAATCATAAAGTTGCACCGCTTTTTTTGTTCCCCAGGCGTATTTATCATTTTCAATTAAAATTAGGACTATACCACGATTTAACACTTCACTTTCTATACAAGGTTTAGATCCAATGCATTCTTCTACTAGTTCGAAAGTGCAGTCTCGATTAAAATACGCTGAACGGGAGAAGTACATTCGCCGTGCTTTAGTTTACAGGCTATAATTTTGCAAAAAATTTGTAATGGATTACCCGCTTTTTGTTTTCCTTTAGAAAAATATGCATACTTGAAAATTTTAATATTCGCTGATCCAACTTTCAATATACCAGGGGCGGTCGATATTTTACTAGGCGCTTTGGAGACATTTCTCGGAAATTTTCCTCAACCCGGTCGTATATTAGGTAACACAAATGAACCAATTGCGTTGAACACTGTATTTGGTTATGTGTTAATGGGAAAAATGTCTGCTAACAGTTTACCTACTATTCACTAATTTTTTTTGTAATATGTATATCGACAACTCCCGTTGAAAATATTTAAAAAACAAGTCTGGGAAGTGGAAACAGTTCCAGAAATCACATGTTTATCTCCCGATGATAAACTCAAGTAACAAAATTTTAATATCAATATATTCACTGACAGATTTTAACATGGTTTAGTGTGCTCATTTGGGATTCAGGAACATTGTCCGGGAATTGATCCCAATTTGGAGGTCAGAAACGATGTCAAATTGACGTTGTAATGTGCAGAAATCGTTAAAAACGGACATATAATTGATTTCCTCTGGGACTATTACCATTAGAGGTATCGAACACTATTTTCCCATATTCAACAGATCAAATTTTCCTTGAAAAAATATCAAATATTGTGTGTCCCCTGGTTGGTCCATATATTGACCATTCCCGCCGTTAAAAGGTTAAATATACTTTGTTCTTTTGTAGGTTATTAACATATAGAAAAAAGATGACAGAAAAAAAAGGAATGGGAGAAGAATGGTAAGGTAAACAAGAAAAAACTGAAAACTGATTTACACACTAGAGAATGCTAGAGGGATAGTATAACAGGGAAAGAAGAAAAAGAAGAGGATATTTTAAAATTGTTATATGTAAGAAGTATTTTAAATATTTTTGTGACAAAAAAGTGTTTATTAAATATTAATTTGGAGTTCTGAAAGTAGAAGATGCCATATACAGTTTTGTTTGTACCACAGATAAGGGTAGGTACTTTATCAACAACACACATCATAGAGGTAGATCCTTACTTTGAAATAAACAGTTTTATTAAAACTTAGTTATTGCATGCTGGAATGCTTGAGCTGTAGGTTCTGCTTCGTCCTTGATTCTGTTCATGGTTCAGTTGGTTTTGGAATAAGGTTGTCAGAGGTTACATATATAAAAAAAAACAGTTTAATACTGAAGAATAAAAGACAAAAATGGAAATAAAGAGTATTTCTTCTGAAAATACGTAGTTAACCCCAACAAATATGACTTTTTGTGTGATTAAATACAATAATATAAAAATGTTGCAGACCTTAACTTGTTACGTTATAAATTAGTGTACGTCTTTACCACCCAAAATCACACTTCGAGAACTATATTCCAGAGACGGGCTATTATCTACTTACTTGTTATGAACTTCTGTTCCGTTCATAATTTACAAACAAATTGAAAAGCTGAGGTCCTAGGTAGGACCCCTGAGGAATTATTTATGTTTACCAAAAACGTTTTTTATAACCTCTTTTTGACTCAGGTCTTGGACAAGCTCGTGGTAGAGGTCTTATATCTTGGGGTCTTATATTAGAGGTCTTATATCCGTTACAGAAGACAGTTGCAAAGTCAACCACAATAAAAATATTCATATTAAATGGACTTATACCTGTGCAGGTAAAATTAGCAATCGCATTTCTATCGGTAAGGGCAAGGGGAAATGCTTCTCTGACAATTCCAGCGATATAATGTTTGACCGGGATGATTTCGCATCCAGTTAACTGTGGCTTCCAGGAAATGTGTTTATCATTTTCTTGGATAGTCCAAAAAAAAACCTCTATCCATGGGTTGAAGTTCGTGTGTGCAATGGAGGGGGGGGGGGTAAATGACAGCAACAAAATTCCTTTTCTATTACAGTAATTGAGAGCATAAATAAATATATGTCATAAAGGATTGTCGAGCAATAGTAGGTCTTTTGTTCAATAGTGGGGTTAGCTTGTTTTTTGAAGTATTCCAAAAACAGCAAAAACCCTTCTTGCATCCAGGCGCTAGCATTTCTAGCACCAGCAGACCCAATAGGATCATCACGTATCGTAACATGTTACTTTTGTATTTCGAATGGTTAATTCAGATGAATTGTCAGCTAAAAGGTAATTATTTCAAATCAGGCCACAACTTTATGGCAGCTGATAGTTTCCACCATCAAGTGGAAATGTCTTTAAAAAGAACAAGCAAGACTTATATGACTTCGGAGATTTTGTGTCAGCTGCTCTGCAACTGAGCTCTTAAGAAAACCAACGTTGAAGTTAAAATTATGAAGTACACAGATTTATTTATGCTGAAGGCAACAAAAGGAAGTTTTACTCCTGAATACAAAACTTAAATTCAAAGAATTTCAAAACCCTAAGACTTTCTGTACAAAAAAATCTATGAAAAAGTCTTATGCAGCCTTGTGGGTTTCCTGAAGAAAATGAGGGAAACTCGGTTTAATTTACTTTTATAGTTTATATGTGATTTTTCAAAAAAAGTACCTTGCCCAATAAAAAATTTTACAACCAAATGCTTTTTGTTACATGCTGACATTCAACAGTCGCGCGTGTCATCGCCATTGGACAGTTCTACAGAGCGTTTGTTACTTTCGACTGCGCCGTTATTTTTCTACCCAGTCTCCCTTATCCATTTTTGTCACACAGTAGTTAAAGTCGTTACAATTTAGGTTTGCGTATTGTTGGTCTCATACAATTCCAGATGCCTTTTTGGCCTTATATCAAAATGTGGTGTAAGTATGGAATTGTATATATTTACCGGTGTTTTAGAAAAAAGGCTTCGTATGGTGTGGAATTTAATATATTATGGCGACATGTTTGTATTTTGATTGCTGTGTGAACTTTGCAGATATTTTTGTGAAACGAAAGATGCAGTCAACAGATTGTTTTTGACAGCAGACAGTTGGTACCCACTGGTACTAATTATAGTATACTACACTATATACTCTGTGATGAAAGGAGTTGAGCAGGAACTTCAAAATAAACAGATCAAGGTTCTAATCGTAACAATTAACATAAATCTTACAAAGTACTCTACTTGGACTGTGATGTCCGCGTGATCAGGTTAAATTAAGACTTAGTTGATAAGGAAGTCCATATTTATATACTCCCATATCATGTTTGTATGCGGTATACATTTTGAACATAACTATATATTTTAGTATTTGTTATGCAGAAAAAACAGGCAATAAGGAAAAATAAACATGATAATCCCAAAATAAATAAAGGGTGTTTCAGACACATTTGCGTTTGAAAATAAATACTTTGCTTCAATTATCTCGAATTTAATGGCGTTGGGGATAATATCTTACTCTTAAGGAAACCCCGTAAGAAAAATCTGCTGGGTGTCAAGTCGGACCTCGGTGGCCAGTTGCGACTAATGACCCTTTCTGGGACTAACTGATGAAGAGCTGCTCAGTGAATCATTGGTGAAAAGTGGCCCCATCTTGCTGGAAAAACGCGTTTCTGTTGTGGCCAGTATGGTTCTGCAGAACAGACATTTTTGGTTTTTGGCTTTTTTGTGGATCCAAATTAGCTTTCAAGTACTAGGTTTGACACTGTAGTTACTCAGCTCCTTATCGGGTGGTTCATTATTCACTACTTCTAGTTCATTATAAGATTCAACGTCCTCCTCTTCAGAAGAAAGTTCTTCAAAATCATTAGATGTTACCGTTGGGTCACGATTAGGAATGAGCAAGATTGGGATTTATGGGTTCACAGTGACAAACTGTATATTATCAATTAAAGGAACCACACTACACAAGCATTATTTAGGTCATAATGGGAAATCCCGTGCATATGTATTTAATTTATAAAATAATAACAACGAAACTTCTTTCTGTAAGAAATATAAAATTAACAAACTAAACAAATAAAATATATGATAGCCTCGATGATACAAACAAAATATTTGGAATAGTAATATTAAAATATTTTCCTATTCCACAAGCCTGCTACTAACGTTTACGAAAAGTAGCATTTTCGTTTTATTGTCACTAAGGCGACTTCTTCTATCGGAAAGTATTAGTCCAGCTTTCGAAAACAATTGTTCAGATGGTACCGATGTAGACAAGGTACTTTCAGAGTAAGGTACAAGAGTCTTTCCTGGGCAACTTCTGCAAGGTGGGTATAAATATGACTGTTTTCCTTCCACCACTTTAAAGGATCCTCTTTACGTGGAAGTCTTTCGCTTTCAACATATCTTTGTACTTCGATAATCGCCGTGAGGTAGCAATTCCACGTGGCTGATAAAGTGCTGCTGCTTTGTCAAGACCACATAGACAACTCACCATCAGTTTCCCCATCTGATCCTAATGGTCGTTCATATGTACTCGCCGAGGGAATATTATTGTTATTATTTACATTTAATATTTCTAGTAATGAAAATGTTTCCACAACTGCAGCAGTTATAATTTTTCGGCAAATGGTATTTGCCGAAATATTGAGATCTACATAAATATGTACACACATAAGGCGTGTTACTATTTGCTAATATTTGCCCAGTCTTTCTGTTAAACTAGTTTGAATTACAGTTTTTATAGTCTGAGAAAAGGATTTTGATAACAGGTTAGGAGTAAACTTAATTTATTCCATTCACTAATGGAATAACTACTGAAGCAGTTATCTAATTTTCTTCAGAAACTGTTTGTGTCACCGACTCAAGCGGTTTTAAAACGACACAGTTCACGGAGAATATTCTATTCTTCAGTATTCAAAGAATTGTGTATATTGGCCAGTCGTAGCAATACGTAATCGGCTTCCGAGTATTATGTTCCCGGAATCTTCTGCAATCTTTATTACGAGCTTTTCAAACTTCCTCAGATATCTGCCCGATTGGCAGAAGAGTCGATCGTATAATTTCGGCACTGTGCGCAAGAATTTTTGTGCACAGTAGCGGGCATTACATATAGATGTATATATAGAATACATTATTTTCATGTCCTGTGCTTTATAATTTTTTCTAAACCGAGGTCATAACCAGATGATGAAGCGCTAAGTAAGGTATCAAATTTTTTATGAGGTTCACATCTAAACCTGCAATCACTGCACTTAGCTCTGGGTTCCCAAAAATCGGGCGAGCAGTTTGCATCATTTGTGTTGCCATACCTTGGCTTTGATTTATCGACAATTAAACTCATCTCATTCTTAAATCGATTATGAATAGCTTCGCATTATTTCCATAAGCCGTATCTCGTAGCTGCCATTTTTTAACTTCGTGATGATAGCTAATATGAAACAAGCATTCGAAACACTTAATCTAGTCGTACAGTGTAGATAAACGAAAACCAAAGTTGTCCTTTTTCGCTACAAATACCCTGGACTATCTATCATTCATTAGTTTTGGTATGGCATCACAAATATAGCACTTTTGTGCCGAATAAGTTTCAGTTAGAGCATTGCACAGATTACCGTGAAGCATCATGAAGAGTAGTACATGCTTTACAGATACCTCATTGCCATCAATATTATACATTGTCGGCAGTAACCAGTTTATTCCCCCCAAAACTATTTGTCCCAAGACAGTATTCATTTTTCAGACATTCACTATTTTTTTGAAGAAAAAAAGAAAAACATATAAAAATTATTAATAAAGTCGTAATTGATATAGCTTACTTTTTATAGCCTCACTAATAGGGATCAATTCAGGTAGTTTTAATATTCCCAATTCGAGCCACACCTCGTCTGGTACCAACAACTTTCCTGCAAGTAGTTTATCCATTGTAATCGTTTCACAACATTTTTATTCAAGAGTAATGTAATAACTAATATTTGATCGAGCGGTAATCTAAATATATAAACACTTTTTCCTGTCTCTTATAACACACACTTACATTAAAAAATTAAAACCAAATTGAGTTCAGCATATATGAGCTTTTATTTGGATTTAACATTATAATCCTGTGGAATATCGCCCACATCACTTTTATTATCGTACTGTTTACTATACCATTTTTGAAGAGTTTCTATGTGCTAATGCCACCAATACATGTCTCCATTCTGTTAATCTTCTTACATTGTGTTTTCTCTTGAATAGGTGACTTTCGTCCACTTCCACGACATATGTATCTGTCTTCTCAGTATGTCAGTAATAGATAATGAGTTTCTTCTGTTTGCTGTAATTTCCTAATCTTACTTTAGACAGGAACGTGTTGTGAAATGGCGAAAATCTAAGTGCATGGCCATTATGATTCCTGCAGTGGTATCTAAAACGGTGTCTTGCCGCATCTCTCATTGTATCTAACGTCATTACCACACAAAGGGCATCTTGCTGGTGTAGGTATTTTTTCTTGGAACCATTCCATATAGCTACAACGACATCTGCGCCTTTCGTTTGCTGCCTTTTTTGTTCTATATGGTCTTAAAACAAACCTTAAACTCTTTATTCGAAAGGTTCCTTGCATAAATACGGCTGGATCCATTGCGAACTCAAAAAAATACTAAATCACTAATCACCGATAAACTAATCACTGCCACTATCTGCCACAATCAAGTGTGATGAAACGTGCATTTAAATGTCTATATATGTATTTAAAAATAAATCTAATCGTGTTGAAGGCAATTTTAGATTCAGAAAAATTCGACTGGAACAAACTAAAGTCTGCTAATCAAATAAAAGATAGAAGTTTGTGAACTTTACATTATATCGGAGATGGAATTACCCATTGTTCTAAGCATTTTCAAAATGATTTACTTGTCGATTAGCATAGGTATGTCGACACCTATGCTAATAACGGCGAATCTTTTTTTAGTTGTAGGCTCGTACCTGCTACCACCCATACGTGTCTCCATTCTGTTAATCTTCCTACATTGTGTTTTCTCTTGAATAGGTGGCTTTCGTTCACTTCCACGACATATCTGTCTTCTCAGTATGTCAATAATAGATTATGAGTACGATTCTGTTTGCTATCATTTCGTTTTCTAATCTTATTTTAGACAGGAACGTGCTGTGAAATGGCGAAAATCTAAGTGCACGGGCGTTATCATTCCTGCAGCGGTATCTTAAACGGATGTCTTGCCGCATCTCTCATAGTATCTAACGCACTAGCTAGACAAGGGGCATCTTGCTGGTGTAGGTATTTCTCGTTGGAACCATTCCATATAACTCCAACAATTTCTGCCTCTCGTTTGCTGCCTTTTTTGGATTGGAATCGTATATGGTCTTAAAACAAACCTACCCTTTATTCGAAAGGCTCCTTGCATAAATACGACTGGATCCACCGCGAACTCAAAAAATACTAATCACCGATAAACTAATCACTGCGACTGTCTGCTACAATGAATTGTGACGAAACGTACATTTAATTTTTTTTATAATTAAAAATAAATCTAATCGTGTTGAAGGAATTTTAGATTCACAAATTTTGAGTGGAACAAACCAAAGCTTGCTAATCAAATAAAAGAAAAACGTTTTTGAACTTTACATTATATCGGAGATGGAATTATCTATTGTTTTACGCATTCTTAATAGAAACGCCCTGGAGACATCCAAATTGGGGGTTCTCCCTTCGGTGGTTACAGAAAATTTTCAAAATTGTTTACTCGTCCATGCTATCCAATAACCAGAACAATTGTATGACCTATCGTCAATACATTGGTGCAGTAGGGGTAAAAGTGTGTCGGCACCTCTGCTTGCGACAATAACGGGAATCTTTTTTTAGTTGTAGGCTCGTACCTTGCTACCACCCATACGTGTCTCCATTCTGTTAATCTCCTACATTGTGTTTTCTCTTGAATAGGTGGCTTCGTTCACGTCCACGACATATCTGTCTTCTCAGTATGCCAATAATAGATGATGAGTACGATTCTGTTTGCTGTCATTTCGTCTGCTGTAATGCAGCATCTGCCGGCTCTGAATGAATGAATGAATGAATGAATGAGAAAAGTGGGCGGGAAAACCCATGCACTTAGGCCGCCTGACTGGCCCATTATGCACCCACATTCCATGAGTATTCACCCAGGTATGCCGACCTCTCTAGCAAAGGCGCATATTTTCCTGGGGTGAATACTCTTAACATCCTCTGGGTTCAGAACACAGCTCCCAAAGTGCCGTTCTCTGACCCCGGCAATTGCAGGGCATTCTGTGAGGATGTGAGATGCAGTCTCCTCATCCTCCATGCACCATCCACATTCAGGATCATCTATGACCCTTATCATGTGGAGGTGCCTTTTAAGATGACAGTGGCCTGTAAGGAGTCCTGTCACCGTTCTAATGTCTCTTCGGTTCATACCTAGAAGACTTCGAGTGCCGGCAGCCTAGGGGTCCCAAAATTTTCCCATCATTATCAAGACAAATTTAGAGTCGGTATATAACATAACCGAATTTATTCCCATACTCTTGGCTATATCGTATCCTGCGAAGGACTTATTTCGCACAATTTCGTTCAGTGTCCTAATAATTTCTGTCTAATTGGAAAATATTACATTGATAACGACTAAATGTCCGGACCATCGTTGCTCAAGAACACGGACAATGGTTTTTCCCTTATACATATATAGCAGCTATTTTTCCGTGTTGAAAAAAATCACGAAGCATTATACACTGGCCGAAAAATACTTTTATGTTATCAATTTCAGATACCATTTTAACTACAACTAAGTGAAGCCTATGATTATAACAGTGAATATAAGGAATGTTCCGTTTTAATTCACTTTGAATAAGAGCAGCCACGCCGCCTCTCTATTATTTTCATCTCTGGTGCCGTTTTCCAGCAAGGTAAACCACCGTACGTCTGCAGTTTTTATATCACCTACTATATTTTCACTCACCATATCAGACAATATTCTGATAACCTCATTTTGTATCTCAGGCGAAGTATATTTTGCGTTTTGTGGTATATGTTTAACACAATTAGCAAGTAAATGATCTTTTTTTAAGAGTATATTTAAAAAAGATACATAAATAAAACTCCTTTCTGTTTCCCTCTTCAACTCACATAAGTTCCTCGTAACTCAAGTTCATTAACTACCAAAAACCATTTTTTAATATACTTTTTTCAAACCAGTGGCATTTTAATCGCCGTAAAAACACACATATTTCAAATAAAAAAGTTACTCTACCTTTCTGGAAAGCCAAGATAGCATGTTTTGACGTTTGAAATTACAGCCAGATTTCAAAATATTTCAACTTGAAAAAAATTACCATATGTTCTTTAAGTATTACGTTATACAGTGACCAAAACGTTTTTGAGATATCTTGTATAGTTTTGCATAACAAAATTCAAGAATATGCCATTTTCCAAGCTAACGCTGGTTTTGCGCTCTGAACGATAGAATAGACGAGAAAGCAAGCGCGTACACCGTGCATGTAGCCCATACAGCTGCTCTGCCGTCGAGTGACCAGTGGTGGGGCAGGAGATGAGAGCGAATTATACGATTGTTCGTTTTAACAGATCTTTATTATCACTAACACTATTACAACTGGTTGACTTGGTAGAGACTTCACTTGACAAAAGCTTGGAATAGGCTGAGTTAAACCAATATTGGATTTCCTTTTATAGGAATCGTTATCATTCTTATCATCTTATGATTAGTCTAAAAGTAAGCGTATAACAATAATATTATTATGTTATTAATACTAGGGTTAGATAAAATATATAATCAGGTTATAATATGGGGAGTTGTACAACTCCTTCCTTTTAGAAGGGAAGTCGGTGGACTTCCGTAGTAGGATGCGAATATATGCTAGCCTCGTCTGCTCGGTCGATAGGTGGATCCGTGGTTTTGGTGAAGTGAACGTTGAACTTCGGTTGGTTAGGTTGTTTGATGTAAAGGATGACGATGATCATCAATCCAACGGGTAGAAGTAAGAGCCATAGGTAGTTGAGTTCATATGAGTTGGTAGGTAATTCTTGGATGTGAACCTCAGGTAGTGATGCGAGTTGGTGTTGTATGTTGTGTAATTCTTTTAGCGAAACAACACGTATGTGGAAATTGTGGTTTAATAGTGTGATGTTGATGGGCGGTAGAGCGGAAGATTGCTCTGAAACATAGAACTCACAATGTGGAGTTAATGTCAATTTAGTATTTTCAATAAGTTTTATACTGGTATAATTTTGGATGACATGTATAATTTTGGTGACGACAGGGGTCGGTATGATGATATATTCGGTGGATGATAATTGTTCTACATGGGGTCGTGTGTAGACTAGCTTTGCTGGAGGACAAAGGCCGACTGGGTCTCTTTCTCAGGAGTTCCATGAAACTATCAGGTGTGTTGTGTAGGTCATCTTCGATGAAGAAGGTGTCTTTAATTGGAGTGGCGATTTCGTTGAGCCAAGTGTGTTTATCGTTGGAACCAACAGTTAAGTATAGTTTTTGGAGGGAGTATATACGAAACACCGAACTACTACACTTTTCTCGACACGCGTTTCGCACACCAAGTTGGCATCTTCAGGAGAAGATTAAAACTGAGTTGGCGAAACGCGCATGGAGAAAAGTTAGTAGTTCGGTGTTTCGTGGAAAACGTCCAGTTTTTTGTTTTTACGCCGAAGGTTCCAGTAGCCACTCCAGGGTCTACTAAGGGTGTCAGCGACGACGTTTGTTTTACCTTTTTTATATTTTATTATGTAGTCAAATTCTTCTAACTGTAGGCGCCATCTGACTAATTTTGAGTTTGGTTGGTTAATCGAAAATAGCCATTGCAAAAGTTGATGGTCCGAATAAATGGTAAATTTAGTGCCATAGAGATATGGTCTAAAGTTTTTACATGCCCAAACTATAGCGAGTAGTTCTGTTTCTATAGTTGAATAATTTATTTTGGCTGGGTTTAAAGTTCGTGAAGCGAACCAAACAGGTTTGTTTTCTTGTGACAAGACTGCTCCTATCGCATATTGTGAAGCGTCTGTAGTGACATCGAATGGCTTTGACAAATCTGGGTATTTTAATATTGGTTCATTTATCAAAAGATTTTTACATGTATTGAAGCAGTTGACATATTCTTTATCAAGAAGAATTTTAGAATCCTTTTTGAGACATCTCGTGAGAGGTTTAGTAATTTTTACCAAAATTATTGATGAATTTGCGGTAATATCCTAAGAGTCCGAGAAAGGATTTTATTTCTTTTTGTGTTTTAGGAATCGGGAAATTCTAGATTGTTTTGATTTAATCGGGATTAGGTTTTATTCCGTCTTGGGTAATGATATGTCCTAAGAATGCAACTTCCTTTCTTAAAAATTCTGTTTTGTCTAATTGGATTTTTAAATTATTTTGGCGGAGAGTGTCAACTAATAATTTTAAATTTTGAATATGTTCTTGTAATCAATTTGAAAAGACGATAATATCGTCCATGTATACCATGCATATTTTTGTTTTTGGAGATCTTTTAAAACGTTATCCATAGATCTTTGTAAGGTGGATGGTGAATTTTTGAATCCGAAAGGCATTCTATTAAATTCGTAATGACCATTGTTGATTGTGAAGGCGGTTTTTTTCTATTGAGTCAGGATGCATTTCAATTTGATGAAAGCCGGATGCTAAATCAATGGTTGAGAAATATGAGCATCGTCCTAACCTATCGAGTATGTCATTATTTATATCTGGTAAGGGGTATTTATCGCTAACAGTTTTTTCGTTTAGTTTTCGATAATCAATAACAAGTCGCCATTTGCGTTTTCCGCTTTGGTCTAACTTTTTTGGGACTATCCAAACAGGGGATGAAAATGGACTTTGAGATGGTCTGATTATATTTTGTTTGAGCATTTCGTTTATCTGGCGAGATTTCTTGCCGATGGACGTATTGTAACACTTTTTACTCGACAAAAGCGTTTATTGCTTAATTACAATTAATTAAACACATTAGCCACACAACTATCAACTTAATATAACACTCAAAATATCGCTACTAAATATCGCGGTCTAAATAGCACCCGGTATATCACTTTGATCTTCACTGGACTACGTTCCAATTCAAAACTGACTCCCTTGGGGGTCGCTGTCGTGCTTATATACACCAGTCGAATTCTCTGGAACAATCTTTAGCTTCTTTTGAATCGTCGAGAATCTCTGGTACTGCTTTCGATCCTTCTAGTATTTTCTCGGACGTTATCTTGTTGGCCCCAATTACGTTGATTGTAATAATCTCGTATAGGCAACCAAAAAATACACCGACACCTTGCAGGCACAATATGTCACAGTATGGATATCTGTAATTTTTCGTATAGATCGAAGATTCTTCTGTCAACTTGATTTCGTGTTTGACTG
Source organism: Aromia moschata (assembly GCA_029963805.1). Classification (NCBI taxonomy): domain Eukaryota; kingdom Metazoa; phylum Arthropoda; class Insecta; order Coleoptera; family Cerambycidae; genus Aromia; species Aromia moschata. The sequence continues at coordinate 452,566 of JAPWTK010000118.1, forward strand.
CGAGTTTAATTTCGAAGTTATGAAAAAAGTCGTTTTTAAAAAAACCGAAAAAAAAAAACAAAATTTTTATTTTTGGTAAAAAACTACAACATGTTGGAGCGAAGCGACATGAAGATAAAGACAGACAACAACTGACTCGATATCATGCTGTAGATAGTAATTCATACAAACCAAAATTTTGATCATCAGAAATTGTTCAATGTGTTAGCCAAAATGTAATTGTTTTAGGAATTAAAACATTTTTTTTTGGGAATTTGATGCCAATGTGTGCAGAAAATAGTTTTTTCTGTAATGAAAATGGCATGAGAAACTACTTTTCTTTGGGAAATACTGGGATACAGTCAAGAAGTTTACCAGCTAACTGGTTTAATACACCTCAGACCACATCTCCAAACATACGAAATATTTGTTTGGATGATATTACGGAAAATCCGAACCGTTTTGGTCGAAGAAGCTTACCAGCAAATTGGTTTAATATGCGTCAGACCACATCTCCAAATATACAAAATATGGCTCAAGTGCCCCCTATGACTACAATTTGATATATATTTTGCTGGACAATACTCTGAAAAATGCAGACAGTTTTCCTGGAATATCACGTATAAGCTCAGATTACAGTATTTCTTCATCTGGTGATTGGCCGTGGTCAGATTCTCCCATGTGGAGAAACCTTCATCGTATTCACACTGTAGCTACTGCACTTCACCATCTACATTAAATTATGATACTACTTCATCCTCAAGATCGGGAACCTCTCCATTACAGATTCTGGATGATGTGCAGTTGTTATATCCACCAGTGTAAAAATTGTAAAACTATATTGTATGACTACATGACTACTGTAGGGCAACCAGAAATTTCTGTGTCCCCTCGTAATATTTGCGGTGTGTCCTTATTTATCGTCCGTTCACTGATGTGGGTAACGCAATATTTGTCGATAAGATGACAGATATCGTCTTGATAGTGATGCGTAGAAGAATTCATTAGGATATAGGGGTTTAAATGGTATAATTGTAGTATTGTTGACAATAATTGGGAATAGGTGAAATAAATCGAAAACATCTTGTTCAACTATCGGAAAATGTATCAAAATCAATATATTATCATAATGATATTTTATTTCCGTGTATAAATATCTATAATATTCTTGTTTAATATGAAAATCTAAAATGTTGTCACCATACTTATGTTCCATTATTGAAATTATTTCGGTTAACTCATTAAGTGGTAAGATAAAATCTGTTAGTGTTTTTAATCCTGCAAAGGTGATAGAGTTTCGCAAATTATCTATATGTTCAATTCATAAATTACAATCTATTAACAACATATTTAATATTTGCTGTAAGCCTATAACGAGTTATTTTATCAATTGATTCTAGAACTTATTTTAATTCTTGTTTGATTTTTTGATTATTTGAATTTAATTTATTAAATTAATTTGTTGTTTCATTCATGAAATCTTTACTGATGGATACCAAAGTTCGTAAAATCATAGTGAATCGATTGTTGGTTTTTACCTAAAGTTGCTATTGCATTTTCATATCTTACCATCTTCATCTGTAAGAGTTCCAAAAGCCACCCCTGGGCTCTACCAACAAAATTAAATGGTGCTCGTTGTCGTCTAATAATTTGGGGTTTCAAATTAGACAGTGTTAGGTTGGCTTGTTGAATTGAGTGTCGCACATGATTTTCTAAAGGTTTTAGGGCTGGGTTTTAATTCAGTTAATTTATATATTACAGAGTTTCCTGGAAGTTGCTTTTGTTTTTGGCATTAAATTTGCACTCCAAAATAGGCAGTTTGGCCTAGAGGGCGGCGCAACGAAAAAAACAAAACGTAGAAGAAAAGCATGCCAAACGACGACAAAACCGAATGCGAAACAGTAGGAGTCGAGGAAATTAATATGAAAAGGCGTGCAATGTTCTATTGCATTTGGGGGATGTCCAAAGGTGGTTGGAAAATGTTTTCCCTACTGTTGAGCGGTGACATCATTTGCTCGGTGTTTAGGTTTAATTGCGACGAGAAATCGAACAAGTCAATAGAGTACAAGAGAGTACAAGAGTAATACAAGTCAAGTCGAAAACGACGGAAAGGCAGGCGGTCTCGAGACTTCAGGGGAAAAACGGAGAGTAAAAAACATCGTTAAAAAACAATTCGGTGGGCTAGGGAAAAATTGTCGAAGCTCGGGGTTCCGATTTTGTTCGGTTATGTAGAAATCCATAAACGGAGCTGAATTTCTAAGTGTTTACCCCAAGGAAAAAAGGACGGTCCGAACACTGAGCGCTCTCCTGTCGGCGACGTAGGGCTTTTATAACTTTCTACACTGTTCTTGGAAGCTCCGCCCATTGGTCTTAGTACTTAGTCTCTCCTCTGATTGGTGTATGGCAAAAAATAAAAGCGGCGAATTTTTACCCCAAGTAAAAACGGACGGACCGAAAACTGAACGCTACGGATTTTTTTCTTCGGGGGAGAACACGCAGGATTTTGTCTTTGCTTGAGACGAATTCAAACAAGAAACGAACATCCATTTTATGAGGGTTTGTGGAAAAAATACTGTTTTTTCTTTTTCAGTGAAAAACACACGAAATTCGCATGAACTCGCGTTAAATTTTGACACAAAAATTAAAAACGAGGGGTATGCTGTTTAATTCAATCCAAAATGAGAATAACCAAAACTAGCTAAAAAACTTTCAAATATAATTCTGTAACACTGCGCTGCAGAGAAGAATTGCGAGAAACCAAGAATAGCGGCAAAAAGTTTACAGATAGTTTCTTTTTGCAAAAATAGTGTTTGGCCATTCCAAAAAGTTGCTCAAACAAAAAAAAAAGGAGAGGCTGTAAACTAATTTGCCGAATATCAAATCACGTTACAGGTGATTTAAGAAGTTGCGAAAACGAATTGTAGTTGAAAGAATATGTTAGTTTTGAAAAGGACGTTTTTTTTGCCGTATCCGTCAGTCACCGCCAGATCACGACGAGCCGCGAGGGTGGTTGCATCGCCGAAGGAGACAGCAACGCTTCGAACGTCGACGCAGACGACGACGCTCCGACTGGAGCTGCCGGAAACCTTCCACCAGGACTGCGGTGATGGCCCTCAGTTCGGCTATCATGGTCTCTTGACCACGTAGAAGAAGTGCGTGATCGTCGCGCATTTCCTGGATGATTTGGTTTCGTTGCTGCTCCAGGCGTTCGTCGGCGCTGTGCCGGTCATCCGTTGATTGCTTCGTTTCCATTGGCAAAGGGAGAAGCGGCAGGGGCTGACCGCAGGGCAAGTAATCGTCGTCCCAGGACGGCGGTGAAGTCCGCTGCACTGCGGTGACCTTTGGCCGCATTGGAAACCGGCGTAGTGTCGGAGGGAGATCGGGGAGGTGGAGGTGAGGACGGACCCGCCGTTGGGGTGGCAGGACGTAGGGGAAGCGGCGACACGTTCACCGGGAACGGTGAGGACGAAGCGACCGGAGCCGGGGACGGCGTGTCGACCTGAGCCGGGACGGCGAGGTCACAGCAGTCGGCGGCGGCGGCGACGGCGGCGGCGACGACGTTGCTACCGGTGCCGGTGGCGGCGTGGCGGCGTCAACGTGCGGTGAGGGACGGTCCCAGAGGAAGTCCGGGTCGGCGGAGATCGAGTCTAAGAGCGCTCTCTTATCTTCCTCGAAGCTCATGTTGACGAAGGGTAACGAGAAGTAATTGCCGAATGTCGAATATAACTAGGTTCAGGGCGGGTTCGATCGGTCCGAATACTGAACGCTGGACCGACGAGACGTCGGCGTTGAAGGGCAAAAATGTTGATTTGACTATCGAACGTTCCATAGGGCAAAATAACAACCCATTTGTGACAACTCTTCCTATCCACGCGCGTGTTTTGAAGCCCATATAATAGTTTGGGAATAACGAAGCCCCTCAGGATACCCAGCTTCTGGTCTGGCTTCAGCGGAGCCCTCGAAACGTTGCCGAGCCACGTAACTCCGCGTTAACGGAGTCCAGCAGCTCGTCCACGACCATGCTGACCAGAAGAAGGCTAAGGGGGTCACCTTGATTGACCCCTCTGCTGATCTTCAACGGACGTGTGTATTCGCCCCCGTTCCGGATGGACGTTGTGGAACCGGCTAGGCTATCCCTAACATACTCCACCATGCCCTCATCAACGCCCATGCGTCGCATTGCGCGCATTATACTATTGTGGCTCACGGAGTCGAATGCCTTTGACATGTCTAGCGATACGACGTTATATTCTTTGCCGGAGATTTTTCTGGACCGCATATAGTGGTCCAGAATTAGGCAGGTGGTCAGAGTGCCATCGGCCTCCGTGAAGCCGCGCTGGTTGGCATTCCGCGCTACGGCGTTGCGTAATCTGCGGTGACGGACACGGCGAGGCAGACGTTGGGCAGCCGGAGCCAATGGTGATAGGCCGCCAGTTGGTGGCTCTTCTACGATCACCATTTTTAGGGACGAGCACACTCCGCTGTTTTGCCTACGATGCTGGGTGTACATTTCTGCCCTATCCTTGGCCTTTTTGTAGGCAGAGGCCCTCTCACCCTCCCGGTGTTGCTTTGGCCGTAGTTCTTCGTGGTGCGAGGACTACGCACCACAGAAGTCTAGGCATAGATCTACTGCCAACAGGCTAATAGTGAGCACGCTCACTGCTCATCGACAAACGGACGCGTTTTGGCCTTGTAGGGGGGACGATCGAGCCACCGGTTTCCTGGCTGGTCTGCCAGGAAGGTCCTGCTATCGCTCCGTCATCTGGGGTCAGTCTTGTGCGTCGGCGTGGAGGGCTTGTGTTGGTCGGCGCCTCCTCCGCTGGACGCTTCCAGCGGAGGGGGAGCACTTCCAGACTGTCGTGAGCAGTCCGAAAGCCGCCACCTCCGCCAAGTTTGGAGATCCTGCTTCAACATCGGGACAAGTTGCCGCCGCGTTGTTAGGTGCGGCTGGTCCGTCATTGACAGTTTGGGAGGGTGGGCGCACATCCGACAAGTCGACAGATGAGGACACAGGATTCCTCCAGCCTTAGCCGTTCCTCCTTTGCTTTTAGTGTGACGCGCCGTCAGGGTGACCCGCGCACGCGTCGCACTAAAATAGGGCTGGAAGTCCAGCCTTTCCAGAGTGGGGATCGTTTTCGTCGATCCCCACTACTAGTCCAGCCCCTGGGGCTCCTCCTTCCCGACTCCAAGCTTTCCATTTGGAGCAGGCGAGCCCCGGATTCTGCTTTTCAAGGACACTAAGAGTGTCCTTGTCTGGCAGCTGCTTTTTGCCTGGATCCCACACCAAGGCCCGTCTTCTTAGCCTTAGGGTTTGTGGTCCAGAGCACAAGTCTGACGTCACTCCAGGGTCTGATGTCATTCAGACTCTGAGGAGCCAGTCCCTTGAAGCCGCATTTGCGGCATTGACCAGTGGCTGGCCTCTCCACAGGGTTGTGGAGCGGAACTGCAAGGGAGTATCACTTGCCGTTGGTGTCACGGTAATGGCCTCCCTTACGGCGTCCAAGAATTCCAGCAACTGGCTCTTCGAGAAGGGCAGTTCGGTCTGTCCTTCCCTGCCAATTACTATTTGGAGGGATTTATCCCCCGAGTACCACCTGCGCGAAGCCCGCCTGCCAAGACCTGGGTGTGCCAGGCTTCGGCCGCTTGCTCGCGCCTGCAGCATCGGGGGTAGATCCAGGCGTATGTTGCCGTTTTTTGGCCGGTGCTTCGTGGCCCGTCCGATCGTATGACTCACGGGGCCGCCCGGTTTTCCTGATTCCTGGGGCCGCTTGCGGCCGCGGTTGTCGCAACCGGGATCTGCGGGTCCAGGTGGCGTGGGCGGGGCGGCGCACCCCAACCGCTGCGGGCAGTTTCCGGGGGCCGCCACTTCCGGCCCAAGTTCTCGGAGGTTCAGTGACGACGTTGTGAGAAGTTGCCGCCACGTTCTTGGGTGTGGCTGTGATGTCAGGGATAGCAGGTTGGGGGGCTGCACTTCCGATACATTGACAGTTTGCGAGCTAGGCACAGAAGAGGTGGGGGCGGTCTTATCCCCAGATTTAGTGAATATGGCTGGAGCGGTGTTTTTAAGTTGTGTTTTTTGCTCTTTCGAGTTATTTTTGTAGATTGGTTTTTCTCTTCTGTACCTGACCTGCTATTCTGTCAAGCCCGTTTCTGCGGCCATCTTTTTAATAAAGATGCCGGTAACACTGGAGGCCTCCACCCGAGCCATGATCTCTAGAGCTCCGACTCGGGTTTCGGCTTGAGTGCCTCCAGGGCTCTGTCATATTTATCGGGTGTGCCCTCCTTTCATGCTGCCTGATTGATGAATATGTGGGGAATCTTTCCCCACAGAATTGGCATTTCTCACGGTCGACCACATTTCCCTCCGGCTCACGTGAGAGTTTAAACGCGATTGCGTCGTGAACTCAGTCCCGCAGCCTCTACATGTCAGTGTGGGGGGGTTGCCCCGGTAAATTGCCGGAGTCCTGTGGGCCTACGAGTTTCCCCATCTCCCCCACTGTTATTTCTGCCTGTAACATATTGGTCAGTTTCCCAGTTGTCCAACCAATTCCCCAGATTGGGGAGTGAAGGCTTGTTCTCTCCCCGGTTGGTCCGAAGTTGTGGCCTAAGTATTTAAATGACTCTAACGTCGAGACGGACGGGATCTTGGCGCCTCCAACTGCGAAGAGACGTCGCGAACACGGAACAGGTACCTTATCGCCCCGCCCGGGCTTGGCCGAGACGGAGCAGGACTTGCCCGCGTTCACAACCACCGCTTCGAGAGGAAGTCACTCACGGCATCGAGGATGATCGGGACATTAAGCTCCTGGTCTTCCAGGATCACCAGATCATCCGCGAATGCCATGAGCGCCACCCTCTCGGAGCCGCAGATGGTACCCCCTCGAAACTCCGCGTTAACGGAGTCCAGCAATTCGTCCACCACCATGCTGAACAGTACCGGGCTCAGGGGATCGCCTTGCTTGACGCCCCTGCTGATGTTCAGCAGACGCGTGTACTCGTTCCCGTTGCGGGTCGTTGTCGTGGATCCGGCCAAGCTGTCCCGCACATACTCCACCACACCCTCCTCCACGCCCATGCGTCGCAACGCGCGCAAGATGCTATGGTGGCTCACGGAATCGAAGGCTTTCGGACACATCCAGCGAAACGATGTTATATTGTTTGCCTGCTGCTTTTCTGGACCGCTAGTTGATTCGGAGTCCCGTGACCCAGCGCGGCTATGTACTACGTCGAAGGCGACTTACGGCGTAGTACTTTTGTGCACGGGGCTCCCAACCAAAGAATCCTCGCATCCCCTCGCTGCCCACTAACTAGGACTTCCAGCATAATACCACTCTTTGTCTTAACCACAGGGAATGCCTTCGTCGAGCTCGAGAAAAATTGGGAAACCTAAGCAGATCTCTTTAGGAGGTGTATAAGGCCTCCTGAGAAAACGCCATAGACCAAGCATCCCGTATGGGGGAAAGTCTAACTCTGCCGCCACGGAAGTTGTCGCAACCACACTGACACTTCACCGTGACTCACGAATAGAGGATCGCGGCACTACTCGGCCGCCCCACCCTTCCTTAGGCAATACGGCCGTCCGGTCGGGCGAAGGCATACACATTAAAATAAATATAAAATAAATAAATAGATAAAAACTATGGACAAGCACATAGAACACATACGACGTCTACATTGAGCAGACGGATCCTCTACCGCTCAGCGGCTGAAAGATTTTCTTGCCAACCATCGTTACCTCTCGGGTAATTCTCTGGCTGGCCGAGGGCGGGCATCGTAGTCCATGAAAGTGTGGTAGATTACAATGGACGTACGTTGCGCTATTAACGAGATCGTTAATAGCGTCGATCGATCCTTTATGCCCAATTGGGCTAGAGCGGTGATCGTCTCCTTGGGCATAGCCCTCCTACCACAATCGGTAGGACTTCTCCATAGGCGGCTCCGTAACGCCTTTGGAGGTCGGGCAGCAGTCTAGTATATTTCTCAATCTTTGTCTGTCGTCCCTGCACGAGGTTATCATTGTCCTCGTGGCGGACTGTTACGTCGACCACGAAGACCCCTTTCTGGTTCTGCACCACCAGATCGGGTTTGAGATTCACTCCCGAGCGGAGCCGGATGGTCGGCTCTCTTGTGACAGCTGTCCGCTGGTCTCTTTTGGTGATGTGTGACACGATGACCTCCTGAATATCATCGTGTCGGCGGATTCTCTGGTCTTTTGTGAACACACATTGACCTAAAATGTGGCCCAGCATCTCCAACTGGACCTTACATTTGCGGCACTTGAGATCCGCCTGTGGGACCGCCCTATTCAACGCCACTTTGTTAGCAGCGACGTTGGCGCGCAATTTGAGGGCCGTTATTTGTTGCCTTGGCTTCAGGAGCTTTTTGTTATAAAGCCAGGCGTTGGCAATCTTGTCGTCGGAAAGAGCCTCAACCGACTTGCCTTGCGACGCGAGCGAAGCCCACCTCTCGCGCTCCTGCCTCTTGTACTGTGCCTTGAGGCGATCAACTTCCTTGGTCGAACGAATCGGTCAATTCTATCTCACAGAGTTGGCCTGGGCTCGGAGACGGCGTTCGAGACCCGAGTCAACCCCAAGAGCGCGCATTGCAGGATCATCGGATTCTAAGAATCTCAGTCCTGCCTTCAAGCTGGAGGAAACAGCGACCATCTCCAGCTTGGGGATACCTAGTCCCTCCGTCTCTCTTCCCGCAATACAGTAATCCGTCGGCCACTGACTGGGAAGATGGAAGATTTCCTTGACCACTTTCTTTAGCTCCTGGTCTAGACGCTTGAGCAGAGCGGCCGATGGTACTTGGTACAACAGCCTATAAAGAAAGTGGGGGACTAGGTATGTGGAGATCAACTCAACTTTCTGGTGTGGTTTCAGTGACAGCCGTGTGTAGCTTAGCCCTGTGTAGCGCTGTTTGAAACTGCTCCTCGAGGCCCTCAATACCAATTCCAGCCCAAGGAGATATTTTCATTCCCAGATAGTTGAGCTGAGTATCCGCCGTCGCAACGGGGATCACTTCTCCACTTCGAAGTGCCAGGGTTGGATCTGCCAGGTACCAGGAGTCTTTAGTCGGTATTATGCGGAAGCAAGCGCATTTTTGCGCTGATATCTTCATATCTAACCCAGATAGATATGCTTCCGCATGACCCAGCAGTGGTACTTCATTCGCCATCAAGAAGATGTCATCTGCGAAGGCTAGCGTTGAGACACTATCGGTGTCGCTTATCCGATACCCTGGCATGCCCTCTAACTGGAGGAGAAAAGACTCCAGTACTGCATTAAAAATGAAGGGGGAAAGCGGGTCGCCCTGCTTTACCCCCTCTTGAGGACGATTGGGAACTTCCCCTGTTCCCTGTTTGATGATTGTGTGCACATCCTTGTATGAGTCAACCACGAACTGTACCACGAGTTCTGGAAGACCTTTGCGGCGCAGAGCAGGCGCAATCATTTCGTGAGGAATCGTGTCGAAGGCCTTTGACACGTCCAACTGCACCGCAACCAGGCCAGCTTTGCCTTTCTTTTCTTCGCGTGCCTCAGCACTTCTGAAAGGATGTGCACATTGTTGAAACACCCGGCCTCAGAGACGAATCCCTTTTTGGCGCGGGCTGAACCGTACCTGCCTCCTTATCTTCTCGTCGAAAATGCCCCAGAATAGTCGACTAAGGAGGGATGATATCGTGATGGGCCTATAGTTCTCTGCTCTCTTAGGGTCCTTTCCCTCTTTGAGCAGCAGAGAAGTACGATTCGTTCTCCATTGTGTCGGCTGCTTTCCCGTACACAAGATTATATTAAATAATCTATGGAGAATTTCAACGGTATCCAGTGGGTCAGGTGTCTTTTCCTAATCCCATCTGGACCAGCAGCCGTGTCGGCCTTTGTTCTGGCGAGCCTGGCCTTGACCTCCCTGGCCGTTATGACGCTCCACACGTCGGCCAGATCCACAGCTCGTTCTTGGTCGCCTATGTGCGGCAGTTGTAAGACCGGTTCCGTTCCCCACAGGTTTTCATACAACTGCTGGACTTCAGTCAGTTCAGGTTCTTGCTTGGTTGCCTCAATCCAAGCTACATTGTCCCGCACATACTTGGCAAGTTGACCTGGATTTTTGTTCCACAGATCCTGGGTTCGGGCATAGATATAGCGCCGGTACGCTGTCTTGCCCTTACCTTTCTTACTTTTCTGCCTACGTTGGTTCCCGGTTCGGCAAGGAGGTGTCGGAGGCAGTTCTCATACATCGTATCGACCTGGTCCTGTGGTACCATTCCCTCCATGTCGTGGGCGTAAGTCAGGAAAGTATCTAGCTCCCTTAATAAGGAAGCGGTTTCCGGCGAGGGTGCCTTATCTCTGGGTAACTGTTGAGCTAGAGCCGACTCAACTAACCTCTCCCCCCACTCTGCCACAGTGGGGTCGGAAACCGTCGCGTTCAAAATCCTAATAACCGGGATCTGCGGCGACCAGATGCCTGGCCCCTCGGCGTTCGGACTCGGCGATAGGTGCGGCTGCGCCCCCAGCCCCTCAAGCGTCTCAGGGGAACCTGTCTGGGGGGCGCCCAGACTTTCCTCCTCAGCCTCCTCTTCGCTGGGAGACTCTGCCAATAGAGCGTCATTGTCTCCCGCGTCTGAATCATCAGCCTCGTGCTCTGGTCCCGGAGAAGGAGGGCGTCTTGCAGCCTCAAGCGCTTCCTCCTTTCTCCGCTTGTATGCCGCCTCATTCCTTTTGTCCCGTACCTGTTTCAACGACAGGCGAGGGAGGGATGAGTGCATACACTTGGCGATACAGCGCTCACCCGGGAATCGCACCTCAAGCTCTAGCATGAGGCTGATGTCTTCCGCCGTGAAGACACTAGCAGCACGGACTGGTCGCGGTCTTCCAGCCCGGGCGGTTCCAGCAGCTCTAGCCTCCTTTCTGGTGAGCGGGTGCTCGTGGCGTTGGTGCTGCGACACGCCACGTTTAGTTCGAAAAGTCGCACCGCAAATTTCGCACCTTTCACTGTTATCGTCCTCTTGCGGTGGACGCTGCCCAGTGCACTTGGGCAGGTGGCAGAGAGCGGCCTGCTTCGAATAGTAACGCTTATCGCAGTTCGAGCACACGAAGCGAGGCCGGGCCATCCGGTGACATATACTGATATGGCCTAGTTCGTCATTCTCCTAGTTCTCATCTTCCTAGTTCGTCAAGCTCAATGCCACAAAGTTACCATTTCTAGCGCGGAGACATACGCTGCACGAACGTTGTGCGAAGGGTAACAACACCGGTATATCACTGTCCGGGTCCATTGCCTGGTTACCACCGCCTCGAGGGCAGCTTGGTCATTATCGTTGTTGACCCCCTGATGTGGCCGTGGCCTTCCCGGAGGAGCGGGGCATTGCTCCTTCTCGTCCGAGGCACTATCTGAACTGTTCAGAGCCCGGTAGTTTCTGAGCGGGTGGCTGGCCCGCTCAGCTTTCCTCGTGCTGGCGCTTAGCTTCCGCAGCCATTGCCCTGCGGTCCCCAACTCTCAGGTGGTGCCAGGAAAACACCGGACCTAGCCAGCGTCCCCCAAGAACTGGGGGTTAACGGGCCGAGAGGAGTCAGGGGGCTCAGTCGCTTTCAGCGTAAGTACGCCAGACATACCGCATCATCATTCCGGCCTGCCTGGCGTCACTCTAACCGCAGCCACGGTGTGGATATACATCTGAGTCCGGCGATGGGGACCATCCACCCCTGCACGACCGGCGCAATTGCGCGGCCTATTCGGGTGGCCCGGACGCATGGACAAAGTGGAACCAATAGTGGTTCCAACTGCGAATGTCCTGTAGTTCGCTTGTGCGTCCCCGTTGTACCGTGGGGCGATATCCGCCCCTGCTTAGCGGCCGGGAGAACCCCGGACGCATCGGGCGGCCCAACTGCACGGCTCAGTGGGGGAGTTTTACGTCCCGTAGCCTTTATTTTGTTATTATCGCGCCGTCTAACTCAGACTTAAATCCGACCGTGGCCCGGCAGCGACCGCGCATGTCGTGGCGATGTTCCCACGTCGTGGTGGCTCTCGTGTCCACAAGCCACCACGGTCACAGGCCACTTGCAGCGATATTCCTCGGCCCGGGTTAGGAGGAATCCCGGGGCCGCCCCAATATAAAAAATCTTAAAAATAAACACATAACATGTAAATAATTAAAGATAAAATTGAGACGCCACAAAACTATACAGCTAAAAATCAAGACCGTGCACCAAGACGAAACACACACTGGACAAAGGACAACACGTAGTTTTTGGAGTAGTGTCGCCCTTTGCTCAACTGAAGGTAGCAGGTCTTGATGTTAACGTTTGAAACACACAGGCCATCTAAGTGGATGTTTTCATAAAATGGCTGTGTACCATAATGCTGCCTAGGATGGTCATATTGACCAGCGTTCTATTGTCTTTTGTGTGACAAAGCGAGAATATTGGATAAGACTTCATTCTCGCCACACCAGATTCCTCTAGCTCCAAGGATTAGAGGCGCCATTCTGATGTTAGTGCCAGGATAGCGGCGTTGAATGGCTTCGATACACCTCGGTTCGCTATATACGGCGACCTTATTTTGGTACGCCACGGAGAGAGGGCTCGGCCCCTCCCAAGAGACTCCGATGTCTGTCACGATCGTGTTATCACCCTTTCGAAGTACCAAGTCAGGTATTTTTAGTGTTCCATCGGCGCAACGGATCCTGGGCTCTACTTCAACAATCCACCCTTTTTGTTCTGCAATTGATCTGACCTTCGTAACGAGCTGGTCGTGCCGCCTAATTCTTTGCCAATGCGCAGCGGGACATTTTTGCAGTACGTGGCTCAATGACTCGTTACGGTCACATCCCATCCGGCATTTTCTCTCATGTAGTGGATTTGATGGGATGCCCTTTGTTGGCAGAAGGTTTCCTCTTAATTGTACTGCTTTGACATAATCTTTCCCCGACCAGAAGGGCGGTGGATTGACGACCCAATGACCACTTTGATTGTATCTGTTACCCTGGTTCAGGCCATTCCCGGAGTAACTATTCTCCAGACTCTCCGCCAATCGACGCGCTATGTAATTCTTACATCCTCCGCTTTCCTCGTCCAGTTGCAGATCTTCTGCCAGAGACGTTCTGCGTATGGCAGCGAGAGGGTTGCTGCTGTTAGTGGGCTAGCCGTACTGAGTATATTCGTAATGCGTCTTCGTAGTATGGCCGGGATCTGAAGGCTAAAATTCACTACTCCCAGGCCACCGTCTTTGACTGGAGCGTGAATGTAAGCATCGGCGCAAGTTCGATTAAGGTGGAGAGCCCGTCGAACGTACACCCTGACCGTTCTATCACAATATTTCAGGAGCTTCAGGGTAATCGCCGGACTTTGTAAGAGATCTAAGTATCTCGGCAATAGGTAAAACTTGATGATGTTAAGTTTTTGCTGCGGCTTTAGTGGAGCTTTCAACACCCGCTCGAGTTGAACCCTCAACTCGGCTACCGTCGGCTGGGCCTGCCCCATAAAATCATACCGCCTCCCGAGGTACTTAAACAGTTCACTCGGGGCCAGTTGTTTCAAAGCGGTGCCACCTGTTCTAAAAAGGCTTTTTTGTGATGCTGTAAAGGTGCTTGTTGCCCCGGTTAACCGAGACAGTAACCGCGACCGATTTGGCCGGGTTCAGCATCATGCCCCGCTTTTCGAAAAACGTGACCGTGTGAGCAAGCTGTTTATTCGTACCTCGGGGGTGTCGGCGACCAAAATCAAGTCGTCGGCGTAGCCCAGTACCCCGACTCTAACCCCCTGGGGTAATCCCAGGCCCGGGCCTAGTCCCTCGAGCTGAACGATCAACTCGTCCACTACCATGTTGAATAGATACGGAGATAGGGGGTCTCCCTGTTTCACCCCACTTTTGATCTCGATGTTTCTCGTGTTCCTATTGCCGACGGTGATGGAAGTACTTGAGTTCGACAGGGAATCTTCTATGTACCTCTTGGTTACCTCGTCAATTCCAAATCGAGTCAGCGCCCGTAAGATGGAACTCTGAGACACTGAATCGAAGGCTCTTCTCAGATCCAAACTAAGGATACTGTAAGGATTTAAGCTACGTCTCCTCTCTTTAATGAGCGTCGTGAGGGTAAGGTTATTTAACAGAACGCCGTCAACCCGACGGAAACCCCTCTGGTTGTCGTGGAAAGGAAGATCGGCGAAGCGCTTCCCCAAGATCCGGTGCAAGACACGGACAATTATGGAGGCGATGGTAATCGGCCTCCAGTTGTCCACATTTTCAGGATCCCCCCCTTAGGTATCAATATCGTCCTGTTCTTCTTCAGGCCGTCAGGGACGACTCCGAATAGGAACAGGACATTGAAGAGGAGCACCAGTCTTTGGATCCGCACCTTCCTCAAGTCCCCAATCGCCAGCCCGTCGGGTCCGACGGCCGAGGACTTGTTGGAGGAAAGGGCCCACGAAACGTCGTCCTCCGTAATGGGGGAGCTGACATCGTGTGGCCCCTTGGGATCTCTGACGGGCTCCTCATCCACCGGGGGAAGGTTTCCCGAAAATGCCACGGTATCTTGCCTCCACCGCCTCAAGAGTGGGGTGTGCACCAGCTCTATGGATCGGCACATCGTCGATTATTCCACGAGCCAGAGAGGCTCGGTCTTTCCTGTACAGGGTCTGACACTCCCTGTACAGGTACGCTCTTTCGCGCGTTCTGTTATTAAAGATCGGGGCAGAGTTGTTACGGTCCTTCGATTCTCTCGCCTTGACCTGCTTCCCGTCTCTCTCGCTGGACACTAGCGAGGCTATATATCGAGTGGCAGCTTCTCTTACCCTCTGTCTATGGCGGTCTATATTGGTCAGCTGCGATAGGCTAAATAGTTCGGCGTCTAGTTGGGTCCATCCGTCCTTGCCTTCATAATATTCTCTAAGAAACGTAGCTATTTTAAGTTGTCTCAGAGGTACGAACTCCTCTACTAGCGGATTGAGAGGCAACCGTACATCACCGACCTGACTTGTTTCAAGAATAGAGGTTTCCACGAGTTCAACGTTCGCGAGGCCGGGATCATTTTGAGCTCGGAGAGCAGCGTCTGCCTCCTCAATGGCCTCGAGGATGTCATTATCCTGAGGGGCATCCCTCAGGGTGGCCAGGAGGTCTTTGTACCGCTGCTCTCGTCTGCGGTTCTTGATAAATTGAATGTCGCGGCCAGGGAAGAAGGGCAGTAAATGTTGGTTAATAAACCTGCCCTGATAAGCCAACTCTTCCCTGGCCATCTTTAAAAGTCCTCATCGTCCCAGGCCTCTTTGCGCCCGTCTCCCTCGTATCTATCCTCTAAGTTCCTATTGTATTCGTCCGGGTGTGCCTTTCGGAAATGCTGTCGCATGCCAGCAAACGACTTGAATTCCGAACGGCAGATCGGACATACACCATCATTGCCATCTCGGGGGACCGCGGCAGCGGAGCCTCCTTAGATGCGTGGTCATGCCTGCTTCGGTGGCGAAGTTCTTGCCACAAATACATATGACCATGTTGAGCTAGTGGTCACGCGTGGAGTAGCTGTGGACAGAAAGGAAACTTGTCCACGTGTTCAAAAGAGGGCTTAGCACACTACTCCAAAATAAAAACCCCCGGGAAACCGAGGGTGAGTCGCAGCCTGCGGAACTCCCGAAGAGTCGGCTGAACTTGGCTGCAGGAATACCCCGGTCTCGTAGGTGGACGCGGGACCGTGCGAAAGGGTATAAGCCTAAGTGCTCTTCGGGGCGCCTGAGGTCGTCAGCCGGTCTTTAAGACCGTTTCCGGGCTCCACCACGTGGAGGTGACCTCAGACTTGCAGGACACACAAGCCCTTACGAAGCTTGTGTGAGCACTAGGTATCGCTCGGAAAACCGCTCGATCGCCCTAGGCCACACGCTTCTCGCAGCAAGTGGACGTCCTACCATCAGGAGCCCATACCTACCATTTTTTTTTTTTTTTTTTTTCTAATGCCAAAAGTGACACATGTACTCCCGGCCCTGAAGGGGCCGGGGTTAGTCCCGGTGGTGTACACTTAGTATTGCACAGACATTGGGACGCGTGTTCAAGCCCCATGCGCGCTAGTTCAAAAGGCGCGATGGATGGCTGCTAACGGCTAAGCCCAAGCCCGTCGCATAAACGCGGCATGTAATGTAGACCCCCACTTCAAGGCCGAGTGGACACAGCTGGATTTCAGCTGTGGTGTCAATTCCAGCTCGTCCTCGGTGGGTTTATTACAGCGGGGCCAGATGCCTCAGCCCCAACTATAATCGGCCGATAGATAATGTTTCGCTCGGGCCATCGCTCAGCCGCAGCCTCCCTGAACTTCGGGCAGTTGTAGACGGCCTCTTTCCTCTGCCATGAAGCAGCTAGGCCGTCCCGCCCCTCCCACGCAACCTGGACATCACAGACTACCGTCGTGCTGCTTGCGGTTTTATGCACGACGATGTCCGGCTTGAAAAGCGTTCCGTCTTGGTTGCGGACATGTGGCTCATCCTCCACCTGCCACTTTTTACGCCGGCATTCGGCGATGATTTTGCCGGCGATTTCATTGTGCCGTTTAACTCTCTCACCGTGTGAGAGGTGGCACTTTTGTAATACGTGGCAGATGGACTCCACTACTCCGCATCCGCCACGACACGATCTCTGCTCAGGGGGGTTAGATGGATGCCCCCTGGTGGGTAGGTTTCCGGTCCTAAGGTGGACAGCCCGGACGTAGTCACGGCCCGTCCAACCCCGAGGCCGGCAGCTAACCCAGGAGCGGCTGGCGTTGTCATCCGCAACCGCATCGATCCCAGCAACCATGGGTTCCTCCCGTAGCTTCGCCCTCCATTGCTGTGTGGAGGGAATCGTCCCTCCCATGGCAGAGAGCCGATCCATGAGCCCGCGTACTTCGTTCGACTGGAGAACTCGGCTCAGCAACTCGTCGGAGGTAAACTCCAGGGCCCGCACCAGCCTCGCCAGAAGCTGTTGTGGGATACTCGTCTGAGCTCCATCACGCCCAGGCCACCATCGCGGATACTGCCATGTATCGCGGAGTTGTTGGTATGGGTGGCTAAGTGCAGGTTCTTCTTTACCCACGCGCGGATCAGCTTATCCGCAGACTTGAGGATTTTGCCGTCCACGCGCGTGTTCTGAAGACTATAGAGAAGTTTGGGAATGACAAAGCCCCTAAGGATACCCAGCTTCTGGTCCGGCTTTAGCGGAGCCCTCGAAACGTTGCCGAGCCACGTCCCCAGATTTGGGAGTGAAGGTTTATTCACCCCGGTCGGACCGAAATTATGGCCGAGATATTTAAAAGTCTCCAACGTCGATACCGACGGGATTTTTGAACCGCTAATTGTGAAGAGCGGTCGCGAACACGGCACAGGCACCTTGTCGCCCCGTGCGGGTTTAGCCGACACGGAGCAGGACTTGCCCGCGTTCACCACCATTCCTCTTTTCGAGAGGAACGCGCTCACAGCATCAAGGATGACAGGGACATTGACCTCCTGGTCTTCCAGGATGACCAAGTCATCCGCAAACGCCATGATCGCGACTCTCTCAGAGCCGCAGATGGAACCCCCTCTGAACTCCGCGTTAACGGAGTCCAGAAGCTCGTCCACGACCATGCTGAACAAGAGTGGGCTGAGGGGGTCACCTTGCTTGACCCCTCTGGTGATTTTCAGCGGGCGTGTAAACTCGCCTCCGTTCCTGATGGACGTTGTGGAACCGGCAAGGCTGTCCCTAACGTACTCCACCATGCCCCTCATCGATGCCCATGCGGCGCATTGCACGCAAGATACTATTATGGCCTACGGAGTCGAACGCCTTTGACACATCCAGCGAAACGATGTTATATGCTTTGCCCGAGATTCTTCTGGATCGCATATAGTGATCCAGAATTAGGCAGTTCGCCTGAGTGCCATCGGCCTCCGTAAGAGCCGCGCTGGTTAGCGTTCAGCGCTATGGCATTACGTAGTCTACGATGTAAGACACGATGGAGGAGTCGCTGGGCTGCCGAGCCAATGGTGATCGGCCGCCAATTGGTGGCCCTCCTACGATCACCATTCTTAGGGACGAGTACCGTCCGCTGTGTTGCCCACGAAGCCGGGTGTACATTCCTGCCCAGCACGATCGGTAAAGACGATACTGAGCTTTAGGGGGCTCAGCTCTTTAACGGTTTGTACCGAGATCCCGTCGGGTCCCGGCGCGGAGTTTTGCTATTTCTGTTGAGCACTCGTTATATCGGTCTCGGTAATCGGGGTGAAAACTCCCGACGCGGTTTTAGGGTCTCGGATCGGATCTGCGTCCGGCAGAGACTCTCCCTCCAAAATACCGCCAAACAGCGCTTCGACCTCTTCCGTCGCGGGCAAGATAGGATCGTCATAAAGAGGCCTACCTGAAAGGACCACTTCCGCCAGGCGGGCGCGGTCCTTCCGGTATAGGTCCTGGGCCTTTTGTATGCTGAGGCTCTCTCACCCCTCCCGGTGTTCGTTTGGCCGTAGTTCTTTCCGGTCCGAGGACCGCGGTTATTTTGCCGCTTCCGGTTATCTGTGGTCTTACGTGGAAGGGAAGCCAGCCACTCGTCTAGATGACGAGCGAGATCCTGCTGGCTTCCCGTAAGAGCCAAATTGACAAGCCTGTGGTAGGTCAGTTCTTGGGGACCTAATTTGAATTTCTGCTCTATAAGAAAATCCCCTGAAGGACTCCGGAAGGAGGTTTTGTCCCTCAGGGACAGAGCTGTAGTCCACAGGCTCATCATGAGCACGCCCACTGCTCATCGACAACCGGGCGCGCTTAGGCCTTGTAGGGGGGACGATCGAGCCGGTGCGGTTTCCTGGCTGGGCTGCCAGGAAGGCCCTGCTATCGCTCCGTCGTCCGGCGTTAGTCTGGCGCGTTGGCGTGGAGGGCTTTTGGTGGTCGGCGCATCTTCCGCTAGACGCTTGCACCCGTCGGATTTCTCATTAGGGTGGTCGCGCTTCGCGGGTGGCGCAAGCCCGGGAGACATGGACGCCTGGAACCTTTTGCGGCCGCGAGCATCGCAGCCGGGCTCTGAGAGTCCTTGCGTCGCGGGAGGGCAGTACTTCCAGACTGCCGTTAAGAGAGTCATAGTTACTCCTGCCCTTTACCCGCGCTTGCTTGAATTTCTTCACGTTGACATTCAGAGCACTGGGCAGATATCACGTTTTTAAATCATGAAGACACTGACATAAAAGTGATTACTTTAAGAAAAATTAACAATCGATACATGACCATCTTGGAAGGTGACCCTAATACACATACAAATATATTAGAAAAAGGATCATTCTGCATAAGCTGGATGCTGGATTGTAGTCTATGATTACGTCAGGATCTATAGATGCTTTAAATGCGCAGGATATAATCATAAGGCAGCCGACTTCGAAAATAACTCATGTGTTAAGTGCGGTGAGAGTGGACACAAAAAAGAGGTCACAGTGAAACTTTAACATACATAAAGTGTATTGAGGCCATTCAAAAACTGATACTAGAAATAGACATCAATCATTCACCTTTCGACGATAAAAATTGTGTAGTAGTACAGAAAAAGATAACTACCGAAAAACAGAAAATTTGCTGCGAAAGAAAGGAGCAATTATCAAAACAGCCATTGTGTAAAACTTTAAACATTTGTCATTAAAATGTGCAGTGCGTATGTAATAAGGTAGACTTGGTAGAAGATTTCTTGTTTCAGAATAAAATTGACATCTATTGTGGGTCTGAACATTGGTTGTTAAAAATCAAACTGACTTGAGGGGTATAGTTTGGTTAGTATTTTCTCCAGAAAATTGTACAAAAATGTGGTGTGGTGTAGCAATGTTTTGTAAATATAATTTAATTCAAAACATAAAAGAAATAAAAGTAATTGAATTGGAAAGAAATGAAAAGAGTTGCCTTTTTCTCACAAATCCTTTATTTATGACTTGCTACCGGTTTCGGTCACTAAATGACCATCATCAGGCAACAAAAGTTACAATAGGCTACAATCAAAATTCAAAATTAGTGCATGTGATCTCTCTATTTTTAGAAATTGTTACATGTAGTATTTATGCATGGTTTAAAGCTTATTTTTACATTTTATTTATTTGTTAAGAAGAAAAAGCATTATTTATTTTTTTAATAAGAAAACATATTTTAGTTTACTTGGTTATTAGGGTTAAGAAATATTTGTTTTACTTACATTATTACTTTAATTTTGATTATCGATGTTATGTCATAATTCATCTAGTGGATGTATCAGTTTTTGTCTTCTTTTCTATTCTGTTGATTAACTTTCCCAATCTAGTTTTTCTTTGTTTGTTGCAGATAGATTAATCAATTAATTATTTGATTTTTGTGATAGTGCTAATTAGATTTTCTTTTTTAAAAAACAATTTAACATTTATACAACATTTACTGTAGACAATGGACTCACAAACATGTCGAAAATCGTAGTAAGTGAAATTATTAAAAACATTTGATAATTCTAGTAAATAAGTCCGAAAAAAAATCTTTATTTTTATAAGCTAATTTTTCTCCCTTTGTATATTGTTAGTGCCCTCTATTTTTAAATTCGCTAACTAACTGTACAAAATCTATACTAACCTATTCATCCTTTAGGAATCTACATCTAAATCTATTTTATTTAGTTACAATTTTAGTCATTAAAGGCGCTTCAGAAGAAAACTTCGTAAATCGGGTTGTGGTTGGTTTCAATTTGTGCATTTAAAATATTTCCGTTAGATTCTTTATGATGTCTTAAAATTTCTAAATATTCTAAATTAACTAAATAGTACATTTACCTGCTAGATGTAGTGCTTTAAAGTTTTGTTCTATAATAAATTCATGGTTGTACTCTCTTAAATGGTCAGCAAAATGTGTATTATTTACTGTATCAGGTCTTATAGCTCTACCATGTTCATTACATCGGGTTTTGAAATTCCGGTAAGTACGTCCTATATAAAATTTATTACATGTGTTACATGATGTTAGTTTATATACTCCTTTTTGTTCCAAGATATTTAACTTGTCCTTGTTATTTATTAAATGTTTGCTAATAGTTTTACTACTACGAAACGAAACTGTGAAATTTTGTTTGAAAATATTTGCAATTTTATAACTTACTCCGTTTATAAAGCTAATAGAAATGCATTTTTTTGTTGTTGTTTATTTCGGTTTGCATGTTGTTCGAATTGTTTAAGTTGTTGTTAGTATATGTTTGTTGTTGGATTATTTTATTCTGTTTTTGAATCAGCATTTTATTTATTAGTTGTGTTTCGTAGTTGTTGTCTATAGCTATCTGTTTGATGGTGTTCAGTTCTTTTTGAAAGTCTAGTTTATTAAGTGGTACTTTAATTAACCTGTCTAAGTAAGAATTGAAAGCTGCTAGTTTATGTGAATATGTGTGTTGTGATAAATTATCTATTACTGTTCCTGTATGTGTTGGTTTTCTAAATATTTCAAATTCAATTTTGTTGTTGTTTATCGAACAATTTGAACAATTTTCTCTTCTTGACGATTATTTGTCCACCTGCTTTGTTTTGGAGAAAAAAACTTGTAGGGTTTATATTTGTTAAGATATTTCCTTTAGATATTTTTTCTTGTCGATAAATTCGACGATTTCAGTGATCGATCAGCCCACAACGAATATTCTCATTGATTCATTTGTGGCCCTGATAAGGGCCGATTTTCGGTATCCGCCGCCCACGGTTATTGCCGCCGCCGACGACGAACGACTCCTCGGCCACCGCGGCCACCCTGGAGTAGTCCTCAGGAAGGCCCACGCCACGGCGGAGCTGACGCAGATAGCCTTCGGCGCGCTGCGCATCCGCTCGGTCCTGTCGAACGACTCTCAATAAGATGTCCACAGACCTCGCAATTCGTTCGACGGACCGAATAACTCGCCTCAACAACACCGTCGTCATCCCAGGCCTCCGACGGGGCCGCGGCTCCGGCGACCGCGGCGTATCCGATTCTGTCGCCAACGGCGACTGCGGCATCTGCGGCGCGTCCTCCACCGTGGGCGACGACGACGGCACCCACGACCTCTCGACGGAGGCAGACATCTCGACGATGTTGGAGGAATTCGACGCCTCCAACTGCCCGTCCTCGACGTCGAATTCTTCCATCATCGCCACTCTCTCCTCCGCCGCCAGGACATATTCGTCGTTCATTTCGGTGAAACTACTGTATACTGTATACTAACAACAAATGCGAACAACGACAAAGTGTGAACCGTCCACCGCGATGCACCCGCTTTTATTCTTCCCGCAACCCCTGGAGCCGTCCGCAACGAACGGCGATTGGTCGATCCTTTTCGTTAAGCGCAATGGGCGGAGCTTCCCAGAGCAGTGTGAAAAGTTATAAAAGCCCTACACGTCGGCGACAGCAGAGCGCTCAATATTCGGACCGTCCTTTTTTCGTTGGGGTAACCCCTTTGAAATTTCGCTCCGTTTATGAATTTCTACATGACCTAACGAAATCGGAACCACGAGCATCGACAATTTTTCCCTCGGCCACCGAATCGTTTTTTTAACTATTTGTGTTTTTTCCTCTTCGTTCTTTTCACTGACGTCTCGGGACCGCCTACCTTTCCGTCGTTTTCCCATTGACTTTTGCAAAATTTCGCGTTCCCTTTGACCCAATTTCTGCAAAAACAGTGAAAATAGGACAGAGAAAAAAGCCCCTCCTTTCTGTTTGATTTTAGGGTTATTAGTTTACTCTTCCCTCTTCCTTTTTTTTGCTTTTTCAGCAACTTTTTGGAATTTCCAAACACTGTCTCTGAAAAAAAGAAAAGTTGTGTAACCTTTTCGACGCTATTCTTGGTTTCTCGCATTTCTTATGTGCAGCTAAGAGAATGTATTCGATAGAGAATGCAAACGTAAATTTTTGAATTTGAATCGCAAAGTTTGTTTTGATCTAGAGAATTTTCCGACGCTGCTAATTTCACTCTTCTGTTGCGATGCAATTTTTTCCAAATGTCTCGTAAACTCTGTAGTTTTTTTTTTACTGTCACATTTTACAAAATGAATAATTTGCTTTGAAAATTCTATACGAATTCCACCGTATTCTTCGAACAATTTGAACAATTTTCTCTTCTCGACGCTTATTTGTCCACCTGCTTTGTTTCGGAGAAAAAACTTGTGGGCTTTATATTTATTATGAAATTTTTTTCATGTCGATGAATTGGACGATTTCGGTGATCGATCGGCCCACAACGAATGCTCTAATTGATTCATTCGTGGCCCTGATAAGGGCCGATTTTTACGATGTTCATCGCCGCCGCCGGCGAAAGCCTCCACGGCCACCGAGACCCTGTGGCCGCCCTGGCGAGAGCGGAAGCGGCGGCTGAGTGGTGCGTATCCGGCACGGTTCCACACCGCTTGCAAATTAAACACAATGACTCCCAGAGTCTCCTGGATCTGTTCAGCGGTTAGCACCAACCGCTCTAGCTGCTCCGCCGTCTGGGGCCTCTCCCGCCGACGACGCTGCGGCTGCGGCGTGTCCCTCCCCGCGGGCGACGGCAACGACGCAGGCGACGACGACGTGGACATCCAGGCGATGTTGGAGGCATTCGACGCCTCCGGCTGGCCGTCGTCCTCGACGTCGAAGTCTTCCAACATCGCCCGTATCTCCTCCGCCGACATTTCGTATGCGTTGTTTTCGTCGTTCATGGTTGATTTAAACAACATAAACGACAAAGTATGAACCGTCGACCGCAGTGCACCCGGTTTTATGCGTTCCACTACCGCTGGAGCCGTCCTTGACGAACGGCGATTGGTCGATCCTTCTCCGTAAAGCGCAATAGGCGGAGCTTCCCAGAGCGGTGTAGAAAGTTATAAAAGCCCTACGTCGGCGACAGCAGAGCGCTCAATATTCGGACCGTCCTTTTTCCTTGGGGTAACCACTTCGAAATTTCTCTCCGTTTATGCATTTCTACTTAACCGAACCCCGAACTTCGACAATTTTTCCCTTAGCCACCGATTTTATTTTTCGAGTTGTGTTTTTTCCTCTCCGTTTTTTCCATTGATGTCTCGAGACCGCCTACCTTTCCGTCGTTGTCCTATTGACTTGTTCGAATTTTCGTCATTGATAAACCTACACACCGAGCAAATTCTGTCACCGCTCAACGGTGGGGAAAACATTTTATAACCACCTTTTGGTATCCACCAAATTGAATTAAACACTGCACGCCAATTCCACAGTTTTCTTCGAACTATTTGATTCGCGTTACACGTCCTTTTCAGGACTAACATATTCTTTCAACTGCAATTCGTTTTCGCAATGTCTTGGATGTCCTGTAACGTAATTTGATTTTCAGCATTTTAGTTTACGGCCTTTCCTTTTTTTTTTGCTTTTTCAGCAACTTTTTGGAATTTCCAAACACTTTATTTGCAAATTGAAAAGTTGTGTTGACTTTTCGCCGCTATTCTTGGTTTCTCGCAATTCTTCTGTGCAGCGAAGCGTTACAGAATTATATTTCAATGTTTTTTTGGCTATTCTATATTCTTTTTCACTGAAAAGAAATATCACAATATTTTTTTCAACGAACCCTCATAACATGGTTGTTCCTTTTTTGTTTGTCGGGTCAACCCGTATTCTTTGTCTTTCGGAGACGATACTTTCGCAATTCCTAATCCTCGTATCGATCCTGCCAGTTCTCCAGAAAGAAAAAATCCGTAGCATTCTGTTTTCGGTCCGTCCGTTTTTACTTGGGGTAAATTTTCGTCGGTTTTATTTTTCTCCATTCAACAATCAGAGGAGATACTAATTACAAAGCGCTATGGGCGGAGCTTCCCTGTACGGTGTGGAGAGTTATAAAAACCCTACGTCTGTCTCCGGGACAGCTGGCACGCCCCCTGAGGCGGGGCGTGAACGGCGGCGTCGTCGGAGGGCGCGTCGGCCGGAGGGTGCTCGGGGCCGAGCGCGTCCCTGCGCTCCTTGCGGCGTCCGGCTCGGCGGGAGCGCCATCGCCGCCGTCGTCTCCTGCGGCCGTCGTCGGCTCGGTAATGGTGATGGTGGTGTCCTCGAGCGGCGCGCCTGCCGCGCGGCTCAAATAAGAAATCAGAGCGGGCGTCGTCCCGGCCACGGTCGACCGGGAGCTCGAGTCGCTCGCGCTCTCCTCGCGTACCAAGTAGGGGTCGACTCGGAACTCGTTCATGCTGATAAAGATTCGGGTTTGACACAGAAAGGGTCCCTCGCCAAAGGTTAGACCAAAATCGGTAAAAGTTTAAATTAAAATTCGTCTCCGCCGACGAGTGCTGGACACGAGGTTTAAAGAGCGATATGCCGCTATAAAATAAGGAATGTTCGGCAGGTCAAGACTCGGAATGTTTAAAGGCGGATAGATTATTATGCCAGCATTAAGCGGGAGCTGTCGGCTGTGCGCGGCACTAATGTCTAAAGGTTTTTAATTGTTTTAAGCACCACACAGCACAACCCTCTCCCCGTGCAAGTGCCTGATGGGCAAAAGGAGGTATCGGGCGGCGGCCGACGGCGAAGCGGGCTAGGGAAAGTCACACACGGCCTGGCACGACCGGACCGCGTGTCGACCGCTGCCTTATACAAGGTAAATAAAATGTTTACTTACCCCCTTTTTGCTGTTGACGATCTCGCAGGCACTTTTGTTTAGCACTAGGAGGGAGGAGGGTGAAATAAAGCTACGACGATATTGTTATTTATTGTTGCAGCCCACACGCTTTGAAAAAAGCGGGACTGTCGGCTGCGGCGGCTGGTTGGTCGTCCTTCTGTGGGGCTGGCGATGATCTCGTAGAAGGGTAGGAATGGGGAAGGCGTTAAGTGATTTAACGTTTGACTCTACACCATATATTACGAAAGACGGAAATAAATCACACTGGTGAACTTATAACTAACCCGAATCTAACTATAGTGGATATAATTAGCCCGGTGATGATTAGCACTGTTGATTTAGGAACGCGAGTGTAAGTTGGGAACTTACATCGGAAACTAATTATCGGATGAACTGAAGACTATCTGAGCTGATTACCTAAAAAAGTGGCGGTATTTATAGCCGGTGGTTGTTAATTTTACGGCGCGTGGCAACGCGTCACCGACAGATTCGGCGCTACCATTGGCCGGCGATCTCGCCGGCGGCCTTGGCGGCACGTGTCGGCGTTTTACCGCCCGCCGATTGGTCGGCGGTCGGCGTCGCATCGTTGTTAAAACTGCCACGGGCAACTCGCGCTTCTCATTAGAGAGGCGGAGCCGCCCGTGACACGTCGCCGACGGGGAGAGCGCTCATTTTTCGGACCGTCCTTCTTTCCTTGGGGTAACCACTATCGACGCCTCGGCCTCGCCGTTTGATCCCGGCAAAACGCTGGATGTAATTCAATTTTTTCCAAATGTCCTGTGAACTCTGTAGATTGTTTTTAACCGTCACATTTTGCATTTTTAACAAATTTGCTTTCAAAATTCTAAGTTTTCTCTTCTTGACCATATTTTGTACACCTCCTTTGTTTTGATGAAAACCTATTTTTTTGGATCCAAACGTATGTCTGTCGCATAGATGGAATTTCTGCAAAGACAGTGAAAATTGCAAAGAAAAAAACAAACCACTCCGTTCGGACACGTTTCCACATTTCTCCAACTGAATCGTATTCGATTGGGAATGTAAACTTAAATTTTGTGAACCACAAAATTTGGTTAGACGAAGAGAATTATCAATAGACAATTTTTCCCTTAGCCACCGAATTGTTTTTTTAACGATTTATGTTTTTCCTCTCCGTTTTTTACACTAAAGTCTCGAGACCGCGTACCTTTCCGTCGTTGTGGTATTGACTTGTTCGATTTTTTGTCTTACATAAACCTACACGCCGAGCAAATTATGTCACCGCTCACCGGTAAAACGTATATTTTGTGAACCACAAAATTTGGTTAGACGAAGCGAATAATCCAAAGTTCTTAATTTCACTATTCTGATGCAATTCTATTTTTTCCAAATGTCTTGTAAACTGTAGTTTTTTTTAAACCGTCACATTTTGCAAAACCAACATTTTTGCTTCGAAAATTCTAAAAGAATTCCACCGTATTCTTGGAAAAATGTCAATAATTTTTCTCTTCTCGACAATTCTTTGTGCACCTAATTTGTTTTGGAGAAAAAAGTTATACGGTTGATTTTTGTTAAGATATTTCTATTATCTTTTCTCGAACACTTTGGATTTTCCGCAGTTGCGTTTTTTTTCCTTTTCCTGTCGCTTTTTTGTGAAAATCCATTGTTTTCCAGGAAAAAATTACCCCAAGTGAATATTCGATTTCGAAATTCGAAACGCTCCAATGAGATTTTCTCTGCCACGCCTCTAAGTAGACGATATCGCTCTCCTCGAATTTCGCTACCGGTCCGACCCTGTAGCTCCGCCCCACACCGTCGGGGGCGAAAACGCCAGAGGACTTTTTCACATCGACCCTGAAGGGGTCGAGGTTAGTCCCAAGGTGACACTCAGTTATTCACAGGGACTTTTGGACGGGATTTGGGACCCATGTGCACATGATGTATGGGTGCACTCTAGTGAGCTGCTACGGCAAGGCCCAGGCCCGACGCATGAAAGCGGCATGGATCGTCGAGCCCCACTTCAAGGAGGAGTGGACACAGCTGGACTTTCAGCTGCGGTGTCAGTTCCAACTCCTTCTCGGTGGACTTGTTACAGCGGTGCCAGATTCCTCTGGCACCCACTATTACCGGCTGGTAGACGATACCACGCTCGGGCCAGCGCCTTGCCGCATCCTCCCGGAACTTGGGACAGTTGTAAACCGCCTCCTTTCGCTGCCATGAGGCAGCCAGGCCGTCCCGCCCCTCCCACGCCACCTGGACATCGCAGACCACCGTCGTGCGGCTGTTGGTCTTGTGCACGACGATGTCTGGTTTAAAGAGTTCGCTGTCGGGGTGGCGTACGTGCGGCTCGTCCTCCACGTGCCACTTCTTGCGCCGGCATTCGGCAATAATTTTGCCGGCGATCTTGTTATGCCGTTTAACCTCTCCCCATGGGAGAGGTGGCATCTCTGCAGCACGTGGTAGATGGTATCCGCAACCCCCACGGCAGGCCCTTTGATCAGGGGGTTTGAAGGATGCTCCCTGGTAGGTAAGTTTCCTGTCCGGAGATGGACGGCCCGGACATAGTCACGGTCCGACCATCCCCGAGGCCGGCTACTCACCCACGACCGACTAGCGCTGTCATCCGCAGCAGCCTCAACCCCGCAGACCATAGGCTGCTCCCGGAGCATTACCCTCCACTGTTGGGCGGCAGGGATTGCCCCACCCATGACCGTAAGCCGATACATATTTGCGCGAGTTTCCTCGGTCTGTAGGACTCTGTTCAACAACGCGTCGGAGGTATTCTCCAGCGCCCGTACGAGCCTCGCCAGAAGCTGTTGCGGGATATTCCTGTAGAGCTCCATCACCCCCAGGCCGCCATCGCGGATACTTGCGTGTATCACCGCTTTGTTGGTATTGGCGGCCAGGTGCATATTCTTCCGAACCCACGCGCGGATGAGTCTATCCCCATTTTTGAGGATCTTCGCATCCACGCGCGTGTTTTGGAGACCATACAGCACCTTAGGGATGATGAAGCCCCTCAGGATTCCCAACTTCTGGTCCGGCTTCAGCGGGGCCTTTGACGCGTTGTCCAACCAAGTCCCCAGATTGGGGAGTGAAGGCTTGTTCACTCCGGTTGGTCCGAAGTTGTGGCCTAAGTATTTAAATGACTCTAACGTCGAGACGGACGGGATCTTGGTGCCTCCAATTGCGAAGAGAGGTCGCGAACACGGAACAGGTACCTTACCGCCCCGCCCGGGCTTGGCCGAGACGGAGCAGGACGTGCCCGCGTTCACAACCATCCCCCGCTTCGAGGGGAAGTCACTCACGGCATCGAGGATGATCGGGACATTAAGCTCCTAGTCTTCCAGGATCACCAGATCATCTGCGAATGCCATGAGCGCCACCCTTTCGGAGCCGCAGATGGTACCCCCTCGAAACTCCGCGTTAACGGAGTCTAGCAATTCGTCCACCACCATGCTGAACAGTACCGGGCTCAGGGGATCGCCTTGCTTAACGCCCCTGCTTATGTTGAGCGGACGCGTGTACTCCTTCCCGTTGCGGATCGCACCACACCCTCCTCCACGCCCATGCGTCGCAACGCGCGCAAGATGCTATGGTGGCTCACGGAATCGAAGGCTTTCGACACATCCAGCGAAACGATGTTATATTGGGCGCATTCAGGGACGCTCAGCCGCTGACCGCTATGTGTCAGTAGTTAGCCTTTTCTGACAGTCAGCGGCTTAACACTCCTGAATCCTTTGCAAAGATCTAGAAAACGTAATATGTTCTATGTCATAGATAAGTTTCATGAATCATGGATTCCTAATTTCCTGCCATATTCTGTGCTTAAAGACACTTAAAGGACAAAGGTTCGTTTTCTTTTCCATAACTTTTGTTTAAAAACAAGCAATATTTTCTTTTCTATAACTTCTGTTTAAGAGTAGGTTAAAATTCAGTTGCTCACAGCACAGATAAAACGATAGAGATAATCATGATATAATTATTGTCCAGTCAGCATCTCAACTATACTATTTTAGGCTTAGTAAATTGTTCAGCAGCTGAGATCAAAAAAGTGTCAGCCACGTCCATTCAGGGGAGTAGCTAAGTTAGCTGCTCAGCCGCTGAGCGTCCCTGAATCCGCCCATTGTTTGCCTGCTGCTTTTCTGGACCGCATCTTTTTTTTTAATGCCAAGAGTGGCACATGTACCGACGGCCCTGAAGGGGCCGAGTTTAGTCCCAATGGTGCACTCAGTAAATGCACAGATATTGGGACGCGTGTTCAGGACCCAGCGCGCTAGTTCGAAAGGCGCGTTGAGTTAGCTGTCTACGGCGAAGCCCAAGCCCGACGCATAAACGCGGCATGTAATGTTGACCTCCACTTCAAGGATCAGTGGACACAGCTGGACTTCAACTGTGGTGTCAACTCCAACTCATCCTCAGTGGGTTTATTACAGCGAGGCCAGATTCCTCTAGCCCCGACTATAATCGGCCGATAGATTATGTTACGCTCGGGCCACCGCTCCGCCGCAGCCGCATAGACGGCCTCTTTCCGGCGAAAAGCGTGCCGTCTTGGTGGCGGACATGTGGCTCATCCTCCACCTGCCACTTTTTACGCCGGCATTCGGCGATGATTTTGCCGGCGATTTCATTTCAGGACCGGCAACCTTCCCACCAGGGGGGCATCCATCTAATCCCCCTGAGCAGAAGGCGTGTCGTGGCGGATGCGGAGTAGTGGAGTCCATCTGCCACGTATTACAGAAGCGCCACCTCTCACACGGTGAGAGAGTCAAACGGCACAACGAAATCGCCGTCAAAATCATCGCCGAATGCCGGCGTAAAAAGTGGCAGGTGGAGGATGAGCCACATGTCCGCCACCAAGACGGCACGCTCTTCAAGCCGGATATCGTCGTGCATAAAACTGCAGCCAGCACGATGGTAGTCTGTGATGTCCAGATGGCGTGGGAGGGGCGGGACGGCCTAGCTGCTTCATGGCAGAGGAAGGAGGCCGTCTACAACTGCCCAAAGTTCAGGGAGGCTGCGGCGGAGCGATGGCCCGAGCGTAACATAATCTATCGGCCGATTATAGTCGGGGCTAGAGGTATCTGGCCTCGCTATAATAAACCCACTGAGGATGAGTTGGAGTTGACACAACAGTTGAAGTCCAGCTGTGTCCACTCATCCTTGAGGTGGGGGTCAACATTACATGCCGCGTTTATGCGTCGGGCTTGGGCTTCGCCGTAGACAGCTAACTCAACGCGCCTTTCGAACTAGCGCGCTGGGTCCTGAACACGCATCCCAATATCTGCGCACTACTAAGCGACACCATTGGGACTAACCTCGGTCCCTTCAGGGCCGTGGGTACATGTCCGCTTTTGGCATTTAAAAAAAAAGTGCTGATATCTGGCGACATTTACGAGCGCTCACTGCGATCACTGTGTGTCTCGGTGTTCGTTCGGAATCTGTCCTTTTTAGGACAATCGTTGGATATCACAGAACGGTTCTCCCGCCTGTAGCCCCACGTCCACGTCGTGAGAGTCGGTAAAGTTGGTAGGGTCTTATTCGTAAGCTCGACTAACGGCTAACGGGGCATGGAGAGGCCTCCGAAGCAGAACATCAAGGGAGGCGCGACGAGACGACCAACATCATCGTCCGATCGCAAAACTGCCCTACCCAAAATAGGCAGTAAGAACAGTAGAGGGACAGGGGAATCTTGTCCCGCGGTACCCCCGGACATCCACCGGGGCAACCTCCTCCGCATTGACATGCAGAGATTGCGGGCTCGTGTTCACGACCCAATCTAAATTGAACTCCCATGTTAGCCGGAGAGAAAGCGGCGACAGGGACAAGTGCCAATTCTGCGCCATGCGCTTCAACTCCTATGCGCCCGTCAGGCAGCACGAGAGGTGGGCGCATCCCGAAAAGTACGACAAGGTACTGGAGGCACTCAGACCGAAACCCGAGTCGGAACTCTTTGAGGTCATGGCTCGGGTGGAGGCCTCCAGCTTAAACGGCGTCTTCTCTAAGAAGATGGCCGCCGCAACGGGCTTGACCGAACATCAGGTCAGGCACAGGCGGGAAAAACCAATTTCCAAGAAATACCTCGAGCGGGCGAGAACCGAACTCAAGAAGTCCGCTCGGGGGTTATTTTCTTCCACGAATGCTGGGGAGAAGACCGCCCCAAACCCACCCGTCGACTCTTCGGATGTGAACCCACCCTCCCAACCTGCTAAAGACGGACTAGCCGCACCAGACAACGCGGCGGCATCTTGTTCCGATGTCGAAGCAGGACCTCCGCGTACTTGGGCGGAGGTGGCGTCTTCCGGAGACTGCCTACGGCTGTCTGGAAGTGCTGCCCCTCCCGCAACGCAAGGACTCACAGAGCCCGGCTGCGATGCTCGCGGCCGCAAACAGTTCCAGGAGTCCATGTCTCCCGGGCTTGCGCCACCCGCGAAGCGCGACCACCCTAAGGAGAAATCCGACGGGTGCAAGCGTCCAGCGGAAGATGCGCCGACCATCAAAAGCCCTCCACGCCAGCGCGCTAGGCTGACACCGAATGACGGAGCGATAGCGGGGCCTTCCTGGCAACCCAGCCAGAAAACCGCACCGGCTCGATCGTCCCCCCTACAAGGCCTAAGCGCGCCCGGTTGTCGATGAGCAGTGGGCGTGCTCATGATGAGCCTGTGGACTACAGCTCTGTCCCTGAAGGACAAAACCTCCTTCCGGAGTCCTTCAGGGATTTCCTTATAGAGCAAAAATTCAAGCTTGGTCCACAAGAACAGACCTACCACAGGCTTGTCAACTTGGCTTTTACGGGAGGCCAGCAGGATCTCCCTGATCATCTTGGCTGGCTTCCCTTTCACGTAAGACCACTGACAATCGGACGCGACAAAATAACCGCGGTCCTCGGACCGGGAAAAACTATGGCCAGACCAACACCGGGAGGGGTGAGAGAGCCTCAGCCTACAAAAAGGCCCAGGACCTATACCGGAAGGGCCGCGCTCGGTTGGCGGAGGTGGTCCTTTCGGGTAGGCCCTATACGACGACCCTATCTTGCCCGCGACGGAAGAAGTCGAAACGCTGTTCGGCGGTATTGTAGAGGGAGAGTCTCCGCCGGATGCAGATCCGATCCGAGACCCAAAAAACCGCGTCGGGAGTTTTCACCCCGATCACTGAGACCGAAATAACGAGTGCTACACAGAAATGGCAGAACTCCGCGCCGGGACTCGACGGGATCTCGGTGCAGACCGTTAAAGAGCTGAGCCCCCTAAAGCTTTGCATCGTATTCACGATTGTGCTGGGCAGGAATGTACACACGACTTCGTGGACGAAACAGCGGACGGGTGCTCGTCCCTAAGACTGGTGATGGCAGGAGGGCTACCAACTGGCGGCCGATCACCATAAGCTCGGCTGCCCAGCGTCTCCTTCACCGTATCTTACATCGCAGATTACGAAACGCCATAGCGCTGAATGCCAACAGCGCGGCTTTACGGAGGCCGATGGCACCCTGGCGAACTGCCTAACCCTGGACCACTATATGCGGTCCAGAAGAACTTCAGGCAAAGAATACAACATCGTGTCGCTGAACGTGTCAAAGGCATTTGACTCCGTAGGCCATAATAGTATCTTGCGTGCAATTTGCCGCATGGGCGTCAATGAGGGCATGGTGGAGTACGTCAGGGACAGCCTTGCCGGTTCCACAACGTCCATCAGGAACGGGGTGAGTTTACATGCCCGCTGAAAATCACCAGAGGGGTCAAGCAAGGTGACCCCTCAGTCCACTCCTGTTCAGCATGGTCGTGGACGAGCTTCTGGACTCCGTTAACGCGGAGTTCAGAGGGGGTACCATCTGCGGCTCTGAGAGAGTCGCGATCATGGCATTTGCGGATGACTTGGTCATCCTGGAAGACCAGGAGGTCAATGTCCCGGTCATCCTCGATGCTGTGAGCGCGTTCCTCTCGAAAAAGGGATGGTGGTGAACGCGGGCAAGTCCTGCTCCGTATCGGCCAAACCCGGACGGGGCGATAAGGTACCTGTACCGTGTTCGCGTCCGCTCTTTACAATGAACGGATCAAAACTCCCGTCGGTATCGACGCTGGAGTCATTCAAATATCTAGGCCATAATTTCGGTCCGACCGGGGTGAATAAACCTTCACTCCCAAATCTGGGGACGTGGCTCGGCAACGTTTCGAGGGCTCCGCTAAAGCCGGACCAGAAGCTGGGTATCCTTAGGGGCTTTGTCATTCCCAAACTTTTATACGGTCTTCAAAACACGCGCGTGGACGGCAAAATCCTCAAGTCTGCGGATAAGCTGATCCGCGCGTGGGGGAAGAAGAACCTCCACTTAGCCATCCACACGAACAACTCTGCGATACATGCTAGTATCCGCGATGGTGGCTTGGGCGTAATGGAGCTCCTTACGAGTATCCCACAATAGCTTCTGGCGAGGTTGGTGCGGGACAGAGCTGTAATCCACAGGCTCATCATGAGCACGCTCACTGCTCATCGACAACCGGGCGCGCTCAGGTCTTGTAGGGGGGGACGATCGAGCCGGTGCGGTTTCCTGGCTAGGCTGCCAGGGAAGGCCCTGCTGTCGCTCCGTCGTTCGGCGTTAGTCTAGCGCGTTGGCGTGGAGGGCTTTTGTTGGTCGGCGCCTCCTCCGCTGGACGTTTGCACCCGTCGGATTTCTCCTTGGGGTGGTCGCTCTTCGCGGGTGGCGCAGGCCCGGGAGACATGGACTCCTGGAACCCTTTGCGGCCGCGAGCATCGCAGCCGGGCTCTGTGAGTCCTTGCGTTGCGGGAGGGGCAGCACTTCCAGACAGCCCTAGGCAGTCTCCGGAAGCCGCCACCTCCGCCCAAGTCCGCGGAGGTCCTGCTTCGACATCGGAACAAGATGCCGCCGCGTTGTCTGGTGCGGTAAGTCTATCATTAGCAGGCTGGGAGGGTGGGCGCACATCCGAAGAGTCGACGGGTGGGCTTGACACAGGCGGGTTTGGGGCGGTCTTCTCCCAGCTTTGGTGGAAGAAAATAACCGCCGAGCGGACTTCTTGAGTTCGGTTCTCGCCCGCTCGAGGCGTTTCTTATAAATTGGCTTTTCCCGTCTGTGCCTGACCTGATGTTTGGTCAAGCCCGTTGCGGCGGCCATCTTCTTGAAGAAGACGCCGTTTAAACTGGAGGCCTCCACCCGAGCCATCATCTCAAAGAGTTCCGACTCGGGTTTCGGTCTGAGTACCTCCAGTACCTTGTCGTACTTTTCGGGATGCGCCCTCCTCTCGTGCTGCCTGACAAATGCATACGAGTTAAAGCGCATAGCGCAGAATTGGCACTTGTCCCTGTCGCCGCATTCTCTCCGGCTAACATGGGAGTTCAATTTGGATTGGGTCGTGAACACGAGCCCGCAATCTCTGCATGTCAATGCGGAGGAGGTTTCCCTGGTGGCTGTCTGGGGTACCGCGGGACGAGATTCTCCCTGTCCCTCCGCTGTTCTTACGGCCACTTTTTAGCGGGGCAGTTTTGCGATCGGACGATGATGTTGGTCGTCTCGTCGCGCCTCCCTTAATGTTCTGCTTAGGAGGCCTCTCCATGCCCCGTTAGCCGTTAGTCGAGCTTACGAATAAGACCCTACCAACGTTACCGACTCTCACGACGTGGACGTGGGGCTACGGGCTGGAGAACCGTTCTGTGATATCCAATGATTGTCCTAAAAAGGACAGATTCCGAACGTCACCCAAGAACACCTAGACACACAGTGGTCGCAGTGA
This sequence comes from Aromia moschata, assembly GCA_029963805.1. NCBI lineage: Eukaryota > Metazoa > Arthropoda > Insecta > Coleoptera > Cerambycidae > Aromia > Aromia moschata. The sequence goes on from JAPWTK010000118.1 coordinate 487,804, forward strand.
GCGCTCGTAAATCTCGCCAGATATCAGCACGGGACTGAAGGGGCGTGGGTTGTCGAGACTCCCAGTAGTAAAAATAGTGTTAAAAAGCGTAGTGGCGGAGGGACAACGTTCACGTGGCGTGTTAGGCTGTTGGTGTTGCCTGGATCGAGGTGAACTGCCTACCGCGCGGCCCAGGCCCGTCTCATGAAGACGGCATGAAATGTAGACCCCCACTTCAAGGAGGAGTGGACACAGCTGGCCTTCAGCTGTGGTGTCAGCTCCAACTCCTCCTCGGTGGGTTTGTTGTATCGGGGCCAGACCACAACTGGCCGAAAGATGAACTTCCGGTCGGGCCAGCGTCGCGCGGCGGCCTCCCGAAACTTGTGGCAGTTATAGACAGCCTCTTTCCGCTGCCATGAAGCAGCCAGGCCGTCTCGCCCCTCCCACGCCACTTCAACATCGCAAACGATCGTCGTTTTATCGGGTTTGTGAACGACGATGTCCGGTTTATAGAGCGTGCCATCGGGGTGGCGAACGTGCGGTTCGTCCTCCACCTGCCACTTTTTACGCCGGCACTCGGCTGCAATTTTGCCGGCGATTTCATTGTGCCGCTTAATCCTCTCTCCATGAGAGAGGTGGCACCGTTGCAACACATGGCAGATGGTCTCCCCGACGTCGCAACCTCCACGGCACGCCCTTTGCTCTGGGGATTGGACGGATGCCCCCTGATGGGCAAGTTGCCCGTCCTAAGGTGGACGGCACGGACATAGTTCCTGCCCGTCCAACCTCGGGGACGACAGCTCACCCACGAGCGACTTGCGTTGTCTTCCGCAGCCGCTTCGATCCCAGAGACCAGTGGTTGCTCTCTGAGTTTCTCTCTCCACTGTTGAGCTGGGGGGATTGTCCCCCCCATGGCGGTGAGCCGGTCCATAATCCTCCGAGTCGCGTCAGTTTGGAGAACCTGACTCACTCGGCAACGGGTCGTTGGAATGCTCCAGGGCCCGCGTTAATCTCGCCAAAAGCTGTTGGGGAATGTTTGAGTAAAGTTCCGTCACCCCCAAGCCTCCATCGCGTATACTCGCGTATAGCGCTGCGTTGTTGGTATGGATTTCTAGATGAAGGTTCTTCTTCACCCACGCGCGGATGAGTTTATCCCCGTCCTTGAGGATCTTCCCATCCACGCGTGTGTTTTGAAGACCGTAGAGCAGCTTAGGGATGACGAAACCTCTCAGAATTCCCCAGCATTTGGTCTGGCTTGAGCGGGGCCCTGGACACGTTACCGAGCCAAGTTGCCAGATTAGGGAGCGATGGTTTGTCGACCCCGGTCGGGCCGAAGTTGTGGCCGAGGTAGCGGAATGACTCTAGCGTCGAGACGGCAGGGATTTTGGATCCATTGATTGCGAACACGGGACAGGCACCTTATCGCCCCGCCCAGGCTTGGCTGAGACGGCGCAGGACTTGCCCGCGTTCACGACCATTCCGCATTTGGAAAGGAAAGCACTCACGGCGTCCAGGACGATCGGAACGTTCAGTTCCTGGTCCTCAAGGACGACCAGATCGTCCGCGAACGCCATGAGCGCCACCCTCTCGGAGCCACAGATGTTTCCCCCTACAAATTGGGTATTGATGGTGTCCAGTAGCTCGTCCATGACCAAACTGAACAGCAACGGGCTGAGGGGGTCACCTTGCTTGACCCCCCTTGAGATGGTCAATTCGCGCGTGAACTCGCTCCCGTTCCGGATCGTTGTAGTTGACCCGGCGAGGCTGTCCCTCACGTACTCCACCATCCCCTCCTCAATCCCCATGCGACGCATGGCACGCAAGATGCTGGAATGGCTCACAGAGTCGAAGGCCTTGGACACGTCCAAGAAGACAACGTTGTAAGTCTTGCCTTCGGCCCTCCTTGACCGCATGTAGTGATCTAATATTAGGCAATTGGCCAACGTGCCATCAGACTCTGTGAAGCCTCTCTGGTGCGTGTTAAGCGCAACGACGTTGCGCATTCGGTGGTGGAGAATGCGGTGGAGTAAACGTTGGGCAGCCGAGCCCATAGTGATGGGCCGCCAATTGGTGGCTCTGCGGCGATCGCCCTTCTTGGGAACGAGAACAGTGCGCTGTTTGGCCCAAGAGGTAGGGTGAATGTTGCTGCCCAGAATGATCGAGAACAAGACACTAAGACGTAGGGGACTGAGCTCCTTGATCGTTTGGACCGTTATTCCGTCCGGTCCCGGCGCTGAGTTTTGCCACTTTTTGCAGGATCTTACATCTTCTTCGGTGACCGGGGTGAACACTCCCGACGCGACCTTCGGATCGGTTATCGGCTCATCGTCTGGGGAGACTCACTCTCCAGTATACCACCGTAAAGCTCTTCCACCTCCGCAGTTGCGGGCAGGATTGGATCATCGTAGAGGGGGCCTGCCCGAAAGGATCACGTCCGCCAGGCGTGCGCGATCCTTCCGGTACAGGTCCTGGGCCTTCTTGTATGCGGAAGCCCTCTCACCCCTACCGGTGTTGGTTTGACCATAATGTTTGATGTTGTTGTTAGCACGCGTATGCGTGCGCGCCCGACTATTATTATTGCCCTTGTGTGGTAGGGAAGCCAACCATTCGTCAATGTGACGAATAAGTTCTGGCCGGCTTCCTGTAAGGGCGAGATTAATGAGCCTGTGGAAGGTCCGATCATCGGGACCTAATTTGTATTTCTGCGCTACTAGAAATTCCCTGAAGGTCGTTGGTATCGGGTTCGGACCTTCAGGGGCGTAGTTTTCCACCACAGGCTCATCAGTAGCACGCTCTGTGCTTTAAGATAGTCGGGCGCGCGTTGGTCTAGCTGGGGGGGGGGGGGAGGACTTGCCGCGTTAACCTGGCTAGATAGCCAGGATGGCCCTGCCACTTGCCCGTCGTCGGGGGGTGGTTTCGCTCTCAGGTGGGGAGGAGCATTGTTGTTAGTGAGCGTCTCCTCCTCGGGGCGGTCGCGCTTCGCGGAGGGCGCTAACCCAGGAGAAACTGATCCCTGGGGCTGTTTGCGGCCGCGGCTATCGCAACCTGTGTTTGTGGGTTCGTGGAGCGTGGGCGAGGCGGCGCGCTCCGGCCGCCGTAGGCAGTTTCCAGAGAGTCATAGTTACTCCCGCCGTTTACCCGCGCTTGCTTGAATTTCTTCACGTTGACATTCAGAGCACTGGGCAGATATCACGTTTTTAAATCATTAAGACACTGACATAAAAGTGATTACTTTGAGAAAATTAACAATCTCGATACATGACCATCTTGGAAGGTGACCCTGATACACATACAAAGATATTAGAAAAAGGATCATTCTGCATAAGTTGGATGCTGAATTGTAGAGTCTATGATTACGTCAGGATATATAGATGCTTTAAATGCGCAGGATAGAATCATAAGGCAGCCGACTGCGAAAATAACTCTGTTAAGTGCGGTGAGAGTGGACACAACAAAGAGGTATGTCACGGTGAAACTTTAACATGCATAAACTGTATTGAGGCCATTCAAAAACTGATACTAGATATAGACATCAATCATTCACCTTTCGACGATAAAAATTGTGTAGTAGTACAGAAAAAGATAACAGAAAATTCGCTGCGAAAGAAAAGAGCAATTAGCAATTAGTCATTAACAGGTTAACTGCCAGCCTTTCTTTGCGTGCATTACCAGAAAGTCATTTGAGTACCATATGACCCGGAGATTGGTGTCCGCGGTGGGAGGGGGAGGGGGGTTAAGCAGCGCGCAATATTTGAAGAAGGCGATTTTTGTGCCGAATTGCGTTTTTGAAGAAACACAATTGAACACAATTGGTTTAGTGTTGAATACCACTCTACATGGTTGAATTGTGTTGTCTTGATATTAAATAGATTTGAATTAATTAATTTAACATTAAATTAACATTTTAGGTTACATTTTTTGGTGATGCTCTTATTTCCTTCTTGTTTTATTATTAATTTCTTCCTATTCTGTGTCCTGTAAAAAATATTTTGAAATTGTTTATGAAATATTGTGTAATAAATATGTACATCGAATAAAGTAAAAGTCTCTAGATTGTACTATGTACCGATACTGCCCTCTAGAGACAGAAAGGCGCCAGAATTCAAACAAATAATATACTATATGATTCACAATTATATAAATTTATAAATACAAATTTCAATTTCAAAGCTGACCCGAAGAATAACGTAAGAAACCCGGAGCCCGGAGATACTTCGTGGAAACCCGGCGTCTCCGGGTCATTGTCATGGAGGTGGCAACTCTACACTTGGTCCAAAAGATAAATTCAAACATTGAGGGCCAAATCTGGTACTCGGTATAACTTACAAAAGTGCATGCCGTATACCTTAGAAGTCGCTCAACCTGTGTATTTTATATGGAGAAATTAAAGTTGTGGCCTCAGAAAACCGTTCTATGATCTTATTATGCTTATGCTAGGATGTTATTATGCTTTTATAAGGAGGTAGTTTATCAAAGTTTTATAAAACGCTTTTTTTAGTTTACATAAATGCTCATAAAGAAAAATTACTGTAATTTGGTAGTATGCATCTTAAAAAAACAGTCGGAACAAAAATATTTTGCGCAAGCAGAATACTTTGTCCACACACGGGAGTCTCCTTTTGTGCTATTTTTCTTCCATGCCTGGTAACAATATCCTTATAACATTGATTGCAGCGGTTTCTTTTTGGACATTTTGTCAATTTGTGTACATCAGTAGCAGGCATTACACAATCCCGTTTAGTAAGCATATCTTCGATAATAGCTTCTCTAAATTCTGTTATTTTTATGTTTCTTTTTGTTACTCTGGAATAAAGTGACAAGGCATTTACAACAGCAACATTTAGTAAAATGTCAAAAGCAACTTTTCGGTACCATTTCAAGGACCTCCTTGAAAATTAATTATAAGAGTTCATTTGATCAGACACATCTATGAAAGATTTTCCTGCATTATAGTCTACTATAACCTGTGGTTTAGGTTTGTCTCCTCCTCTTTGTCCTTGATTTATCCTTGTTTTATCCTTGTCTTGTCTCACATTTGCCATAGAAGGCATATGCTTATGAACTTATAGCTAGGACATCTCGCCGGTCCTTCCACTTTACAACCATTATGCCATTATCATTGTGCCTTGCAACAATTTCGCCTTTTTTTAGTTTTTTCTTAGTTACATCAGTTGCTATGTTGTTGTTATCAGTTGGATTGCGTTTTCTATTGGCACTAAGTGTCCCTACTAAAAAGGTTTCTCTGTCCAGTAATTGTTCTGCCAAAGTTATACTATTATACCAGTTGTCGGCATATAGTGTTCTGCCAAAATCTAAATATGGCTCCATTAATTCCATGACCACTTTACTGGATACAGATGTACCAGGCTGAGCTTCCTTTCCAGCATAAACTTTATACTGCCACCACTTCGTCATAAAAAAAATAGACAAAAGAAATCAAAAGGCCTGGCAAATTGCATTGTTTCTATCAGATCGGGGTTTATGCCTACTTCTTCAGAATTCCTATTATAATTTATATTTTTAAGCCTTAGCTGAGCAGGTATTTGCCTCTTGTCAGTTATAAGTTATAGAAATAACTGCTAAAAGGTTTGTCTATGTTGGCCTCTCACATTAAAAACTTCTAGGACTAGGAAACTAATAGGACATCTAACGTCAGTAACACATAATTCTCAAATTTAGTTTACGAAACCTTGCAGGTCGATAAATGTCAGAATTAGAGTACTTTATTGAGTGTACCAGAGATGGCACTCATGGCCTTCTGAGGAAAATACCTATCGTGTTGCCATGAGTACCAACATAGATACTCAGGTTAAAAATGGTGTGAAATACCTAAAAAGATATTAAGTAACCCCCAAAAAGTTCATATAAGAGCTAACATTAAAATAGTAAAAAAATCGTCGTGGCCCTCGATGGTCAATACGCTTCAAAAGTGCTGCAGCCTAAATGGCAAGCTAATTGTGTACCACATTTGGTACTCATGACAGTCAACCTGTTAAAATGTGCAGTGCGTACGTAATAAGGTAGACCTGGTAGAAGATTTCTTGTTTCAGAATAACATTGACATCTATTGTGAGTCTGAACATTGATTGTTAAAAATCAAACTGACTTATTTAGAATTTGAGGGGTATAGTTTGATTAGTATTTTCTCCAGAAAATTGTACAAAAATGTGGTGTGGTGTAGCAATATTTTGTAAATATAATTTAATTCAAAACATAAAAGAAATAAAAGCAATTGAGCACTTAGCAACAGAGAAAGAATTTGATATTTGTGACTAGAATCAAGATGGTACTAGAAAATTATATTAATCTAAATATATTTTTTATATAGCTCCACATCAGGTGACAAAAATGTATTTCTAACCAAATTAGCATCTTTTCTGGAGAGTCACAATATACAACGCAGTAAAGTAGTTGGAGATCTAAATATTGATTACATAACAAATTCTCCCCCCAAAAATGAATTACAAGACATTCTTTCCTCATATGGTTTCAATAAGTTGATAAACAACCCTACAAGATGTGCTTCTTCCTCATCTACCGCAATTGATTACATATGTACTAATTTTCAAGAAGATATTTTAAATTTTTCCTGTAGCATAAGTTTTAATGACGTTTCGGATCATTCAGGCCAAATTTTAAAATTGAATTGTAATTGGGAAAGTAATGCTGAAAAAGCTTTTACTCTGGAATGCAGAGTACAGCTAATTATGCCAGATTTCTCAGCTATATATGCAAAGAAACATGACTTGATGTTTAGAAAACTGATAACGTTAAAGTTATGTAGTAGGCCCTTTGGGATTGTTGAAAAATAAAAGGCAGAATGAACTACGAAGTGAGTTTAATAACACGAACTACTAGACTAGCGACTCAGTGCATCCGTCTGAATATATAATAGAAGCGGAATGCGCTGAGTTTGTAAATTATATCTACAAACGATATATGATTTTACGTAACATTTGTTATGTATAAAATATAGCACAATAACAAAAATAAAATAAAATAACTGTAAGTCTTTTTATATAATTCCTCCCCTCTTAGAAAGAACTTCGGGTTGTGCATGTGTTTCCAGGCATGCAGAAGCTCGAAGTGATGGCATCTGTACGTCTTCTGGGAAGATGCTGGTTTCCTCTGGTGTCTTCTCTCGATCCAGGAGTTGATGCTTCTCCTGAAGATAAATATAAAAAATAAGGTTATAACTCCCATTAAGATCCAGGTGATCTGCTGGGTCCACGAGGAGGCGCTGATTGAAGCGGGATCTATCAAGGGGATCTGCATATCGATGGCTTGAATTTGGGAATTTAGGGATTCCAGGTCGTTAATGGTGTTGTCCAAGGTGGTACCAGAGATCTGTGACGTTTCCACTGCGGGTAGTGCAACACCTTTCCTTAGCTCAATTGGCTAAGCTGAGAGGAAAGCTATTGACCGTAGCCCGGCAGCACAGCGGTCAAGGGGTAGGTTCTTCTGGTTATGTAAAACTTTGATTGTGGCTTTGAGCGCCAGATATTTTTATATAAAAAATACCAAAATGTAGTATAAAATAACCAAAGATTTGAAAACTTTCTTGATATACCCTTAGAAAGAATAAAAGTCCAAATTAAAACAATAACAACTATATTAAAATAAAAAAAATTATACAATCTGTTAAATTGACCCACTAGGTTAAATAAAAATTTGAAGCACTGATTATACAATATTACTTGGACCGGCAGGGTACAACGAAACGGTCTTACGTAAGCCCAGAGGAGAGTGGCTTCCGGAGGTAGAGGGGCTGTTCCTGGAGTTGCTACCAGCAGTACTGCGGTGACTTTTAGACTTTCCTCCTCCTTGTATGCCACAGGTCGAGGTGTTCGTTCCCTGGTTGATGGCCGTTTGTCCAGAAGTTGTTACATACAAAAGTGAAACAAACAGAATCAGTGTTGTTCTACTGAGAGTTCGAAAACAGTGGGTATCTGTTAATTTGAAGTTATATAAACCAAAGCATAATTAATACTACTAAATTCCAGGACTCAGGTAAATTAATTAATCTAATTTTTGCAACAATATGACCCAAAAGAAAAGTTAACAAAAACAAAACCCCTAATTAAGCTGAGACTTCAATTTTAACCACGCCACTGTTTGCGATACGTAGAGCAATTAAAAAAATTCAATAACAATCCAGGCAATTAACACTTGCTGCTTCAAGGTACGGAAACTAAAGGAAAACTTAAAGAAAAATTAGCACTTTCGTCAGCGACGAACAGCGACAGTTGTGGGCACCTGTAGATACCAAATTGAACGAGCGGCAATTGCTCGAGGTCCGTGAGGTTTCAAGAAATTATTACTACTAAATAGAAAATTAAAACTCACTTACCTCGAGCAAAATTTTGCAGGTGCAGGTTGCCACGCTCGTTCGTCCCCTTTTACAGTGTCAAATCAAATTTGGTCAACGACCACGAAAACTCGTCCTTTGACTGCGTCAAGTTTATGGTGTCTATTTAAATTGCCACACAGCTATCTTCTCCCAAGCTGGGAATACCTAAAACATACAGAAACCACAGGGTCTGCTTTCTAACAAAACGATCATTTCGATTCCTTACTGGAATCGATCGATAAATTCCAGGGTAGGTGAATCTAACCTATCCTGGACACACGTGCTATTTTCCTTAATAAACCAAAAAAAATACTTTACGGAATGCAAAAATACGCATTCAGCAACGATAACTGAAATATTAGAATATATAAATTAAGCAGCAAACATTAAATGCAAAAGTGATTGTAAAGATATAAACAAATTTAATTAATGAATTGCTCCACTTACCACACGTGGACTAAACTGAAGTCTCGCTTATTACAACCGCTACGTTAAGAAGATAGGTCAAGAAGAAGGGACGCTATTCCTGTTCGTTCCGTATTTATTAGTTTACAATAACACAAAAAATTATCGAATATCTGTCAACCGGTCACCACTGATATCGTAGAACGGCATTAGTTATTAGTTGCGTTCGTTTAACATTCTGCGAGGTGCGTTCGTTTCACTTAGAGGTCAACTGGTTAAGGTGAGATTTCACCAAGTATTGACATAAAAATAAGAATGTGACGGGATTTAAAATAAATACCGTTACAAAGGGCTGATGATTGAAGAGTTGAAATCGGCATGAAGAATTTTCTTCCATTTAGGGATAGAATACATCCTTCGTGGTTGGTGATTAAAGTGTCCTGCGAAATCTAGTGGTGTATTGTATTTTCACATATTTCCTCGATATGCAATGGACGAGAAGGTAGGAGCAGTAGCTGTCCTGAGGGTAGCATGGTCACGTAGTCCCTGCGGTGCCGTACTTTGTAAAAAGTACAAGTGGAACTGTTGCAGCTGTAAATGATACTTAGGATGCAAGCGAGATTTTGTTCGTAAATTTCTTCCATTATATAATTGGGAAATACTTGGTAGTATTTCCCCAATTATATAATTTTTGGTGGTTTGGTCGAGAACCATTTGTATTGGTTTGGTTCTGTACCTAGTGCCAGATAGGGTTGTTCAGGAATAATTGATAGGTTTGAAGGTATCGAACGAATGGATAGGTTTGGAGATGACAATGCAAAATTTGGAAAAGGTTATATTCGTCAGGATTGTATATTGGGATGAGAATTTCCATGTAAATCATCGAATTTGACATGTAACTTTTAATATGAAATAAAGAATAAACTGAACTTTGATCTAACGTTGGCAGCATTGAAGGGTCATATAGAGTATAAAGAATTTTGAAAATTTCTGCTATCACTAAAAGTGATATAATATCAGAGTGTACAATATTCAAATGGCCAAATAATAGTCCATTCTCTATTTGGTCTAAAATTTCTAAGGTTATAGTACAATCGTTTATTAAAATTTGTGTGTCCATAAAATCTGTAGCCAGTTTCCAATAGTTATTAATTTTGTTCATGACTTCGGTTATTTCTGTTGACAATGAATTTAGTATAGACAATTTAGTGGTAAGGTGGTCATTTATATTCTGTTGGCTTTTATAAAGGCTTTCAATTTTTTGTTCTAAAATTTATTTTTCGTTATTACTCACGAGTCCAAAAAGTTCTGAATATATATTTAGCAATGGGGTTCAACAAACCTCGTTTTGCACGAGTTTCTGCCGAAGTTAATATTTTGAATTTCTGATCTATTCGATTAGAGAGGTAAGCTAGTTGGTTGTGCCAAAACTCTTTAATACGTGGTGTTTAGAGATGAGTTCACTAGAATGGAGATGTGTTGTTCAATTTCGCTTAGGTTAATTATATGGACAAAAGAGTGAAAAGAAGAGATTGTTTTAAGGGACCAAGATTAACACGGGCAATATAGGGTTGTTGATGGGTTCTAGATCTAGTCCTATAGCTAGGTCCTGCGTCAGTGTCGTTATTGTCAGGAGTATTAGGGGACCATTTTCCTGTAACAAGGAAGGTTTCTTAAGTTTTCGTTTCTTTTTGATTTTTGATTTATGGTATTTCCCTTTTTTTAGTTAGGGCCGTTATGTCTAAATCTTGAATTATTTTTACTTTTTCAAAAGGGTTTTGAGTCTTTTTTCGATCAAGGCGTTTTTGTTTTTAGGTAAAACTGAATCTTCCGGTTCTACTGGTTCAGGATTTGATTTCTTTGTTTGTTTTGAGGTTACGTTTTTCTTTTCCATTTTTTAATTTATTTTGAATTTGTTGATTAAGTATTTCTGAGAGTTTTCTAATATTTCCTACAAAATTTTGAGTCATTTCTACCTCGTTTAAAATAGGGATATGATCGTTATAAATTGAAGGGAAAGAACCGCAAAGGGGTTTGTTGAGTTGTCGAATGTATAGAATTATTATAAGTGGTGACAGCTAATTTCATCAAATATTCTAGAGGTTTATGGAGGTTTTCAGCTTTTAAAACTCGGACTGCTTCTAATAAAGTTGAGTGGAATCTTTCCACTGGGCTATTACTTTGAGAATTTTGTGTTGACGTTACATGAATTTGGATGTTATAAAATTTGCAAAATTGTCTAAATAACTCATTTACGAACTCATTTCCAAGGTCACGAATTATTTGTTTAGGGGTTCCGAAAAAAATGAGGTAAAAGTAATTAGTCCTTGAATGGTATCTAAAGCGTTTCTAGAGTCTATTTTAATGGGTTGACCAAATTTGGAAAAGAGGTCGAACAATGTTAGAAATATTTCGTTTTCGATAAGAAATAAGTCTATATGCAAAGTTTCAAGAGGACGTTATGTGGTTGGAGTAGTTTGAATTTTGACTTTTTGTGGATTACGGTCATATTTTGTGAGGTTACAAATTTCACATTTAGTGAAATTAATGTAATTGTGAACATTGTAACTGTATTTATTTTAAATCCCGTCACATTGGTATTTTTATTTCAATAACTGATGAAATTACATTTTAATCGGTTAATTACTAAGTGAAACGAACGCACCTACTAAAATGTTAAGTGAACGCAACTATTAACTGGTGCCTTCTATGATATCTGTTGGTAGCCTTGATGTCTGACATTCGATATTTTTTTGTGTTATTGTAACCTTATAAATAAGGAACGAAAAAGGAAATCTCTTCCTCTTAATTTAGCGATTGTTATAAGCTAGACTTCGGCGATTTTAATCCACGTGTGGTGAGCAGAGCAATCCATTTTTCTTATAATTCAAAATTTGGTTATATCTTTGCAATCCCTTTTGCATTTAATGTTTGCTGCTTAATTGTGATTTATTATATTTCAGTTTGTTACTGGTAGATGCTTATTTTAGCATTCTTTAGTATATTTTCAGTGTTTAGAGTTAAATTGGCACGTGGAGTATAGGTTAGGTTTATTATAATCTACAATTTATCCTTAATTTATCGTTATATTTCCAAAGAAGGAATAGAAATCATCGTTTCTTTCGTATCTCACTTATCTGGTGAATGAATTTGCACCCAGAGATACGTATTATCGTTATAGTAAGAAAGCAGACCCTCTGGTTTCTTGATGTTTTAGGTATTCCCAGCTTGGGGAAATAGATAGATGTGGCAGTTAAACTGGAGACCTGACCATAACCCTTAAGCAGTCGGTTTTGTTAAATTTTGATCCATTCATATTTTCCAAATTTTTTTTCAAAAAAGTCTTTTGGTCATATATTAGTAAATTATTTTCTTTATTATTAATTAATTACCTGAGTCTTTTCATTTAAGCTTCTTTTTAAGTTTGTTTAAGTAAATTCATTTTAACAGATTACCCACTGTTTACGAACTCTTATGAGGACAGCACTGATTCTTTTTATTTTATGTCTGTATCTAACCACCTTTTGGGACAAACGGCAAGCAACAAGGGTAAAGAACACTTCGACGACCTTGGACCAGTGGCGTCCGTGCCGTAGAGACTTCGAGGAGTATCGCCTACGCAGTACTGCTAGCAGTAATTTGTATCACATCCTTTCTACCTTCAACAAGGCACTCTACGCTGCACCCAGGAGACGCTACGTGAAAGTAAGACTGTTTTTGTCGTACCCTGCCGGTCTAAGAAATTGATGTTAAATCAGTGCTCCTCTTAAACCTTTGTATTGGGTACATTTACATATACCACTGTACAATGAGTCTTTTAATATATTTGTTATTGTTTTATCTTTGAATTTAATTCTTTCTCAGGGTGTATCAAGAAAGCTTGCAATTTAACGTTCTCTGCGTCTAATTATAGAAAATTTTGGTATTTTTATTTAAAAAATATCTGGCGCCCTAAGCCACAATCAAAGTTTTTAATATCCGGGGAACCTACCCATAAACGCTGTGGTGCCGGAGCTAGGGTCAGCATTTTTCCTGCCTGCTTGGCCAATTGAGCTAAGGAAAGGTGTTGCAACATGTGTCGAAAGGTTTGGCCAATATAGTTTTTGAGAAATCCGTTTGATAGTCTCATTTATACCTCTATGAGTGGTTCTGGTTTCATGAAAGAATTTAATTTGTTCTTGCCTGTCATCTTCTGAAATAATATATTTTAGAAGACAATTTGAAATTACTACTTTGGTTTCTGGAGAAAAGTTATTTGTTCAGAATGGAAATACATACATATACTACAAAGAATCTCCACAGGAATGTATACACAGGACAACTCTGTATGTGTTAGATACTTTTTTAAGACGTTTGTTATTTCGTGGTCTGAGATAGAGGTATGAAACGTAATACTATTTCGCATTTTATCGGGGAACGGTTTTAGTTCACGGGCAATAAAACGCTCTATTATACTTGGTGACTCGTTGATAAAGACTTGCCTGTTATAACTGTTAATGCTTCGTTCAGAAATTTGCGGAGTACAGATAGGGCTTTCTACGGCGGTGTGTCGCGTATTATCTGACAATTCTTCTAATTGTTTTAATAAGTTTGTTTCCTCATCGGGTATCGCGGCGTTATCTGGTAAATTTAAAGCAATTTCTGTATTTTCTACGTTATCATTTAGGGCCGAAAGTAATTGTTTCATTGATTTTGCTGGTGGATTATTTAACAGAGAATCTAAATCGTCATTTTCTAGGCTAAATCAGGAAAGACAATGGGGCTGTTAGTTTTGAGTGTTTTACATTTTTCAAATGCCTCAATAAATTCTTTAGTGTGTATAATTTTTTTTATTTTTCCGTAGGCAGAATGTAAGTGGTTTGGTAATTTTTCGCGAAATTATCGATGAATTTACGATAATATCCTACAAATCCAAGAAATTACTTAATTTCTCTTGCAGTTTTAGGTATTGGACTTTATTTTGGCAATTATTTTATCTGGGCTAGGTCTTATTCCTTCTGGCGTTATTACGTGTCCTAAAATTTTTGTTTCTTTTCGCAAGAATTCCGATTTATCTATCTGAATTTTGAGGTTAGCTTTATCTAGGGCTTTAAATACAAGTTCGAGATTTTGAATGTGTTCAGTTAAAGAACTTGAAAAAATAATGGTATCATCCATGTAAACTAAACAAACTCGATTTTGGAGGTCTTTCAAAACGTTATCTAAAACTCGCTGAAATGTTGCCGGTGAGTTTTTTGGCCAAATGGCAATCTAAGAAATTCGTAATGACCTCTCTCTGTAGGGAAGGCTGTTTTTGGAACACTATTAGGATCCACTTCAATTTGATGGAACCCGCTAGTCAAATCTAAAGTTGTAAAATAATTACATCTGCCTAGTTTATCCAAAATATCAGTAATATTTGGTATGGGGTACCTACAGGTATCATCGATTGTAGCGTTGTTTATGTTGCGATAATCAATACGCATACGGTATTTAGTTTTTCCAGAGGCGCAACAACTCAATTAAAACAATTATTAACAATTAAAACAGGGCTAGACCAGGGACTTTGCGAGGGTCGTATAATTTTGTCAGTTAAAAGTTTTTCAACTTGTTTCGGAACTTCTTGTCTGAACACACCGTTTGTACAAATAAGTTTTTGTTCTTCAGTATGAAAAAGGCGTTTATACTTATTATAAAGTTTCAAAATTTGTTTTGTATCTTTCAAAGGTAAAACTTTTAATTTGGTGGGTGTAATTTTCAAAGATTCTACCCCAACAGGATAATCGAAATATTCAGTACAGGGTTCATCTAAATAATTGTGGATTTCTACAGGGGCTTGGCCGTTTTCAGCAAAGGAAATGGTTTCTGGAATGCTAATATAATCAGTTTCGATTCTGGGAATTACAATTTCACCATAATCTATCGAGACTGGAATTTGGGTTTTTAAAAATTTCATTTGCATTTACTATTACTCTTTTAGATGTTTCTAAAGGGTCTCTAGCAAAAAAGAGGAATCGAAATTTTGTCATTAAAAGCAACTCTATTTTTATAATCAAACAAAAGGTGAAATTGATTTATCGTGTCTAATCCGATAAGTCCATAAAAGAAATCATGAAAATCATATAGCAAAATATCTATAGATTCGTTACCTTGAAATTCATCAAAGGAAGGAATCGTTGCACAAAATTTTGTTCTTTTCTGTCCCATACAAGTCTTAATTACATTAGTAGATTGATAAACATATTCGGAATAAATTTTTTGAATAATGTCGGGACGGATCATTGATTTTGAAGAACTCGAATCAGTTAACAATTTTAAAGGTGGATTTGAAATTTTGATAAATGACAGAGGACTTGCAAATACCGAATTTGTTTTAAATATCATTTTTCCGTTGGGGCTTCCGAGGCTATTAACCGAAAAGTTTCATTTTGATTATTTTCTAGTTCGTCAGGGTCATAATACTCATATTGCTCAGGAGCTAAGGAATACTCCCGATAATTTTGTTCTGAATCTTCTGTTTCAAAATAAGGCGGGTCATATTCATGGCAATATTTTTGGAAAAATTTTGTAGGCACATTTTGGTATTTGGTCAAAGTTGTACCGGAAGTATCCATAGGTTCCGGTTTATATTGTTGGTTTCGGTTAGAAACCTTCGTGTTTGGACGATGTGTGGGCGGTGGAAACCGTCACGGTGGTAACTGAGGTTTAGGCTGATAAAAAGTTTTGCCTAGGGGGAAGTTGTTGAGTTTGTGGTGGTATTGACTGAAATTGCCTTGGAAAATAAGATGGTTGGTTTTGGAAGTATGGTATGGGAACGACAGGTGGTTCAGACCCCTGAACATTTTTAGGTGGCGAAATATTTGGCAAACGACGATTAGAATTTTTAAATTCATAGAATGTCTCTAATTCTAGAATAGCTTAAACGATCTGTTCGAGTGTAACAAGGTCGGGACGGGACAAAATTATGGGCTCATAATTTGGCGGCAAATTGCTCTTGAGTTTATTCAAGAGAAGAGAAGAATATACGGATTGAAGTGCATTCCTCTCAGTAGGGTCAGTGTAATGTAATTGGATTTTTTGAACTACTTTGGATCTCATTGCTAAAATCCGGTTACAAAATAATGAAATACTTATACTGTAGCAAACAGCTAAACTTATACTGTAGTAAACAAATTTCATTTTGCCACGTTTGTAAAGATTTGTGGTCGGAATAATTTCGAATCAATAAATTTCTAATGGAACGCCAATCCTGCAATTCAGGACGACCCAGTACAAGAAATCGGGCTGGACCTTTTAATTTATTTTTTATCACATTTAGGAATTAGAGTACTTTGCGGTATCCGGATGTTTCTCTCTGAATAAAAGGAAAACATATTTATTTTGAACTTGTGCAATCTCCGAATGCAATCATCATTAAGATTTCAGTCATATGTGTTTCTTTAAATATTTTTGAAGTAATTTGATAATGAAATTGGTAAGTGAATTTACACTTAAAATGATTGTTTTATCGATTGAGAATGAAAATAGATGAAATACAAACAACACTCTACTACCAAATCAAAATCTGTAGCATAAACACATAATTTTGGACAAAGCAATATCAATTTTGTTATTAAAAATGCGCATTTCATGAAACTAATCGACGTGTCCGATGTTTCATGTTTCCCACACTGAATTTTTCCAATTTCGCAGTGTATATAGTGTTAAATCATGATATTTAAATATGATAGTACCATTTCTCATCTTATGCCAGAATATATGTATTTTATAAATCAAAATGTACGAATAATCCAAGGCCTGTCTGACGAAATGGATAAAAAAAATTCTGGTATTCAGTCAGTTGGAAAAATATGAGTTTAAGAAATGAAGAAGGCAAATTCTTTATAAAACAGATCTGAACATGTTTTAAAACAAATTTCCTCCTGAAATGGACACAATACGATTTGAAAAGTTACTTCCCAAGTAACAATACATAATACGGTAAAACATGACTGTCTTCGATGAAGTATTATTCGGACCCATTTTAGTGCGATAAAGACAATAAAGTACACCAACGTCATATTGGAGATGACAGCTGTCGTTTCACCCTCCTACCTCGTACAATTTTAACGAGTCTCCTTTCCCAAAATGATGTTTCCATCCGCCCTCTATTAAGGATAATTAATTAAGCAGGAACAATTTGAGGAAATCCCAAACAATGAAAAATTCAGTCGACACGTGAAAACATCCCGAATGTTTATTGTGTCACCCTAGCTGCCATTGGCGTTCGCTTGGACAGGGAGTCTAAGGAAGTTAGTACTTCCAGTCGGGTGCGTTCGCACAATGCGAACGCCGCTTGGCCGAGATGCGTGGTCAAGAAAACCCTAAAAATTCGAAACACATTAAAAATTTTACAATGCAGTCGGGTGTGATCGCACTATGCGATCGCCGCTTCGCCGAGATGCGTAGTCGAGAAAACCCGAAAAAATTCGAAAAACATTAATAATTTTCCAATGCAGTCGGGTGCGTTCACACTATGCGAACCCCGCTTGGCCGAGATGCATAGTCGAGAAAACCCGAAAAATTCGAAAAGAAACTAATTGAGAATGGTGGCGAGTCGTCGATAGCCATGCGGTACGAATTGTTGCCTCTTTTAGAAGTTGTTGCCCTGTTCTCTACGTCGTTGAATACGTGTGTCTTGTTTCCTTACGATTGTTTCGATCTTCCTGGATCTCATCAGCGTTGTGCGGTTTGCTACATTCTACCACCGTCGCTGCAAATCGCCATAATTTGCGGCGACGATAGTAGGACGCGCAAACAACAACGGACAATCGCGAACACACCTGTCTGTGCAACAGATGATTGCCGAAAGAACTCGACGACTTACCGGCAACCGATAATTCGTCGGATTCTTTCCATTCATATCGCTCCTCGGAGAGATAAGCGACCCCACTCGATATATATTCGATTTCTCGAATATCGCGTTGCGCCTCTTTCCTCCCCGACGAACGATTCAGTCTAATCCGAGTTTACTGTCACTAATCGGGCTGTTTTTTTTTTGTTTTTCTGTTTTTAATTTTTTTTTGGTTTTTTGTTTTTTTTTTCCCCGCGAAGCAATCCTATCGCCCGTTCGATGTTACGCGTCTCCATCTGCCGCCACAGAACGATCGAGCCACCTCCACATTGTTCAGAAATTTAATTTGGAAAAAAATTTGCAACTCACGCTCTAACTACTCGAAACCCTAAATCCAATTTTAAAAAAATCCACCAAATGCACAAAGGCTATTTTCTTGACTAAATTTGTTGCGGTCGACGAATCCGAAACACGCGAAGTTCATTTCGACGGACCTACGACGACGACGAGGACGAGGAATCGTGCCGGATCCGCCTCCACCTGCGTTCCGGTACATTCCTCGATCCCACACCGCTGGTCCCCGGACGATCCAGGACGGACACCCTATTTCCCAAACCCTCGGGAGACCTATAGGGTACAAAATCTACGCGCTGATCTACTCCCGCGCCGTCGACGTAAGGATCCACGTATTCGTCGTCGTGCGTCGGAGTGAACCTCACCTCGACGATCGTACCCACACCCATCGCATCGACATCTGCCGTCTCCGGCGGCGTCGCGATTGCCCATATCAAAAAATCGTCCGTTTCGACGTCCTCGATCTCCTGAAAACCTGGTTCGCCGCCCGAGAGCGGCACCGACGGCGACGCGGACGGTCCGGGACCGTCGCCGACGCCACCGCCCCCGCGACGTCTCCCCGCGGCATTGTCGTCATCGTCATCGCCCCGGCGACCTTCCCTCGGCACGGCATCCCTCTCCAATAGCGAGCGGTAGACGACGTTTTCGGTGAAACGGCTCTCCTCTCTATTGCCAAACGTCCCCTGCTTCTCGCCATTGACAATACATACGCGAACGTTATCGGGCGATCCCACCCGAGAGAACGCCACGTACAATTGACCATGACCGAAACAGGGTTTCTTCAGATATATGCCCACTTTTCGGAAAGTCTGCCCCTGAGCCTTATTTATTGTCATCGCGTATGCGAGCCGGACGGGAAACTGATTACGAATTACTTCGTTCGGAATCACCCTGTCACGTCCGATCATGTTGATCCTCGGCAACAGAACGGATCGACCGCGACGTTCCCCACAAAGCAATTCGCACTCGATCAAGTGCACGCTCAACTGCACTACCCTCATCCGGGTGCCGTTGCATTCCCGCCTGTCGACATCTAAATTCCATCATAGGATCACTACCGCGCCCACTTTTAATTTCAACTCGTGAGGGGGTAGTCCCGGAATGTTCATGGAATTCAGGTCTTCCTCTCTCACGACCAACTGATCGCCTTCGTTGGACTTGCACTTGTCCACGCTCACGTACGTGACGGATTCGCCTTCAAGATGGCCTAAAATGTGCCCGTTAACGGCGTCTACCATTGCATTGGTGGGACACAGTACCGCTCGTTCCCCGATGTCCCGCCCCACGAAATCGCCTTCGAACACGAACCCGAGTCGTCGCGGGATCTCGACGAGTTCGTCCGACGGACGGTCTGTGTCGAACGCCTCGCGACGGGGGGACCGCCGCCCGAGGCAGCCTACCCTCGCCGACGGCCAACAGCCATTCGCCGAACGTTCTCCCGCCGAGTTCCTCGAACCACCCCGCGTCGTCGTCGCCCGGAGCAGCGTTCCTCCCTCCCTCCGCGACCCTTCCGCCCTCATCGCGCGCTACCGCCCTCGCGGCCCTCATGTTCTCGATCAACCGCAACTTCACGAAGTCGTTCCACACGTAAGACATCTTCAGGGACGCGTCTATTATCGACGCGCGGTGTCCCCGCGGGACGACGGGCAACACCTGCCTAAAATCCCCCCCGAATAATGCGACTTTCCCGCCCATGACCGTCCACCTGTCGTTCATCATCTCCCGTAGGTACCTGTCGACCGCCTCCACGGCGAGCCTATGGGTCATCGGAGCTTCGTCCCACACGATCAGGGCGACCGAATCCCGGAAACGAATAGACTCCTCCGACTCCAAGTGCCAGCCCGCCGTCGTCTCGGCCGACAGGTTGAGGGGCAACTTGAACGTCTTTCCCCCCGATCAAAAGATTAGCTGCGATGTCAGTCCAGGCGCAGCTCACGATTCCCAAATGCAATTTTGTCACCACGTAATTTATGATGGTGTTGTACAGGTAGGTTTTCCCCGTTCCCCCAGGTCCGTCGATATAGAATACGCGATCGTCGGCACCCGCGCCGACGGCACCGACGACGTCGCGACCCAGGACGTCGTTCAGGTCGTCCGGCACGGCCCTGCCCACGCTTGCGCACACCGCCCTGATCACCCGCAAAAAGTGTCCTTTTTGCTGACGATTCAGAGACGCAGGATCGTAGGCGTCGCCGATTACGATGTCGTCTTCGTCGCGGGCGTCACCGCCGCCGGCGCCAGCGGGGAAAGCTTCCCCGCCGGCGTCGGCGCCGCCGTCTCCGACTCCGAACGGGCGATCGTCTTCGCCGCCATCGGCAAGATCCTCGTCCTCGACGGTTATGCCCAGAGCGGCGCAGTTGAGCGCCGGCCTGTTCCGCGCGAGCACCGCATCGATCTCCGCGATGGCCAATCTCACGGCCCGCGCGCGTCTCACGCCCCGTCGCAAGAAGTCTTCGATCATTCGAAGCGGCGCCTCAATCAATCTCTCTTCGTCCAGCACGGTAAGGATCAACGCGAACAGCCTACGCAACTGACGCGGAAACTTGGTCCTGGCAGCCTCCGCCATACATTGATCGTACTCGTCGGCGTTTTCCAGGAGGTTTCGCGCGCCGCATGCCTCGCGAAAGGTACCGTACGCGACCCCTCCGAAGGTTTTCAAATCCTCGTAAGACGTGGCTCCCGGACGTTTCGCAGCAACACAAGCAAGTAATGTAGCTCCGCGATCCCCACTCCCGGTGTCACTTCAGCGACACAACCCAACATCTTACTGACTTGCCGGCGAGCAACCCAGACGGCGTTCCGGTTGTCCCACGTGTAGTGTTCAGGAATGTCGGAGTACCTTAGTCGCCGCGCCGCCGCGTCGTCTTTATTTAGGTCGAACCACGCCTCCAACTTGGATTGTTTTCCGAGGCGCCCCATCAGATCCTCGATCTCGCCGTCCTGCTCGTAGACGACGGTGCCTTCGCCGGGCAGATGCACCGGCAGCACCATGACGGCATGAGACCTGTCGTGCATCTTGAACTCCAGCAAACGCCACGCCGCCTCCATCGAACCGACGTATCGACAATCCAGATAGTTGGCGATCTCGTCGATCTCGAAAACCCTTCTCCGCGGCGCCCCATCGCCCTGATCGGCACCCCCCCCCCCCCTCCCTTCCGCGGGTTCCTCCCTGATGGTGACGCAATCGACCCCCTTCGTAACGTATTTATACAGATATTTTAATGACTGAAATGACCCCACCAATTCGAAATTTATATGTGTTTGGTACTTCGCCAAGGCATACGGGTTATACGGCACAACTCTGGTGTTGGTGATGGCCGAATTTCCGAGTAAAATAAATCTATTATCGCGGGGTCTCCGATACTCCGCCCTGCCCGTGGGCTCGGTATTGAGGACCGTGCGGTCGCTGTAAGGTTTCGGATAGAACTTCTTACAGCGCCCGTCGACCATGCACGGGGCGTCCGGCTTCGCGGCGCCGCACGGACGGTGAATTTGGAACCGAGCTACGCTTTCGTATAACAGAGGCTGCGTTAACCGATCCGGTATCGTCGCGTGAATGATCTCGTCGACCCTCTCGGGAGTATCCAAACGATCCTCCTGCACTAGGGTGACGACTAGGTGCACGTGTGGAAAGCCGCGTTGCTGAAATTCTACTACGTAATGATAATTTTTCACCCTCCCGTATATCTGTTTATGTACTATGTCGTCTAAAAATTCCAAAAATTTCGCGTGAAAAACGCGGCAAACCAATTCCGGCCTGTTTTCGTACTTTTGCTTATATCCCAAATTGTCTTTGATTTCGGGCCAGTTCGGGTTGCAGGTGAACGTTATGAATAGATCGGGTTTACCGTGCCTCATCGTAACGGTCATCGCGTCCAAGTACTGCCGGTGCATGTTCCTGGCGCTCCCGTAAAACGCCGTGGGCAAAACGATTGCTCGGCCCACCCTCCCCGCGTCCGGTGCTACGTTCTCACCTGCGGCCACAGCGGCGGCCCTCACACGGTCGAGCACTCGCCGCGCGGCCAACCTGAACTTCTACTGATTATCGCGCAGATACCACAGATAATCAGCTTCCACGCGCACCCAGGCTTCCACCAGGTACTGTTGGAACAGCTTGCCCCCGTTGTGCAAGAGCGAAAAGTCGTCGCGACATTGGATCCGGTACCGATAGAACTCGCGGATCGTTATTTTGTGGCCGTTGTGACGCAGACCCGTGGAATAGCCGTCCTCCCCGTACGGAAACAACAAAGGATACACCATCGGATCCGCCATCGGGTTGAGGTTCTTCAACTCGTGTCTAGTCTCGCGTTCCTCGTCCCCGTCGCCGACCCGCCGCGGATATAACTTCAGGTCTACCGCGAAAGGGGGCTCCATGCCGTAAAAAACGGCGGCAATCTCGCTCCGACTCTCCGGCAACCCGTGTTGCCGCCGTTGATCATTCATGTTGCCCCCCCTGGTAAATGCGATTATTATATCCCTGACGGCCCTCGCGCCGAGCAGCGCCCTCTGCTCCTCAAGGACCTCGCCCATGGTCCGGAACGCTCGAATAAACCTGTTGTGTTCCCTCAACCCCGCCTCGATCGCGCGCAGAGTGTCCTCGTGCCGTCCCGCAAACCTGTCGCCGACGATATCGTTCCTCCTCTGCATGACCTCGCCCGCGTCCAGGAAGTAAAAATGACTTAGAACGGGTTGCCTCAGCTCCTGACTGTCGGGGACCCCGACGGTGTGATGGTAGATCTGGCCACACACAGTAAAGTGTTGGTGACCTTGACCGCGCATCACTCGACGAGGAGCCGACGTCTTGAACGTGGCCATAGCGAATAAGCTATTCGCGACTTTAATATTATTTAAAAAATTCGTGGTCTGCGGACCGTCTTCCGTACAACCTCCGGAACTCGGGAGGTTGTACGGTTGTTGTTGGTCCGCCCTCACCGATTGCCGAGGGCGACGAGGACAGGCCACCGAACAGGAGGGTGACCCATAGAGTGGGAGCCATCACGCCGGCCGAAATGTTGGAGGACATGTGCGAGGCGCCGTTCTCCATAGGCGCTTTCGACTAGCGGTGCGGGTCGTGTGGAGCGATTATTTTCGTGGGGGAACCAAAAAACAGGCAGGGCGTCCGACAGATGTGTTGCAAGACCGGGGCGATTTCGCTGCCTGGTCTGCGATGTCCACCCGAGTTCCGGAGGTTGTACGGAAGACGGTCCGCAGACCACGAATTTTTTAAATAATATTAGAGTCGCGAATAGCTTATTCGCTATGGCCATTGTTCAAGATGTCGGCTCCTCGTCGAGTGATGCGCGGTCAAGGTCACCAACACTTTACTGTGTGTGGCCAGATCTACCATCACACCGTCGGGGTCCCCGACAGTCAGGAGCTGAGGCAACCCGTTCTAAGTCATTATTACTTCCTGGACGCGGGCGAGGTCATGCAGAGGGAGGAACGATATCGTCGGCGACAGGTTTGCGGGACGGCACGAGGACACTCTGCGCGTGATCGAGGCGGGGTTGAGGGAACACAACAGGTTTATTCGAGCGTTCCGGACCATGGGCGAGGTCCTTGAGGAGCAGAGGGCGCTGCTCGGCGCGAGGGCCGTCAGGGATATAATAATCGCATTTACCAGGGGGGCAACATGAATGATCAACGGCGGCAACACGGGTTGCCGGAGAGTCGGAGCGAGATTGCCGCCGTTTTTTACGGCATGGAGCCCCTTTCGCGGTAGACCTGAAGTTATATCCGCGGCGGGTCGGCGACGGGGACGAGGAACGCGAGACTAGACACGAGTTGAAGAACCTCAACCCGATGGCGGATCCGATGGTGTATCCTTTGTTGTTTCCGTACGGGAGGACGGCTATTCCACGGGTCTGCGTCACAACGGCCACAAAATAACGATCCGCGAGTTCTATCGGTACCGGATCCAATGTCGCGACGACTTTTCGCTCTTGCACAACGGGGGCAAGCTGTTCCAACAGTACCTGGTGGAAGCCTGGGTGCGCGTGGAAGCTGATTATCTGTGGTATCTGCGCGATAATCAGCAGAAGTTCAGGTTGGCCGCGCGGCGAGTGCTCGACCGTGTGAGGGCCGCCGCTGTGGCCGCAGGTGAGAACGTAGCACCGGACGCGGGGAGGGTGGGCCGAGCAATCGTTTTGCCCACGGCGTTTTACGGGAGCGCCAGGAACATGCACCGGCAGTACTTGGACGCGATGACCGTTACGATGAGGCACGGTAAACCCGATCTATTCATAACGTTCACCTGCAACCCGAACTGGCCCGAAATCAAAGACAAATTTGGGATATAAGCAAAAGTACGAAAACAGGCCGGAATTGGTTTGCCGCGTTTTTCACGCGAAATTTTTGGAATTTTTAGACGACATAGTACATAAACAGATATACGAGACGCGGCGGCGCGGCGATTAAAAAATTCGTGGTCTGCGGACCGTCTTCCGTACAACCTCCGGAACTCGGGTGGACATCGCAGACCAGGCAGCGAGATCGCCCCGGTCTTGCAGCACATCAGTCGGACGCCCTGCCTGTTTTTGGTTTCCCCACGAAAATAATCGCTCCACACGACCCGCACCGCTCGTCGAAAGCGCCTATGGAGAACGGCGCCTCGCACATGTCCTCCAACATTTCGGCCGGCGTGATGGCTCCCACTCTATGGGTCACCCTCCTGTTCGGTGGCCTGTCCTCGCCGCCCTTGGCAATTGGTGAGGGCGGCGGCGAAGGCGAAGGAGACGGAGACGGCCGCCGCCGCGGCTGCTCCGCCGGCATTCCCTCGACCACCGGCCCTTGCTCGGGGAGACCCCCGCCGCCGCCACGGAAACCGGCGACGGAAACTGCGTGCGGAGACAGCGCGGGGATATCCGTCAGCAGACCGATGATCCGCGAACGCTCACGGAGCACCGCCTCCTCCTCCTCCTCCTCTCCCTCGTCGCGCACCATCCGCTGCGAAGCGCCGTTCCCCGCCGCTCGTGTTGCGACGACACCCCCTTCCACCCCCGCCCCCGTCGCACCATTTTCGGCTCTCGCACGATCCGGATGTATCCTTTGCAGGACTACGCGCAGTTCGCGATGTCCCAACGGCCTTCACCCGATCGCGGCGAGATCTATCCGGTCCAATACGACGCGTAACTCCCTATCGCGCACCGGTCGCACGTCGCGCACCCGTCGAATTCCACCGGTGAAGTCCGCGCGATCTAACACTACGCGCAACTGCCTCCCCCGCCCCTACGCAATTGCGATGGGATCGCGTCTTCCCGTCGCCTGCGCAGCTCCGCATAATGTTTCGCTCTCCCCATCTCGTCACCGACGCCTCCCCGTTTTCCAACGCGCCTCGAGAACGGACACTATCGACCACGGATCGATCACCTATTCGCGTACGCCGAAAATCCAAAACGTCCTACGCGAATCGCGATTGACTTCCGGAGCTCGAACGCAGGTCCCACACCGAAACAACCGTTCACCCTTCCCGCGTCTTCTTCAACCCGCCCACTCCGACCCCTCTTACCTGAACACCGAACTGAAAAGGACACATTTCCTAAATTAGTTCGTGACGAACGATTTTTTGGACATTGAAGTTTCTTAGAATCAAAGGGTACCCTCTACTTTTTTCAGGAGAAATGGGTTTATTTTATATTTTTCAATTTTTCGCTATTTTTGAAAACCACCAAAATTCATTTCTAAATTTTCTAAAGAAACTAATTTCTGAATGGTTCCATAATTTTTTTCTGGTTACATAGAAAACATATTGTTTAATTTTTTTTTGTTTAGAGTTTTGTTTGTCACAATGGACGGATTGAACTTTTCCAAATTTAATTTTCTCAAAGAATTGCAGGATTCACCTTGATCGATTCAACATTTTCGTTTCTTAAATTTTTTTTCCAAACAACGGTTTTCGCAAAAAAATTTGTAGTATTTCCGTTTTGAAATTTGACAATTTTTTTTAATTTAACAATTTTTGGTTTATTAAATATTTTGAGGATATTCACATTTCTTGCAATGAATCGTAGAGTACCCTTTAGTTTTTTCAGAAATAAAGCAAAAATGAAACAATTTCACTTTTTTCGGTTTTTGAAAAAAAAGAACAAATTTCATCCATTAAATTTCCGAAAAAAATTATTTCTCAATTGTTTCATTTTTATTTTTTTCGTTACATACATAACAAATTGACATACATTTTTTTCCATTCCACTTTTGTTTGTCACAAATGACGATTAATTGAATTCTCAATTTGTTTTCAAGGCTCCCTCTGTTCGATTCTAATTTTTTCATTTCTTAATTATGACAGTTTTCGAAAAAAAAAATGGTGGAATTTTGATTTTTATTAAATTTTATTTCGAAAAATTTTCGGTTCGTTAATTGTTGTCAAGACATTAATTTTTCTTTGAATTTTTCAAAGAGTTCCCCCCTTTTTTTCAGAAATGAAGGAAACTCAAAATATTCAACCTCGATTTTTTTTTCAAACCACAATACTTCTCGTTTCAGATTGACACAAATTATCTAACTACAAATTTCTCCTCGAATTGGTCAACGGACGCTAAATTATTTGCCAAATTTTCAGATGTTTTTATGTTTTTCACAAATTACAATTAATTCAAATTTTCAAAAAAAAAAATTCTAAAAAAATTTCAGGGTTCCCTCCGATCGATTCTTGGACATTTTCGTTTCTTAATATTTTTTTTGCAAAACCCAACGGTTTTCGAATTAAAACATTTTTGTGAAATTTCTGTCTTGAAATTTGATTACTTTTTTTTTTCGAAAAGTCTTGGGTTTTTAAAAAAAAAATTTGTAAGATAAAAATAGCTTTGAATGAATCTAAGACTACCCTGTTGTTTTTTTAAAAAAATATGGAACAAAGAAAAATTCAGGTCTTCCATTTGTTCGTGAAAAAAACATATTCGTCTCGATAACTTCTGGAAACACTCTTTCTAAGACATTTTTATTCTTAGATAATGTTTGCTAAACTCAATTGATTCCGAGAAAATTTTTGTTGGAGTTTTCTTCAAATTTTTCTAAATGAACCGCTCACCCAGGTCTCGGATTGCCACATATCTTTCATTAACACCTCCAACATAGGATAATTTCGTTACATTGACCCTGTGCATTTTTCTGTGTATTCGAAATCACCCTAATTTTTTTTTGTTTTCGGCAATGGGTAGAAAAAATGAAACGATATTTTTTCTTTGTTTCTTACCTTTACCGCGTCGCTGCAGCCTCCCGGTCCACACTCCCTCGGCTGTACACCGCAACCACGGTAATCCTATTAAGCTCTTTCCAAACACGCACTCCACAAAACCCGACCGAAATTCACTTTGACGCGTTCTCACACGGCACTCCACGTTCACACTTCACTTCTCTGACGCGTATCCTATTCCGACACGACCCGTAAACATAGATTTCGTTTTCGATTCGCCGATTTACCTCCGCACTCCCGAAAAAATCGTCGAACTCTCGCCGCCTAAGATCGCAAATTAACTGAAGACGCTGGTCGAAAACTCGCCGGTTTTATAAATTTCCCACACACCAATCAAAATTCAGCCTACGTGAAGGAGCATTGGGCGAAGATTACACGCACAACGCCAAAAATTATAAAAGCCCTTCGTCGCCGTCATCTGAGCGCTCAATATTCGGACCGACCTATTTTCCTTGGGTTAAACTCTTCGAAAATTTGCCGGTTTTGTCATTTCCTACGCACCAATCAAAACGCAAACAAGGAAATGAGCATTGGGCGGAGCTTACGCGCACAGCGCCGAAACCTATTTATATTCGACATTTGTAGCCGTCCTTGCCGGTTCAGCCCTGAAGGCGGGGCGTCGTCGAGGGCGTCCCTATGGAGCGCCGCGGCGGGGAGACCCATCTGGAGGGGCCGGTCTTGTCCCGCCGGCGGCGCCGGCCCTAGCGTAACTCGGTGGACGTCGTCCTCGTGGTCGGCAAGAGGCTGGGTGAGGTTAAGTTGTTCGGCGGTCGGCGAGGTGTGCCTCGCTTGACTTAGGAAGTCATATAGGACCGGCGGGGGAATCACGTATCGTCTGTGTGGCAGACGTAGTAGAGGCGTCGTCGTCGACGACGACGTACTCACAGTCGTGGGGCGTGGAGCGCCGTGACATATCGTGAATCGGTTCCCCCCACATAGTAGTTCAAATTCTGCCAAAATGTCTATCACTAGGGAGGCTAGTAAAGTTAATCTAAGGTTTATAAAGTTCCCTAATAGCCCTGACGGGGCATGCACTATGGTGTCTGTGGAGAGCGGCACTAGGTGTCTATCACTACCCACGGCACTACCTCTCCCACACCAGTGTCGGAAGGACAAAAGGGGGGTATCTGGCAGCGATCGACGGTAAACGAAAGATGCTAGAGCAGAAGGCCTGGCACGGCCGGGGTCCCTGTCGACCGCAGCCCTATACCTAGTAAGTAAAATTGGTACTTACCCCTTTATTGCTATGTCCATCGAAGTCCGCCGACACTGGGTAACACTGGGGAGAGAAAAGGTGGAAAGAAACAACGTCGAGAGAGTTTATTTATTACAGCCCCGCACGTTTTAATAAAAACGCCGGACAGGCTGGCTGGAGCTGTAGTTGGGCAGGCCCTCTTAAGTCGGCCACTGGTCCTTCCCTCTTAAGTCGGCTTCGGATATTTTGGCTGGATATCTGGCAGCGTCGAAGGGGTTGGGATAGGAATCGAGGAATATGTTTAACGAACAGATAACAGTGATTTAACAACACTATATTAACACTACTATTCACATACAAGACTGAATTAATTTACACGGCACAGAAGATAATTTGCCTGCTAGGCTGGGCTAGCGAGACACGAAGTTATAATCGCGGGGACTATAAATTCTTATGGAACAAACTGGATCTGATCTGATAGGGCCAAAGCGGTGGTATTTATAGCCGGCGGCGGCTGGCCGGCGGCGCGTGGCAACGCGTCACCGCCAGATCCGGCAATTACGATTGGTCGGCGATCTAGCCGGCGGCCTTGACGGCACGTGCCGACGCGTTACCGCCAGATCCGGCGATGCTATTGGTCGAAGGTTTTATGTCGGCGCTCTCATAAATTACAGCGGGCGGTCCGCGCTTCTCATTTCGAGAGGCGGAGCCGCCCGTGACATGCCCCCCTTAAGGGCCGGTTAGTGATCGGTTAAGGGGACGCTGGCCCATCCCGTGGCGGGACTTCCGCGAACTCATGGCCAAAGGCCAACAATGGGAACTCCCCGGTCCTGGGAGCCCCGCAGCTCTTCGTCCTCCTCGTCCTGGCAATCTTCCACCAGCACTTCGATAGCGAGAGGCGCGCTGGTGGTAAGGTGTGGAGGTTCAGGCCGGTCCTGGATTCCGGTGATGTCCTCGGGCTGTGGGCTGGTGGAAGGGCGTTCCTCCAGCACGGTGGCCGCGGCCGGCTGGAACTCGTCGTCGTCAACGTGCTGGTCCTCGTCATCCGACGGCTCCTCCTGGACTGGGTCCTCGTCCTCCGAGGGCTCCTCCGGGGCTAGGTCCTCGTCCTCCAAGGGCTCCTCCTGGACTGGGTCCTCGGGGCCGCCTCCCGGCGGCTGTCGGGCGACGATATCGATGTCCTCCCTTGGGTCAGGCGCAGGTCCGAGCGCCGGCCGGATGTCATCTACGTGGACCCGTTCGCGGCTCTCGCCCCGCTGCACCTCGTAGACGCCGTTTCCTAAAACGGCGGTCACCAGGTGGGGCCCTTCCCAGGGAGCCTTGATAGCTCCTTTAACCCTGTAAAAGAATCGGGTTAGTACGTGTTGGCCCACCCGATAGTGGACCTGCGCGTCTCGTGGCTCAGGGAAGATAGCCTCCTGGTATTGCTGTTGCTGAGCGTGCGCCTGGCGAACTCGATCCGCGCGGGCCTCTGGGTCGTTGCGTGGCGGCCGCAACACGTTAGGATGTTGCTGGCTTCCAGGCTGGGTCAATGTGACCCCAAGTAGTAGTCTACTGGGGGCTGTCCGGTGGCGGCGTTGCGTCTGTTATTCAGGGCGAACATCAGCTCGTCCAACCGTTCATCCCAGTGGGCGGGCGGAAGTGCTAAGAGATGCGCTCGCAACACTTTCTTTATTTCTTGGTTGCGCCGCTCCACTGAGTTGGCTCTCTGATGATATACCGGCGTGAAGTACCCTGTAATATTAGACAGCCGGAGGAACCGATTCCACACCGCACACTTAAATTGTCCCCCATTGTCCGTAATTATAGTTTCTGGGTAACCCCACCGCAGGCACACTGAACGTACGAAGTCCTTTACGACGCGACCGGTCGCGCGCGGCACGGCACGCACCTCCGTCCATTTGCTGAACGTGTCAGTCGCCGTTAGTAGAAAACGGTTTTGTCCAGTTCGCGATTCCGCGTAGGGCCCCATTATATCCACACCAAGAGTTTGCCACGGTCGCGTTGGTGGCCGGGGCCTCAGGGGCGCGTTTGGTTGGTGGGCCCCTCCATGTTTTGTGGACGCGCAGATAATGCAATGCCGCACATGTGTTTTTATCTGTCGCGTCATGGCCGGCCAATAATACAGTTCTTTCGCCGCCCTAATGGTCTCGTCCCGGCCTGGGTGAGCCGCCAGGGGCGAGGCGTGAAATTCAAAAATAACTCGCGGCCATAACTCTAAGGGCACAACTAAAGAGTGGGCGCCATCCTTGGTGTGCCAGATGAGTCCATCGTGGACTGTGTAATCGTCGCGAAGCGTCCTTTTCCATGATGTGTCGGCGGCCTCTTCGCCAGTCCGCAACCTCTGCCAGCGATCCCTCGTCGCCTGGTACTCAGGACTGGCAGCCTGTACCCTCTGTACCTCCTGGTACAGGGGCTCGTTTTCCTCGTCTTGGGCTTCCAGCAGGTTCAACGCCCCCGTGGAGGGCTTTCGGAAACAGTTACTCAATCCTGACTTTTCACGACGCCGCGGCCGACGTCGGGCGTTCCTTGCTGGAACTGTTTGGACGGTAGCGACGCGCGGGGGCGTCGTAGGTTCCCGGCCGACGGGAGGCGGCAACAGGCGTTCTTCGTCGGCCTGAGCAGGTAGGTCGTCGGCCTCCTCGGGCTCCCGAGATAGGTAGTCTGGCAACTGATTATCTTTGCCTGGGCAGTGTACTACTGTAAAAGTATACTCCTGCAGCAAGAGCGCCCATCTGGTGAGCTTGGCTTTTTCATCTTTATAGGTCTTGAGCCAATTGAGCGCTCTGCTATCAGTTACCAAGGTAAAAGGCCGGTCCTCCAGGTACGCCCGATACCTTTTGCAGGCCCAGACTACCGCCATTACCTCCTGTTCATTGATGTGGTAACGTTGTTCTGTTTTAGTAAATTTAGCACTTGCGCAACTGACGATGCGCCGTCCCCCGTCGTCGTCCGCCTGGTACAGGACGGCCCCCATGCCCAGCCGGCTGGCGTCCGTCTGCAAGACGAAGGGCTTACTAAAGTCAGACCGGCAGAGGGTAAGGGGTTGGGACAGGGCCTCCTTCAATGTGAGGAAAGCCTCCTCGGCTTCCTGGGTCCACAGGAACCGGTTCTTCTTGGTAGCTAAATCCGTAAGGGGAGCGGCCATATCGGCGAACCCGGGCACATACTCCCTTAGCCAATTGGCCGTTCCTAGGAACGCCTGCAGCTCTCGCAATGTCCTGGGTCGTGGGAACTGTTGTTACTGGATGACATGCTTTTGCTGCGGCTCGTTATGGTGCGTGGTTACCCGATGCCCCAGGTAATCCAACGCGTCGGCACCAAAACGGCATTTACTCAGCGAGCAGTGAAGGCCGTGAGTCCGCAGACGCTCTAGGACGAGCTGTAAATGTAATTCGTGTTCTTCATGGTCCTTAGAGTACACGATTATGTCATCCAGGTAGACTTTAACAAAGTGACCAATGTATCCTGACAGCACAGCTATCATCAAGTGCTGAAAAGTGCTCGGTGCGCATTTCAGGCCAAAGGGCATAACAAGAAATTCGTAGGTTGCACCGTCAGGAGTTGTAAATGCTGTCATCGGTATACTCTCTGGTGATACTGGCACCTGCCAGTATCCGCTTTTCAAATCCAATGAAGTGAAGATTTTTGCTTGGCCCAGATCTCGTAATGTCTCGCCGATGGGGGGCAGCTGAGAGACTTCGTCCTCGGTCTGTGAGTTTAGTTGCCGATAGTCGACGCAGAACCGGCAGAGTGCCGTCCTTTTTTGACACAATAACTATCGGCGAACTAAACGCCGAGTGACTTCGACGGATCACGCCGGCCGCCAGCATCTTGTCTACCTCTTCTTGAATTATTTGCCGTTTGGCCGGCGAGTACTGATATCGTCTTATCCGGAACGGCGTGGGGTCCTTTAAGCGAATAGTATGCTGGACCAGCGTGGTGGTAGGGCTGCTGGAGCCGCTCAACGAACAAATCGGAAAAGTTGTTCAACAATCTTTCATAACGTGGTCGTAGTTCGTCGGCGACATTTTCCGCGGTGAGGGTCACTGGTTCGGCTAACAGCTCGTCTGCGATGGCAATATCCCAGTAGACGGACGCCCTAGGACGATGGCCGAAATAGAGGCACCTACGGGGGTAGTCTATGGTGGCATTCTGGTTTTGTAACCAGTCTTGGCCGAGAATGATATCTTCAGAGAGGCCGTCCAGTGTATAGATGTCTGCCTCCGTCAGGTACCCGCATAAGTTCAGCGTTACCGCGTATGGCCCTTCGGTACAGACCGCGTTGCCATCTGCTAAGAGTACTCGAGGCCCTGTGTTTCCTCCTTCCAAATCGGGAACATGTCGTCTATTAACAAAAGTTCCGCTGGCCCCGGTGTCGATGAGGGACCAGAGTCGTTTCTCCCCTAGCATTGTAGGGATTCTAGGTAAGTTGCTTCTGGAGGCGGTATTAATCGTGTCGAGGGCCGTCTCCTGTACCTCCATGGAACGGCCCTCTAAGGGTTTTCCGGCGCTGGTAGCGCCGGTACGCCACGGCGGACTGGAGCGGCAATGTTATTATCTGCTGGCGGCAGCGCCCGTGGCATGGGCGCCATTGGAGTCGCCGCTGCTCTCGGCACAGCTCCGGTGACAGGGCCCTGCGACGTGCCAGTGATAGCCGGTGTCCTCACCCTCTGTGGGCAATCCCTGTGGTAATGATTCCCGTGACAGAAATTGCAAGGGTACGGCGGTAATCCTGTGGTTTACCCGTAGCGCCGCCAGTGGCGGTCGGCGCCTTGGTTGTCGTTGCCGGTCTATGGGTCTGCTGGTATTCTTTCAAATCGCCTTCATAGGCTGTGGCAAGCTGGACCAATCTGTCTACGGAATCGATACGTATGCCGGGGCTTATGCCCATTCTGAGTTCGGCGCGCAGCATGTCCCTTATATGTAACACTTGCTCTACTTCGTCGGTGTCAGGAGCCAGCCTCCGGAATAAGGCGACTTTCCTCGAAATAAACACTGTAGTATCCTCCTTTTCTCCTTGCTTCTGCCCGTACAATTGAGCTTGCAGGGCTCGTCGTACGGAGGAGCTATCATATTTATCTACGAACCGCTGCCGAAATGTATGGTATTCCATATTCAGCGGCCGTAATGTTGCACAATGGTGCACTCGGGCGTGTCTTACCCGGTCGGCCCGGGCCTGGGCGTCGTTTGCGGCTGGGCGCAGCACGTTGGGGTGCTGCTGGTTGCCTGGTCTCGTCAGCGGGGCCCCCAACAGGAGGTGGCTCGGCGGCAGCCCGGTGGCGGCGTTCCTCCGGTTGTTGATAGCGAACGAGATGTCATCTAGACGTTCGTCCCACTGCGCTGGAGGCTGGTCTAGGATCTGCGCCCTCAGGATTTTTTGATTTCCCTGGTTCCTTCTCTCCACCGGATTGGCCCTCTGGTAATATATGGGGGAGAAGTAACCTGAAATATTCGAGCGGCGGAGGAACCGTTCCCAGTGCGCACACCGGAATTGCATACCATTGTCGGTGATGACGGTTTCTGGGTACCCCCACCGTGAGCAGATCGACTTCAAGAAATCGGTAAGAACGCGCCCTGTTGCGCGCGGGACCGCCCGGATTTCCGTCCATTTAGAAAACAAATCCGTAGCGGTAAGGTGATAAGGAGGTGATTTTTATGAATCCTAGACTCGTGATATGGGCTCATAATATCTATGCTGACGGCCTGCCAGGGTCTCGTTGGCGGTCGTGGCCGCAGTGGTGCATGGGGCTGTGCCGCTCCACCCCTCTTGGTGGAGGCGCATATCTCGCAGTGGCGGACGTGTGTTTGGATTTGTTTGGCCATGGCGGGCCAGTAGTAGAGCTCGCGGACGGCGAGGATGGTCTCGTCGCGGCCCGGGTGTGCAGCTGTGGGTGCATCATGGAAGTCGTGAATTACCCGGGGCCACAACTCCAACGGGACCACCAGCGCGCGGGCGCCGTCCTTGGTATACGAGATCAGGTCGTTGTCGACGGTATACTCGTCGCGGAGCGTCCTCCTCCACGTCGTATCGGCCGCCTCTTCTCCGGTACGGAGCCTGTGCCACCGCTGGCGGGTGGCCTGGTACTCGGGGCTGGTAGTCTGGGCACGTACCACCTGCTGGAAAAGGGGCACGTCCGCGTCATCCTCTTGCTCGTTCATCATATTTAGCGCCCCTGTTGAAGGACGCCGGAAACAGTGCGGCAACGTTTGTTTGCCTCGTCGTCTGCGACGTGGCCGTGGTACAGTCGTTGTCTCGCCGATGGCGGCGGCGGCGTTGAGTTCAGGAGGCAGATCTTCGCCTGCAGGAGGCGGGAGCATCCGCTCCTCGTCCTCTGGTTATTGGGGCACGTCGTCCGCCTCTTCTGGCTCTCTCGACAAATAGTCGGGCAGTTGATTCAAGCGGCCCGGACAGTGGACTACAGAAAAGGAATATTCCTGCAATAAGAGGGCCCATCGGAGTGAGCTTGGCCCTTTCATCGCGATACTGTCTCAGCCATTTTAATGCTCGGCTATCTGTAATCAGTGTGAAATGTCGGTCCTCGAGATAAGCCGCGATACCGCTTGCACGCCCAGACGACGGCCGTCACCTCCTGCTCATTGGCGTGGTAGCGGCGCTCCGTCCTCGTGAATTTCGCGCTTGCACAGCTGATAATATCTCGATTACCGTTGGGCCCTTCTGGAATATAACCGCCCCCATGCCTATCTGGCTCGCGTCTGTCTGGAGACAGAAGGGGCGGCTGAAATCTGGCCTACATAACGTGAGTGGTTTGGAGAGTGCCTCCTTAACGGCCTGGAAGGCCTCTTCGGCCTCGTCGGTCCAGGTGAATCGCGCCTTCTTCGTGACTAGATCAGTTAGTGGTGCGGCTAGGTCGGCGAACCCGGGCACGTATTCCCGGAGCCAGTTCGCCGTGCCCAGGAAACTTGTAATTCCTTGACGGTCTTCGGACGTGGGAAACCTTGAATCTGCACCACATGTTTTGGCTGTGGCTCATTGTGATGCGCCGTGACGCGATGGCCCAGGTAATCTAAAGGCGTCTGCTCCAAAGTGGCACTTTGGAAGGGAGCAGTGCAGGCCATGCGTCCGAAGCCGCTCCAGCACCAGCCGGAGGTGCTCCTCGTGGTCCCGGTGGTTGTCTGAATACACGATGATGTCATCCAGGTACACCTTCACGAAATGACCGATGTATCACGCGAGGACGGCCACCATCAGATGCTGGAACGATGTTGGGGCACATTTGGAGCCCAAACGGCATGACAAGGAACTTATAACATGCCCCATCCGGGGTAGTGAAAGCCCGAGGATGAGATCTTCAGATAAACCCTCTAGGGTATATACCTCCGCTTGGGTAGTGTACTCGCATACAATTATCGGCACGGTGTAGGGTCCCCCGGTGACCGCGTGACCGCGTCCGAGGCCTCGTCGGAGCGGTCCGTTATTAGTTTTCCGCCAGGGCGGTAGGTTTCTGCGCGCCGGTCATGGCGCGCTAGAAGGTGCAGGCGCGGTCGGGGTCACATTTCCTGTCCTGTCGGCGGGGGCCGGCTCAATGGCCCTCTTCGCGCCCGTGGCCGGGGTGCTGGCAGCAGGTGGGGCTGTCGGTCGCTTGGGGCAGTCCCTATGATAATGATTTCCCCGGCAGTACGTACATGGGTACGCTGGTGTATTACTAGGTGTTGCAGGACCGCTAGTAACGGCTTTCGGTGTGGATGAGACGTTTCGCTGGAGCTGGTGCCACTCCTTGAGGTCTGCCTCATAGGAGGTGGCCAGCTGAATTAAATGGTCCACGGAACGTATCGGGATGCCCATGCCGATTCCCAGGCGCAATTCGGCCCTAAGCATATCCCTACTATGCTGCACCTGTACGTCTTCCTCTGTTTCTGGCGCCAAGCGCCGGAATAGCCCACCTTCCTCGAGATAAATACGGTGACGTCCTCCTTCTCGGCCTGCCTAGTTCTAGTAGACACTGGTAATTAGCCCAATTAGGGGAGGGAGGTGAAATAAGGCGACGATGATTTGATTTTATTTCAGTTGGCAGCCAGCGACGCTTTGAAAATAGCGACGCCGTTCTTATGGCTGTGTCGTTCTCCTGGGCTGGCAGCAGTTGGCTTGATGTCCCTCGGCGGCAGCAAGGTTAGGAATAGGATAGGGGTAGTTTTAGCTTGATTTTTGTATTAACCGAAATGAAGAGAGTAATATTTTAACACCACTACTATATTACTAAAACTTGGCAAAATATAACGGCACTTAAGATATATGATTTACAATGATGAGAGTTAGGAACTCTGAAAATGCTAGGAGCAGCGCGGACTAAGTCACAGATGAGCGGGTCATCGAGATCTGATCTCTGGGGGCCAGAGAATCTCTGGGGGGATCTCTTCTCGGACGATTCTAAAGTCCTAAATTATACTTGTTCATTGTTTGTCTCTTGAGACTTGAAATTTTTCTTAAGTTAATGTCATCATTTATAAGGAAAAAAAAATTAATTTTTTTTTCCAAAAAAATTTTTCAATTTCCAAAATTTATTTTATTTGTTATTTTGTTTATTTAATCTCCAGGGGTGATTGTGAATGTTGGTAAAACTTCGGTGGCGAATTGTTGCATAATAAGTACTTTTGACATTTCATCAGTCGCGTTTCTTAACATCGAGACAAGTGCCTGAAGGGCTTTAACTGTTTCCGAGATATTTATGAGCGAGTGCAGTTCCTGACTAACAATCTGAAGTGCCTGAAGGTCGGAAAACACACTAACCTGGGAGATTTTGAGCCGATATCGCTTGTCCGGCTGATTGGTGGGTGGGCAGGGTTGGCGCCCGCCTCGTTGCGTCGCTTCCCCTCGTGGTGGTGGGTCCCCTGGGACCTGCTGCTGCCTGCGGTTGAGGCGGCGCCGCGACGCGGCCCGTCTGGAGCACGCCGACCCAATGCGTTCCCGCTGCGCTACCCATTACTCCAACTGAAACGTATTCGATTGAGAATGCAAACGTAAATTTTGTGAACCGCAAAGTTTGTTTTGATATAGAGAATTTTCCGACGCTGCTAATTTCACTCTTCTGTTGCGATGCAATTTTTTCCAAATGTCTCGTAAACTCTGTAGTTTTTACAAAATGAATAATTTGTTTTGAAAATTCTATACGAATTCCACCGTATTCTTCGAACAATTTGAACAATTTTCTCTTCTTGACGATTATTTGTCCACCTGCTTTGTTTTGGAGAAAAAAAACTTGTAGGGTTTATATTTGTTAAGATATTTCCTTTAGATATTTTTTTTCTTGTCGATAAATTCGACGATTTCAGTGATCGAGCAGTCCACAACGAATATTCTCATTGATTCATTTGTGGCCCTGATAAGGGCCGATTTTCGGTATCCGCCGCCCACGGTTATTGCCGCCGCCGACGACGAACGACTTCGGTCACCGCGGCCACCCCTGGAGTAGTCCTCAGGGAAGGCCCACGCCACGACGGAGCTGACGCAGATAGCCTTCGGCGCGCTGCATCCGCTCGGTCCTGTCGAACGACTCGCAATAAGATGTCCACAGACCTCGCAATTCGTTGACGGACCGAATAACTCGCCTCAACAACACCGTCGTCATCCCAGGCCTCCGACGGGGCCGCGGCTCCGGCGACCGCGGCGTATCCGATTCTGTCGCCAACGGCGACTGCAGCATCTGCGGCGCGTCCTCCACCGTGGGCGACGACGACGGCACCCACGACCTCTCGACGGAGGCAGACATCTCGACGATGTTGGAGGAATTCGACGCCTCCAACTGCCCGTCCTCGACGTCGAATTCTTCCATCATCGCCACTCTCTCCTCCGCCGCCAGGACATATTCGTCGTTCATTTCGGTGAAACTACTGTATACTGTATACTAACAACAAATGCGAACAACGACAAAGTGTGAACCGTCCACCGCGATGCACCCGCTTTTATTCTTCCCGCAACCCCTGGAGCCGTCCGCAACGAACGGCGATTGGTCGATCCTTTTCGTTAAGCGCAATGGGCGGAGCTTCCCAGAGCAGTGTGAAAAGTTATAAAAGCCCTACACGTCGGCGACAGCAGAGCGCTCAATATTCGGACCGTCCTTTTTCGTTGGGGTAACCCCTTTGGAAATTTCGCTCCGTTTATGAATTTCTACATGACCTAACGAAATCGGAACCACGAGCATCGACAATTTTTCCCTCGGCCACCGAATCGTTTTTTTAACTATTTGTGTTTTTTCCTCTTCGTTCTTTTCACTGACGTCTCGGGACCGCCTACCTTTCCGTCGTTTTCCCATTGACTTTTGCAAAATTTCGCGTTCCCTTTGACCCAATTTCTGCAAAAACAGTAAAAATAGGACAGAGAAAAAACCCCTCCTTTCTGTTTGATTTTTAGGGTTATTAGTTTACGGCCTCTCTTTTTTTTTTTTGCTTTTTCAGCAACTTTTTGGAATTTCCAAACACTATCTCTGAAAAAAAGAAAAGTTGTGTAAACTTTTCGACGCTATTCTTGGTTTATCGCATTTCTTATGTGCAGCGAAGCGTTACAGACTTATTTTTCAATGTTTTTTTGGCTAGTTTTGGCTATTCTCTTTTTGGATTGAATTAATCGGCCCTGTGGAATGTGGAATTTCTTGTCGTTTCGCATTCGATCTTCTCGTCGTTTGGCATGCTTGTCTTGTACGTTTTGTTTTTTCCTTGCGCCGCTCTCTACAGCAAACTACAAATGTTTGTCTGTCGCATCGATGGAATTTCTGCAAAAACAGTGAATATTCGAAAAGAAAAAAAAAACACTCCGTTCGGACACGAACCCCTAACCTAGAGCACGCCAACCCAATGCGTTACCGCTGCGCTACCCATTTCTCCAACTGAAACGTATTCGATAGAGAATGCAAACGTAAATTTTGAATTTGAATCGCAAGTTTGTTTTGATATAGAGAATTTTCCGACGCTGCTAATTTCACTCTTCTGCGATGCAATTTTTTCCAAATGTCTCGTAAACTGTAGTTTTTTTTACTGTCACATTTTACAAAATGAATAATTTGCTTTGAAAATTCTATACGAATTCCACCGTATTCTTCGAACAATTTGAACAATTTTCTCTTCTCGACGCTTATTTGTCCACCTGCTTTGTTTCGGAGAAAAACTTGTGGGCTTTATATTTGTTATGAAATTTTTTTCATGTCGATGAATTCGACGATTTCGGTGATCGATCGGCCAACAACGAATGCTCTAATTGATTCATTCGTGGCCCTGATAAGGGCCGATTTTTACGATGTTCATCGCCGCCGCCGGCGAAAGTCTCCACGGCCACCGAGGCCCCTGTGGCCGCCTTGGCGAGAGCGGAAGCGGAAGCGGCGGCTGAGTGGTGCGAATCCGGCACGGTTCCACACCGCTTGCAAATTAAACACAATGACTCCCAGAGTCTCCTGGATCTGTTCAGCGGTTCGCACCAACCGCTCTAGTTGCTCCGCCGTCTGGGGCCTCTCGCGGTGTCGCGCGCCTTAAGAGGGTTATGACTGACCCCCTTAAGGCGGCGTCTCTCGGCCACCAGCTATATATACTTCAGATAAAAGGGTCCCTATGGGCACGATGCCCTTGAAGGCTTAGGCCTTTTTACTTAAGCGTTATTTCGCGAGGCTTCTTTCTTGGCTTGGTCCTGGAGGAGGAGTCGAGGCTCTACCAGGCGCCCCGAGATGGTAGGGCCCCTGAGCCACGGGTCAGGGGGTGGCCCATCCCGTGGCGGGACATCGAGGCTCGTTCAGGGCCAGAGGCCGGCGACGAAACTCCCTGGCGCGGGTCGTTCCTGGGGGCCTCCTCTTCCTCCTCAGGGCAGTCCTCCACCAGCACTCCGTGGATGGCGTGGGGGCTGGTGGAAGGCAGGTCTGTTCCTTGGCGGGCCGGCAGGTCATCTGCGGCCAGACTGGCGGACAGCTGGTGGGCCGGCAGGGCGTCTGCGGCTCGGCTTGTTGATGGCTGGTGGACAGCCTGGCGGGCCGGCAGGGCGTCTGCGGCTCGGGTTGATGGTGGCTGGGCTGGCTCGAGGGGGACTTCCTCGGCTTCCTCTTCTTCCCCCTCGCTGCCCTCGTCGTCGGATTCGGCGGCTTCCTGGGGGCCTTCTCCAGGCCACGTCTCGTCGGGGCCTTCTCCAGGCCAATATGGATGCGGTCCACATGCTCCCCACGGCGGACCTCGTACACTCCGTCGCCTCGCTCGGCGACGACTGTGAAGGGCCCTCCCAGGGCGGAAGTAGGTTATGCGCGGGCCGGCCAAAGGCCAGGGCGAGCACCCGCTGACCCACGTGCAGGTGGATAGGGGCCTCTCGACGTTCCGGGAAGACCTCTTGTTGATAGGTCTCCTGGT
The DNA here is from genome assembly GCA_029963805.1 of Aromia moschata. Taxonomy (NCBI): domain Eukaryota; kingdom Metazoa; phylum Arthropoda; class Insecta; order Coleoptera; family Cerambycidae; genus Aromia; species Aromia moschata. Next base: position 528,428 of record JAPWTK010000118.1, read on the forward strand.
GGATGCGGGCCCTCTGGATCCGGTCGGCCCGCGCCTGCGGGTCGTTGTCGTGAGGTCCAAGATGGTTAGGGTGCTGCTGGTTCCCCGGCATGGTCAGCGGCGCACCCAGGAGCAGCTGGCTGGGCGGCAGTCCTGTGGCCGCGTTCCTCCTGTTGTTGAGGGCGAACAGGACCTCGTCCACCCTCTCGTCCCAGTGTGCCGGGGGAGGCCCATGATATGGACCCGCAGCGCCTTCTTGACCTCTTGGTTTCGTCGTTCGACCGGATTGGCCCGCTGATGGTATATAGGTGTCAGGTACCCTAAAACATGACAACGGCGGAGGAACCTATTCCACGTCCTGCATTTAAATTGCGGCCCGTTATCCGAAATGACTGTTTCCGGGTATCCCCACCGGAGGCATACAGAATTCACGAAATCCCGGACCACTCGGCCAGTAGCGCGTGGCACGGCGCGGGCCTCGACCCACTTGCTAAACATGTCGGTGGCCACTATCAAGAATCGGTTGTGGCCCGTGCGGGATTCGGTAAAGGGGCCCATGACGTCCACGCTTAGAGCTTGCCATGGGCGTGTCGGCGGTCTCGGTCGGAGGGGCGCGTGTGCCTGCAGAGCGCCACCCCTCTTCGTAGAAGCGCAGATTATGCAATGCCGGACGTGGGTCCGGATCTGGCGGGCCAGTAGTATAGCTGGCGGGCCGCCCGCAGTGTCTCGTCTCTTCCCGGGTGAGCGGCCAGTGGCGAGTCGTGGAACCCGTGGATAACCCTCGGCCACAGTTCGAGGGGTACCACGAGCGCGTGAGCCCCGTTCTTCGTATACCATACCAGGCCGTCTTCCACCGTGTAGTCGTCGCGCTTCCTCACCCGTCTGCAGACGGTGCCATCGTTCCCTGGTGGCCTGGTACTCGGGGCTGGCCGCTTGCGTCCTCCGTACTTCCTCGTACAGGGACAGTGGTGGTTCGTCCGGATCTTCGCGAAGGTTGAGGGCGCCCGTGGAGGGGCGCGTGAAGCAGTTGGGTAGCATCCTACTCCCTCGGCGTCGGCGGCGCGGCGGGCTGGACGCGGCGTGGACGGCCTCGGGGGCCGCGTCGTCCGTTGGCGCCGGTACTTCCCCCAACGGCGGTGGCAGCAGCCGCTCGTCGTCCTCGGGCTGCGGGATGTCGGTGGCTTCTCCTGGCTCTCGCGACAGGTAGTCCGGTAGCTGATTAAGCCTCCCAGGGCAGTGTACCACCTAGAAGGTGTACTCCTGAAGGAGCAACGACCACCGGGTAAGCTTAGCCTTCTCGTCGCGGTACTGCCGGAGCCAGTTGAGGGCGCGACTATCAGTGATTAGGGTGAAGGGCCGGTCTTCTAAATACGCTCGGTATCGTTTGCAGGCCCACACCACCGCCATGACCTCTTGCTCGTTGACGTGGTACCTGCTTTCGGTGCGCGTGAATTTGGCGCTGGCGCAGCTCACAATGTGTCGCTTTCCGTTATTTCCTTCTTGAAAGAGGTCAGCCCCCATGCCAATTCCGCTTGCGTCCGTCTGTAGGACGAAGGGCTTCCCAAAGTCGGGCCGGCATAGGGTGAGGGGCTGCGACAGTGCTTCTTTCAGAGCCGAGAACGCTTCCTCGGCTTCCGCGGTCCAAACGAAGCGTTTCTTGGAGTCGATGAGATCGGTCAGGGGGGCGGCGAGGTCCGCGAACCGCGGCACGTACTCCCGCAGCCAGTTGGCGGTCCCCAGGAAGCTTTGAAGCTCCTTTAGCGTCCTGGGCCGTGGGAATCGTTGGATTTGGATGATATGTTTCGGCTGGGGCTCGTTACAATGGGCGGTTACTCTGTGCCCAAGGTAGTCCAAGGCATCGGCCCCGAACCTACACTTCCCCAGCGAGCAATAAAGGCCGTGCGTCCTTAACCTTTCCAAAACCAGCCGTAGATGCTGTTCGTGCTCTTCATGTGTGTTAGAGTATATGATGATGTCGTCAAGGTAAACCTTGACGAACTTCCCGATATACCCCGCGAGGACGGCGACCATGAGGTGTTGGAATGTCGATGGCGCACATTTCAATCCGAACGGCATAACACGGAATTCGTAAGTCGCGCCGTCCGGGGTCGTAATTGCCGTCAGGGGGGATACTCTCCGGGGACATGGGCACTTGCCAGTACCCACTTTTTAGGTCCAGCGATGAGAAGATTGTAGCCTGCCCCAGGTCCCTCAGGGTTTCGTGGATCGGAGGGAGCTGGGACACTCGTCCTCCGTTTGGTCGTTTAATCTGCGGTAGTCGACGCAGAACCGACGCGTTCCGTCCTTTTTCGCCACAATGACAATTGGCGAACTAAACGCGGAGTGGCTGCGTCGAATGACCCCGGCGGCCAGCATCTTCTCCACCTCATCCTGGATGATACGGCGCTTCTCCGGCGAGTATTGGTAACGCCGGATTTTAAAGGGTGTGGGGTCTCGCAGGCTGATACGGTGCTGTACGAGGGTTGTGGTGGGTTGCTTCAGCCGCTCTATAAACAGATCCGGGAATTCGTTTAATAGTCGTTCGTAGCGCGGCCTTAGCTCGTCCGCCACTTCTTCAGGCGACAAGGTAACTGGTATGGCGAAGATCCTGTCGGCGACCTCTGGGTCCCAATACACGGCCGCCCGGGGCCGGTGGCCGAAGTAGAGGCAGCGGCTGGGATAATCGATGGTCGCGTTTTGGGCTGCCAACCACTCCTGACCCAGGATTAGGTCTTCGGACAATCCTTCCATGGTACATACGTTTGCTTCGGTCATATACCCACAGATGTTTAGGCCGAGTCGGTAAGGGCCCCCGGTAGCCGCATAGCTGCCGTTGGCCAGTAGGACCTGGCCCCCGTCGGCGTCCTCCTCTGGAGAGGCCAGGTATTTATTGTTCAGGAAACTGCGGCTAGCCCCCGTATCTATGAGCGCCCAGATACGATGGGGGCCAACCATGGTGGCCACCCGTGGTAGCGCAATCGCTTTTGCGGTGTTCACGGAGTCGTGGGCCGCCCCTGGCAAGTCTATGGAGCGGTCCGGGTTCAGTTTTCCGGCGATGCCGGTAGCGCGGGCACCGTGCGTCGCACTTGTACCGGTGCCGTCGAAGTGGCCGGTGGCAATGCTGGCAACTGCGTGGCGGCACGATTTGGAGCTCCGCGTGCCGCAGCGCCCTGTGTGTTGGTCGGTGGCGGCCCCGCGATGGCCGGGGGTCGCCTGTCGCCTAGGGCAATCCCGGTGAAAATGATTCCCCTGACAGTAGGTGCAGGGTACGGCGGTTGCATCATCGGGCGGCTAGGTGCGCCGCTTCCCCCCTGTTGCAGGCTTCGGAGTCGTCGTCGGTTTTTTTGCTTGCTGGTATTCGAGAAGGTCCGCCTCGTAGGCGGTAGCCAGCTGTACCAGCCTGTCTACCGAGTAGAGCGGTAGTCCAGGGCTGATACCCATCCGGAGCTCCGCCCTCAACATCTCCCTGATGTGGGCGACCTGATCTATCTCGCTGGTGTCCGGTGCGAGTCGGCGAAACAGAGCGACTTTCCGGGAAACGAAGAGTGTCGTGTCTTCTTTTCCCGCCTGTTTTTGTCCGTAGAGCTGTGCTGTCAGCGTTCGACAGAAGGTAGTGCTATTGTATTTATCTAGGAAACGTCTTCTAAAGGTCGGGTACTCCATATGCAGACTCCGCAGAGCGTCGTACCAAGCGTGCGCGGAGCAGCGCAGCCGATCCGCGACGACAGTGGTCCACTCGCCGTCTTCGACCTCTTCGCGGCGGCAGTACTCCTCGGCTTCTTTAAGAAACAGGAGTGGGTCCTCCCACTCCGCTCCGCTGAAGGTTGCCGGCAGCCTCTGCGAGCGGGCCGGCGTTTTGCGTAGGGTCACCGCCAGCCGATCGACGGCCTGGGTGAATAGGTCGGACATCTCAAAGGTTAGGCCCATTCTGGGCGCTAACCCTTGTTAACGCCACGTGCCCCCCTCTGACCATCGCTCTGGTCGTCGTCTTCAGCGCTCACATCTAATTCTGGTAATCTAGAGACTATCTGGAAAGTGGGGTAGAAATCTGGGGTCCCTCGCTCCTCTCCCTGGAAACGATGGGCCCCACGTTGGGCGCCATGTCGCCGAACGCCGCGTGACGCCCCTGAGGCGGGGCGTATCCGTAGGCGAAATCAGCGCGATCGGCGGGCGACGGTCCACCAGGGCAGTGTGCGGCCCTGGTCGCTCGCCGGCGCTCTAGCCGGCTAGCTCATCGTGTCGGCGCTTACGGTCGCGGTCGTTAGCTCGAGTTGAGGTAGGTCGTGATCCGGCGGTCGTTCGCCGGCTGCTTTACGTAAGAATTCGTGCAATAATTCCGTATTCTCTCCGATGGTGGTCCTGGATTATTTCATTTGACAGAGTTGTTGGTGGACCGCAAACTAACTTGAAGGAACTCTTTTCTTCAAGCTTATTCAACATTTGGCTAACGGATGGATAATAGCTGCTCGGCGCTTTTTCGGTATGGTATTTGATTCTTTTGGTCGGACGGTAGAGTGAGCGCTGCGTGCGGCGGGCCCTCCGAACGGATTCGACGGCGTACCTCACGCATACGTCGACAAATCCGTCGCTTTTGTTTTTTGCCATTCGCCAATCAGAGGACATCCTAATCCCGAACCGCAATGGGCGGAGCTTCCCAGTACGGTGTGGAGTTGTGAAAGCCCTACGTCGCCGACGGAAGAGCGCTCATTTTTCGGACCGTCCTTCTTTCCTTGGGGTAACCACTATTGACGCCTCGGCCTCTCCGTTTGATCCCCGCAAAACGCTAGATGCAATTGAATTTCTTCCAAATGTGAACTGTAGAATTTTTTTTTACCGTCACATTTTGCATTTTTTTCAAATTTGCTTTCAATTTTCTATGTCCTCCACGCGGCTCGTCGTGATCTGGCGGTGTCGGACGGATCCGGCAAAAAACAGTCCTTTTCAGGACTAACAAATTCTTTGAACTACAATTCGTTTTACTACAATCTTTGATGACCTGTGACGTGATTAGATTTTCGGCGTAATAGTTTACGGCCTCTTTCCTTTTTTGTTTTGTTTTTTGAGTAGCTGTTTGGAATTTCAAAACACTATCTTAGCAAAAAGGAAAGACGTGTAAACTTTTCGCCGGTATTCTTCTGTACAGCGAACTAATGCAGAATTATTTTTCAAAGTTTTTTAGCTACTTTTGGCTATTCTCATTTGGGATTTAATTAAACAGCACACCCCTCGTTTTTTATTTTTCCGTCACTATTTATGGCGGATTGATGCAAATTTCGTGTTTTTCGCTAAATGAAAAAAATACGGTATTTCTTTCAGCAACCCCTCATTAAGTGGACGTTCCTTTCTTGTTTGTTTCGTCTCAATACGCCACAAAAATCTGCGTGTTCTCCCCGAAGAAAAAATTCGTAGCGCTCAGTTTTCCGTCCGCCCCTTTTTACTTGGGGTAAAAATCCATCGGTTTTGTTTTTTGCCATTCGCCAATCAGAAGACATTCTAATCACAAAGGTCAACGGGCGGAGCTTCCCTGTACAACGTGCAATTTTATAAAAGCCCTACGTTGCCGACAGGAGAGCCCTTCAGTTTCAGACCGTCCTTTCTTCCTTGAAGTCACCACTTTGAAATTTCGCTCCGTTTATGCATTTCTACTTAACCGAACCCCCGAACTCGGTACCCCGAGCATCGACAATTTTCCCTTAGCCACCGAATTGTTTTTTAACGATTTGTATATTTTTTCTTGTCGTTTCGCATTCGATCTTCTCGTCGTTTGGCATGCTTGTCTTGTACGTTTTGTTTTTTCCTTGCGCCGCTCTCTACGCCAAACTACCTATTTTCCTGTACAAATGTTTGTCTGTCGCATCGATGGAATTTCTGCAAAAACAGTGAATATTCGAAAGAAAAAAAACACTCCGTTCGGACACGAACCCCTAACCTAGAGCACGCCCACCCAACATTAACATTAACATTAAAACAGCTTTATTGATTATTATATGTACCGCTACAATCGTCATTTGCTCGCAGAGCCGTATCTCTAGTGTGTTAATATTGAGAGGGGCAGGGGGTGGACTATTCGCCTAGCGATCGACCCCCCGCTCGGTGGTAAGGTGCAGCCCCGCTAACGATTTCACAGATCAATTGAACGCCCTGTCCTCACGAGTTTCAAGGCCTTATATTTGTTCGTGTTTGCTAACTTACTCCAAGATAGTAACAAAAAGCTCCATTCATGCTATGTACTTTTATCATACAGGAACACTTTATTTTAAAAAACCTGTTTAACAAAGACGATGCTTGGGACAACACAAACAAACACAACATTCATGACTACATAAAGGACAAATGAACAATTACAGGACATTATTGTACGAAGGTGGATCTTGCGTGGTTCCCAAGGTGGACGAAGCTCCGAACGCGCCTCAGCGGCCAGCGTGCGCTCCGCCCGCATCCAGACGAGTGCTGGCTGTCCGCAAGCGGCTGCCAGCCTCGTGCGATCCGGGCGGACCGAAAACTGATCGCTGAAGCCCGTTCGGAACTTTGGGTACACCAAAACCGGGCGGACTGCGTATTGTGCAGTTTCTCGGTCCCAGCTCGATGTGCTTTCGAAGTATTGCATGTAAATTCCGTGTCTCGTCGCGCGAGGTTCGCGTGCGTGACACGGACATTTTGCAATTAAATTCGAATCGCATCTGCTGTGAGCCTGTAAAGAAAATAAGTTATTCGTGGTATCGGTGTTTCATACGAATGGCTCGTGGATGTATTGGTGTACGTGTTGTAACCCCCCCCCAACCTGGGGTCTATTAGTACCCTGGTCATTGGGTTCCTGTGGATTAAAGCTCCGTAGAATTTCCCGGCGACCGCCCGGATGTGGTCGTATATGTAAGGCATGTCCGTCTGTATGTGCAGGTGTTCGACCGTCGTATACCTGCCCGCCCCCGATAACAGTCGGAACAACTTATTTTGGGTACGCTGTAGTCTGTTCAACTGAGTAAGGGAGCTTTTACCCCATATTGGGCACGCGTACGTCAATATGGGGCGCACCATTACCTTGTACAGTAACAGCTTTGTACCTTTTTGTAAGTTTACTCCTTCTATTGAGCAGGGGATACAGACGTGACAATGCCATGGACCCGCCACGTGAGTCTTAAACCACAGCCGCCGATCCAGGGTTACCCCCAGGTATTTGACATCCCCCCCCCCCCCGACCTAACAGGTTCTCCGCCGAACCTGATCTCGGAGAAGACACGCGTGTCAGTGAATCGTTTCGTGAACACCACCGATTCAGTCTTGCCTGCATTTATGCCTAATTTCAGGCGTTTACAAGCTCCTTCGAATGCAGGTATGTGTTGACGGACTTTTGATGCCGCCGTCTCTGCTGTATGCGACGACGCGTAAATTACGACATCATCGGCATACATCAGAGTCGTCGTGTTCGGATGCACTGTGCGTTACCGCTGCGCTACCCATTTCTCCAACTGAAACGTGTTCGATAGAGAATGCAATCGTAAATTTGTGTGGGGGCGGAGACTACGCGTCGCCGCCAGATCCGGCGCTATGATTGGCCGGCGCTCTTTAAATTATAAATAAATTATAATTAAATTTAAATTTAAGATAAATTATCGCAGGCGCTCCGCGCGTCTCATTTCGACGGGCGGAGCCGCCTGCGACATGCCCCCCTTAAGGGCCGGTTAGCGATGTGTTAAGGGGACGCTGGCAGGTCCCCTTAAGGCTTCAGCTGAGTGTCCGCCGACTACATACCTTCGCCCTGGCGAATGAGAAAAGTGTCCCTACGGGCTCGAGCGCCCTCGGAGACATAGGCCTCTTACTTAACCGATAATCTCGCGGGTGTCTTGATCCGGGCCCTGGTGGAAAGGTGGCTTCCTGGTGCCTGGGACGCCGGGGCGCCCCAGGATGGTAGGCCCTTTCTTCAGCCACGGGTCAGGGGGTGGCCCATCCCGTGGCAGGACATTGCGGTATTTATGGCCAAAGGCCAACAATAGGAACCCCCTGGCTCGGGGCGTTCCTCGGCATCTCCTCCTCGTCTTCATAATCCTCGACTAGCACGCCGAGGATTGTGGGATTGTTGGTGGTGGCGTGCGTGGCTATGCACGCGAGTTGGGCGGCCTGGGGCTCTTCCAGAGCCTCCGGGTGTTGGTGTGGAGTAGGCGAGGGTGCGTCTGGCTCAGCGTACTCGCCTTCTTCTCCGTCGGTGGGTAGGTTGATGGTCGGCGACGGGCGCGGCTGCGCACGTCGACGGACTAGCCCGGGGCTCATCCCTGAGCCTCGGGAAGCTGGTGGGGTAGGCGAGGGCGCGTCTGGCTCGGCGTCCTCGTCTCCTTGGCTGTGGTGGATGCAGATTGGGCTGGCGAAGTGCGCGGCTGCGCACGTCGAAGGTCCGGCTTGGGGCTCGTCCGGAGCCTCTGGATGGTGGCGTGGATCGGGATGGGGTGCCTCTGGATGGGCATCCTCCTCGTCGTCGTCGTCGTCGTAGTCCTGTGGGCCTTCCGCAGGCCAGGGCATGTCGTCAGGCGGTGGTGGCCTGGCGAGGACGTCCACGTCCCTTCGTGGATCGGGAGCTGGTCCGTGGGCTGGCCGGAGGTCGTCTACGTGGACTCGGTCGTCGGAGTCCCCTCGGCGGACTTGGTAAACTCCATTACCAAACTCCGCCGTGATCCTGTAGGGACCTTCCCAGGTTGGCCGCAGGGCGGAACCTTGGCCAGCATAGAAGGCGCGCGTCCATACGCGCTGTCCTACCTGGAACTGGACGGGCGCATCTCGGTGCACCGGGAAGACCTGCGCCTGGTAGTGCTCCTGGTGCACTCGGGCGTGTCTTACCCGGTCGGCCCGGGCCTGGGCGTCGTTTGCGGCTGGGCGCAGCACGTTGGGGTGCTGCTGGTTGCCTGGTCTCGTCAGCGGGGCCCCCAACAGGATGTGGCTCGGCGGCAGCCCGGTGGCGGCGTTCCTCCGGTTGTTGATAGCGAACGAGATGTCATCTAGACGTTCGTCCCACTGCGCTGGAGGCTGGTCTAGGATCTGCGCCCTCAGGATTTTCTTGATTTCCTGGTTCCTTCTGTCCACCGGATTGGCCCTCTGGTAATATATGGGGGAGAAGTAACCTGAAATATTCGAGCGGCGGAGGAACCGTTCCCAGTGCGCACACCGGAATTGCATACCATTGTCGGTGATGACGGTTTCTGGGTACCCCCACCGTGAGCAGATCGACTTCAAGAAATCGGTAAGAACGCGCCCTGTCGCGCGCGGGACCGCCCGGATTTCCGTCCATTTAGAAAACAAATCCGTAGCGGTAAGGTGATAAGGAGGTGATTTTTATGAATCCTAGACTCGTGATATGGGCTCATAATATCTATGCTGACGGCCTGCCAGGGTCTCGTTGGCGGTCGTGGCCGCAGTGGTGCATGGGGCTGTGCCGCTCCACCCCTCTTGGTGGAGGCGCATATCTCGCAGTGGCGGACGTGTGTTTGGATTTGTTTGGCCATGGCGGGCCAGTAGTAGAGCTCGCGGACGGCGAGGATGGTCTCGTCGCGGCCCGGGTGTGCAGCTGTGGGTGCATCATGGAAGTCGTGAATTACCCGGGGCCACAACTCCAACGGGACCACCAGCGCGCGGGCGCCGTCCTTGGTATACGAGATCAGGTCGTTGTCGACGGTATACTCGTCGCGGAGCGTCCTCCTCCACGTCGTATCGGCCGCCTCTTCTCCGGTACGGAGCCTGTGCCACCGCTGGCGGGTGGCCTGGTACTCGGGGCTGGTAGTCTGGGCACGTACCACCTGCTGGAAAAGGGGCATGTCCGCGTCATCCTCTTGCTCGTTCATCATATTTAGCGCCCCTGTTGAAGGATGCCGGAAACAGTGCGGCAACGTTTGTTTGCCTCGTCGTCTGCGACGTGGCCGTGGTACAGTCGTTGTCTCGCCGATGGCGGCGGCGGCGTTGAGTTCAGGAGGCAGATCTTCGCCTGCAGGAGGCGGGAGCATCCGCTCCTCGTCCTCTGGCTGGGGCACGTCGTCCGCCTCTTCTGGCTCTCTCGACAAATAGTCGGGCAGTTGATTCAAGCGGCCCGGACAGTGGACTACAGAAAAGGAATATTCCTGCAATAAGAGGGCTCATCGGGTGAGCTTGGCCCTTTCATCGCGATACTGTCTCAGCCATTTTAATGCTCGGCTATCTGTAATCAGTGTGAAATGTCGGTCCTCGAGATAAGCGCGATACCGCTTGCACGCCCAGACGACGGCCGTCACCTCCTGCTCGTTGGCGTGGTAGCGGCGCTCCGTCCTCGTGAATTTCGCGCTTGCACAGCTGATAATATCTCGATTACCGTTGGGCCCTTCTTGGAATATAACCGCCCCCATGCCTATCTGGCTCGCGTCTGTCTGGAGACAGAAGGGGCGGCTGAAATCTGGCCTACATAACGTGAGTGGTTTGGAGAGTGCCTCCTTAACGGCCTGGAAGGCCTCTTCGGCCTCGTCGGTCCAGGTGAATCGCGCCTTCTTCGTGACTAGATCAGTTAGTGGTGCGGCTAGGTCGGCGAACCCGGGCACGTATTCCCGGAGCCAGTTCGCCGTGCCCAGGAAACTTTGTAATTCCTTGACGGTCTTCGGACGTGGGAAACCTTGAATCTGCACCACATGTTTTGGCTGTGGCTCATTGTGATGCGCCGTGACGCGATGGCCCAGGTAATCTAAGGCGTCTGCTCCACTTTGGAAGGGAGCAGTGCAGGCCATGCGTCCGAAGCCGCTCCAGCACCAGCCGGAGGTGCTCCTCGTGGTCCCGGTGGTTGTCTGAATACACGATGATGTCATCCAGGTACACCTTCACGAAATGACCGATGTATCCCGCGAGGACGGCCACCATCAGATGCTGGAACGATGTTGGGGCACATTTGAGCCCAAACGGCATGACAAGGAACTCATAACATGCCCCATCCGGGGTAGTGAAAGCCGTCAAGGGAATACTCTCCTCCGCCATAGGGACCTGCCAGTATCCACTTTTTAGGTCTAGGGAAGTGAAAACTTTCGCCTGACCTAGGTCCCTCAAAGTTTCATGTATCGGCGGTAACTGTGAAATTTCATCCTCTGTTTGTGAGTTCAGCTGTCGGTAGACTACGCAAAATCGCTTGCTTCCATCCTTTTTGCGACGATCACTACCGGCGAGCTGAACGCTGAGTGGCTCCTACGTATGACGCCGGCCGCCAACATCTTTTCTACTTCCTCCTGTATAATCTGTCGTTTAACCGGTGAGTATTGGTATCGACGTATCTTGAACGGCGTCGGGTCCCTCAACCTGATCCGGTGCTGCACCAGCGTGGTAGTGGGCTGGTGCAGCCGTTCCACAAACAGATCTGGAAACTCGTTAAGGACGGCTTCGTACCGGTCCTTAACCTCGTCGGTGACGTTTTCCGTTGTCAGCTCAATGGGTGTGTGAAATATACGTTGGGCCACCGTCGGGTCCCAGTATGCGGCAACCCTTGGGTGGTGGCGGAAGTACACGCAGCGGTTCGAATAATCAATGGTGGCGTTTTCCCGCGCCAGCCACTCCTGCCCGAGGATGAGATCTTCAGATAAACCCTCTAGGGTATATACCTCCGCTTGGGTAGTGTACTCGCATACAATTATCGGCACGGTGTAGGGTCCCCCGGTGGTAACGCAATCTCCGTTGGCCAACGTTACGCTGGGCCCTTCTTTATTGAGCTGGTGATTCGACAGATATTTGGCCGACAAGAAGGTGCGGCTCGCTCCCGTGTCGACCAGCGCCCAGAGGCGGTGTTCACCTACCATCGCCGCCAGGCGGGGCAGGCTAATGGCCTTGGTGGAACAGACCGCGTCCGAGGCCTCGTCGGAGCGGTCCGTTATTAGTTTTCCGCCAGGGCGGTAAGGTTTCTGCGCGCCGGTCATGGCGCGCTAGAAGGTGCAGGCGCGGTCGGGGTCACATTTCCTGTCCTGTCGGCGGGGGCCGGCTCAATGGCCCTCTTCGCGCCCGTGGCCGGGGTGCTGGCAGCAGGTGGGGCTGTCGGTCGCTTGGGGCAGTCCCTATGATAATGATTTCCCCGGCAGTACGTACATGGGTACGGTGGTGTATTACTAGGTGTTGCAGGACCGCTAGTAACGGCTTTCGGTGTGGATGAGACGTTTCGCTGGAGCTGGTGCCACTCCTTGAGGTCTGCCTCATAGGAGGTGGCCAGCTGAATTAAATGGTCCACGGAACGTATCGGGATGCCCATGCCGATTCCCAGGCGCAATTCGGCCCTAAGCATATCCCTAATATGCTGCACCTGTACGTCTTCCCCTGTTTCTGGCGCCAAGCGCCGGAATAGCCCACCTTCCTCGAGATAAATACGGTGACGTCCTCCTTCTCGGCCTGCCTAGTTCTAGTAGACACTGGTAATTAGCCCAATTAGGGGAGAGAGGTGAAATAAGGCAACGATGATTTGATTTTATTTCAGTTGGCAGCCAGCGACGCTTTGAAAATAGCGACGCCGTTCTTATGGCTGTGTCGTTCTCCTGGGCTGGCAGCAGTTGGCTTGATGTCCCTCGGCGGCAGCAAGGTTAGGGATAGGATAGGGGTAGTTTTAGCTTGATTTTTGTATTACCCGAAATGAAGAGAGTAATATTTTAACACCACTACTATATTACTAAAACTTGGCAAAATATGACGGCACTTAAGATATATGATTTACAATGATGAGAGTTAGGAACTCTGAAAATGCTAGGAGCAGCGCGGACTAAGTCACAGATGAGCGGGTCATCGAGATCTGATCTCTGGGGGCCAGAGAATCTCTGGGGGATCTCTTCTCGGACGATTCTAAAGTCCTAAATTATACTTGTTCATTGTTTGTCTCTTGAGACTTGAAATTTTTCTTAAGTTAATGTCATCATTTATAAGGAAAAAAAAATTAATTTTTTTTTTCCAAAAATTTTTTCAATTTCCAAAATTTATTTTATTTGTTATTTTGTTTATTTAATCTCGGGGGTGATTGTGAATGTTGGTAAAACTTCGGTGGCGAATTGTTACATAATAAGTACTTTTGACATTTCATCAGTCGCGTTTCTTAACATCGAGACAAGTGCCTGAAGGGCTTTAACTGTTTCCCAGATATTTATGAGCGAGTGCAGTTCCTGACTAACAATCTGAAGTGCCTGAAGGTCGGAAAACACACTAACCTGGGGGAGATTTTGAGCCGATATCGCTTGTCCGGCTGATTGGTGGGTGGGCAGGGTTGGCGCCCGCCTCGTTGCGTCGCTTCCCCTCGTGGTGGTGGGCCCTTGGGACCTGCTGCTGCCTGCGGTTGAGGCGGCGCCGCGACGCGGCCCGTCTGGAGCACGCCGACCCAATGCGTTCCCGCTGCGCTACCCATTACTCCAACTGAAACGTATTCGATTGAGAATGCAAACGTAAATTTTGTGAACCGCAAAGTTTGTTTTGATATAGAGAATTTTCCGACGCTGCTAATTTCACTCTTCTGTTGCGATGCAATTTTTTCCAAATGTCTCGTAAACTCTGTAGTTTTTTTTTTTACTGTCACATTTTACAAAATGAATAATTTGCTTTCAAAATTCTATACGAATTCCACCGTATTCTTCGAACAATTTGAACAATTTTCTCTTCTTGACGATTATTTGTCCACCTGCTTTGTTTTGGAGAAAAAAAACTTGTAGGGTTTATATTTGTTAAGATATTTCCTTTAGATATTTTTTTTCTTGTCGATAAATTCGACGATTTCAGTGATCGAGCAGTCCACAACGAATATTCTCATTGATTCATTTGTGGCCCTGATAAGGGCCGATTTTCGGTATCCGCCGCCCACGGTTATTGCCGCCGCCGACGACGAACGACTTCGGTCACCGCGGCCACCCCTGGAGTAGTCCTCGGGAAGGCCCACGCCACGACGGAGCTGACGCAGATAGCCTTCGGCGCGCTGCGCATCCGCTCGGTCCTGTCGAACGACTCGCAATAAGATGTCCACAGACCTCGCAATTCGTTCGACGGACCGAATAACTCGCCTCAACAACACCGTCGTCAACCCAGGCCTCCGACGGGGCCGCGGCTCCGGCGACCGCGGCGTATCCGATTCTGTCGCCAACGGCGACTGCGGCATCTGCGGCGCGTCCTCCACCGTGGGCGACGACAACGGCACCCACGACCTCTCGACGGAGGCAGACATCTCGACGATGTTGGAGGAATTCGACGCCTCCAACTGCCCGTCCTCGACGTCGAATTCTTCCATCATCGCCACTCTCTCCTCCGCCGACAGGACATATTCGTCGTTCATTTCGGTGAAACTACTGTATACTGTATACTAACAACAAATGCGAACAACGACAAAGTGTGAACCGTCCACCGCGATGCACCCGCTTTTATTCTTCCCGCAACCCCTGGAGCCGTCCGCAACGAACGGCGATTGGTCGATCCTTTTCGTTAAGCGCAATGGGCGGAGCTTCCCAGAGCAGTGTGAAAAGTTATAAAAGCGCGAGAGGCGGAGCCGCCCGTGACATGCCCCCCTTAAGGGACGGTGTCGCGCGCCTTAAGAGGGTTATGACTGACCCCCTTAAGGCGGCGTCTCTCGGCCACCAGCTATATATACTTCAGATAAAAGGGTCCCTATGGGCACGATGCCCTTGAAGGCTTATTATTCCACGTCCTGCATTTAAATTGCGGCCCGTTATCCGAAATGACTGTTTCCGGGTATCCCCACCGGAGGCATACAGAATTCACGAAATCCCGGACCACTCGGCCAGTAGCGCGTGGCACGGCGCGGGCCTCGACCCACTTGCTAAACATGTCGGTGGCCACTATCAAGAATCGGTTGTGGCCCGTGCGGGATTCAGTAAAGGGGCCCATGACGTCCACGCTTAGAGCTTGCCATGGGCGTGTCGGCGGTCTCGGTCGGAGGGGCGCGTGTGCCTGCAGAGCGCCACCCCTCTTCGTAGAAGCGCAGATTATGCAATGCCGGACGTGGGTCCGGATCTGGCGGGCCAGTAGTATAGCTGGCGGGCCGCCCGCAGTGTCTCGTCTCTTCCCGGGTGAGCGGCCAGTGGCGAGTCGTGGAACTCGTGGATAACCCTCGGCCACAGTTCGAGGGGTACCACGAGCGCGTGAGCCCCGTTCTTCGTATACCATACCAGGCCGTCTTCCACCGTGTAGTCGTCGCGCTTCCTCACCCGTCTGCAGACGGTGCCATCGTTCCCTGGTGGCCTGGTACTCGGGGCTGGCCGCTTGCGTCCTCCGTACTTCCTCGTACAGGGACAGTGGTGGTTCGTCCGGATCTTCGAGAAGGTTGAGGGCGCCCGTGGAGGGGCGCGTGAAGCAGTTGGGTAGCATCCTACTCCCTCGGCGTCGGCGGCGCGGCGGGCTGGACGCGGCGTGGACGGCCTCGGGGGCCGCGTCGTCCGTTGGCGCCGGTACTTCCCCAACGGCGGTGGCAGCAGCCGCTCGTCGTCCTCGGGCTGCGGGATGTCGGTGGCTTCTCCTGGCTCTCGCGACAAGTAGTCCGGTAGCTGATTAAGCCTCCCGGGGCAGTGTACCACCTTGAAGGTGTACTCCTGAAGGAGCAACGACCACCGGGTAAGCTTAGCCTTCTCGTCGCGGTACTGCCGGAGCCAGTTGAGGGCGCGACTATCAGTGATTAGGGTGAAGGGCCGGTCTTCTAAATACGCTCGGTATCGTTTGCAGGCCCACACCACCGCCATGACCTCTTGCTCGTTGACGTGGTACCTGCTTTCGGTGCGCGTGAATTTGGCGCTGGCGCAGCTCACAATGTGTCGCTTTCCGTTATTTCCTTCTTGAAAGAGGTCAGCCCCCATGCCAATTCCGCTTGCGTCCGTCTGTAGGACGAAGGGCTTCCCAAAGTCGGGCCGGCATAGGGTGAGGGGCTGCGACAGTGCTTCTTTCAGAGCCGAGAACGCTTCCTCGGCTTCCGCGGTCCAAACGAAGCGTTTCTTGGAGTCGATGAGATCGGTCAGGGGGGCGGCGAGGTCCGCGAACCGCGGCACGTACTCCCGCAGCCAGTTGGCGGTCCCCAGGAAGCTTTGAAGCTCCTTTAGCGTCCTGGGCCGTGGGAATCGTTGGATTTGGATGATATGTTTCGGCTGGGGCTCGTTACAATGGGCGGTTACTCTGTGCCCAAGGTAGTCCAAGGCATCGGCCCCGAACCTACACTTCCCCAGCGAGCAATAAAGGCCGTGCGTCCTTAACCTTTCCAAAACCAGCCGTAGATGCTGTTCGTGCTCTTCATGTGTGTTAGAGTATATGATGATGTCGTCAAGGTAAACCTTGACGAACTTCCCGATATACCCCGCGAGGACGGCGACCATGAGGTGTTGGAATGTCGATGGCGCACATTTCAATCCGAACGGCATAACACGGAATTCGTAAGTCGCGCCGTCCGGGGTCGTAATTGCCGTCAGGGGGATACTCTCCGGGGACATGGGCACTTGCCAGTACCCACTTTTTAGGTCCAGCGATGAGAAGATTGTAGCCTGCCCCAGGTCCCTCAGGGTTTCGTGGATCGGAGGGAGCTGGGACACCTCGTCCTCCGTTTGGTCGTTTAATCTGCGGTAGTCGACGCAGAACCGACGCGTTCCGTCCTTTTTCGCCACAATGACAATTGGCGAACTAAACGCGGAGTGGCTGCGTCGAATGACCCCGGCGGCCAGCATCTTCTCCACCTCATCCTGGATGATACGGCGCTTCTCCGGCGAGTATTGGTAACGCCGGATTTTAAAGGGTGTGGGGTCTCGCAGGCTGATACGGTGCTGTACGAGGGTTGTGGTGGGTTGCTTCAGCCGCTCTATAAACAGATCCGGGAATTCGTTTAATAGTCGTTCGTAGCGCGGCCTTAGCTCGTCCGCCACTTCTTCAGGCGACAAGGTAACTGGTATGGCGAAGATCCTGTCGGCGACCTCTGGGTCCCAATACACGGCCGCCCGGGGCCGGTGGCCGAAGTAGAGGCAGCGGCTGGGATAATCGATGGTCGCGTTTTGGGCTGCCAACCACTCCTGACCCAGGATTAGGTCTTCGGACAATCCTTCCATGGTACATACGTTTGCTTCGGTCATATACCCACAGATGTTTAGGCCGAGTCGGTAAGGGCCCCCGGTAGCCGCATAGCTGCCGTTGGCCAGTAGGACCTGGCCCCCGTCGGCGTCCTCCTCTGGAGAGGCCAGGTATTTATTGTTCAGGAAACTGCGGCTAGCCCCCGTATCTATGAGCGCCCAGATACGATGGGGGCCAACCATGGTGGCCACCCGTGGTAGCGCAATCGCTTTTGCGGTGTTCACGGAGTCGTGGGCCGCCCCTGGCAAGTCTATGGAGCGGTCCGGGTTCAGTTTTCCGGCGATGCCGGTAGCGCGGGCACCGTGCGTCGCACTTGTACCGGTGCCGTCGAAGTGGCCGGTGGCAATGCTGGCAACTGCGTGGCGGCACGATTTGGAGCTCCGCGTGCCGCAGCGCCCTGTGTGTTGGTCGGTGGCGGCCCCGCGATGGCCGGGGTCGCCTGTCGCCTAGGGCAATCCCGGTGAAAATGATTCCCCTGACAGTAGGTGCAGGGGTACGGCGGTTGCATCATCGGGCGGCTAGGTGCGCCGCTTCCCCCTGTTGCAGGCTTCGGAGTCGTCGTCGGTTTTTTTGCTTGCTGGTATTCGAGAAGGTCCGCCTCGTAGGCGGTAGCCAGCTGTACCAGCCTGTCTACCGAGTAGAGCGGTAGTCCAGGGCTGATACCCATCCGGAGCTCCGCCCTCAACATCTCCCTGATGTGGGCGACCTGATCTATCTCGCTGGTGTCCGGTGCGAGTCGGCGAAACAGAGCGACTTTCCGGGAAACGAAGAGTGTCGTGTCTTCTTTTCCCGCCTGTTTTTGTCCGTAGAGCTGTGCTGTCAGCGTTCGACAGAAGGTAGTGCTATTGTATTTATCTAGGAAACGTCTTCTAAAGGTCGGGTACTCCATATGCAGACTCCGCAGAGCGTCGTACCAAGCGTGCGCGGAGCAGCGCAGCCGATCCGCGACGACAGTGGTCCACTCGCCGTCTTCGACCTCTTCGCGGCGGCAGTACTCCTCGGCTTCTTTAAGAAACAGGAGTGGGTCCTCCCACTCCGCTCCGCTGAAGGTTGCCGGCAGCCTCTGCGAGCGGGCCGGCGTTTTGCGTAGGGTCACCGCCAGCCGATCGACGGCCTGGGTGAATAGGTCGGACATCTCAAAGGTTAGGCCCATTCTGGGCGCTAACCCTTGTTAACGCCACGTGCCCCCCCTCTGACCATCGCTCTGGTCGTCGTCTTCAGCGCTCACATCTAATTCTGGTAATCTAGAGACTATCTGGAAAGTGGGGTAGAAATCTGGGGTCCCTCGCTCCTCTCCCTGGAAACGATGGGCCCCACGTTGGGCGCCATGTCGCCGAACGCCGCGTGACGCCCCTGAGGCGGGGCGTATCCGTAGGCGAAATCAGCGCGATCGGCGGGCGACGGTCCACCAGGGCGAGTGCGGCCCTGGTCGCTCGCCGGCGCTCTAGCCGGCTAGCTCATCGTGTCGGCGCTTACGGTCGCGGTCGTTAGCTCGAGTTGAGGTAGGTCGTGATCCGGCGGTCGTTCGCCGGCTGCTTTACGTAAGAATTCGTGCAATAATTCCGTATTCTCTCCGATGGTGGTCCTGGATTATTTCATTTGACAGAGTTGTTGGTGGACCGCAAACTAACTTGAAGGAACTCTTTTCTTCAAGCTTATTCAACATTTGGCTAACGGATGGATAATAGCTGCTCGGCGCTTTTTCGGTATGGTATTTGATTCTTTTGGTCGGACGGTAGAGTGAGCGCTGCGTGCGGCGGGCCCTCCGAACGGATTCGACGGCGTACCTCACGCATACGTCGACAAATCCGTCGCTTTTGTTTTTTGCCATTCGCCAATCAGAGGACATCCTAATCCCGAACCGCAATGGGCGGAGCTTCCCAGTACGGTGTGGAGTTGTGAAAGCCCTACGTCGCCGACGGAAGAGCGCTCATTTTTCGGACCGTCCTTCTTTCCTTGGGGTAACCACTATTGACGCCTCGGCCTCTCCGTTTGATCCCCGCAAAACGCTAGATGCAATTGAATTTCTTCCAAATGTGAACTGTAGAATTTTTTTTACCGTCACATTTTGCATTTTTTTCAAATTTGCTTTCAATTTTCTATGTCCTCCACGCGGCTCGTCGTGATCTGGCGGTGTCGGACGGATCCGGCAAAAAACAGTCCTTTTCAGGACTAACAAATTCTTTGAACTACAATTCGTTTTACTACAATCTTTGATGACCTGTGACGTGATTAGATTTTCGGCGTAATAGTTTACGGCCTCTTTCCTTTTTTGTTTTGTTTTTTGAGTAGCTGTTTGGAATTTCAAAACACTATCTTAGCAAAAAGGAAAGACGTGTAAACTTTTCGCCGCTATTCTTCTGTACAGCGAACTAATGCAGAATTATTTTTCAAAGTTTTTTAGCTACTTTTGGCTATTCTCATTTGGGATTTAATTAAACAGCACACCCGTCGTTTTTTATTTTTCCGTCACTATTTATGGCGGATTCATGCAAATTTCGTGTGTTTTTCGCTAAATAAAAAAATCACGGTATTTCTTTCAGCAACCCCTCATTAAGTGGACGTTCCTTTCTTGTTTGTTTCGTCTCAATACGCCACAAAATTCTGCGTGTTCTCCCCGAAGAAAAAATTCGTAGCGCTCATTTTTTTAACGATTTGTAATATTTTTCTTGTTGTTTCGCATTCGATCTTCTCGTCGTTTGGCATGATTGTCTTGTACGTTTTGTTTTTTCCTTGGGCCGCTCTCTACGCCAAACTACCTATTTTCCTGTACAAATGTTTGTCTGTCGCATCGATGGAATTTCTGCAAAAACAGTGAATATTCGAAAGAAAAAAAAACAATCCGTTCGGACACGAACCCTTAACCTAGAGCACGCTAACCCAATGCGTTACCGCTGCGCTACCCATTTCTCCAACTGAAACGTGTTCGATAGAGAATGCAATCGTAAATTTTGTGAACCGCAAAGTTTGTTTTGATTTAGAGAATTTTCCGACGATGCTAATTTCACTCTTCTGTTGCGATGCAATTTTTCCAAATGTCTCGTAAACTCTGTAGTTTTTTTTTACTGTCACATTTTACAAAATGAATAATTTGCTTTGAAAATTCTATACGAATTCCACCGTATTTTTCGAACAATTTGAACAATTTTCTCTTCTCGACGCTTATTTGTCCACCTGCTTTGTTTCGGAAAAAAAAACTTGTGGGCTTTATGTTTGTTATGAAATTTTTTTCATGTCGATGAATTCGACGATTTCGGTGATCGATCGGCCAACAACGAATGCTCTAATTGATTCATTCATGGCCCTGATAATGGCCGATTTTTTCGCCGTTCATAGCCGCCGCCGGCGAAGGTCTCCACGGCCACCTAAGTCCCTGCGGCCGCCCTGGCGGGAGCGGAAGCGGCCGCGGCGTGGCGCGAACCCCTGACGGTGCCATATCGCTTCCATTTGGAAGGAGAGGGCTCTCACAGTCTCATGAATTTGTTCAAAGGTTCGCCCCAACCGCTCTAACTGCTCCGCCGGCGAGGGCCTCTCCCGCCGACGACGATGCGGCTGCAGCGGCTGTGGCGGCGGCGGCGGCGGCGAATCCGGCGGCTGCGGCGTGGACATCCAGACGATGCTGAAGGATTTCGACGCCTCCGACTGGCCGTCGTCCTCGACGCCGAACTCCTCCAGCATCGCCCGTATCTCCTCCGCCGACATGACGTATTCGTCTTCGTCGTTCATAGTTCAAAACAAAGACTTCTACTACGTGAACGACAAAGTATGAACCGTTGACCGCTGTGCACCCGGTTTTATGCGTTCCACTTCCGCTGGAGCCGTCCTCGACGAACGGCGATTGGTCGATCCTTCTCCGTAACGCGCAATGGGCGGAGCTTCCCAGAGCGGTGTAGAATGTTATAAAACGCCCTACGTCTGTCGCCGCGACGCGCGTAACGCCCCCTGAGGCGGGGCGAGTTCGTAGGCGCTCTCCTCTCGTCCGGCGAGCGACGGACCCTCTGGGCGAGAACGGCCCTGGTCGCTCGCCGGCGCTCTCGCCGGCTGGCTTCGCATGCTAGCGCCTCGATCCGCGGTCATCGGTAGTAATAATTTGGTAGTAAAATCGACCAGGTAGTAATAATTTGGAATTCATTTTATTTTTTACTATTTCTACATTTCTACACTGAGCAAAGGTCACAAATATATTCTGAAGCTTTTTCTGCGCTCGTGCATTCAGCATGAGCCCAGGTTGCACAAGAACGGCACCGCCACCAAACCTCATTATTGTATCCAAATTGTTGACAAATAGCGCAGATTTCATCAATTTCTCTTTCGTGTCCAACCGGAGTTTCCACTTTACCTGTAATTTTTCTTGTGATCTTCTTAATCTTGTCATTTCCTCCCTTTTTTTGTTTTTTTTAATATCTTATTTTCGAGCTGCTCTTTTAATGGGGTAGATGTTAATATTTGAGAATGTTGCCTTTTTCGCTGTGAAATTCTTGGTTGGAACACTGGAGGTGGACATAAGTCTTGAAAAGAAATATTTTCCGGTTTTCCTTTAATTTTCAAGGTTTTATCACCATCATCACTCAGACTGTCTTCCACAACTTCTTCCAAACTGAATTCAGAATCAGACGAATTTGATGACAATCTATTATTACGTAATCTGTTCAATCTTCCTGGAACAGTTCCACTCCAATCCACTTGGCCCTGGTTCTGGAGAAGGAGTCTTCTGTGTGGGTTCTACGGGTTCTAAAATATTCTGTGATGTATTTTCCTGCAATGGTAAATCTCCTGGAGCCGTTGTATTTTGCGCATCGTTATTATCTTCATGGAGAGGTACAAAGTCTTCCTCACAAAACGCATCACGATTGATGGGAAATATTCCGGTGGTCTTAAATCCGTTTAGAGCCTTCTCTATCGTGGTCACCCTATTGTAGGCATTTCCAAAAAAGTTCGGCAATATCAGTGTCTTTGATTTTTTTCATAATTTCTACTTTTCATGTACTTATCACATTCTTGGTGGTAAGCAGTTTTCAAGGACTTGAAGAAAGTTACATCCAGAGGCTGTGTCCTGTGAGATGTGTGGGGTGGGAGCTATAGTAAATGAATGCCAGAATTTCGACAAAAAGTGTAAGAAACTAAAGAAGAATGAGTGGAATGGTTATCCAGTATTAGAAGAATAGGTTGCTCTGGAGTAGCATTAGCATATTTGGCAAAATGTTGCAACCATTCCGTAAACAACTCTTCGGTAATCCATCCGGATTTCGAACATTTGTATATCGCGCCTGCCGGACCATTTTTTTCCAAGCCATCTTTCATTCTCATTCTCTTAAAAATAAACATGGGCGGGATATATTGCCCTGATGCACTAAAACAGCATACAATCGTAGTATTTTGTCCCCTTTCTCCGCTTGTTATCGCACCGACTTGCTTCTCTCCTTTTCTTGCCAATATACGACCCGGATTGTGGACAGTGGAAATACCCGTTTCGTCAACGTTGTAGATGCGATGAATTTCAAAATGGTATTTTTCAAATAGTAACTCTAGATTATTGAAAAAAACATCCATTTCGCCTCTGTTGAATTCGGTAACTCTGCTAAGGCTAGTAGCTTCCGGTTTGCGAAAACTAAGCTGCGGATAACGTCGCATAAATGAATAGATCCAATCCTTGCCACACATCCCCTTCTCCTTATTAAAAGGATGTGTAATTTTATTTGTCTCTGCATATTTAAAAACCAATGTTCTTATGCTTTGAGCTGTCAATCCATAAAATAACTTTGACAGTTTTAATATGGTCTCAACAATTTCTTTTTCCTGACTTTCGGAAAAGACAGGTTTTCTTCCCAACGTTAGTTTTTTTGGTTGAAATCTACCTTTTTAGCCTATCTTGGAGAGTACCATATGGAACATCAAACATTTGTGCGGCGCGCCTGATGGATAATGTCCTTTCTTCCACGGCCTTTATTGCTCTTTTCATGGAATCCTCCGTCCACGAAGAACGTCCAGTTTTTCGGACGTATAATCGCGGAATCTAAAATGAAATGTTGACATGTACCTAATGCTTGGATGTATTGTGCACTTTATTTGAAATCAATATAATTAGGCCACAAATGTAGTAGGGGTAATATTGACCACTGCAGGGTAATATCGACCAGCATGATCGATTTTACCCGAACTGGTAAACCTAACCTTAAATTTTGTTTAACTAAAAATATGTATTAAAAGTGCACCAAATTTGACCTAAATTACGGAAGAATATCTGCAGTACCCTATAAACATGAAATGCAATACATTTAGAATGTATAAAAAGTTCCCTACCTTGTTAACAGCACCACAGTTTTAATAAGAAACGACGCAACACGAGCAGAACTGTCAATATGTATATAGAGGACGAGATATGGCACTATTCTAATCGTATAAATAAGGCGCATAAGAGGCCATCTCTCGGTCGGTTGGTATATTACGCCCGTATAGCGCCAAGTTCATGAGATTTGAAAGTGGTCGATTTTGCCCGACGGTCGATATTCCCCCACGTTCCCCTATATACGGGGTATTTAGTAACTATTCTAACACTACGAAACTACTGCAGTATATGTCTGATTTATTTTTGAAAGCACTAAGTGTATGGCAAGATAGTCTATCGCGGACACTGCACGACCCTCTTCCCCCTTACCAAGTGCCTAAGAGACAAGGGGTATTGGGCGGCGGTCGACTTGAGATACGAGCGGAATTGTTTGTAATTGATACTAAGTTTATGCACGAGTTCTGGAAACGGCGTTAGGTCCGACAGGGTACACTCACGTGGCCTGGCACGGCCGGGACGCGAAGTCGACCGCTACCTTATTTGAGGTAAATAAGATGGTACTTACCCCTTGTCTGCTTAGATGTTCTTGTAGGCACTAGTGTTTTAGCACAATATGGGGGGAAAGAGGTGGAATAATGCGACGCTGTATAATTTTTATTTGTTGGCAGCCGGCAGTGCTTTGAAAAAAGCACGGCCGTTCTATGTGGCTGAGCTGGTCCTCCTTGGGGCTGGTGGCTGTGTCCCTCGGCGTCACCAGGGTTAAGGATAGGAATAGGGTAGTTTTGTTTGTTGTTTAAATTAACCCGAAATGACGAGACTTAGTTAAACACAACACCACTATATTACAAGACTGTTTGAAAGAGTACAACGGCACTTAAGTATTACATATACAAGGCTTAGAGTTAGGAACTCTCAGGGTTGATAGTATCAACTAAGACGCGAACTAAGTGATGAGCTGGTCATCTAATTAATTACTAGCGGCCAGGGCGGTGGTATTTATAGCCGGCGGCGGCTAGTTTGGCGGCGCGTGGCAACGCGTCACCGCCAGATCCGGCACCGCGATTGGCTGGCGATCTCGCCGGCGGCCTTGACCGCACGTGCCGGCACTTTACCGAAAGATGATTGGACGGCGGTGGGTCTCGCGGCTCTGTTAAATTGCCACGGGCAACTCGCGCTTCTCATTAGAGAGGCGGAGCCGCCCGTGACACGTCGGCGACAGCAGAGCGCTCAATATTCGGACCGTCCTTTTTCGTTGGGGTAACCACTTTGAACTTTCGCTCCGTTTATGAATTTCTACATGACCTAACGAAATCGGAACCACGAGCATCGACAATTTTTCTCTCGGCCACCGAATCGTTTTTTTAACTATTAGTGTTTTTTCCTCTTCGTTCTTTTCACTGACGTCTCGGGACCGCCTACTTTTCCGTCGTTTTCCCATTGACTTTTGCAAAATTTCGCGTTCCCTTTGACCCAATTTCTGCAAAAACAGTGAAAATTGAACAGAGAAAAAATCCCTATTTGATTTTCGGGTTATTAGTTTACGGCCTCTTTCCTTTTTTTTTTTTGCTTTTTCAGCAACTTTTTGGAATTTCCAAAACACTGTTCCTGAAAAAAGAAAAGTTGTGTAAACTTTTCGACGCTATTCTTGGTTTCTCGCATTTCTTATGTGCAGCGTTACAGCCTTATTTTTCAATGTTTTTTCGGCTAGTATTGGCTATTCTCCTTTCGGATTGAATTAATCAGCAACAACCTTATTTTTTTATTTTTCTGCCACTATTTCACGCAGATTCACGCGAATGTCCTGTGTTTTTCACTGAAATTAAAAAACACAGTTTTTTTTCCAACGAACCTCATAAAACGGTTGTTCCTTTTTTTTGTTTCATTTCGCGTGAAGCAGAGACAACATTGTGTCTGTTCTCCACGAACGAAAAATTCGTCGCGCTCAGTTTTCCGTCCGTCAGTTTTTGCTTGGGGTAAAAATCCATCGGTTTTGTTTTTTGCCATTCGCCAATCAGGAAGAGATTCTAATCACAAAGAGCAATGGGCGGAGCTTTCCTGTACCGGGTGGGCAAATTTCGATGTTTTTATAGGGTATCTCGGTAACTGTAAGGGCTATGGAAAAATGAACCCACCTTTCCCGACCTCTTTTTTCGAGATAAATTCATTGGTGAAAACCAGAATTTGCTATATCTTCTCGTTTTCGAGTTGTAAACGTTTTACAATTGTAAAAGATTTTTTATATCTTGTGTAGTTTTCGAGTTATGGCATAAACTTCTATTTTTTTAAATGGAAACCATAGTTGGCTATGATTTAGCTAAAAGAGGATTTTCTTCTCTTTACAACGATATATAGTTTGTGGGATCTATGATGAGTGTTTATGCGGAAACAGTTAAAAATTTTAATTTTTTGTATAGGTATACTTACTTTGTTTTTTCTTTGCAGGAAGAGTAAGTTTCTATAGTAACACATTGTTACAACACTGTTTTAATAATAATAACTGTTGCTATGGAAATTTACTCCTGCGAAAAGTAACATAAATACATAGTAACAGTCGTATATAATGAATGGTATATTAAACTTAAATAACTAATTATGACATATTAGTGACTAATTAATAATTAATTATAACATATTCATAACAAGAAAGTTTAACACACTTAACAATCAAATTTGTAACAAATAATGTATGTAAAAAATACGATACAATATATTTTACAAAACAAAACTAGACAGATTAAAAAAAAAATACGAGCATGATTATTTACCTAAAGTTTTCAAATTGTCGTCCGTTGTTTGCGATGCACAGTTCACATCGCTTTGAAACACTTTTTGTTGCATTATAGATGTGAATATTTGAAACGGAATTCAGACAGTCTATAAGATTTTCTCTCAGTTGAACCAGTGTATTATTTGTCTTTTTGTATAAATTGTCTTTAATGGTTCCCCAAAAAAAGAAATCTAACGGTGAGAGATCTGGCGACCGAGGAGGCCACTTTACTGGCCCATTGTTCCCTATCCATTTCTCCCCAAAATTAGTATTTAATAATTCCGAGATTAAATTAGTATTATGGGGTGGTGCCCCGTCTTGTTGAAAAAATACATGTCGTCTTTCGTTAAGTGGCAAGTTGTCTAAAAATTCTTCTACTATGTGGTAGTTTATCATATTGTAATACCGTTGACCATTTAAATTGTCATCATAAAGTTGGTAAGCTAAAATGCGGTTATTATATAGGGCACACCATACACTAAAACCGAAACGTCCTTGATTTTGAACATCAACAGTCTGAGGATGAATGAGGATTATCTTCAGACCAATAATGTTTGTTGTGTCGGTTGAAAATTCCGGCACTACTTACGTAACTTTCATCTGTCCAAATGATATTTTTAAAAAATAATTGGTCTTGCTCAATTTGTTGTAGGTACCAATTGCAGAAATCCAGTCGGCGTTCAGGATCAGTTGGAAGGAGCTGTTGTTGTTTCCTTATTGTATAAGGTCTAAATTTGTGTTTTTTTAAAACTGAAAGTGCTCTTCGTCGCGATAAACCAGACTCTTGCTTCAATTTGCCTACTTGAAATTTTACATTTTTCCATAGCCCTTACAGTTACCGAGATACCCTATAAAAACATCGAAATTTGCCCACCCGGTACAACGTGAAATTTTATAAAAGCCACCACTTTGAAATTTCGCTCCGTTTATGCTTTTCTACTTAACCGAACCCCGAACTCGGTACCCCGAGCATCGACAATTTTTCCCTTAGCCACCGAATTGTTTTTTTAACGATTTGTATATTTTTTTCTTGTCGTTTCGCATTCGATCTTCTCGTCGTTTGGCATGCTTGTCTTGTACGTTTTGTTTTTATCTTGCGCCGCTCTCTACGCCAAACTACCTATTTTCCTGTACAAATGTTTGTCTGTCGCATCGATGGAATTTCTGCAAAAACAGTGAATATTCGAAAGAAAAAAACCACTCCGTTCTGACACGAACCCCTAACCTAGAGCACGCCGACCCATAACATAACATAAAAAGAGCTTTATTCATTATTCATTATGTCACATCTACAATGTCATTTGGCTCGCAGAGCTCGAATTCAATGTATGCTTAGCCTAATGAATTCCAGAGGCGTGGTGGCGGACTAATCGCAAGCGGTCGGCCCCCTGCCAGGTGTTACTGTGTGAGCTCCGGCCATTCATGCACTTCGAAATTAAATTTTAGACCCTCTCCAATGAAGTTTAAGGGCGTTCGTTAATGGTGCAGTTGCTGCTCTCTCTCATAATTTTTTATAGTGGGTGATATTATATATCCTTTTAGGTTTTATGTAGGAAAACACTATTTTAAAAACCTACTCAAACAAGCTTTGGGACAAACACATACGACACAAAACAAAAATGACTACAAAATTTGGTCTTTCGACAGTGGACGAGATAAATTTTTTTTTTTTTTTTCCTCCTCCGGGTCTCCAAACCAGCAGTCTCGCAGGCGGTCTCTCACCTCTCTTGAGGTGTTTGTGGCCCCCCCCCCCCCGAGGGTGGGGCCTCGTACCGCCAGGGCTTACCAGTTCAGTTTCCGGGAGGGGATCCGTACCATGGTAATTAGTCGAGCCGAGATTTTTTTTTACCAACATTTACAATCACCCCAGTCGAGGGGTGATTGCAAATGTTGGCAGAACTTCGGTGGCGAATTGTTGCATTATTAGCACTTTCGACATTTCATCTGTCGCGTTTTTTAGCATCGAGACAAGTGCCTGAAGGGCTTTTACTGTTTCTGAGATGTTTATGAGTGAGAGCAGTTCCTGACTTACCATCTGAAGTGCCTGAAGGTCGGAAAACACACTAACCTGGGGGAGATTTTGGGCTGATAACGCTTGTCCGGTTGATTGCTGGGTGGGCAGGGTTGTCTTCCCTATCGTTGCGTCGCTTCCCCTCGTGGTGGTGGGTCCCCTGGGACCTGCTGTTGCCTGCATTTGGGGCGGCGCGCCACGGCGCGGCCCGTCTGTATGGCTGGTGGTCCATCCCGTGCTGTTACGGGTGTAGTTGTCGTCGCCGCTGCTCGGGCTGTTCTCCTTGCCTCCCAGACGTTTGTAGGGGGAATCGGGGCAGGTACATATTCTGGGGGTACGTCGGTTTCTTCCCCTTTTGTTGGATGAGGCTAAGCCGCCTCTGGTATTCTTCGCAGATGGTATTACAGGCTGTATGGTCGCCTCTACAGTTTACGCATGTAGGGGTGAAATCCACCTCGCCCCTCTGGTGGGCGCACTCAGCTGTCCAATGGTCCCCCGCACATTTAACGCACCTGGGGGGATGTCCACAATTAGTTTTGGCGTGCCCCCAGCGTTGGCATCTGCGGCATTGTAGGATGTGTCTGGTGTTGGTTCGACGTGCCCACGTGACTCTGGTGTAGAGCAGATACTTGACGTTTTGCTGCAGCTCTGCAAGGGTGGTCCTGCTATCTGTAATTATAAGAAACATGGGGTTATAGGTTCCGCGCATTGGGATGACCTCCTTTGACGGCTACGCCAAAATTCTCGATTTCGTCCCTCAGGTCCTCGATTGACGGTTCTCCGTGTATGCCTTTGAGGACAAAGGCATGTGATTTATCCTCTGCGGGGGTGTACGTGTGGTATGGTACATCCCCCTCTGCCTTGAGTACGTCTATGTATTTTTTATAATCAGTAAGGTCTTTAATGTAGATCATTATCGAATTTGATCCGTATTTCACGTAGAAGTCCTTCCTTATATGTCTTTTGAGTTCCTGGATCAGCGCCTGGTGCTGTCCAGGACCGGACCGGGCTCTCCCCGCTGATTATTATCGGCGGGGGTGGCTTTATTTTAGTTGGTCTGGGTCTGGCGGTAGTTTTCGCGCCGATCGCGCGTTCTGCTCGTTCGGGGGCTTCTGAATCCTCGTCGTCTTGGGCTGGAGCCGGCCCCTGTCCCCGCGGCCAGCGGGGCGAACCTATTACGAAGGTTGGGCCTCTCCGACTCAATTCTTAGAATGTTGGAAATTCTGGATGTCCTTCTAGGTGATACAAATCCCTGGTCCGGAGCTGCTGAAGTTGAGGGTTGCGGGGACCCTTCTCGCTGGTGAGGGGTAGGTCTTCGGGGGGGCGTCTGTTCTCGTTCTGTCTCCATGGCGGTGTTGGCGGGGGAAGATGATACGAAAGCCATCTATAATTATTTTATTACCCTCTATGCGGGCGCGGCCAGTCTCGTAGGGTTCCATGATGTTTTTTATGTACTCGGGGGTGGTACTAACTAATCGTTGCGGGCTCTCGGGGGACCTCGTTGTCTCCAAAGCGGCTTCGGTATTTTTTGCGGCCGGGCGCCAATCAATATTCGATTTGTAAACAACCTCGTATTCGGGCTTGTTTACCACTTGAGGAATTCGAGGAATGTCTTCCGCGCTTTTTGTTGAAGTTTTTTCTGGTTCGGTCGCCGTACTTAGTATTGCGGTTTTTACCTTCTTCAACGCTCCCTCCCCGAGGGGGAGCTTTCTACACTGGATGCTGTATCCTCGCTCGTGGGTGTCCTTGTCACTATGTACGCTTTACGTCTTCTCCGTGGGCGGCTAGAGACTGTCACGGCACTCGCCGGGGAACTCTCCCGGGAGGCATTTGAGGAGTCCGTGTCTCGCGGCACTTGCGGTAAATTAGCGTCCACGCGCGTTAGGGGGTATCACAATTGAGTCTTGTCTCGGGGTTGGGGGGATGAATTGAAACGTATCGGGGTTGTCGCACTCCGCGTAGGGGGTAGAGGCACTCGTGGTGCTCGAAGAGTCGCAATTTTTTCGCGGTGTACCGTACTTGTCGCTGTCTCGTGCGGTAGCGTCCTGCATCGGCGGCTGCTCGCTCGAGACTGCACGCCGACCCATGCGTTCCCCGCTGCGCTACCCATTACTCCAACTGAAACGTATTCGATAGGGAATCCAAACGTAAATTTTGTGAACCGCAAAGTTTGTTTTGATATAGAGAATTTTCCGACGCTGCTAATTTCACTCTTCTGTTGCGATGCAATTTTTTCCAAATGTCTCGTAAACTCTGTAGTTTTTTTTTACTGTCACATTTTACAAAATGAATAATTTGCTTTGAAAATTCTATACGAATTCCACCGTATTTTTCGAACAATTTGAACAATTTTCTCTTCTTGACGATTATTTGTCCACCTGCTTTGTTTTGGAGAAAAAACTTGTAGGGTTTATATTTGTTAAGATATTTCCTTTAGATATTTTTTTCTTGTCGATAAATTCGACGATTTCAGTGATCGATCAGCCCACAACGAATATTCTCATTGATTCATTTGTGGCCCTGATAAGGGCCGATTTTCGGTATCCGCCGCCCACGGTTATTGCCGCCGCCGACGACGAACGACTCCTCGGCCACCGCGGCCACCCCTGGAGTAGTCCTCGGGAAGGCCCACGCCACGACGGAGCTGACGCAGATAGCCTTCGGCGCGTTGCGCATCCGCTCGGTCCTGTCGAACGACTCGCAATAAGATGTTCACAGACCTCGCAATTCGTTCGACGGACCGAATAACTCGCCTCAACAACACCGTCGTCATCCCAGGCCTCCGACGGGGCCGCGGCTCCGGCGACCGCGGCGTATCCGATTCTGTCGCCAACGGCGACTGCGGCATCTGCGGCGCGTCCTCCACCGTGGGCGACGACGACGGCACCCACGACCTCTCGACGGAGGCAGACATCTCGACGATGTTGGAGGAATTCGACGCCTCCAACTGCCCGTCCTCGACGTCGAATTCTTCCATCATCGCCACTCTCTCCTCCGCCGACAGGACATATTCGTCGTTCATTTCGGTGAAACTACTGTATACTGTATACTAACAACAAATGCGAACAACGACAAAGTGTGAACCGTCCACCGCGATGCACCCGCTTTTATTCTTCCCGCAACCCCTGGAGCCGTCCGCAACGAACGGCGATTGGTCGATCCTTTTCGTTAAGCGCAATGGGCGGAGCTTCCCAGAGCAGTGTGAAAAGTTATAAAAGCCCTACACGTGTAGCCGGCCTGCCTGGTTCGTCCCTAAAGGCGGGACGGGACGTTCGAAGGGGCACCTCCTTGTTGCCGCCACGTCGATCGGGGCGTCAGGGCGAAACTGGCCCTGTCCCCTCGTCGGCGTCTGCGCCGGCGTCGCGTCGGCTAGCTTCCGTTCGTGTGCGGCGGTGGGCTGGAGATACACGATGTCGTCCATCGTTGGTGGAGCGCGAGCCGCAGGCCCCAGGTACTCGTATAGGAGCCTGGTTGACTCGCCCAAGGTCACGGTGGATGACGTTACCGAGACGGTATCGTCGATGACGGGGTCCTCTTGGCCAGAGGGTACCGAGTGATTCGACATGTCGAAATGCAACGATAAGGAACGGTTCCCGCCGCAATGAATAAAATATACACAAGAATAATGAATGTCTATGCGTGCTAAGTCTCTGAGGAAGTGAGTCTATGTTAGGAAGCACTGTTTATGACTGGATCATCGGATCTGATCCCCAAGTTTGAACGCTCTAGCACTACAGATTACAATATTAGGTCTCACTAGAATGTTTAGACTATAAGTGGTCTCAGTTAATGTTCGCACTATAAGTGTCAAAAATCTAAAAGTTCACTAAAGGAAGCGGAGGGTCGTATGCGGCCTCGGGGGACACGCCCGGACGCGGCACTACCTCCCTCTCTCCTTGTCCAAGCGTCTGAAGGACGGGGGTATCAGACGGCGACCGACAGGGACGACTAAGAAATGAGGGCACCGGCCCGCGTCGTCGGTCGCAGTCGAACACGTAGTAATAAGAGAAATATTACTTACCCCCGTTCCTCGGCGACGGTCTTGTAGACACTTAGGGTTTCCGACACTGGGAGAGAGAGGTGAAATAAAGCGACGGAGTAATTGTTTATTTATTCAGTGGGCCTCGGCGTCTTAATAAAGACGCCGGACAGTCTCAAAAGTAGCCGGCTTCCTCAGGCCCTTCCTTCTGGATTGGCTTCGTTCCCTGGTCCTCGGCGTCGACGAAGAGGGTAAGGATAGGATAGGAGGATTAATTAATTTAACGCAAGTGAACGAATGAATATTAGGCACTATATTCACAAGTGACTATCAACAACTTACAATGGCACACGAAATACAAGGATAGCCCTAGGCTAGCAGACTTAAGTAGATTAGATGAATTACGTAAGGCACTGGGGCGCTAACTGCTTTCTATTGTAAATCTCGCGAGTTTTTATAGAGGGGGTGGCGCATCGGTCTCGGGTCGACGACGCACCGCGCTCGATTCCGGCGCCCTGATTGGACGGCCGGAATCGCAGCGCGCGTCATAAAAGGAAAACGACCGCTGTGTCCACTTAATTATGTGGGCGTTGCCGCCCGCGACACACGTGTAGCCGTCTCGCCTGGTTCGTCCCTAATTGCGGGGCGCTGGAAGGGGCACTCCTCGTTGCCGCGACGTCGGTCGGGCCGCCTGGGCGGCACCGGCCTTGTCCCGTCAGCGGCGGATGCGCCGGCGTAAACTCCGTTGTCCCCCTTTCGTTCGCAGCGGTCGGCTCGATATACACTATGTGGTCTACAGTCGGCGGGGCGCGAGCCGCGGATCCTAGATAATCATATAGAAGTCTCCTGGGACTCGCCCAGGGTTATAGTGGAGGGTGTCACCGAGTCGGTGTCGCCGGTGACGAGGTCCTGCCCACCGACGGGCTCCGAATAATATGACATAATTGCAAGGCGATGGGTTGGAACGGTTCCCGCCACAAGTTAAGATCAAATATGAGCAAAACCTTAATCTTAAGTCCCTAAGGGACTAGGTCAGGATTACAAAACACTAATAATAACCTCTCGAGTCCGTTCCCCGAGTGGGAACGTCCTATCACTTCAAATACCAAAGTTAAGTCGCACTGGAATGTTTGGACTCTAAGCGGTCTTTGGCTCTGATTATACTGTAAGTTTGAAAATTTCGGAAAAGTCTCGATCAGCAGTGGAGTATTTTCCTGTATTTTTTATACAGGAAAACTTAATTTAAAAAAACCTGTTTAACAAGGACGATGCTTTGGACATCACAGACACCAGACAAGACACCAGACAACACAACATTCATGACTACATAAAAACAAATGAACAATTACAGGACATTATTGTACGACGGTGGATATTGCGTAGGTTCCCAAGGTGGACGAAGCTCCGAACGCGCCTCAGCGGCCAGCGTGCGCCCCGCCCGCATCCAACCGAGTGCTGGCTGTCTGCAAGCGGCTGCCAGCCTCGTGCGATCCGGGCGGACCGAAAACTGATCGCTGAAGCCCGTTCGGACCTTTGGGTACACTAAAACCGGGCGGACGGCGTATGGTGCCGTTTCTCGGTCCCAGCTCGATGCGCTTTCGAAGTATTGCATGCAATTTCCGTGCCACGTCGCGCGAGATTCGCGCGCGTGACACGGACATTCCGCAATTAAATTCGATTCGCAACTGCTGGTAGCCTGGAAAGGAAATAAACTGTTCGTGGTTTCGATGTTTCACACGAATGGCTCGTGGATGTATTTGTGTGTATGTTGTACCCCCCCCCCAACCTGGGGTCTGTTAAGACCCTGGTCATTGGGTTCCTATGGATTAGGGCCCCGTAGAATTTCCCGGCGACCGCCCGGATGTGGTCGTATATGTAAGGCATGTCCGTCTGTATGTGCAGGTCTTCGACCGTCGTATACCTGCCCGCCCCCGATAATAGTCGTAGCAACTTATTTTGGGTACGCTGTAGTCTGTTCAACTGAGTAAGGAACTTTTACCCCATATTGGGCACGCGTACGTCAATATGGGGCGCACCATTACCTTGTACAGTAACAGCTTTGTACCTTTTGTGAGTTTGCTCCTGAGATGAGTTTGCATTGCCAACCCAATGCGTTACCGCTGCGCTACCAGTTTCTCCAACTGAAACGTATTCGATAGAGAAATGCAGACGTAAATTTTGTGAACCGCAAAGTTTGTTTTGATATAGAGAATTTTCCGACGCTGCTAATTTCACTCTTCTGTTGCGATGCAATTTTTTCCAAATGTCTCGTAAACTCTGTAGTTTTTTTTACTGTCACATTTTACAAAATGAATAATTTGCTTTGAAAATTCTATACGAATTCCACCGTATTCTTCGAACAATTTGAACAATTTTCTCTTCTCGACGCTTATTTGTCCACCTGCTTTGTTTCGGAGAAAAAAACTTGTGGGCTTTATATTTGTTATGAAATTTTTTTCATGTCGATGAATTCGACGCTTTCGGTGATCGATCGGCCCACAACGAATGCTCTAATTGATTCATTCGTGGCCCTGATAAGGGCCGATTTTTACGATGTTCATCGCCGCCGCCGGCGAAAGTCTCCACGGCCACCGAGGCCCCTGTGGCCGCCTTGGCGAGAGCGGAAGCGGAAGCGGCGGCTGAGTGGTGCGAATCCGGCACGGTTCCACACCGCTTGCAAATTAAACACAATGACTCCCAGAGTCTCCTGGATCTGTTCAGCGGTTCGCACCAGCCGCTCTAGCTGCTCCGCCGTCTGGGGCCTCTCCCGCCGACGACGCTGCGGCTGCGGCGGCTCCGGCAACTCCGGCGGCTGCGGCGTGTCCCTCCCCGCGGGCGACGGAAACGACGCATGCGACGACGACGTGGACATCCAGGCGATGTTGGAGGCATTCGACGCCTCCGGCTGGCCGTCGTCCTCGACGTCGAAATCTTCCAACATCGCCCGTATCTCCTCCGCCGACATTTCGTATGCGTTGTTTTCGTCGTTCATGGTTGATTTAAACAACATAAACGACAAAGTATGAACCGTCGACCGCAGTGTACCCGGTTTTATGCGTTCCACTACCGCTGGAACCGTCCGCGACGAACGGCGATTGGTCGATCCTTCTCCGTAAAACGCAATAGGCGGAGCTTCCCAGAGCGGTGTAGAAAGTTATAAAAGCCCTACGTCGGCGACAGCAGAGCGCTCAATATTCGGACCGTCCTTTTTTTTCTTAGGGTAACCACTTCGAAATTTCTCTCCGTTTATGCATTTCTACTTAACCGAACCCCGAACTCGGAACCCCGAACTTCGACAATTTTTCCCTTAGCCACCGATTGTTTTTTTTTCGATTTGTGTTTTTCCTCTCTGTTTTTTCCATTAAAGTCTCGAGACCGCCTACCTTTACGTCGTTGTCCTATTGACTCGTTCGATTTTTCATCATTAATAAACCTACACACCGAGCAAATTCTGTCACCGCTCAATGGTGGGGAAAACATTTTTTCACCACCTTTGGATATCCACAAGTGAATTAAACACTGCACGCCAATTCCACGGTTTTGTTCGAACTATTTGATTCGCGTTACACGTCCTTTTCAGGACTAACATATTCTTTCAACTGTAATTCGTTTTCGCAATGTCTTGGATATCCTATAACGTAATTTGATTTTCAGCATATTAGTTTACGGCCTCTCTCCTTTTTTTTTTTGTTTTTTCAGCAACTTTTTGGAATTTCCAAACACTTTATTTGCAAATTGAAAAGTTGTGTTGACTTTTCGCCGCTATTCTTGGTTTCTCGCAATTCTTCTGTGGAGCGAAGCGTTTCAGAATTATATTTCAATGTTTTTTTGGCTATTCTTTTTTCGGATTAAATTAATCAGCCCAACCTTCGTTTTTAATTTTTCTGTCACTATTTCACGCGGGTTCACGCGAATTTCGTGTGTTTTTCATTGAAAAGAAAATTCACAATATTTTTTTCATCTCACCCTCATTATATGGTTGTTCCCTTTTTTGTTTGTCGGGTCAACCCGTATTATTTGTCTTTCGGAGATGATCCTTTCGTAATTCCTAATTCTCGTATCGATCCTGTCAGTTCTCCAGAAAGAAAAAATCCGTAGCATTCTGTTTTCAGTGTTTTTCACTGAAATGAATTATCACAGTATTTTTTTCAACGAACCCTCATTAAACGGTTGTTCCTTTTTTGTTTCTTTTCGTGTGAAGCTGAGACAAAATCGTGCGTGTTCTCCACGAACAAAAAATTCGTAGCGCTCAGTTTTCCGTCCGTCCGTTTTTCCTTGGGGTAAGGTAAAAATCCGTCGCTTTTTTTTTTGCCATTCGCCAATCAGAGGACATCCTAATTCCGAACCGCAATGGGCGGAGCTTCCCAGTACGGCGTGGAGTTGTGAAAGCCCTACGTCGCCGACGGAAGAGCGCTCATTTTTCGGACCGTCCTTCTTTCCTTGGGGTAACCACTATCGACGCATCGGCCTCTCCGTTTGATCCCCGCAAAACGCTAGATGCAATTGAATTTCTTCCAAATGTGAACTGTAGAATTTTTTTTACCGTCACATTTTGCATTTTTTTCAAATTTGCTTTCAATTTTCTATTTCTCTTCTTGACAATTTTTTGTTCACCTACTTTGTTTTCATGAAAACCTATTTTTGAGTTCAAATGTATGTCTGGCGCATTAATAGAATTTCTGCAGTGATATTTGGAGAGGAAAAAAATCGACTCCGTTGGGACACGAACCTCTAACATCGGGCACGCCAGCCCAATGCGTTACCGCTGCGCTATCCATTTCTCCAACTGAAACGTATTCGATAGGGAATGTAAACGTAAATTTTGTAAACCGCAAAATTTGGTTAGACGAAGGGAATTCTCCGAAGTTCTTAATTTCACTCTTCTAATGCAATTAACTCCCCGTTAACGTTTCCCCGTTAGTCTAGATTGGGTCATGAACACGAGCCCACAATCTCTGCATATCAGTGCGGAGGAGGTAGCCCCGGTGGATGTCCGGGGTACCGTGGGACGAGAGTCCCCTGTCCCTCCGCTGTTCTTACTGCCTATATTAGGTAGGGCAGTTTTGCGACCGGACGATGATGTTAGTCGTCTCGTCGCGCCTTCCTTGTTCTACGTCGGAGGCCTCCATGCCCCGTTAGCCGTTAGTCGAGCTTACGAATAAGACCCTACCAACGTTACCGACTCTCACGACGTGGACGTGGGGCTATGGGCCAGAGAACCGTTATGTGATATCTAGCGATTGTCCTAAAAATGACAGATTCCGAACGCCACCAAAGAAACACCTAGACACACAGTGATCGCAGTGAGCGCTCGTAAATCTCGCAAAATATCAGCACGGGACTCCTTGACAAGAGAGTCAAGAGTTAAGAGAGTCATAGTTACATTTTTTTTAAATGCCAAGAGCGGCACATGTACCCCTACCCTGAAGGGGTCGGGGTTAGTCCCAAGGTGCAACTCAGTAGTTGACAGGGACTGATGACTGGGGTTCGGGATCCATATGCACTGGATGGAGGGGTGCACTCTAGTTGGCTGTTACGGCAAGGCGCAGGCCCAGGCCCAACGCATGAACGCGGCGTGGATGGTCGATCCCCACTTCAAGGAGGAGTGGACACAGCTGAACTTCAGCTGCGGGGTCAGTTCCAACTCCTCCTCGGTGGACTTGTTACAACGGGGCCAGATTCCTCCGGCCCCCACTATAACTGGCCGGTAGATTACGTCACGTTCGGGCCAGCGTCTCGCCGCAGCCTCCCAAAACTTCGGGCAAATGTACACCGCCTCCCTTCGCTGCCATGAGGCAGCCAAGTCGTCCCGCCCCTCCCACGCCACCTGGACGTCGCAGACCACCGTCGTGCTACTGGTGGTCTTGTGCACGACGATGTCTGGTTTAAAGAGCTCGCCGTCGGGATGGCGGATATGCGGCTCGTCCTCCACGTGCCACTTCTTGCGCCGGCATTCGGAAATAACTTTGCCGGCGATCTCGTTATGCCTTTTAATTCTCTCCCCATGGGAGAGGTGGCATCGCTTTAGCACGTGGCACACGGATTCCGCAACTCGGCAACCCCCACGGCAGGCCCTTTGGTCAGGGGGGTTAGAAGGGTGCCCCCTGGTGGGCAAGTTTCCGGTCCGGCGATGGACGGCCCGGACATAGTCACGGCCCGACCATCCCCGAGGTCGGCTACTTCACCCACGACCGACTGGCGCTATCGTCCGTCGCTGCCTCAATCCCCGAGACCATGGGCTGCTCCCGGAGCATAGCCCTCCACTGTTGAGCGGCGGGGATTGTCCCACCCATAACAGTCAGCCGATCCATAATTGCGCGTGATTCCTCCATCTGGAGGACTCGGTTCAACAACGCGTCGGAGGTATTCTCCAGCGCCCGCACGAGCCTCGCCAGAAGCTGTTGTGGGATGTTCCTGTAGAGCTCCATCACCCCCAGGCCGCCATCGTGGACACTTGCGTGTATCACCGTGTTGTTGGTGTGGGCGGCCAGGTGCAGGTTCGTTTGAACCCACGCGCGGATGAGTTTATCCCCGTTCTTGAGGATCTTCCCATCCACGCGCGTGTTCTGGAGACCATACAGCACCTTAGGGATGATGAAGGATTCCCAGCTTCTGGTCTGGCTTCAGCGGGGCCTTTGACGCGTTGTTCAGCCCCCAGGTTGGGGAGCGATGACTTAATCACTCCAGTCGGACCGAAGTTGTGGCCAAGATATTTGAACGTCTCTAACGTCGAGACGGACGGGATCTTGGTGCCACCAATAGTGAAGAGAGGTCGCGAACACGGAACAGGTACCTTATCGGCCCGCCCGTGTTTAGCCGAGACGGAGCAGGACTTGCCCCCGTTCACAACCATCCCTCGCTTCGAGAGGAAGTCAGTAACGGCATCGAGGA
Source organism: Aromia moschata (assembly GCA_029963805.1). Taxonomy (NCBI): domain Eukaryota; kingdom Metazoa; phylum Arthropoda; class Insecta; order Coleoptera; family Cerambycidae; genus Aromia; species Aromia moschata. The sequence goes on from JAPWTK010000118.1 coordinate 567,399, forward strand.
TGATCGAGACATTAAGCTCCTGGTCCTCCAGGATGACCAGATCATCCGCGAACGCCATGAGAGCCACCCTCTCGGAGCCGCAGATGGTGCCCCCTCGAAACTCGGCGTTACGGAGTCCAGCAATTCATCCACCACCATGCTGAACAGTACCGGGCTCAGGGGATCGCCTTGTTTGACGCCCCTGCTGATGTTCAGCGGACGCTTGTACTCGTTCCCGTTCCGGTTCGTTGTCGTAGATCCGGTCAGGCTGTCCCTCACGTTCTCCACCATACCCTCCTCCACGCCCATGCGTCGCATTGCGCGCATGATGCTATGGTGGCTCACGGAATCGAACGTTTTGGACACATCTAGCGAAACGATGTTGTACTGCTTACCAGCAGATTTTCTGGACCGCAAATAATGGTACAGAATTAGGCAGTTCGGTAGAGTGCCGTCCGACTCCGTGAAGCCGCGCTGGTTGGCGTTAAGCGAGATTGCATTACGCAATCTATGGTGGAGGATGCGGTGGAGTAGGCGTTGAGCGGCCGAACCAATGGTGATGGGCCGCCAGTTGGTGGCCCTACGACGATCACCATTTTTGGGGACGAGTACTGTTCGCTGTGTAGCCCAAGATGCCGGATGAAGGTTACTGCAAATGGTCCTAGTTTAATGTGTATCAAATTATATAATAAATTACCCGTGGCAATAAAGCAAATAAATATACTTCATGTATTTAAGAATAAGGTTAAGTGTTTCCTGTTAGAACACACTTTTTATTCCGTCGATGAATATTTCAACTGCTCTTTTTAATTAATTATATTTATGAATATATACATATTTATGTGTATGTATTTTAATATTTATATATTCATGTACCTGTGTAATAAGTTTGAGTTCCAATATTCCTTTTATGGTTGTAAGTGTAATATCATGTACGTATGTATGTTTTTATAATAGTAACGATTGTAATGGTTTTTTTGTATTTGAATTTTAAACGTTTGTTATATATGCATATACAACATAGTTGTCATTCTAAGATGAATTTAATTGTATTTGACTATATTCCGATACTTTTTTTGTAAAAGTCTTATGGAAATAAACGGTATTATTATTATTATTATTATTATTATTATTATTATTATTACTGCCCAGCACGATGGTGTACAAAATGCTGAGTCTGAGGGGGCTCAGCTCCTTAATGGTTTGCACCGAGATCCCGTCCGGCCTCGGCACCGAATTCTTCCACTTCTTGACCGACGTTGTAATGTCGTCTTCAGTGACCGCAGTGAAAACTCCCGACGCGATCTTGGGATCATGGATCGGCTGCGTGTCTGGGGGGACTCTCCCTCCAGTATACTCCCTCCAGTATACCCCCCTCAACCTGAAATAATGAAACAAGTATTATTCACATTAAAATTTATTAACAGCATTTCTCATACCTATATTACGACTATCACATTTTATAGATTTTATACAAGAATTGTTACATTTATTAGCAGCGCGAAGTGAAATATATAATCTTGTCTTAAAAAATAATTTTTTAAATCTTGTCAAGTATATTATGATGATGATTAGATATTTGATAATTTAATCAAATTGTTTTGAGCTTGTTTTGAATTAAAACTTTACTTTTTTGTCTAAAAAGGACTTCAGCTTTGACGATAATATCATTCATGTATTTTGACTGAAATACTAATGTATCGTCTTTGTAACGCCGTAGTTTTACTAATTCACTTACATTCATAACTGTGCTATTAGTAGAATCTGTTACGGTTGGAATATAAGGTAGGAATATAGGTGTCACATGTTTTAATTTTTTTTTTTTTTTAATTTTATATAATACTGAGCCCAATAAATAGCATAGTGACTGGCGTTTATAGGCTGTAATTGAGGGCAAGTCTGTCAAATTTTCAATAAAATCGTCCGTTTCACAAACATCCACTTCCTTGGTTTCAGAAATTTTATTGTTCTTAAAGAAGTCCAAAAGTTGTTCACAGTCACTCACACCATAATTGCCATGCTTTGGAGGAGAAAAAAACTGCGAAATTGCAATTAATCTTAAAGCACATTTGAATTCTGTAGCACCAGGAACAGGATTTCTAGACCGCACATCAGAAAACAAATTTTCTAAAGCATCTTGTGTAGGCGTGCCAAACATAATATATTTAAAATTTTCATTGTTGATGTAATGTTCTTTAAATAATAAATTGATGTAATGTTCTGTAAATAATACCAGTTTGGAAAGGTTTCAATCACCTGCTTGTACTCACAAATACGTTTTCAGTTATGTAAATAATTTCTTTTAGAAACAAAGTAGTCTCCTCATATACTCGTCCTTCCAATTTTAAATTATTGCAATATCATTTTACTTCCCTTGCCGTGACAAACAAACACAGCATCGCTTACAGAAAGTCCAAAATACTTGTTGTAGATTCGTCTTTCGATTAAAAAAATTTGATAAAGTAGAAAGATAAATGAGCTTCGATGGCTTCGTGTAAGCAATATGTTCAAGTACCAACTAGCAGTGTATGTTCATAACATCTTACAGACAAACACTCCTTCTTACCTCCGTGAAAAACTACAGTTTAGGTATAATACGATTCACGAAGCTAACCTCAGATTCGTGAATCGTCTCTCACTCCCTAGATATCGATCAGCTATGTTCCAGAGGTCCTTTTCATATAATTGTGTTATTATTTACAACAGTATTGATTAAGTTCAAATCTTGTTCTTTAAATAATTTTCGACGGAAGTTAAAAGTTCACTTTTTTAACAACACACCAATAACACTTGAGATGATTTGCCAACTATTTGTCCATGATTATAAAACTATATATACATATGTTCATCATTTTTTTTTTAGGTAATTATGTATAGGTGTCCATATTCATTTTCATTCATTTTATGTATTTTAGTTTATTAAGGCGCTTTTACTTATTTTGTATTATGTTATGTACCATGATTTTGATAGGTTAAGTTGAGTAGCCCTGGGCTAGACTTCGCCTTTGTATTAACCAAACAATAAAGACATTTTATTATTACTATTATTATTATATATTTGAGACTGATGGACTTAATGCTAATTTTTGTGACCTACAATTCATTATAGAAAACCACTTTTCAAACATTTCAAAAAACCAAGCAGTTGTGTAGTGACTTTTGTCTAGTTTGTTTTGACCTATATAAAATTTAATAGCTAAGGCTAACGTCAAATTTTTTATGATGTGTGGGGTATCAGGTGCATAATTAAGCTTTAATTCATTGTTACTAGGATGCATAACATAATTTTGTGTGACTGAATATCTTCAAGCAACAATGCCATTTTATTTCCACACAGCCTGATTTTTGTGGCTGCACTAATAGTCAGCCCAATATCGTGACATTTGTTAATAATATTTTGTATGATGTCACTTGCTTCTGATGCATTTTATGAATTACCAGTAAATTCATAAGCAATAGTTTGCTTCCATCTAGTTGTTAATCCAGCTAGCATAAACACTAGTGCATGAGTAGCAAGGTTTTCTACTTGCAAAAATTCCTACCTATAATTTTTTCGACAGATGTATCATATTCTAAGCCAGGTTTTAAAGCCATTTCATCAACTAGTGGTATGACATGTCTCTCCTCTTTTAAACATTCAACTATGGTTTTTAAGATGGGTAATATTTCCACCAAAATACCTGAATCAAATTTAAAATTTTCCATTCTCTTTTGTAACGGTCGAATCCATGGTAATGGATAACGTTGAGCCCTTATACTTTTATACCCAGTTGTCCCACAAGTTAAATGTAGTTGTAGAGCTTTTTTTATAGTACTGGTTTCCCACTGTCTACCTTTCATGGTCCCATCTCTTAAATAATGTAACTGGTCTCTTCCAAATAGTTAGTCTACCTTTTTCTTCATGGCGTTAAGTTCTTTATTTAATGTTGGTATTTTTCGATTAGCTATTCGTATTATTTGTAGCAAGGCCGCTATGTTTAAAATATGAAACTAGACTTTTACACTTCGAAATTATCCTCTTAATATCCTCATTATCATTGAGAGATTCTTTCATGATTAAATTTAGTGTATGCGCTCGCTACACATGGCTGATGGTGTGCATGCAAATGATCTACGATTGCGTCTTTTAACTTTTGCGCCATTATCGGACACAATAATTACAATTTGTCTTCAATATTGTCCTCTTTTAAAATATTACGTATATCGGTTGCTATATTTTTTCCAGTGTGATGAGCACAACTCATTTCCTTGACACTTAAAACGCGTGAATGTAATTCATTTTTATGTACAAAATGGCAAGTTAATGAAATATAAGACATGTTGCTGTCGGACTGCCAAATGTCTGTTAACGAAACGTATGTTACTGTTCGCAATAAAGATTTCAGTTTTGTTAATTCTTCTGAATACATTTCATTTCAAAGGGCGTTAGTTCAAATGTGCCTACTTGGCATTTTATACAGACGGTTTAGGGTGTTACTATATTCTATAAAACCGGCGTTTTCAACTATTGAAAGAGGCTGAAAATCTTTAACAATTAACTTGACAAGACTTGCATCAGATTGCTTTCTTTGCGAGTAGGACATTTCAGTGGAACTTCTTCCGCCAAATAATTTTAACTGCCGTGGTCTTTTACGCATTTGACTCGACCCTAAATTTTGTTTTGACACATTGACAGCACCATGTGAAACATGAGTTTGAGATTTTTCTTATACATGTGGAAGGTCCAGCTTGACTTTCATGAGATACTTCTATTTGAGTTGTTGCGATAGAAATATCTGTATTCACATTTTGGGATTCTGGAACGGTCGGTTGTTCTTGGGTTTCAGTCTCAACATTAATATTTGGATTTTCTTTACTAATCTCTTGGTTATACTGAATAGGATGTTTTTTACCAGTACTAATAAAATATTTCACAAGTTCAAGATGGCGCATATCAATAATGTTGAGTTAGTGACTGCCGAGCTAAATAAATTAAAAAAAGAGTGATTTAATCGATATTATTGTGAAACAGAAGATACATGTGGGTGTACAAAGTGAAGTATTAACAGATTTCATATCAAAGTTATACGGAAAGAAAGACAATACTGAAGATTTCCATGACGCTAAGGATAACCTCAATTCTGATCAGAGGAGAACCGAGGAGCATACTAGATTAGTCTCAGATATACAGACATTGGAAGACAAATTAGGTACTCTAGAACACCTCATGAGGCATTTAGAAAAAAGGACACGAGAACAGGAAGATTTAATAATACTGCTAAAGCAATTGAATAATTTTGATAAATTTAAACAGCCTACGCCATCTTCCAGTAAAGCTATTAACTACGAAACCAATATTAATTCCCAACCAACATCGCAGATGGATCTCAAAAAAAGAATCCCGAAAAACGATATACCAAATCAAACAAAAAAGCAGCCAGCAACCGATTACAAAAAAATATCAAAAATCAGAACGATATCGAAGACAAGGAGAATAAATGGCAAAAACAAAACAATATAACAAGTTCTCAGGTAAAATCAGCTGTGAATAAGGCAATGACCTCATTGAATGTAAACAAACGGAAACCTATTATAGGTACAAATAATATGTCAAATACAGCAAAAATACAAATAAAAACCATTCCCAGGCTAGGTCATTTACATCTGTTTAATATTCATCCCGACACGAGTGAAGAAGATTTAAATCAATTCTTAGGGAAGAAGTGCACCTAATATACAATTTGGTTGCAAACAGTGGAATAAGACTCAAGAACAAGTGTCTTTTAAAATATCATTCCCAATTAATGAAGTGGACAAAGTGTATAACCCCAGCATATGGCCTGAGGGTGCAGCTGTTCAGCGATTTAAATTTAGGAAGCAGTATTTTCAAAGTCCCGGCCTTCCCAGACAAAACCAATAACCATTTGTTCTAATTTGAAGCTATTGCATTCTAACGTACAAAGTCTCAACAACAAAATAAACTTAGTTGAATCTCTAAATGAAGAACTCAAACCAGATTTTCTATGCTTGACAGAACATTGGCAGGATCAAACCATGCTTAGTTTCATCAATATACCCGGTTATAAAAAAATTCTGAGTATTGTAGAACTGAACAAGAACATGGTGGATCAGTTATATATGTTAAAGATAAGATCTCAACAGATTGTATGAATGTAAATTGTATTACCAAATTTAACAAAGAATCAAGTTTCGAGTGTTCGGCGGTAGGTTATAGGGGCGAATCGTGCATAATTATGGTTATTTATAGATCCCCATTATCAGATATTAATGATTTTTTCCATCGTTTAGAGTCAACTTTATCACTAGTAACACAAAAGTATAATGCTGTGATTCTCTGTGGGGATTTAAATGTAGACGGGCTACTCTCAAAAAACATTTCACGAAGTCTCTGTGTGATATCATTAATTCTTTTAATCTAATGAGCTGTATAAGAGAACCAACTAGAATCATGACGTATGCCAATGGAAAGGTAAGTTCTACTCAGCCAGATTATATTATTACTAACATTGCACATAGTAATATTGTTGGTGCAAGAGTTCTGGATCCAGGTTTCTCAGATCACTTAGCTCAACTTATAGAGTGGTCAGTGCATACCCCAGTAAATAATACGAACTTTCAATTTAAAAAAAGGGTAGTAAGTTGCAGTAGTATATCTGAATTTACGTATCTATTTAATAAAGAAACCTTAAATTTTGAGCAACCCTGTGAAATAGATGAACTGTATAATATTTTTTGGGAACACTTCAACTGGTGTTTTCAGGCAAGTCACCCGATGCGCTCAGCATCAAATAATAGCCACAAAAAAATTGATTTTCATTGGTCTGCTGAACTTACAGACGATACAAAAAATCTAAGAAAATTAAGCTGGTATAAAAAACATACGTCCGATGAAAATATTCATGAAGATTATAAAATACAAAAAAAGATGTTAAATAATAAGATATATAACAAAAAGAAAAGCTATTACTCAAATTTAATAAATAATTCAGATAATCAAATTAAAACGATGTGGAATATCATCAATGTTAAATTAAATAAAATGAATATAACAGCAAAGAAAATTACATTAAAAATAGAAAATGAACATATAAAAGAAACCAAAATAATTGCGAATATATTTGCCAAGCACTTTGCTACATCGGCAAAAGAATTAGTTAATTCTAACCAAAAATTAACATCACAGTCCTGTACTACAAGCAAACGTCGTCAAAACTCAATGTACTTTGAAGAATACACTGAAGTCGAAGTTGCTAAAATAATAACTAACTTAAAAAATAAAAAGTCCGTTGGTGTTGATGAGGTACCGACAATGTTAATTAAAGAATGCTGTAGTTTTCTATCATATTATGTCACAAAAATAATTAATGTTTCGATAGCAAACGGCAAATTTCCTACTTCATTGAAGCTTGCAAAAAACGGTTCCTATATTTAAAAAAGGTGATCCACAAATTATTGAAAATTACCGTGGGATATCCATTCTTAGTCCAATATCTAAAGTAATCGAAAAAGCTATTTATGAACGGATTATCCCATATCTTAAGAAATACAACATACTATCATCATGCCAACATGGCTTTCGTGAGGGACTCTCCACCGAAAGCGCAACTTCAGAAATGGTTCAGCATATATGTATATGACCTGCTAGATAAAAATTATTTCATAGTCGGGATTTCATTTGATCTATCCAGAGCGTTTGATACACTGGATCCAGAATTCTTACAAATTAAGCTCGATGCTATTGGTATACGAGGGACGATTAATGAGTGGCTGGTGTCTTTTGTTGTAAATCGCAAAACAGTGGTAAACATAGAAAATAATATTTCTGACATAGAAAAAATAGAACTTGGAACCCCTCAAGGGAGTGTACTCGGACCATTGCTGTTCCTCCTGTATATTAATGACCTTCCCGACTTCATTGAGAACGGGAGACTGTTCATGTATGCGGATGACGCCACTGTAGTGGTATCGGGACATACAACCTATGAGGTAAACTTGAAAATGGAGGCTGTTGTTGGACAATTTCTTTTATGGTGTGAGGTTAATCACTTGGTGATTAACATAGCAAAAACGAATTTCACTGAATTTATCGGTAGATACAGATCCCCAAGTGATAATGACAACCAATTTATAAATAATATTAACATAAAACAAAGCAATGGTATTAATTTTCTGGGGACATTTTTAGACTCAAAATTAATGTGGGATGACCAAATAAAACATGTATGTAGCAAACTTAATAAAGCCTATTATGCTATTTACTCACTAAAAAAATATTTAAATCATAAAGCTCTGCTAAATGTATATTATGCCCTGGCATACTCAGCCTTAAGCTATAATATTAGCTCTTGGGGGCAGGCAACTGAATGGATGCGTGTATTTATTATACAAAAAAGAATAATTAGATTAATCTTCAATCTAGAACCACTTGAATCTTGCAAAAAATGCTTTCAAAAATAATAAAATTCTAACAGTAACAGGAATTTACATATTAAAAATACTGCAGTATATTCATAAAAATAAAGATCAATTTAAAAAGGGTTCTGATATACATAGTCATAATACACGTACCCAATCTAACATTTATTTAAATAAATTTCACCACATGTTCTATAAAAAATCCCCAAACTATTCAGGGGGGGCGAATATATAATCTATTGCCGAATCACGTAAAAAAGTCTACCTCCTAAATTTTTTAAAAACCACATTAAGAGTGTACTCTTAGAAACTAGTGTGTATACTATCACTGAGTTTGAGGATATTCTGTTGAGATCTTGAACAACGTAATCGGTTCAGTTAATTATTATAATTTTTCATGTTTATTTCAAAAATGTATGTAAATATATAAATGCATGTGTCAGGTGTCGTCTTTATTTTATGCATACACTGATAATTGTTATTTTATGTTTTACACTATGTTATATATGTCTTATTTAATTTTGTTTATAAAAATAACTAACATTTACATTGTTAAACTCTGTATATATTTACTGATATTGTTAGATATACAAAATCTATGACGAACCTTCATATTGTAATATGGCTATACAGGTAATAAAGGTCTATCTATCTATCTATCTATTTTAATTTTTGATCACATCATTTACAAATAGCAAACTTATTATCCGCAGTTTTTATAAAAAATGACCAAACAGTGGATTTCTGCGCAGAAGCCATATTATAAAAAAATATAATTTACTAATTTAATTACGAATATCAATGTGCACGTGTGCACGTGTGCATGCTACGATCATGCATGTGCTCCGCGCTCCGATAATACTATGTTAGATTTGCGTATATCACCATTTCAGTCTAATTCTACGAGACATTGTTTTCTATTTGTTAAATATGACTGCAGAAGGTCTAATGACAAGCCCCTTATCCCATAGAGTTCAAGTTTTTTAAGTAATATTTTATGGTCTACACTGTCAAAAGCCTTAGAAAGATCTATGCACATAACTTGTGTCTTTTTGTTGTGATTTAGTGATTGAAGCACCTTCACGAGAGCATCATATATAGCTTTGATAGTCGACTTACCTTTTGTAAAGCCATTTTGACAGTGAGATAATATAGAGTTTTTTTTTCCAGCAATACTATTAGTCTATTGTAAATAATATTTTCTATAATTTTGTTGAAATTGGAAAGCAGTGAAATTGGTCTGTAATTTTTTAAATTCGCTCTCGTCTCCTTTTTTGTATGTAGTTTTTATGTGTGCCATTTTTAGTTTTTCTGGATACACTCCTGTACAAAATGCTAGGTTAAGAGATCTGCTACTTCCTTTAGTAGACTAACTGGGACTTCATCCTCACCCGTAGATTTTTTTGTTCTTCATCTTCTTTATGCATTCCATGACTTCTTCTTTGCCTGTGCCATACAAAAGTAGTGATTTTGAACATTGCTTTATGAGTTTATAATTTACTTCAGTATTGTAATGATTTGCATCTGGACAAGCATTAAGAAAATAGTTATTTACTTGGTCCAATATCATCTCTGAGTCCAAGTCTGCACAGTGTATATTGTCGAGTATCGAGTTTTTATTAGAATTTTCCTTTCCTGATACTTCCTTGACTAAATTCCAAGTAGCTTTACTTTTATTTTCTGATGATGCTATGTACTGCATATTTGACATTTTTTTAGCCTGTTTAATAACTTTACTTAGTACATATATCGGAATAACATTTATAAGTTTCTTTTGATGTTTGACCTGATATTACCTGTTCATATAACCAACGTTTTCTTTTACATGATATTTTAATCCCTTGTGTAATCCATCGTTGTGGATTGTTGTTTCGTTTTTTAATGTTTTTATTGGAAATACTTGATCCATTTTTTCTTTTATAGTTTTAATAAAAATATCGTAAGCACTATTTGTTTCTTTCACATTAAATACAGACTGCCACCGTACAGACTCCAACTCATGACGATATTGTTCCATTTTAACTCTACTAAATATACTTGTTTTATACTTTTATCTTGATTTTTATACTTTATCTTTTTTAACCGGTATAGTTAGAATTTATGCACAATGGTCTGAGAGTGCTGATGTTAAAACTGTGTTGTCTTTAAAGTCCTCAAAATTTACAAATATATTATGGGTGAGGATGTTGTCCCCGTTACTCTAGTAGGTTGGAATATTGTTTGAGTTATATTAAATGAATTTAATGTATCTATACATTCTTTTGACTTACTGGTATTAGTCAGTAGATTTACATTAAAGTCGCCACACAGTACTAACTTATATTTTTTAAATTTGGAATATGCCACCTCAAACACGCCCCAGTATTTCAATAAATCGATCAAAATCACCCTTACCTCTTCGAAATATACATAATATTATAACTTGTTTCTCCCTACTTTGTACACAGGCGATTTCAACATGTCCCTCCATACTTCTTTCTTTTATACATAATACTTCCTCGAAGTCGAGATATTCGTCAGTGAAGATGCAGGTACCACCGTGTTCCATATATTTCCTTGAAAAACATGACGTTAAGGTATATCCATCTATTTTAATGAATTCTTCTTTTGGGGGTGTCAACCAGTGTTCAGTAAAACACAACACATTTGGTCTTTGGTCGATAGTCTTCAGAAAAGCCTCAGTTTCTAGATTTTTGTTTCTTATAGACTGTATATTTTGATGCATAAGTACCAGTCTACTGTTATTTGTTACACATATTTTATTTTTTGTATCTGTAGTTTTTTTGTGGACTTGGACCGGTGTTTTCTTTGGATGCATTTTTTTCTAAATTTTTGTCGTTCGTTTTTTCGTTCGCTTTAGCTTTACAATCGAGACCACAATATGTACAATAAATGGTAAACAGTTAAAAAAAATGAGACAGAATCTACGGCATAATATTTCAAATATCGCTAAGCAAATATTTATTTTAAAACAAAACACTTATTAATATTTCAGAATAATTAATCATTTTCACTTTCATTAGAAATAATTTCTTCGAAATCGATTAGATCTTAGATCATAGATAGATACAGTTTCATCGACTAAGTAGTCGGATATTTGGTCTTCAAAAGCTTTAAACTTTTTGTTTTATCTTTGCGGATACTAGAGATATGCGGATCGGATGTTAGTAACAGCCTGTTAATTAAATCCTTATTGGTATTTATCCTGGATGATTTTCTTGTATGATCTAGGCGATTCTTCCGAATATCTTTGTGGGTAGCTCCTAAAGCTTCCTCAGATAACAAATCTATGGGTAATTCAAATGAAGAAATTAAATCTTTACCATGCATTAGCAGTTTGTGAAGACTACGTGGCATATAGTACCAACTGTAGTGTTTTAAATAAAGTTCTTTTGTTTTTTCATGAGTAGATCAAATTTATCTAAAATTATGTACCTACCACTAGACAGTATTCTTAAAATTAATCCTAAATTATATATTAATTCCTCCTCTATTCCTGTAATGCTGGACTTAATTTCGGATTGCTAAAAAACTTCCTTGCCGTATTGCTGTCATTGATTGTCCCGTAACCTTGCTTCACTGCATCAACAACAAGGCCCATTCTTGCTCTTAATTTGTACTGCCTGTATCGATAAAAAAATTTGCATTTAATTGTGGGATAAAAAATATAAGGTAAGTTGGATTTTGAAAAAATTTACTAATATTAAGTCTGGTTGTTCCGAGTATAACTCATTTGAAAATTTACATTTTCAGAATTTTGTGCGTTACTATTGTTTTGATTTGGTCCGATTTGCGTATAATCGGGTTCTTGATACGTGTTTTGATGAACTGATCTTCGTAAAAATTATTTTCAATATATCCGGCACCCATAAGGCATTCCGGATTTTCGGCGGGATATTCTGGGATATATTCCAGATTCTCGTTATAGTAAGTACCCTTCTGCGACATTATAATTTGGATCGAAATAAGGATTTTCGGAAACAATCATTTTCATGTATATTTTGGGTAAAAAGTTCTGTGTGAGTGAAATTTCGTTTGGGTTGAAGTCGCGAATTACCTGATGAGGTGTCCATCGGTTCAGATCTAGAATTTCTCACAGTTTGTGACGAACTATTTGAGTTAGGATTTCCTGAATATTGATTTTGGGTTAAATGACTTGGCCGTTGTAAGAAGTAAGGATGTCTTTGAACTGAAAAGTTATTATTTGGTCGCCAATTTGATTGATTGGGCTGTCCGTTAAAATTTCTATTAATATTTGGCTGATATGAAGTTGCATTGGGTTGGAAAATTGGCCTTTGGTGGAAATTTGGCAATGCCTGGTTGCTACTTGATAAAAATTGGGTCTTATGTTTAGTGGTTGCAATCTTTGAAAATTTTGATTATTATTCCGGGTAGGAATAATCCTATTTTGGGGCCTGAAAGAAATTTGCGCATTTAATGCATTACTTCGGTTTTGTGAATATAGAAAATTTTCCTTTTCAATTAATATACTCATGGCTTTTTCCAAACTGTCTGGATTACGTAACCGAACATTATTCTGAATTGGACCTGTGAGACCTCCAATAAATGTTTTTAAAGCAAGATCATCGTAACTTCGCAATCGAATTATTTTTTCTTCATTTGAAACATTAACCAATGAATTTAATTTAGCTATGATTAGGCTTCTAGCATCTTGCCATCTCATACCAAAGTTATAAGGAGTTTCATTTTTATATGGCCGCAAAACGATAAGATCATGTATTAGGCAATCAATATTACGTTGATCACCAAAACTAAGATTTAATGCACCTTTTATGTCATGCCACGTTCTTAATTCAATTCGGGACCCTAAAGAGAGAGCCCTTCCTGTTAATTTGCCAATAATAGCTCGCAAAATAAAATTATTAATTGGTTGATTATTAGGGTCTGAAAAAGTATCGATTAAGCTTTCGCCATTACCGATAAAGACTCCTAACGTGTGTGGATTACCATCATAATGAGGTATGGTGTCCACATACAATTTTAAAAGTTGATAATTGACAGGATTTTCGTTTGGCATTACGATTTATCTAATAGAATCTACAAATTTACTAATCTTAAATTTATTGATTTTATCTATTGAATTTCCAATAATCAATAGTTCTTAATAGATATTTTAAATTTAAGTCAATGTATTTTTTTCGTCTTTGCTGAACCCACCAAAAAGTGCAGCAAAAATGAAAAAGAAAAGGAATGAGCATTTACAGTAGAATCAAATTGAGCATTTTTCTTATCCTAAGTCCTTAAACTACTGCCTATAGGTTGTTCCCCCAGGGCTTGACTGGTTTCGGCGATGCTGTCCAATACCAGGTGGTGTAATCTTCGTTTTCCCTCTTCGTGGACCGATTTTTCGGATAGTGGATTTTCCGTTGAAACGGATAGGACTTCGAGACGATTTTTGTTCCCGGAAATTCGATAAACCGTCGAATTGACCGCCTTCCACAATCCTACCGGCTGCGCCACTTACGTTCGTGTACCGGCGAAAAGGATTTTTAAAAAACGAACTTCTTTGTTGAAAGGAAGCTAGATTACAACTGATTGAATTCATTGAACTTATGATATTGGAATGTTACAACAATACATCGATAAACAAGCAAATATGCTGATGTAGCTGTTACTTCGTGTCCTGTTTATCGATGCGTCAGCTGAGTGGCGGACGTAACTCTCGTGGAGTGACATATGAGGTCGACTCTGAAATATGACCGTATCAACTTAATCTGCAATTGTTTGCAATAACTTACTACATTTCACACAATTCACTTCTGATAGCTTGACACAATGTGTAACTACTTATAATTGATAAACAGGACTAATACTTGCTGCGTGAACAGACATGTTTGTCCCTACGTCATCGGTAGCACCGTATTAAATATCGATTTATTACTATCGTAATTAAAAAAGTCAAATTATTCCTTTTTGTGTTTTCATTACTATTAAGTGTCTTGCACAAAACTCATATTTTTGTTTAGGCTATAGGGTGAAGTACTGTGCGGCGTTACATTAACAACTAAATTGAATTTCGTTATTTCCTATTTCCTAATTTATAATTTCGTATGATAGCAGCAGCTGCAGCGGGTATACCACGCCTCGTCCTCGTACAATTTCGCCCGCTGCTCGATTCGGTTGATTCCGTATTCCGTTCAACCGTTCGAATTCCTGCATTCGAATTCATGCATTCATGCGTATAGAAGGTCCTATCCCTATCCCGTAAGCCAAGAAAAGCACGTATGAAAATTAATACATATTAGTGAATTCATCCGAATACTCTTTTAGTACTATTACGTATTATCCGAATATCAAAATCATCCTAATATTTACAACACTAAATTGGAGTAAACATGGCCGCTTGTCGGCATTTGTGCAAGTCAAACGAATGCACTACTCTCTCTATCTACTGGCTCTGTTTAACCACAAGGTTGCCATTTAGTGATTAACATCCAAAATATACATTGCCAATAAATTAGATTTCTGTAAATATAATATGGTGGGAAATGCCACCGCCAGGGCCGAAAGGAATAAATCAAGTTGGTGGAGACGATTAAAACCAGTTTAACAGTTTTAATAATCTGATTAAAACTGTTAATTCGTCTCCAGATTATACCAACTTGGATGTTAAAGCATGCGTCAAGTACAGTGCAATGTTTTAGTGGCAAACTTTTTTTAATCCAATTTTCAGTCACTTATTTGGGTAGAAAATTGACTGAAATGAGTTACCTTCTGCTACCCCTTTTTGTTATATTTACATATATATTTAGCTGTGGAGAGAAATAACAGTATTAGCGAAGCATGAGACTATAAGGGGTAGTTATACTTTACCCAAAATAATTAAAACCCAAAATCTGTTGGACAAGGTATATTAGCAATTTCTCTTTTCTGGTAATACATATATCTATAAATCTACGACGCCTAATATAAAATTTTACTACCTATAATTCAATACCCCACCTTTACAATATTTTACATTTACACCAATTAGTCCCTAGCTCTACATGCAATTGCCAATAGAGATCAGGTGATTTCACTATATCAAATATTCCTCGGGTGTGACAAAAAAAAAAGAATCCCTTTAATATCCCTTTACAACTTTCTCTTAATCTCTAGTCCCACTAGTGAATACATATTTACAATCCCTGAAACTTACATACTATTTACATGAATGAGTTTAACAGAATGAATCCTAACGTTATATAATATATATATACAATTCTTCGAAGACTTTTAAATTTACCAGACCATTTGAAACAAATACAGGACTATGCCTAATATAAAATAATAATCAAGTGCAACTTATCTCGTATCAGGAATGACTCAAGGAGTCCGAGCTCTCTGTAGGTATTCTTAAGCCAGCCTTTCCAAAAAACTAGGAAACCAATAAAGCTACCATCATCATTTACAATGAAGTTTAGTTCCTAAGGAAGGTCCATTAACATCCTAGTAATATCCACATTCCCTAAATGCTATGTGCCTAGTCCAACTCCTCAATTAAAAGAAAATCGTCATGTCCCCATGAACGATGGCGTAAAAGATCGAAAGATCAACAATTGCAACAGGTGCACAAGATGCAAGTCTAAAGATTTAAATCATATAAGGTTACTCACAAGATGTATTAAAATAATCAGTCTTACCGTGTGACCAGAAAATGATCGTACATGCCTATCATGTACCATGCTCCCCTCGAAAACAATCAAATCCGACATAATGGTCGCAAAATATCTACCGATATTTATTTAATCCAATCACCCCAATTAATCCCACTTCCCAGAAAATATGGATGAATTGTTTCATCCCCAAATAAAGTTGGATATCTTCACACTGTGATTGGAAAAGTTTTCCGAGCACTACTTTACTGGCCAAAGGTTCGATGATAAAAGAGGCAGAGGATTATACCGCTCACCCCACCCAGGTAATTTTATCAAGCGCATTCGTTTCGTCCTACCGTTGACATTCAATGACTGTATATCAGTCACGTTCGATTCATCAGAGCCTATACTTACACTACTACTGAACAAGTATTTGATCGATTTACAAATCGGGTTTGCGATATCGAGTTATTACCAACATAATCGAGATCTATTCGAATATATAATCGAATCGAATCTACTAAATAGGATACCCAAGTATTCAAGTGTAACGTTACCTAATGCTTTCAACACCACCATCTCAAGTTAACTCAAACAATGTCCAGCAAATCGACATGAATCGCACATGGCACATCCCGTTAGTGAAAGAAACTAGTGACTGTGAAATTATGACTTCTGTCGCTTCTATGCAATCTCTACCGGTAGTTCTGTGTTAAATCGAGCGAATTTACTAAGGAGAGAACTGTCACCTCTTGAAGCAACAGGTTAGATAAAGTACAGGTTATATCAACAATCTATTATTATAAACATTTAATGATTAACAAAATGAAGGTGCTATAAGATACAGTGGAATATTTAGTTGTTACGGTATGATTGAAAGGTAGGTGTTGTTTATTTTAACTGCTTCTAAACGTGATATTTATTTTGATTTAATAAATCAAAGTCATCTAGGTGTATTACATATTTTGAGTGAAATATAACCTGCATAATCAAGAAAATAACAGGACGTACAAATTAGTAGGGTACAAAAGACTGAACTGAAATACACCTAATATAATATATTACTAAGATATACCTATATACAAAAGTACAACCATAGAATGGCACCGAAGGGCAACGAGTGTCACATGTGTACCATGTACCAAACATTTTCGATCTCCACCAAATCGAGGTATTCTTAATGCACATATTATCAGAGTATGTACAAAGTAACTGGGTAGTGTAAGGGAAACTATAAGATAGGTATTAACGATGTTCACGAGGTAAAATCAACTTGCTAAATATATATTCTCAGGATAGATATAAAAGTACAAATTCCTTGTACAATCACTATGCAAATTTGGACTGTAACACTTCCAATATTACAATGATATATTGATTGTAATATTACATTTTTTTGTATCTTAGGTTAAGTGCAAACACTGCGACACAAGCAGTAACAATAGGAATGACCTAGCGAATTGGTTTGTGGGTCCTGGACAGGTTCCTTGGCAGAACGATAAAGTTTCGGAAGGCTTAAACATCCCTGCATTTCATTAGTCTCACAAAGATGTTAGTTAAAGTTTGCTAGTAAAGAATTAATATACTTTAAGTCAAGATTTATTTTCTTTTATTTAGATTTTATAAATATATTACATTATATAAAAATAAATATAGTTCTCGCTATCTGGTATATCATTTAACAATAATAATAATTTACTTTCTTAAAGAATTACAGTGGTAATGACAATAATGATGACAATACATGTATAATGATAATACATTTTTAAATCATTTAAAGAATTCTGGAATATAATTACTTACATAGAATTTTAGGCATATTTAAGACCAGAAGAAAATAAAGAAGAAACCCCACTGAAAACCTGACAGACTTGTGCGTGGGTACATTTATTCTATATTATAAATTTGGCCAGACAACAACGGAAGTAATAATTTCTTGTAAGCAGTAAAAATTAGTATTATGACAATTGTTTAACTAATCATAAAGTAAATGTTACTACAATATGTGTACAATTTTGTAAGTATCTCAAACGAATACACTTATTTAGAGTAAGTTTAATATAATATATATCATATTATAAATAAACTAATTCCATTTGAATATTTTTTTATACATGATTTAGTATTTCTGTATTACTTAAGATACACACAGCTTAAAGTATTTTATGTAGATATGTACATATACGTATACAAAAAAAAGTATATTTTTATATAGAAAACTGAGTGTTTTTTTAAGGGACTGACTACAATGTATGATGTATGACACGACCTTTACCAATATATGGCACGACCGATAAAAAACCTTTAGCGTGTATTTTCCAAGTTTCATTTAATACAATTATGTCAAAACAGTATCTGAAGTCGTTCAAGAGAGGCGACATCTCATTAAAATTTTTATTAATGCTCCTAATATTACCGCGAAAAATCGATAGACTATAATTTACATTTTTTACTCTGTCAAAAAAATCCTCACTTTTATTCACATGTTCACAATTAAATTCTGAAAAATTAAATTGTTTTACATATGGATTCATTTTTTATATAGTAGTTTGATAGTAAATATCATTATAGATATAAATATATGAAATCAAAATCAATTAGCAATTGAAAATAGCCTAGAATAAATACCAGTATCTTTTTTAGTTTCCTGACTGACTTCGGGTTCGTACGGATCCACCACTGGTCGTTTGGCCGAGTACTGCTTTCCCCTTCCTGATTTGAGTATTCTCCCTTATATGTTGTTTATCGTTTCGAGCTGTACGTAATTTTTCTTCTCTTCTTCTTTGTAGGGTTTGACAACTGCTTTCCGATGAATTTCTTTCCGTCCCTGTAGATACTCCTTTTTGTTCCCCTTCCTTTTCCTGATTTATTTCACCAATATCGTCTTCTTCTTTGCCGGATTTTTCTTGCCGTTTTTTCTCGTGCGACTCTTGTGCCTGGTCTGTTTCTTCAGATTATTTTTCTAAGTTTATTAATTTTTCTATCGTATATATTTCCTCTTCTATTTGCTTTCTTAAGTGCGGGAATAAGGCTGCTTTTTTTAGTTATGAAATAAATTCAATAATTATGGGAGGGATTTGAATTTAGAAATATGGATAACTATTTGTGAACAAGAATATCAAACATTGCTTGTTATTACATATTTCTGTGTACTACAGTGGACCTTATTTATGGTATTTTTTCGTGGAATGAAAATTTTATTTTTTATTTGACGTAAATTTTTGGCACACCCTTTTTACATATACCCAAGTGACACTCTAAAGTTTATTACAAACAATATGAAAATTGGGTTCTGTGTGCCATGTGTTCCTTTCAGACAAATCTGAAATTTTGCACGATTTTACATCTCGTCTAGAAATATATCTAAAAAGGGCGTCCCAAAGTATAAGAAAATAAAAATGTAATTCAACGAAAAATACCATAAAAAGCTCCACCCTAACAGGGTGTTAACTGACTGATAGGCAATATTTTAAACAGTAATTATCAACGTCAAACCACAAGGTTTACTACAACATGCCTCTTAAATCTGTTTTTGTAAACAAAGTTAAATCTCTTTGAAACAAAAATAATAGAAACAAACATATTACACACTATGTCATTCACAGGACATTTTAATATCATGACCATCAATTTTCCTTTCATTTTTAAGTTAAAAGCAATATAATAAAATGGGGAATTGGAAAAGCTAAAAAAATATTTTTATACATATACATATTTTAGCCGATGAAAAGGCTAAAAAACAATGCTCTCCAATAAAAAATTTACTAACATGATGGGCAGTCAGTCATCATCTACCAATTCTTCCAGTACCTCTAAAATTTTCACTTTAGCTTGTGCTCTTTTCTTTTTGGTTTTTAAATATCTTATAGAAGAAGCTATCGATTTGGCAAATAACAAATACTCGTCTTCCTCCGATTCTTCTTCAAATATATTTTTTTTAAATTTTGGAATGCCCCATCAAGCCCCTTCTTCAGTTTTGCGTTTTACTCGTTTTTTTTGTACCTGATGTTGAAGGTGTGTCTAAACGTGATGGTGTTGAATTTGGTGTACAATCATTCACTGACTGGGGTGTTGCTGGCAAACTTATAATAGGTATCAGACTGTATATCATCTTCCTGCGATACTTGCGGTTGCTCAATATTTGTGAGTTCCTCAGATGAATCCCAACTATTAGGCATTTGGGTATTCATATATAGAAGTATCCACACTCGACTGGGAAGATATCTTCCTTACGTGTCCATGTGTTCTATGGAATATGGAATAGTAAGACAAAATATTAAGTTTATTATATTCCCCTCAACCAGAAAAATATTTCACAAATACCCGAATTTGCAGATTTTGACAGCCAAATCTGTCTTCATCAGCAGGATCGATGTGTATTTTTTTGTGCGGAAGGACTCCAAGCTTATATTAAAACCATGGGTACATAACTAATGCCCACCGTTAAGGACACTTTAATCGCATGCATAATTATTTCATCACTAAACTTTTTTTTACATTTAGCAGTTATATATTTACCAAAACATTAATTTTAACAAGTTGTCGCTTTAGTTTCGTCGAGTAAGGTTGTGTTAGCACGTTCCGATATCGAGTATAAGTGAGGCGCGACAAAAAACAAAATAGCGGATAGTCGACTGATAAAGTAATGAGAGTTTTTATCGTCAAAAAACTTCACGAATATGAACGCACTGCCGGTTGGAAATGATCCGGGAGCTAGCGGTACGTATCATCAGTTTACTTTACAACCATTGGATACAATGCAAAATCAGCAATTACCAACCTCTCAGATGTTGCAAATGTTTCTTAGTCAACTAGCACAGCCAATGATTAATCCACAATTGCAACCCATACAAATGATAAATCAACAAATGCCAATAAATAGTAACTGCTATGTGCCGATAAACCAGCAGCAAATAAACAACCCTCCATTTACAAATATGTCATTTACATCTGAAAAACACACATTACGGAACATGATACAAGTCGAAATTACACACCTACTGATTATGCATCTTTTAGTGATGATGATTCAATACAAGAAACCTTAAAAAGAAAATGATAATAAACATCCTTGGCAATCCGTCACTAAAAAAAGGAAGCGTTATGCAGACAAAAAAATACCTCCAAAAAACTTTCCAACTAATACGTCTAACAGATACCAACCACTACAACTAGAAGATAATGTAGAGAACCACAATACGCCAAACAGCTCCACCACTGAAACCAATCGAAAATTACCGTAAGACCCTAAACCACCTCCGATATTTATTTACGGTGTGACAGATTATAAAGCGATGTCTGAAAATCTAGCGCAAGTCGCTGACGATGAAACCTATCATAGTAAAGCTCTATCAAACAATACAGTGAAAATCAGTCCCATCACACCGGAAACTTATAGAAACCTAGTTCGACATCTTCGGAAGAAAAAATAATTCATCATACCTATCAACTAAAACAAGAACGGGCGTATCGAATTGTAATTAGAGATCTTCACCATTCTACTCCAACAGAAGAAATATTTAAATGAGCTTAAATCAAAAGGACATAAGGTTAGGAACATTGTGAACGTGAAGCATAGAGTTAGCAAAGAGCCATTACCATTGTTCTTTATAGACCTGGAACCACATGAAAACAATAAAGAAATATTTAATCTTGAATTTCCTATACAATAGAAAAATCAGAATAGAACCGCCAAGGAAGAAGAGTGATATAATCCAATGTACGAGGTGTCAAAGCATATGACCACTCCAAGACATACTGCAGAAGACCTTTTAAATGCGTGAAATGTGGAAAACCACACGATTCAAAAACTTGCAAAAAACCTAGGGATTACACCAGCAACATGTGCCCTATGTAATGGACAACACCCCGCAAACTATAAAGGATGTACAGTCTACATAGACCTCATAAACAAAAAACATGGGGGTAATACGCGACAAATAAATCGGTCTACACAACAAGCACCAAATATTACAAATATCAGACCACATAAACCAACACCAGAACAACAACCACACAAAAACATAAACTCTAGCTATGCTGGAGCAGTTAATTGTAACAATGAAAAAGAAGATTTGGGAAATATGCTATCCTCCTTTCTGTCAGAATTTAAGAACTTGTTTGTACAATTGCTAAATCAAAACAGCATGATTTTAAGCATGCTTACAACTGTCATCAATAAGATAACACAGTAATAGCCACATCATTATGTATCGCAGCCTGGAATGCCAAAGGGCTAACAAACCATGTACAGGAAATAATCTTATTCTTAAATACTAACAAAATAGATGTTCTATTAATCTCAGAAAGTCATGCAACAGAAAGAACGTACATCAAAATCCCCAACTACACGATATACTATACCAATCATCCAGACGATGGAGCACACGCAGGAGCAGCTATCATTATAAGAAATGCTCTCAGCCACTATATTTCACAACCATATATCACAAACAAAATCCAAAGCACGATTCTAAAATTGCAGTTACCTCACCGCCCTATAACAATAGCAGCAGTATATTCCCCCACCAAGACACACTATCACAGCTGACGAGTACAAGGAGTTTGTGCTCACACTTGGACCACACTTCTTAGTCGCAGGAGACTGGAACGCAAAGAACATCACGTGGGGATCAAGACTTACAACACCTAAAGGACGGAACCTCCTCCAAGTAATACAAAACGACAACATGAACTATCTTTCAACTGGAGAGCCAACTTATTGGCCAACAGATTAGAATAAAATACTCGATTTGATAGACTTTGCTGTAACTAAAGGCTTATCAGACATCTACGGTAAAATTGAATCTAACTTCGATTTGTTCTCCGATCACAGTGCCATTGTGATAACCTTAAGTACCAATATCATTTTGAAAGAGCCTCCTCCAAGACTATGCACCCAATACACAGACTGGAATAAATTTCAAGAATTAATTAATAATTCGATAAGACTAGATTTAAAATTAAAAGATCAAAGTGACATCGATCAAGCAGTGCAATACTTAACAACTCTATTGTAAAACGCAGCATGGCAAGCAACACCAGCTGTAAATAATACTGGACCTGAAAAATACAACATACCACAGCATATTAAGGAACTCGTTATAGAAAAGAGAAGAGCCCGTAACAAACGGCAAAGGACCCGGAATATTCGAGATAAAACACACCTAAACAACCTAACCCACAGACTTCGCAGAGCTTTAGAAGAGTCTCGGAATCTAACCTTTCAACATTATATAACAAATCTATCCCCAGATGACCATTCAATCTGGAAAGCTACAAAAAGGTTCAAAAGACCAACAGTGGCAGTTCCTCCCATAAGAACAACATATGGTAACTGGGCCCGTTCAGATCACGAAAAAGCAAAAGCCTTTGCAGAACACTTGTCAAATGTCTTCAGCCCCCACCGCCACAAGACGACGTAACAGATACAGAAATAAAAAATTATCTTGATAGTGCCTGCCAACTTGATCTACCAATAAAACCTTTCTCTCCTGCTGAAATAAAAGAAGAAATCAACCAAACCAGTCCTCATAAAGCTCCAGGTTACGACCTCATAGTAGGTAAAATCTTGAAACAACTTCCTAGGAAGGCGCTTGTCTTATTAACAACAATATATAATGCTATGATACGACTCTGCTATTTCCCCATACAGTGGAAATTTGGTATCATAACTATGATCCCTAAACCTGGAAAACATCTAACAGAAAGTACATCTTATCGTCCTATAACACTCCTGTCTATACTTTCCAAAATATTTGAAAAACTGTTGATTAAACGAATAAAACAACTTGTTCCTATAGAAAATCTTATCCCTGCACATCAATTTGGATTTAGAGAAAACCACTCCACCATCCAACAATGCCACAGAATGGTAGATTATATTATGGAATGTCTTGATGAAAAAAGAATGTGTGCCTCTGTCTTCTTAGATGTGCAGCAGGCATTTGACAAAGCCTGCCACGAAGGTCTCCTGTATAAAATAAAACAAAACTTTCCAAGTCAAGTCTACCTGATACTGAAATCATACCTATCTGACAGATATTTCCAGGTTAAAGTAAACAATGCCACGTCCGAATATCAACAGATTCTATCCGGAGTACCACAGGGTAGCGTCCTAGGTCCATTTTTATATTTAGTCTATACTGCAGACATACCAGTCACTGATACAACCGTTATCGCAACATTTGCCGACGACACTGCAATATTGTCAGCCAATGAAGATCCACAAACAGCTTCTGCAAATCTACAAATCCATCTCAACATCTTGGAAGACTGGTTTAAAAAATGGCGTGTCAAAGTCAATAGCGATAAATCTGTTCAAATTACTTTTACCACAAGACGTAGTATTTGTCCGCAAGTCACCATCAACAACGCTGTAATACCAGTAAAATCCGAGGTCAAGTACCTTGGACTTCATTTAGATGACAAACTTACATGGCGTGCTCACATAAAAGCAAAAAAACAACAATTAACTCTAAAAACCAGACAAATGAATTGGATATTTGGTAGACGATCTCAACTGTCACTACAAAGTAAAGTACTATTGTATAAATCTATATTAAAACCGATATGGACATACGGCGTAGAACTTTGGGGATGCGCCAAGCCATCTAATACAAAAAATACTCCAAACCTTCCAATCAAAAACCCTCCGCGTCATGACAAACGCTCCGTGGTACATTTCTAATCACACACTTCACGAAGACTTAGGAATAGCTTTAATCAAAGATGTGATAAAACCATATGCCACAAGATACAAAAAATCGCATCACAAATCATCAAAACCATCTAATTAGGGAACTATCCAACCAACATCATGTCGAAAGAAGGCTGAAGAAAAACTGGCCAGAGGATCTAGTGAGATAATTCTACGGTGAACTGCTAATGGGCAGGATCCCTCTCAAGACACGTTACATTTATCACATTTACTTATTACTCTGTTGTATTGTAGAGTAGACTGTAAATTTGCAAATAAATTAAAAAAAAAAAAAAAACTTTTTGTGGTTAAGGAGAATATAATAAATTCTACGTACATATATATTTGAAAATCAGAGATGCTGTTCATGTTTTTCAGTGCTTTCAAATTAAGTTATGTTCATAAAAGGTACACAAATTTTATTATGGTATAATGTACGTACTGGCGGTGCACAATGTGAAGATCCTGAGGAGTAGTCCCCCAAGACCTCTGCAATACTTTTCCAGGAATTTTCCTTAATAAATTTACTTTTAAAATGTTCATGACTTTTATTATACAAACATACACATGAACGCACCAATTCAATGAGATTTCCGTCGTCCATAATATCACAATATATCGGAGCCCTATACTGTGATATGTTTTTCTGTCGGTTTATAATAACCTAACCTAACTGTCAAACTAAACGGCGGTGGGAAACATTTTATTCTAGTGGTTTTTCGGGAAAATAATTTATGATGGCAATCGCTTTGCGCATGCGAAAACATGGTTTTCATTTAACTTTAAGGCCAGTTTACACGCTACGATAAATCGTAAGGATGTGATTGACAAATGTATCGTTCTAAATAAATCGAAAGAGTGAGTACTATTTACACGCTACGATAAATCGTAACGATTTCTTGTCAAATATTCATTGTTGACAGCTATCGACCGCAGTGAAGCCTTTGCCACAGTTTAGAACCTTTTTGCCATGGAGGAAATAGTGTTGTTGTCCTTGCATATTGGTTGTTTAGCGAGAAAAGTGAAAAAGTCGCGAAGATCAAGAACAACGTGGAGCCGCCAGTGGTTGCTAAATAAAAGGGAATTCTCTGATATAAAATTATTGAAAGAGTTGAGAAATAAACCAAATGAATGGCGATATTATTTGAGAATGGACGAAGACACTTATGTTGAGTTAAGGTTAGTTTCTCCGTTTATTGCGCAAACTGATACTGTTATGAGAAGAGCGATATCTCCGCACGATATCAGTTACCTTAACGATTCCTCGCTACCGGAAGAAGTTTGAAGGACATGGAATATTCAACTGTCATTTCTAAATCAGCTCTCAGCAAAATAATCCCGGAAACTTGTGAGTCTATCTACAACGTATTAAAACAATACATACAGGTATGTTAAGAACAGTTTTTTTATTTTCTTTTAAACCATATATATGTTATGGTTAAAGTGTTTACTTGGCTAGTTTATAAACTAGCTGGATAGTATACCAACGATCCAAACGTCTGGTTATTTTGATGGAAAATCATATTTCTACTAAAATAGCCAAGAATATTGGTTAGTTTGTATACTATCCAGCTAGTTTATAAACTATCCAAGATTTATCGCTAAAGTATAAACCACAAGAAAATTTCACAAATTAACCGTGTTTATCGCTAGTTTACAAACTATCTACGGTAGTTGGATAAAGTGTGAACTTAATATTCCTAGTAATACATAATAACCAACGAGTTGGTTAGTATGTAAACTAACCAATTCGCTTTGGCTAGTTTAGTTTAGAATAGTAAAATAATTCTAAATAAAGGTTATTCATAGGTACACCACTCGCAAAGAGATTAGAAAGGGGAGAGTTAACAAAGCCTAATATTTCTATTGCGCAAAGGCTGCCTATTTTTAAACTCTGAGCTCCAGGAGTGGGAGAATAGTCAGGGACGTACTTATGATTTTTATGTGTAGAAGTAGAATTATCTATATTGAAGAACTCGACTGAAAATTGATATTTTAAAGATGTTTAGTTTGATTTATAACCTATATTAGCGGGATTAGCTACTGATGAAGGATAACATTAGTAAAAAAATGATTGGCATTTTAAAATATGTACATTTTATACAAAAATCCGCAGAATTATTTTACAACTGATTGTTTCATTCGTATCAGTTTGATATAAATCAATAAGATGTATATATATACATAATTCTGCATAAAAAACAGATAATTATATTGCAAAACAATAATTCTAGAAGTTTGACCTTTGTAAAAAATGGTTAAATCTAATAGTTATAAGTTTGGAAATGTGTTGTTTATCACCTATAGTAAAAAAGAAAATACGATTTTGTAAAAAAAAATTTATTACATCAGTAATGTATAATTATGTATTTACTCTATGCCTAATATTTTAACACTTGCATATTTTATCTACATTACTGTCCTTTAAATAATACTAGTTTGTTATAAACAGTCCTTATACTCCTACTTTTGTCAACTAAATTTTTATTATAATGATGAATTCTAACATTAATGTAACAAGAGGATATTAATTTAATTAAGTTAACATAATGGCAACTAAAACTATTTTGCTCTTTAAAGTGACCTTCAAGACATATAAATAAATTATGAGTACTTAATATAGTTAATACTTCAATATTTAAAATATTAGCATTTATTACTTTGTTAGTGTTCTCAACATATGTATTAAAAACTTTTCTGCAGTCATGCATATACAGATTACATCCTCAGAAAGGATACACGAGTTGACCTTTATCTTTTCTGATTGATAAATGATACGAGAAAATCAGCTCTGTCCCCTGAGAGTGCATCTAAACATTCCTCATCTTTGAGATTTTTGATATTCTGTGTATAACATAGCCAGATATATAAATGACAACCTCTCTTTTAAATTCTGTAACATTGAGATTCAATATGTGTTCGTATAATGCATCGTTATCTTCTTCTAATAATTCTAATTGTTCTGAAATTCGTTCCCTGCCACATGATTTATTTATTACTTCCAAAGGAGACAAGACTGGAATAGTTTCCAACGGAATGCAGTTACCTCTAAAAGAATCTCGCAATTCAAGGTGAACTAACATTTTCTTAAAAGCAGCTTTAAATTGTTTTTGCACTGGGATTATTAGTATAATCACCCATTGACCTGATTAATCCGAAAAATAATTCAATATGATCCTGACTGATCTTGTATGTTGGAAAATATGTTAGTAAATTGTCCTCTATAAGCGTTTTATATAAATGCTGTAAACTTGATATGCAGAATAAAAATCCTATAACCCCCATTCTTCTTCCACTTTCACATAAAAGAGTTCCATCAACCAATCGTAACTCTTTTAAATAATCAGCTGTTTCAACTAAAAATGAATTAATACTTTGAAAGTTGTCTTTGTTGACAGGTTTTTTATAATCGACCTGGTGGATATTTCTCGAATTGAACACGTCGAATAAATTATTTAAATTTCTAATATATTTTACAGTAGCTTCGCAACCTCTGAATTGATCCAACTTCAGCACTTCATTGGAAAAATCCAGTGCATGAGCTACCGAATTACTGAAAAGTTAAGTGGCCAATTTTACCTTCATTTTTTTGATTCCTATAATTGATGTGAGATTTTCTTAATTTATTAGCAAGGTGAACCCCCTCCTCATCTTGAATTTTGCTCAAATTAACTAAATATTCCCATTTTATATGTTCACCATTGCTATCTATTAGTATTTGTTTATCTCCTAATGTGTTTCTTAATAATTTTATCATGTGACAGGGATCGAAAAAAATTGCAACTTTTTTGCCAGAACTTGGATCAACAAACACAGAATTTATATTATGCGGATCAAAGTTACAACCTAGTTGTTTAGCTAATGTAACATTATTAGCAGCTCCATCAAAAGTAATCGACACCAAATCAATGCCTGTTTGATTAACCAACCGAAGGCACTGCAATATCAATTTTTTTTTTTGTGCCCCTGTCAAACTTTCAATTAACACATATCCTAGCGGAAGTTTCCATGATTGGTTAATACAAACTAACAGAAATACAAGAGCTTCCTTAGCCACTGGATTACAATCAGTTTCTATATCCACCCCAAAGTCTACAAAGCCATAATACCTCGATCCATCCAACATGTTGTTCAATTGCCATTTCGTCAATAGTTAAACTACAAATTAATTTGTAGTCTGTATTTTGTGCTTTGACTTTTAAGAGATCAAAAACCTCTGCTGTAAATCCAGCTTCCCCGTTAACATTTTTATAACATCGTGAGATCGTTTTTGGGTGAGGAAGTGCAGAGTTAAATGTATTTCTTACAAAGCTATAGGCTTTTACCGAGTAATAATGTAAAGTTAGGGGAAAAGCTTTAAGTTGTTCACCATACTTATGCCTATTGTGAAGTTGCCTGTCCAAGAATTCTTCATTGGGGCCAATTTGATGTAAGAGTTTCTAATGTCTCATCACTCACTTTTCCACTTAGAGATTTAATTACATCATTAAGTATGGCTGCCTTTTTTTGAAATAATGTAAACTAATCCTTAAGCGCTTAATTTTTGTTCGAGCTTGAGTCAGTTGCCGTTTCAGTTTACGTTTCCGAGGTGTGGTGGGCTAAAAAGAAATACATATTATTTGTTATACATAAAAATAATCACTGTTCACAAAGAATACAGAAAATTATTCTCTTAGAAATTCATATGTAGGTAGAACTAATTCGGAAAACCTATAAATCTAATAATTAGATTATCGTTAGGTTAAAATGTATAAATAATTAAAAACGTTTTTCCATTTTTTTTGGAAACAAAGGTATCCTTTTTTTTATTGTAGATGTTTCTATCAGGTATGTAGTTATGTCAGGGACATTCAAATTGAAATTTCTAGTGTTCGATGTAAAAAGTTGCAGAGGTGAATTATTTAATGTGTCTACAGATATCACTGTCATTTACTTTTTAAACATAACTTACCAAACTGGGAGGTATTGTCATGGTTTTCTCTTCCATAAATCCCAAGCTCGTCGAGGGTCTTGGAGACAATTGGGAGCCTTTTTGCTCCTCATAAAATCCAGCACTAGTAGATGGCCTGGGCTCGGAAACTAGTAAGGGCATATTACTAGTATGAGTAGTGGTAGTGGTAAAGGTCAGACCACTGGCAGTCACAAAAGTTTGAGATGAAGACAAAACTTCGCTTGAAATCTCACTTGTTATTTCCTGTTAAATAATTCATAAATATTAGATTAATGTTTTATTTATAAAATTAAATTAAATGTACAACAGTGTACATAATGTAGTATAAGGTGTATTTACTTATATACCTTTTTCTGGAATTTTATTAGTTTACAACCTATGTAAGGACCTCCACGCTATAAATAAATAGTAATAGTTTTACAAGTATTACTTACCACAGATGGTATGGCATCTTGCTTTAAATGCATCGCAAAGGGTGATTTTTGAAAATCATATTGATCTTCCCCGAAATGTAGGTGACACACCTTTGAATATGGAAAAATATCTCCAACGCTCAGATTTAGAGCTACTCTCCAAGCCTATCTTCTTATGTTATTTTTAGGAACTCTAGAAGAAGTAGGGTATATTATATGTCTGTGAATTTAAGGCTATCTACATATTAAATAATTTTACTATCTATATATTTAAACTTCAGCATTAAACGTGCAAAGTATGCAAATACACTTTTTTTAATGTGAATAAATAGCAGTGAAATA
Organism: Aromia moschata; assembly: GCA_029963805.1. Classification (NCBI taxonomy): domain Eukaryota; kingdom Metazoa; phylum Arthropoda; class Insecta; order Coleoptera; family Cerambycidae; genus Aromia; species Aromia moschata. Next base: position 597,795 of record JAPWTK010000118.1, read on the forward strand.
GTAAAATAGTACAATTACGGTTCTGCATTTATTTAAGTAAACAAATATGGCGTCTAAAATAAATCTTAATTTTATAAAAACTTACCGAAATAAATGAACAGATCCTTTATCCCTTACACAAGCAGCACTTTTATTATACACACAACTTTTTACAATGCACCGTGGCATTTTAGAGTCCTTTTTCTTACAAATTGTCACAAAATCACAATAATAAAATAACTCGTACAAAACAGCTGATGTCAAACACAATTGCGGTAAAACTGACATATGACAACAGGTAACCGTGATTGGTGGGTCAGCGGAGTGGGAAAGTGGCAGCGTGCGCAGTGGTCTACGTCCCATCTCCCCTTATAAATCTATGACCACTCGGTACATCATAACAGGGCCTTCAGCCTGACGTATTTGTTTAGATGGTCTTGATAGACAAAAATAAACTTGTAGTCACCATCCGGTCTAGTTTGTAAGTCGATGAGATCGTTTTGGCACCGAGAGTTTAAATGATTTGAAACAACTGGTTTAACAACAATACCTTTTTTAGTTTGGTTCCGTTTGAGCTGACAGTTTTCGCAAGTTTCAATGAATAATTTCACCATTTTCTCTGTTAAATTGTAATACTTTTCGTTTAATAATTTTGTTGTTGCTTGACGACCACCATGCCCAGTTCCCTGGTGGGCAGCTCTAATGGCATCATAACATTCACCCAAACCTAAAATAATCTTTCCAGATCTTTCATGTAAGATTACATAAGATGATTCGATCCTCTGTAAATGATAAGTATTTATCACATGATAATAATTCTTGTTACTAGAGTTAGGTCCAGTTTCGCGTATTCTTTTTATACGTTGCAAAAGTTCACTATAGTCACTGTCATTCATTAATTTTGAATTTTGGGACTTTTGCCCGTAAACTTCCAAAAGTGGGTTTTCAAATTGTTGCTGTTGATTCATTTTTAACAACCTATTCTTAAACAAATTTCACACAGGACACGATAGTAAACAATAACAACACACAACATTTGCCATAAACATAATCTCACTTTTCTAATAAATTGGCCAAAGCGAATTGGTTAGTTTACATACCAACCAACTCGTTGGTTATTATGTATTACTAGGAATATTAAGTTCACACTTTATCCAACTACCCTGGATAGTTTGTAAACTAGCCAAAAACACCGGTTAATTTGTGAAATTTTCTTGTGGTTTATACTTTAGCGATAAATCTTGGATAGTTTATAAACTAGCTGGATAGTATACAAACTAATCAAAATTCTTGGCTATTTCAGTAGAAATATGATCTTCCATCAAAATAACGAGACGTTTGGATAGTTTGTATATTATCCAGCTAGTTTATAAACTAGCCAAGTAAACACTTTAACCGTAACATATACATTACAAACATTATAACCAAATGTAATACAATATAATAAAGTGAATAATCAAAGAATATGTTTTACACATGAAAATGTCTTTTTACTCCGAGAAATTTGAAAAAAAAGGTTGAAATGTGATCCATTGATAGGTTGGGATTTATGTTACTCGAACGTGACATGTAGTTTGAGTTAGTGGAGTTGTTGAGTTTCTGGTTGTTGAGGATTGGTTTGTTCAGGTGTGTTTATTTGACAGTTTGGCAGTATCACGTCAGAGAGTATGGGAGTATCATGTTTGAGAGTTTTGGGGTATCGTGTTTGAGGGTAGGGTATCTGATGATTTGATGTTTGAGAGATGTATGGTGGGGGTAGGGTTGTTGAGGGTACGGTTGAGGGTTAAATTGTTGATAGTTATTATGTTCGAATAAACGGTGTGGTTGACTGTTCATTACTTTGAAATCTTTGGTGAGTGCTTCAAGCTCCCCCTCAAAAATCACGTCATTAATGAGTTTTTCGAGCGAATACGGCCTGTTTTCCTTCAAAGAAACGTAGCCTGTGGGCTATATACTTTCCGTAGGCTTCGAATTTATCATCGGGACGAATAGCTTTTAGCTGCTCTCCCGCGAGCTGTATCACCTCATCTGCCGGAGTCAGATTCTTTCTCCGCTTTGGTCGCTATACAATTGTTGATGGTGTCACACTTCGTGATGTAGTTGATCCATCATCACTTGATGTTGGCAGAGCCGATCTGATGACTTCTGGTCTTTGGAAATGGTCTAGATCCGTGGGTTCTGAAACCTCCTGTTCGAAATATACCGCATATTTCCAGTTTCCACAAAACGTATGCAGATGACAGAAATAGTTCTTCAGCCAGGGCCGAAGAAATGGAGTGATTTGTAGAAAATTTTGATTTATATATGTAGGATTTACCCGTGAAGCAGCGTTGGCAACTCAAAATGTATCAAGGTGGGAGATTAGATTCTAAAAGTTTCCAACAAATCCTACTATGAAAAGTTGGTAGATCTACTGCCTTTATTTTTCAAGTATTTTAGAGATCCTCGAGTAAAAATCTGGTATTCTGAATTTATTTTTCGATTGGATAAGACATATTTTAACTATTTTCATAAAGGAACTAATGATAAAGCAAAATTACAGGTTGTCAGTATTCAAAATAAGAATAGAAATGTAAAAAATTGAAGAACGAATCATCCAGTCCATCATATATAATAATTCCTGATTATAAATATTTAAGTAATTAGTTAATTTAAGTATATAAGCATACTTTAATTCCAGTGCAGTTATATGTATATTATTTATAGTAACTGATTTACTTGGTCGGATACTGTATGTATTATCATTATTCGTTTCAATTAATGCGGCAGCTTTTTTTCAATTTTTTTAAAGTAAAAGTAGTTTTAATTGAACTTCGATAAAATTAAATAAAATCAATCTTAAAATAGAAGAATGGATCTCATTAGATATTTAAAAGTACCTATTAAATAAGTTCTAACCCAGAACCGTAGCAAAAAAAAGAACTGTACCTACCATATAACGTTATAGCGGACCAAAGTCGATAAAGAATCGCGGATATACAAATTGAGCATGTATTTAAGTGAGCTTGTATATTAAATTTAAATATTTATATTAATATTAACTCAAGGTTTGGTGTGATCTATCAAGACGTATTTTTCGATCTTTTATTTTAAAGAAGTGTTACTATTACTACTAATTATAAGAAATAAGAATTACGATGAATAAATTAGAGACAAGACAATTAAAATAATAAATTCAAATATTCGTACAATGAAATTGCTGAATATGGAGGAAAAGCAGACTTCGGGTGTAAATGTTTTCAGAGTTAAAATATTATAAAAGAGTATAGTTTTCTTATTATTCTATTATTTAAAACAATACATATTTTTATTAAATAATTTATAATGTTCTTCGGTAGGCTTAGGCTGTTCAGTACTTTGTTTATAAATCGTTTAGTATGTAGTAGTCCTTGCAGAGTATCAGTAGACAGGTACAATGAAATAAATGTAAAAAGGTACTAAATATCTTAAATAAAATGTAAAAAGGGGGGTAGCGGAAGTGCGAAACGCGGTGAGGCCGTGAAAATTAGGACAGTAGCTGATGAATGTTGAGACAATTGAAGCCATTATTGGCAATTAACTTTTAAGCCTTGTTGAACTGACAATAAACCGAAATGACATCAAAATTTCGAAAATAATGACGGAAGTAGAGGAAGACGAGAAAGGCGTGATGAAAATTGATGTAGTAGCCAGCCAAGAAGTTCAGATATGTTATGACGTAACGAAATAATTAAGAGAGAAGATTGAAGATTTAGTAATGACGTACCAACCCGAAAAAGTGAAAACCACCAACATAAAATGAACATTATTGTTAAAGATGAGGATCCAGTGTACCATTCTCCTACCTAAGACGCCTACCTTTCGCTGAAAGACAAATCGATTATCAACAGGTAGAACAATGGATACAGACGGAGTAGATTGAACCATGTAGCTCTGACTATGCTAGTCAAGTAGGTAGTAACTAAGAAGAAATGTGGATCTCCAAGGATCTGCATGGACTATAGGAATATTAATAAAAATATTGTAAAAGATAGACTCCCTTACCACTCATCGAAGACCAACTCGATAGATTGCAGGGACGCTCGTATTTTCAGTACCATACATTTAAGAATGGCTTCTTCCATGTAGCCGTAGAAGAACAGAGTCGTAAATAGACAGCATTTGTCAAACACGGTCAATCTCAATTTCTACGTGTCCCGTTTGGTCTGTGCAATTCGCCAGCATTTTTCCAACGGTTTATTAAGAATATATTTCGAGATCTTGTTAACTAAGGAATAGTTCTCCCATACATGGATGATTTAATAATCTCTCCGAAAAATGAAGAAGAGGCCTTTCAAAGATTAATTATAGTGCTACAGACCGCGAAGGATTTCGGCCTTGAGATCAATAAGCATAAGTGCCAGTTTCTTGAGAGGACCGTTGAATTCCTAGGGCATCGAATAAAAGAGGGCAAAATGTTTCCATCAGAACTAAAGACTAATGCCGTAGTAAAGTTCCCAACAACGGTTAAGCAAGTTCAAAGTTTTTTACTTGTAACGGTTACTTCAGGAAGTTTATCCCCTTTTATTCTATAATCGCCAGACCCTTGAGCGATCTTTTAAAGAAAGACAAACGTTTTCAATTTAAGGAGAACGAAATTAATGCATTTGAGCAATTAAAGAAAATTATTTCAGAAAAACCAGTGTTAAACATATATCGCCAAGGATGTGAAATGGAACTCCACACGGATGCTTCCAAGGAAGGTTTTGGTGCTATCCTATTGCAGAGATCTTTCGAAGATAACCTGTTACACCCGATTTATTATATCAACAAGAAGACGACAGATGCTGAGAAAAAAATATACCAGTTATGAACTCGAAGTTCTTGCTGTTATTGTTGCCCTGAAAAGGTTAAGAGTGACCTTTTAGGCCACCCATTTAAAATAATAACTGACTGTTCAGCATTCAAGATGACCATGAGTAAAAACTATTTGACAGCCAGGATTGCAAGATGGGCTCTGCTCCTAGAAGAATTTGATTATGTCATCGAACATAGGTCAGGTAGCCGAATGAGACATGTAGACGCATTGAGCAGATACCTAGTTATGCCCATCAGTGTAGAAGAGACGTTGATGTCTAACATCCGAAGATCACAGGACGAAGATGGAGAAATGCAAGCTATTAAAGAGATACTGAAAGACAGACCATATGAAGATTACTTATTACAGAATGATATACTCTATAAGATGATTGACGAAGAAGACGTTATAGCCATTCCTAAACAAATGCAGATGGAGACCATAAGAAAGTCTCATGAACAAGGACACTTTTATGTTAAGAAGACGGAAGAGTTACTAAAAAGGAATTATTACATACCGAAAGTGAAAGAAAATATACAGAAGGTTATTAATGGTTGCATTCCATGCATACTGACTAATATGAAGCATGGGAAACAAGAAGGATTTCTCCATCCCTTACATAAAGAAACTCTACCATTGTACACATACCATGTTGACCATCTAGGACCGTTAGAGTCAACCAATAAGAATTACAAACATATTTTTGCCGTAATCGACTCATTTACTAAATTTGTCTGGTTGTACCCAACGAAGTCAACATCTGTGCGAGAAGTAATCAGCAAACTAGAAATTCAGAGAAAGTCTTTGGGAAATCCTACAAATATTATATCAGACAGAGGTACAGCTTTTACAGCTCAAGAATTCCAGGATTACTGTGCACAACAAAAAATAAATCATTTTAAAATAACTACAGGCTTGCCAAGAGCTAATGGGCAGATAGAAAGAATAAACTCCATCATTATCCCAGTTTTAACGAAAATGTCATTAGAAGATCCCACGAAGTGGATATAAATATGTCGACCAACTTCAACGAGTAATTAATTCGACGTACCATAGATGTATTAATACAACTGCCTTTGAATTAATGATAGGTGTTAAAATGAAAGATAGTCAAGACTTGAAGATTAAATAGTTGTTAAAGAAGAAGTGAAAAAATAAGTTCGATGAGCCTAGAGAAGATTTAAGGCATGGAGCAAAAGAACAGATAATAAAGGTGCAAGAAGAGAACAAGAAGACCTACAATCTTCGACGAAAGACGCCAAGAAGATATCAAATCAATGATACGGTGGCTATTAAACGTACCCAGCTTGGACCGGGGCTGAAACTAAAACCGAAGTTCCTTGGTCCATAAAAACCATAAAAGTCAAGAAGAACAAAACCTATGACGTTTCAAAAGAAGGTTACCATGAGTACCTTCATTGGTTATCATAAGTACATTGGTTACTCATGGTAACCAAAGCTTGCAATTTTACTAAAACTAACAAATTTTACTAAACTCACAAATTACTGTAAAAGCTCAACACAAATTTTGCTAAGTGACGCAGAAATTTTAAATATTATTATGCCGTATAATCCGTAAACGCAACATTATTTTAAATCTTGTATTTTGCAGAAACTAATAAAATTATTATTATCGGGAATATATTTTATTCAAAATGAATAGTGTGTAAAGTTGTTTTTATAAGTCTGAAGGGCATTTTGTATCATTAACATATTTTTTTTGGCTTGTCAAATTGTAGATCACTAAATAGTAGATTTAGACTTTGCGCTAAAGGTAGGTTTTTAAATTAATTAAATAAAATTTCACATCAAGATATAAAAAATCACGTGCTTTAAAGGGTAGATTGGCTTAAAATTGTTTTTCTATGAGAATATAAAAAATATATATTTTTTTGCAAAATGTTTCGTTTACGCAACGTTGGGTACTAATTAACATAAAAAAAAATAGCAAACATGAAAAACATCTAAGAATATTGATAAAATATAAAAATTAAAATTATTCTATATTTTTATGGGAAGTTCGGAAACAATTAAGGCACAAAGATGGTTGACCTTCACACTCTAAACAACAGTACATTGTGTCTTTTCGTTTTTTCTTAGAAAAGCACAGTTTGCATTTTCCTAATAGAACGTTGGTCTCCATCTTTATTTCGTTTTTTTATTGCTTGTGGACAATGATTGTCCGATTTTCTTTTTAATAGTGTACGTCCACTGATATAGTTTTCACTATGTGATAATAAATATTCAATCACTTATTCTGAAATCGTACAAAGACATTTTTTCGGTGGAATTCCTATTATATTAAAAATATGCAATGAGTAATATGAATATTATTGAAATATATGTATACCTAGTTTCTGGTTCCATCTCAATGTTTTCTTTCACAACTGTGATATAACAACATCTGATCTATCATGTCAACACCACTCATATATTTATTATATTCAATTATGGATTTTGGTTTCATTTTATGTTGTTCTCGTCTGTTTTGACTATCAATTAATTATCCTTTATGCTGTGCGGATACTATCAACACGTCTCTTTTGTCCCTCCACTTTTGGACACTAACTTTGTTTGCTTATTTTGAAACAAGATCTCCTTTATTTAGTTTTTTTTATTAGTATTTCAGTAGAAATGTTTTTCCTATTTTTTCTCAATGTGCCGGTAACATATCTAGGTACCTTTTTCTAATAAAGCACGAGCTAAATGACCTTCATTATAAAAATTGTCCATATAGAGAGAATGCCCCTTATTAAATTTGTTCTCTAACAACTTCATAACGACCTTTGAGGAATGTCCTTTACCATCAACAACACTCTTTAGCACCGGAATAAACCAAATTTTTTTGAACCATTCCATTAGGTTCACATAGCATGTACAACTTAACTCCGTATTTGTGATTTTTATTTTTTATGTACTGGCGAAAAAACAGCCGTCCCCTGAATAGCACCATAGATTCGTCCAGAGACAAATATTTTCCAAAGTAGTAAATTTCCTCCATGCGTCTGTTGAAAAAATCAATTAGATTACGTATTTTATAAAGCCGGTCTACTGGTTTAGGTTCTCCCAGTTGAGGATTATTGCAAACATGTAAAGCCCTAAGAATGGTCTGGAATCTGTTGCGAGGCATAAATTGACGGAAAACAGGAATATTGAATAGGTAATTGGTTTTCCAGTAGTCTTCTATTCGTTTTAGTTTTATTGTGCCAGTGTAATAAAAAAAGTCTTAAAAAATACTTTCAGTTCATTTATGGTCAAATCTTTCCACAACGTTATTCTGGAATGGCCTTCTTAATGTGAAATGGCCAATTCATAAAACTCATTTGTGGCCAATAAATTAAAATATTCTGATCTTCAATATCTAGAGGAATTTCTGTACCAGTAAGTCTATATGCTCTAATTCTTCATTATCAAGCCAAGTCCAAGTATCAGGGTCTAATAATTCACCATCACGATTAGTTGGGGGCGCTTGTTCATCCTCGCTTTCTTCAGATTCAGAAGTAGCTTGGAGCTCCTCATCAGAAATAACTTGAAACTCCTCATCAGAAGCACATTGGAATTCATAATCAAAAGACAGTTCACCAGAAAATAACAATTGCCTCCTCTGGCGTATAAATTTTTTTACTTTCCACCTGTCACCAACATTTAACCTCAATTTCAAAATAATTCTTCCTAATCTAGTTTTTTGTTTAAAATTAATATTTATAAGTGAATTGAAGGGTACAGGAATAGAACTAGGAATGTCCAAAAAAATGGTTTCGAGTAACTTTTTTATTATAGAATCGTTGTTAAAAAGCTTATAAAATGCAATAAAAATGTTCTGGTGATATACAAGGACACCTAAATATGTATTCTTTAAAATAAAAAAAGAACATTTCTTAACAAAACGCTTAAATTCATACTGACTGTCAAAATTTCGCATAAATGTACAAATATGCAGGAACAAAACAAGGAATGTTCTGCGGTTTTACGCTATGGTAATGGGCAACATTTCTGAAAAAAATACATTATTTACTAAGTTAAGAGGCTAGATTTCAGTTCCGTGTATTCCCACCATTCTGTCACTGCGCATGTGCAAGTTCGGTGTAAAAAGCGGCTGCTTCCGGTTATTGACAATGTGCCTTAAGCTGCTGCACGTTTGAGTATTTCTCCTTTTGTATAGGGAGCGTTTCTGGAAAAATATATTGATGTTAGGAGGCAGAAGAGTGTAGGAGTGTAGGATAGGAAGCTCAAACTCGTTTTCGCCCAGTCTCTGCCTTTGGGGTTTTTTTCCCACTGGCATTGACAATACAACCATTAAGAAAACTGCCATTATAATTTTGCCCGAAAACACCCTTGGGTGCTCCTTTGTGCAATAAATTTCACGTACTTCTTGAATTGCAAAGGGGCATTTTGTTCTAAAACGATCCTTAAAGAATGTTGTCCAGTCTTTAACCATGTGTCTTTCAACCCTTATCACAGAAAATGGAGCTGGTTTTGTTCTAGAGTGCTCCAATAAATCATAGTAGTCCTGTGGTAATTCCATTCGTGTCTTCAGATTAACCAATCCCATGTTCTTATCACATTCCAGGTAGGAATGACCCCGAATTGGGAATGTAATACGGATGGAATCAAGTCTTCTTATACAGTGTACTACAATGTAATGCATAAAGCGGAACACACAATAGTTTTTATTTTGTCCGCCAGCAGAATCACAAAATAAGTGCAAATGTTTGATAATACAGGTATCTTCAGTGTGATTCACTACAATGTCGAAGAGGAATGAGCAAACCTCTGCAATATTTTCAGGATATGTGTAGAAAAATGATTGGGCTGTACTCAAAACATGAATATTAAATGAATACATTGCAAGTTGACGAAGATAGTATACATCGTTTGTCGGTACGTTTGGTAGGTACCTTTTTTAGTAATCCATTGCAACAGCGATGATTCCTTTTATGAAGTTCATTTTGGATTTCCAATCTTCTTATTGAAACTGCAACTTCTGGATTTCCTGCAGCTCTCAGTCTGTTTACCTCTGTTGTGAATTGAATGAAGCTGATATTGAATTTCGTATTAAAAATATGTCAGTACGTTTCGTAAGACACGTTGTCTGTTGGATATACTTGTTTGAACATGTCATACATCTTTTTGATATTGAGTTCTTCGGTAGGTAAAGTTTTTTTGGAATCATGTAAACTATAATGTGAACGCCTACCTTTAAAGGAACTGATATGGCCATAAACGTGTTGGTATGTAATCTCGGGCAAACGCTTTATCTTGGAGCTATGTTGGCCCCTCTTCTCTTTTGGTGCCATTCCTGTATGTGTTAAAGATTTCTGCAAATGTTCTAACTTACCCTTGCTAATCCCATGGATGCTAGAGAAAAGCTTTGTAGCAAACGGGTATCTCAATTGTACGATCATCTTTTTGTACTCTAACTCTGTAGGAAAATACACTATCATTTGACATTTTCTTCCGACTGTCGATTTCGGTGTCTTTGGACTGGTGTAATCGAAATCAAACCGCATAAATAACTATTTTGCTCATCATTGGTGCGCAAACTGTTAAAATATGACAGAACTGCATTACGTTGATTGTTGGTTGTAACCTCAAAACATCTCTATAGTTTGCAACACCTTGCTCGTGAGAAACCAGACGAACTTTCTTCATCACATCCTGAATTCGCTCAGTTTTAGGCCTCTTTTTTGGTCGTTGCTGCACATTTTCACCGTCCATTTTTCACACAAAACCAACAAACAAACGTTAAAAACCGTTGTTAAAATGTCACACCGCGCCGCGAGGTGCTTCCTAACCGACTGGGTTGTGTGGACGCTTCTTGTTTACGCGCGGACGTTCCTAGTTTTAGACCTAAACTAAATTTGTTTCTTTAAAATATTTCAGACCTTTCTCGTTTTATACCGGGACTGTTGGCCCTCCGATAAAGCTCAAAGAGTACAGTAGACGTTCTCTTAACCGGCCTTGACAGGATCGACCCAGGGCCGGATAACTAAAAAGCCGGTTAAAGAGAAGGTAGTGAAAAACCCATTTAAAAAAACACTTTCGCAAGGAAAGGAAAAGGAAAAAAACAGTTTTTTCAAAACACTAAGAAAACAGAACTTTTATTCTGTATTAGAAACACATTAAAAATTAACATTTCACAAACCGTAAAAATGATGTATGTACATACCTACAGGAAAAGCCACACATGACTGCAAAATATTTTTAAAAAGTAGGCCTACAATGGATTAAAAATCCTGTTATTTTCTCGCTGCTTCTTGTGTTGAATCGACTTTTTAAAAGCGTAGTCACGCCATTTTCATATGAACATTACATCTACTGCACTAGCATCCTTCTGCTGCTGAATGTACATCGCCGCCACCTGAAGAGCCTCTTTTCCTTCGTCGTGGATAACGGTGTTGTCATCTTTGTCCTCCTCACAGTCGACTTCCTCTTCCTCTAGTGCTTCGTTGATAACAGTCTGAACTGTCTAGTCGTCATTCAACATTTCATTTTCAAGAGCATCATCACCTTCAAGAACCCATTCCTGAACATCTTGAAGTTGAAAATCACTCATTTCAGGAAGTTGTAAGGAAACAGTACTTTATTGGGTTTTTCGGTCATATCGGGGTAAAAAATAAACAGATTTAAACAGTTTTGAATTTTTATTATACATATTTTTTGAAAAAAAATAGACCACTACAATAGAGACTACTAGACATTAGACCACAACGAAACAACAAATTATTTGGCATGAAAAAGTAAAAAACATTTTTTTTTGTCAGACAAGCATAAACCCACTTTACATGCAGTACAGTGCTATCTTGTGCGATGAGGTATTGCCTTGGTACTGCAATGAGTACAACGTACTTTAGTTCCATGCTCAGGGCATGTCAGCTGCCTTATCGGTCCTTATTTCCAGAGGAACTTTGTACTTTGAACCGATTGGGAATGGGTTTGTCCAAGCTTCTTCTTCCTAATTTGGGCATTTGAGGGTCAACTCCAATCAAAGCAATCGCCACAGCAATTTTAAATTCTTTCAAAGACATTTCGGCACCAGTTGATACATTTGTGAATATTAAAAAAGAGTTTACCAGCGTAAGGTCCACAAAAATGGGAAAAATATTCTGTGCCACCACTTTTGGATTTTCTATCCAATTCATAACAAGATTTCAACTCAGACTGAAATACAAAAAAAGACTTATCTACAAAGTTCATGTATCTGTTATAATCTTTTACTACTTGTTCACAATTTATTTCTACCGACGTCCCATCTTTTTGTTTTCTGTTCACAGTTCCTTTTTCTGCTGGATTATGAAAATTGCTCAAAAAAAAGAATGGGTTTTTTATCCATCCATTGTAGAGCTAGTACGCCATCTTCGTTAATTTTCCAGCATGAGTCGCCCCTCTTCATTTTTTTATTTGTTGTTTTGAGATCAGCTGGAACTCCTTCTCTATCTTTGCTGCTGTTCCACACGCATAGATTTTCTCCTTGAGCAAATCGTTGTAACTGCACCGAATTGAAATAATTGTCGAAATAAACTTCATAACATTTTCCCACTAAGTCTCTTGTAAGGTCTTTTATTACTCTTGCTCCAAGGTTACGCTCCCTTATATCTTTTAGTTTGCCAGTGTATACTTGGAATTTCAGAACATATCCTGACTGGTCAGCACGCACCCATACCTTATATCCTCTTTTTATAGGTTTCATTGGCAAAAATTGTCTCAAACTACTTCGACCCTTGAACCGTATCATCGATTCATCAATAGATTGTTGCTTGCTAGGCCGAAAAAGAATTTTTTATAGGTGGCTGAAAGTTCATCAAGCAATGGCCGTACTTTGTACAGTTTATCGTAATTGGCGTCATCTTTTTTAGGTTCTACTGAATTGTCATTCAGATGAAGATGAGTGAGCAGCCATCCAAATCTGTCACGGGACATACATGAAGAAATAAACTGATCCCTAAGGGCAAAATTGGAAGACCAGAAATCACGATAACTGGGAAGTTTTTTTACTCCCATCAAAAGGTTGATTCCCAAAAAACATTTTATTTCATCGTTTGTCGTGGAAGAGTTGTTTTTATGGTTTTTCTGAACTGCGTACAAATTTGTTTGGAAAACAAGTGTATTCAATAAATGTTCGCTGAACAGGTGCAAAAAGAAATATAGCGGAGTTTCTATCTATTTCGATTTCTATCTATTCTATCTATTCGAATTAAATTATCAGGAACATTTGGTCCAACGTTTTCTAAGAAAGGTAGTTGTTGACAGGCTTCATTTGTGTCGGTGGTCCATTTCAATTCATTTCGACGAACAAAACTTATAAGCAGTATCTCGTCTTCACTATCAAAGTGATAATAATTCCCATCATGCACATCGTCTTGTTGCTTCAAAATTTTGTCTTGGTCTTCCGGTCGCAGTCATGTCATAATAATAATAATATTTTATTGTTTCCTTTTGATACACACACTGTATATAGGATACGTCATACAAAACAACATAGATAAATAGTATACAATAGTATAAGAATATAAATTATATCAAGTGCATAAAATATATCACAGATAATTTAGTCCGCATTTGTTTTATTATTATCATAGCATAGATAAAATAGTAAACAATAGTATAGAAATGGTAATAACATAGGGTACATAGAATATATCACAGTTAATTTAGTTTACATTATTTATTTTATTGTCATAAAAGTCAGTTAATGTGTAAAAATCCGTTCTTACTTAAATATTTCTTTAACTCACTTTTAAATATGTTATATGTTGTGGCTTTTTTTATATTGACAGGTAACTGGTTAAACATATACTGCATTCTCATCCTCCTCCGATTCAGATATGTCAGATCCCTCCGATGGAATGTCACTAAGCATATCGTAAGCGTCATCACTTGCTAACTTACCCAAATCAATACTTCTTTTTCATTTTGAAAAACTGTCGAAAAACAGATCGAAGAAGTGGCACCAACTGGAACCACTAATCTAAATACAAAAAATACTTAGTTATTTACTTATTTCATAGCGTCACAATACATAAAGGCATCTGTTTACGAACAAATCAACATATTACATACCTTACAACAGCCGAAGAGAGGCTGTTTCTATTTCACTATAAATAAACTCACTTTACCAACAAAGCGGACGCGCCAAATGTATGCTATACTAACGCTAAAACTCCCAATCGAATATTCCAGCCGTCAAAACGGCAGGTTAAATATATTAGCCATACATCGCGTTTCGGCCAGTGGTTCCACCGCACGATTACTACGCCAGTAGAGAAAAATTGTTTAAAGGTGGTCCCATAGCGGAACCACTAAGCGGCAAAGGGTTAAACACGTGACTGTACTGTAAGCGAGGCAGAAACAAACTAATCTCTGTGACAACAATAAAAACTGCACTTAAAAGTTCATAGAGAACCCCTTTAACGTCCCGTGGCAAGTCAGGTACAAATAATAATAATTTCAATTACATAGGCACACACAAAAAGTCCTGATACGATACAAAAGGTGAAGTACCTTCTGGTCCGTTTTTCGGTGTGCTAAAAACGATCTCAGGTCAGAACTGACCTAGCTGACCTAGCTGACTGACCTGAAGGGTCATGATTTACCCATAACCCTTAGATTTCGCCCAAGCACCCCTAGCACCCTCCCAAATGGTCAAATTTTTGCATCATCATATAAAAAATTCAAAATAAGTATCTCATTCTACGTTTTTCAATGTAATTTAATAGTTTTAATTTGCTATATCTCCCCAGCGCCCTTGTATAGCATAGATGATCGAATGGCTTTTTCTCAATGAGGGTTAAATCAAAAATTATTTTATTCGGGTGTCTTTCGTATTTGACTTTTTGACAAAGTATCGCAAATATTTATGAAGTCTCGACCGTTGAGGTTATATTGGGCCAATAGTAGTGTAGCGGTTTTGTGTAGCTGTTTTACTGTAGCGGTGGTTTCCGTGATTCCGCTGTGTGTGCCTTTTAATATATGTGCGTTTTTTATTATGTCTTCTTTTTGTTCTTGACTTTCGACATCTGTTAGACATAAATTTGTTTTGATTAATCTGAAACTATTATTGTTGAAGTATTGTTGGAGTATAGGTTCAAGATTTAAATTTTCGCGTGGGTCTTAATAACAAGTTAACAAAGTTAGCCTATTGTAACTTTTGTTGCCTGAAGATAGTCCATTTAGTGACAAGAAACCGGTAAAGTCAGAAATAAAGGATTTGTGAGAAAAGGCCCCTTTTGTCATTTATAACAAATAGAAAAAAAGAACTCACATTTTGCCATACTACAAAAGAAAAAATTATTAGAATATGACTACGGAAATATTGTATCGTAACAGCGTTAACTACTATCTATTAAGACCCACGCGAAAATTTAAATCTTGAACCTATACTCCAACAATACTTCAACAATAATAGTTTCAGATTAATCAAAAACACGTGAGTCTGGGGCTGGTTCTTTAAGGTTGTTGATTCATACTAAGGGGCGGATCTGTAATAATTGTGATTTCTTCCGTATAGATAAGGTCGAAAATGATTGCAAAAGTTTACTATACTTAGGAGTTCTTTTTCTATCGTTGAATAATTTTTTTCTGCGTCATTAAGCGTACGTGAGGCGTAAGCTATTGGTTTGTCTGAACCTAGGGGACCTTGTGAAAGGACTGCTCCAATGGCGTAATTAGAAGCGTCTGTGGTTAATATAAAAGGCTTGGAGAAGTCCGGATATTGTAATAATGGTTCATTACTTATGTAACAGGGTTTTACATGTTTTAAATGCTTCTAAAAAATTCCTTTATCGTGGATGATTTTATGACCCTTTTTGAGACATCATGTTAATGGTTTTGTTATCTTGGCAAAGTCTCTGTATAAATCAATCATTTCCTGTAAAAACCAAGTATTCCTAAAAACGCTTTTTATTTCTCTTTGTGTTTTTGGTAACGGGAATTTACTGATGCTTCGATTTTTTCGCGGGTTAGGTTTTATTCTGTTAGTGTAACCGCCCCGACTACGTTACGTATTATTAACGTAGGTTGGGTTACCTGCTTGAGGGCGTCAACCTAGTCTACCCTCCTGAACTTGCCCTCGTCAGCAGGGTGCTCAGCAGTTTGTCAAGGTGATAGCCGCTGCCACCAGGTCAAGTATTATATTTTGCCGCTTGACCACGGACTAAAAGAAAACAATAACAATACCAAAAAAGGGAATAAACACCAAAGTAACACTGGTTTAAGCCGTCCCTTCAGAGGGTGAATCCGGCCACGGCTTATATTGCGTGGTCTTTTTCTGAAAGTGGGAAGGAATGTGAATGATACGCCTCAGTTAAAGCGATAGAGTATACATATTACAAAAAAAAAACTGTGCCCGCACAAATAAAAGAGTAAAATCCATAATAAGGGCAAAAAAATAATATGAACAAAAAACAATACAAAACAATTTAAATATACTCCGATACCGAGAGGGGAGATTCTAGGGTACTATTAACTCAATTTCCTAACCTACATGCATATACATACGTGCAAGTATTTACTTACGCTAAAACCTAACAATTTTTAATTTATAAAACGGGGACAAATCTCCTACAGTTAATACCTAAAATCGGCTCTGCGATACGTAATTGATACTAGTGCTCAACGAAACCAAAATTAACTCTCTTTCCGAAAGGGGTTAGTGTTTTATGACATAATTCACAGCTGGAGTACTACCCAACACCCCTTGTAGCTCCCTGGACTATATGTATATCCTTTAAAGTATCTCACAAGTCGGAGCACTCCACAACTCCAGAGACACGCCACTCGATCCTCGATCGGTTCCCCTACCTCTACGGGCCTCGACCCAATTTAAACAATAGCAACCCTTGCGTTTCGCGAGTAGGTCTTCGATCCTACCTTTCTCCCAAGGAATACACAAAAACTCTTTCTCGCGGGTTGGTCTCAGATCAGACCCTTTTGCCTAAGGGGCCCCGGATCTAACTCTAAATATCCAAAAACCACCCTCGTGCCTCGCGAGTAGGTCTTCGATCAGACCTTTTTTGCCAAGTATTGAGCCTGAGTATTGAGAGTTCTCAATACTAAAAAAAAACTACCCCTCGCGCTCCGCGAGTAGGTTTGCTATTCCAGACCCTGGCTCCCCGGGAGCCCCGTAACTAACTCCAAATACTTTACAAAAAAAAAAACACTGTCTCTCGCACGTTGGCCCAAAATCAGACCCTTGGCCCGACGGCCCTGCAACCGACTGACTAAAAATCCTCTTTCAAAAAAAACTCGTCCCTTCGTTCCTTCTTCCACTTAAAGTCCATATGGGTGCGTATAATTGGTTGCCTAACCTTAGTGCCTACTTCTCGTCACTCCCCTCTCCATCTACGGCGTTTCACCCAAACTGCATGGTCAGCTTTTAGGCCCGTTCCACGAAGTTCTTTACCTTTATTGCTTTGGTTCTCATAAGAAAACTCAATTCAGCATGCGGAGTATATTTATGCAATGACCTTATCAGTATCGAGAAATTCAAATGTCCCAGACATAAACTATCGTCTTTGAATCACGTTTTACTTTACAAAATAACAAATGAATTTAGTTCTGATTCATCTACAGGGTGATACTAACTTTTTGACCAAACGTCGTTTTTACCGTTCTTTCTTAAGGGTTTTCTCCATACTTTTAATAATAACCAACCCCGGTTGGTTACATTAGTTGTTATTACGTGTTCCAAAAATTCAACGTTTTGTCGAACGAATTCTGATCTAGTTGTACCTTAAGATTTACTTCGCGTAATCTTTGAAAAACTAATTTAAGGTGTTTTATATGTTCTTCTAAACTGGGACTAAAGATAATGATGTCATCCACATAAATCAAACAGTGATGGATAATTTGATCTCTAAAAATCAAGTCCATTGCTCTCTGAAATATGCTGGGACTGTTGTTTAAGCCAAATGGCATGCGTTTGAATTCGAAATGGCCGTGTTCTACGTTAAAAGCGGTTTTTTTTACGGAGTTAGGGTCCATAGGTATTTGGTGAAAACCTTGAGCTAAGTCGAGTGTGGAAAAATAGCAACATTTACCTAGTCGATCTAAAATATCGTCGATATTTGGTATGGGATGTCGATCATTTAATGTTTTGTCATTTACTTTACGATAATCGATAACAATTCCCAATTTTTGTTTGCCATAGGCATATTGTTTCTTAGGGACGATCCATATGGGTGATGACCATGGACTGTTACTATGTTGGATTATACCGTCATCTAACATTTTGTTTATTTGTCTCTCAATGTCTTGTTTATGCACAAATGGGAATCTATAATTTTTTGCGTGAACCGGGATTTCATCTGTCATATTTATGACATGTTTTATCTCGCTGGTGAAAGTTAATTTCGAATTTTCGTTATGAAAAATATCAGAGTACTTAGAGATTAATTTTTTGAATTGCTGCTTTTTCTTCGCGATTCATGTGGTTTGTTCTAATTTTGGTCATAAGTTCATTATGATTAATTTGTTTGCTGTTTGTTTGGGGATCTATAAAATTTTCTACGTTAAAAATATCTTATGCGTTTAAATCGATCGAATTACAGCAGTAGCTTTTGTAGTCTTGTGTAGCTCGAAGAATATTGTTTTTCGCCAGAAAAACTGGGTATCTGGTCACTGTAAACTTTGTACATTGATGAATTTAATTTTTCGGTCGTGATTTTGGATGTTTAACAACGAAGCGCTTGTTATATAAGCCAATATACAAATAATTGTTTAAAAGTAATTCAATATCATGTAATTGTATGAGTTTATACGAAAGGTGTAGTTTTTGATGCAAAAATGTGAGATATGTGAAAAGAAGAAGAAAAAAATTATTTGTGGGATGTGTCTTTCTTGGACTTTTCCTCTTTTGTTTCTTTCTTAGCCTAGTGAATTCGTTTACTCGGTGATTTTCAACATAGGTGGGTTTTGATTAATCTTTACGGCAAAAATCTGGTTTTAATAAACCAATCTTAATTAAAATAAATGTTTTATGATTCCTTTCAATAAAACACAGAGGCGAGATAGGAAAATGGCTCTACTTACTGTTCGTGCTGTTCTGTAGCGGTCCAGTTCTTGATCTCTTGTAACCTGGTGATTGATGCGGTCGATGTAGTCGAGTTTTGATCCTTTTTGTCTCCTTCGCTAGTCAATTCTTGAAAGGAACGGTGTCTTCCGACGGGTAGTTGGACGTAGTTGGTTCTTGAAATTTTCTCGTTGAACTTTTCGAAGCACTCGCGACGAAAAACTGTTCAGTCGGGACACTGCTACCGAATCCTGTTCGCAGCGCCAGTTAACGTTTCGGTTCGGTTAACACAATCTTTAAAAAAGGATTTTCAGATGGTAAAAACACTTGAATACAAAGACTTTATTTAATCACTTAAGTTACACGGTTTTTGGGAAATTACAGACAGACAGACGGTCTGCAAAAACCCGACGAGGTTTCTTAGTTTAGCTTTAAACACGTCAAGTGCTAAAAGAACAACTAACTAACTAAATAATAATTAAAAAAGACCTGGCGGGTACGCCGAGATAGATGCTTACATGCTAAAGTTTATCGTAGACAAAGGCGTCATATTTTCAGAGATAAAAACGGGGCTATGACCTATAACCTATAACTTACATGTACAGAATGCGTAAAAGTGAATCCTTGCATTGGAAATCTTAAAGTATATACGATGTAAATTTCCGCTCTACATAATACATATGTGCCTCTTCGGTCAGCTCCGTCGTCTATCGCCGCACGTTCGGCAGAGCGGGTAGAGGCGCATTTTGCGACTATAACTAGTCTAGTCTAGTCAGTTGAAATCCAACTGCGATTGCGAACACATTTATAGTTATAATAATTATTACATACTTGTAAATGTCTATCCATCTGTGGACAATTCTCAGACATTACTTTTGCGTTCACGTCGCCTAGCGTATATCCAGGTGGAGTTGCATCTTGGAAAATATTTCTTGCAAAACTTCGTTGACTACCCGAATGCTCAAAAGGGAAATGGCCAAGCCTGTTCCACAAGAAAGGAGGTTACAGTTTTTCGATAGTTTTTAATGTTCCAATGTATTTTCGTACAATAACAAATGATCAAAATTTCAGTGACTGTATTTTGATTAGGCGTTCTTAAACGTTCCGTTGAAATTTCGTCTCCTCGAGGAACATTATCTTTTAAAACCTTTTTTTACTGCAACCAAATATTCGCGTCCACATTTATAGTTATAGTAATTATTACATACTTGTAAATGTCTATCCATCTGTGGAGAATTCTATCAGACATTACTTTTGCGTTCACGTCGCCTAGAGTATATCCAGGTGGAGTTGCATCTTGGAAAATATTTCTTGCAATTTGCCTATCAGTTGTTATTACAACATCGGTGCAAGGCAGCAAAACTCCGTTGACTACCCTAATGCTCAAAAGGAAATGGCCAAGCCTGTTCCACAAGAAAGGAGGTTACAGTTTTTCGATAGTTTTTAATGTTCCAATGTATTTTTGTACAATAACAAATGATCAAAATTTCAGTGACTGTATTTTGATTAGGCGTTCTTAAATGTTGCGTTGAAATTTCGTCTCCTCGAGGACAGTATCTTTTAAAACATTTTTTACTGCAACCAAATATTCGCGTCCACATTTATAGTTATAATAATTCTTACATACTTGTAAATGTCTATCCATCTGTGGAGAATTCTATCAGACATTACTTTTGCGTTGACGTCGCCTAGAGTATATCCAGGTGGAGTTGCATCTTGGAAAATATTTCTTGCAGTTTGCCTATCAGTTGTTATTACAACATCGGTGCAAGACAGCAAACGTTATATGGCTGCAGCATATCACAAAATAACTGTCTATCGCGGTAGTGATGTTACTCCTTTCCAGGCCGTAAGCGTTAAAAACATACTCGCAACGGCCCTTTTTCAAAGTAATTTCACAGGTTTTTCTCTGCCGCTTTTCTCTTTTTAAAAGAAATATATTCTTTTTTCTGCCCCTTCTTTCTTTGCGCAGCCTTTTCTTCGTCGTCTTCGTTTTTAATTCTCTTTTTTCTCTAGACAGTTCTGTCAATGTGACAGCAGTGTGAATGCTGTCACATTGACAGATAACAACTGTTCTGACATATCTGATACTCTTTTTTCTAGGCCCGCTATTACGTCGAGAGCCGTTTGATACTGCTTTTCTTTGGCCTGTAATGAGGCTTCTGACGAAACTATCTTTCGTCAATTGTCTTTGAGCAGTTTAACAGACCGTGTTCCATCAATAACCCCTCTGCCTGAAGCTTTTCGACGTATTTTAGTTGTGCTTCGTGTAGGCGGAGGATTTCTCCATGTAGTAATGACTTGTCGTCCTCACATTGGTTAATTTTGTGGAGGTACGACGACCCTACAGAGGGGTTGTTTTGGGCAGTAACAGACCGTGTTCCATCAAATAACCCCTCTCCCTGAAGCTTTTCGACGTATTTTAGTTGTGCTTCGTGTAGGCGGAGGATTTCTCCATGTAGTAATGACTTTTCGTCCTTGGTTAATTTTGTGGAGGTACGACGACCCTACAGAAGAGTTGTTTTGGGCACCCAAAGGCGCAGATAAAAAAAAGGCTACCGCGCGGCACTAGACTGTAAAATACCTTGCGTAATATGTATGCATGAGGGTATAGTAGCGAATAATTGAAGAGTGGAAGTAACAAAGGTGACAAGTGCCAAAATTTACATTTTGAGATAATTTAAAAAAACGTAATAAAACAACACTATAAATGATTTTTTTTAATGTTTATTCAAAATTTAGTTTAAGAGTAATACGGAACATAAATTTAGAACAAAAAATCAGTAGTACAAAAAACATATCCAAAAATAATGATTTATTTCCAAAAAAAAAAAAATTGAATCGTGTTAAGTGCCAACACTAAAAAGTTATTCAAAAACATCAGAAAAGCGCCTCATTTAGGTTTTGCTGCTTCCGGCCCCCTTGAGCAACCTCCTCCACCCCCAACATGTGATACAATTTTTTATGCAGTGGATCTTTTAGATAAGGTATCATAGAAAGCAGATTTTTGTTTTTGTTTTCAGAAATTTTGTTTTCTGGTAAAAAAGTACATGTAGCTCGGCATTTCTTATATCATTTACAGTTTTCCCCTTTTTTAGGACATTGACCTCATTCCATGGAAGCGAAATCTGAATAATTTGTCCTGGTTTTTACCATAGCTGGATTTTTGTTTTTCTATACGTATTGCTGTCGCTTGACTGATTTGTAGTTTAGAAGTATTAAGATACAAGTCGGCTGTTTCCTTAATATTCCAAAAACAAAATTGGGTCATATCGATGACCTCGAACGGTGGATTGTACCTCGCTGATTTAATAACATCAATCAGATCTTCAGGTATATAGGCTTTCATTGTTCTTTTTCTCTTTTCTATTAAGGCGAAGTCGAATTTCGTTTAGTTTCAGGCCGAACTCGAGGGAAAACCTCGGGGATGGGCCTGGCGACCAGGGTTTCTGGTCCTCCAGGTGTAATGGACAATAAAACCAAAAAACCCAAAAACCACCGAGTGACCAAATTCAGCCCGTTTCGACAATGTATTCTCGAATTATGATTTTGTCTTTAATTGGCTGGAAAAATTGCACCCCAAAAATGCATTTTCTAGGTGCAGTAATGCAGTTTCTGATTTGTATAAGACAAAAATTGGTAACGTTTTTTCTAAATTTTACAAGGAATCCAACGAGCCTAATTACGTCAAAATCCATCTTACTGCGGAAATTTTGGAGGTGGAATGCTAAATTTCCTCGTCTATTAATAAACTTCTGGGAAGATCCACACATAAAGCAAATGCATGTTTGCATCCACCTATAACAAATATATATGATAACATAACATATTTAAGTGTATCATTCGAATAAAAAGTGTAAAATTCGAAGAAAAAATTAGAGTACAGTGAAAATACTTAGACCTGCCGAGCTTTGTGCAACCACGCCATAGACGTCCGCAATGTAATTTGTCGGTATAAAGTGGGAGCACACTGTTATCCTATCACATGGATACATAGTAGACGCATTCGGCAAGTTATCTTATTTTCACTGTATAACTTTGAGTAAATCAAGGTACCTATTTAAATTGGTATAATATATATGTATAGGGACATAGAAAAACATACCTGATGAAACAACACAGTCCTTAAAATAAACATTTAGGATTTCCTCCTCGATTTCATCTATGATAAGGCAGACAGAGAGTATGCCTTCGATCGAACTCGGTGTTCTGGACAAATTCTCCCTTGGACAGTACACAATGAGCCTTCTCGTTTCAATTCTATATACCCAATAGCACTACCATCATATTTCTCTCGTGATGCTCTACAAAATAAATATTATAATATAAATAATTAATAATTAGGGAAAATTCATTTATATTTACTTACGCTGCTGCTTTACCTTTAAATTCGGCTGCATTGAAGCGTTCGTCATTTTTATAAATTCTGTAACCATAAATATGTGTACACAAGGTAAATTGTGTGTTGAAGCTTTAACAAAACATTCAGATGCCATATTATTTCATTTTAAAATAATTATATACTTTAAATTATAAGAATTTACAAACTCACAGCTGATAACACAAATATAACATAAACAATATGCCATATATATGAGTAGTGACGTCAAACATGCACAACCAATCAGGTGGCGTTTTCAAAATGCCTTGGTAATTTGAATATTAGGTGATTTTGTTTATTAAATAATTACAAAAAACTTGTGATATAATTAATATGTATGCACAGAGTTTCACATATACGTTTTACTATATATTAATGAGCAATTTATATCGACTTTTTAATCATGGAAAACACCCTATTGTATAAGTCCACAAATAATCTGGCTGTACCTAAACAATAGATACTCAGTGGTATATATTTACAACAACAACTCAGTGGTATATATTCACAATAAAAAATATCCCTATACTAAAAAATTTTCGAATTGCGTCATATTATTCCTGGTTGCAATGATTTAACCTGATGTTTTTTAAATTTTGTTTTTATTTCGACACCACTACCAAGTTTAAGATTATTTAAGATTCCTACACCGTTTTGATGTTTTACCGGTATTCAGTTTTACAGGTGGTCAAAACTACCTGTGTATTAATTTTGTAGGACTCTTCTGGTCTAACTTTTGATTATTTCCATCGGGTTCAAAAATTATCGGAATTGTTGGATTAGGGGTTGTTAGCTGTCGGGTAGTGACGTTTACATTAGCATTTAATTGTTTAAGTCCGTGGTATTTTTCATTAAATTTAAATAAATAAAATTTGTGTTTATTCTACAGTTAAAATTTTGAACACTAAAATACACTCCCTTGCCATGTTTGTCAGTTTGAATATTAAATTTTTCTTTAAAAATAAATCTTGTAAAATTTATAGGCTAATCTATTAAATTTTTTGTGCTGCCGGATAGGTAAAAATATTTGCATGTAATTTTGAGATACAAATGTAGGGTAAGTTGGACTGAAAAATTTACTAATATTAAGTCTGGTTATTCCAAGTAAAACTGAAAATTTAGAATTTCATTTTCAGAATTTTGTGTGTCACTGTTGTGTTGATTTGGTCCGATTAGGGTATAATCGGGTTCTTGATCGGTATTTTGTTTGAACTGATCTTCGGAGTAATGAGTTTCATTATATCCGTCATCCATAGGGCACTCGGACTTTCACTGGGATATTCCGGGATATATTCTTGATTATCGTTATAGATTCTCGATCTACTCTCCTATTCATCCCATGTGAGGTCTAACACCGACACATTTGGTGTAACTGGTGATGGCGAGGTGATTTAAGTTTCGTCATATCCAGAAATAATTTAAAAGGTCCTGACTCCTCCTTTCTTCCGAAATGTGATGCCTGTCTCCCGGTCTGAACAACTGTCGTGCCTACTATTTTCCCTCCTACATTCCCTTCCGAATTCTTTAGTTCTCCGCCTTCCTTCATCCAATCGATATCCTTTCTCGTTTCCTTGTCCGTAGCCTGCTGTCCCGTCTCCGTTTCTCCCTTCCCTTTTGTTTTTGTTTTCTCAATCCAATTCATATTTGATCCCCCTAGTATGGGACAATTTCAACGTCACCCCTAGGTGACGCCCATTCTGTGGGAAGGCTACATACTGTGGGGTGCGCTAGGTACCCCACAGGTTTTAACGACTTCGCTGTCGGTTCTTTTATAGAGGTTTTTTCCCCGCAGGCCGGCCGGTTAAGGCAAGCCCCCCGGTCTCGGATCCCGCAGAACATTTCCCGGTCACGCCCTGCCGAGGTCGTTAAACTGCGGTCCGAGATTACGGTATGTAGAGGGCGGCTAGCGCTCGGCCACCCCATCTCGGATTTCCCCGGGTTTGCCAGTTCCCGTGCCACCTCTTTCGAAGTGGATCCTGAGATTGTTGATAGGTATTTTGTTTGAACTGATCTTCGTAGTAATGATTTTCATTATATTCGGCATCCATAAGGCATTCCGGACTTTCAGTGGAATATTCCGGATATATTCTTGATTCTCGTTATAGCGTCATTCTGCGAAATTTTATTTTGGATCGAAATAAGGATCGTCAAAATAATAATTTTTCGTGTATATTTTGCGTAAAAAGTGCTGTGTGAGTAAAATTTCGTTTTGGTTGAATTCGTGAATTACCAGATGAGGTCCATCGGTTCAGATTTAAAATTTCTCACATTTTGCGAAGAACTAGTATTTAGATTAGGATTGCTTGGGTATTGATAAAAAGATTGCAAAATCATTTTTATAATGCAGTTTCTATATGTTTAAACACTTGGTTTACATATTTTTTATCTATAGTAGAAATGGTATAGTAGGTATTTGTCTCACTTACAATATCGATTTTCATAATTTGTTACTCTAGACTGTCTACTTATCATTATAAATTATTATCTATGTAACAGTATAAAGCATCCCCGCCACTGGTACTCTTAAGGTATACTCAACTGCGGTTACCTTTTTCTACCTCTTTTCCCATTTCACTCACTCATTCCATTATTTGGTTGTTGCATTAGCCTAAGAGTTGCTTGTTGTCGCGCATGCATTCTTCTTGAGCCAACTCTTCCTGTAGAGCTTGTTTTCATCTGCGCACTTTGTCGTAATAGCGTTCTCACAAGTGATTGTGACATTCCGCATTTCTTACTCACCATCTCTACAATGTCGGAGACAATATAGGAGTCTAACCTGAAAATGAAAACAGTGATAAGGATGGGGTTAATCGAGTAACTTTTATCGCATGCGGTTGTGGAAGACACCACAGTGGACAGAAAGGCAAATTTTTATGTTTATCATGCAAATGATTGGAATGTTTTGAATCGATTTCCAAAAAATATCCGATTGGCGACTCATTAGGTATTGCTGTAATATCGATGTTTGTATCAACCCATTTGACGCTTCTGAGGAGCTTCTATTTCATCTTCTCCACTTTCTACTGTGTGGGTGTGAACGACAACGTGTATAAAATTTTCTGGACTCTGTTCATGCTAAAAGCAATAAGGAGTTTAAAGCAGGCAGCATACAATTGGGTAACTTTTTATACGTATTTCATAATGATATTGAAGGTCTCTTATGCTGAGAGATAGTAAGTATAAGTATGTCAATCTATTTTCAGAAAACTTGGAAGCCAGTTGATTCATTCCGACCCATACCTTTGGTAAAGATCTTCTTGGCAACAAGGAGTCCTACAGGATTACTGTCAAATATTTTCGACATATCATTTTCATCTGTATTTCGTATCGTGCGAAGGGTCGTTAACTGGCTCGTTACACTCGATCCACAATTCATTAAATGGCCAGGAGGTGACGAGCTTGGAAGAATCTCTCAAACATTTGAAAATGTCACAGGTATTCACAGTTGTATTGGAGTAATATCTGGTTCTCATATTCATATTAATCAGCCAGAAAAAAATGGTAGGATGTATTTCAATAAGAAACAACACTATTCTGTTCTGCTGCAAGCTGTTGACTGTGACATGAGATTCACAAACGTGTATTGTGGGGACCCATGATCTTTTCTGCTATGCCGGAATGTAAAGATTGTGAACTTTTCAGAAAATATAATAAAACAGTGTAGAATATGAAACACTTGTTTAATAATATAAGAACCGAACCGTCTACAAAATCGATACCAAATAGACTGTCTATTCAGAGCTCATGCAGTGCCCTTGTTTTTCTATCTTAATTAACTATTCTTAAACATAAACACACTTAAACCCTAAAACTGTCCTCTCAGCGATAATCGTGATGGGCACATGGCGGTGGCCTGGTTGAGACCTCACACAGTTCTTCAGGAATGCTGCGTAAACAGATTACAAGATCTGACCTTTTTTTATCGGCCGAATAGAAAAGTGAAAGAATTCTTCCAAATAATACTTGGTGACAAAGGATACAATGGTATCGCATAAGTATGGCTGGTTGATCCTTTCAGGGATAACGGAAATTTAACAGATCAACAACTTTAGTTCAATATAAAAATTGCTCAAACGTGTAGTAGTCGAACGAGCCTTTGGAATTTTGAAGAACCGTTTTCATTTATTGCAAATCATACAGTTACGAGATATTCATTTCACAATACGCGTTATAGTGGCATGTTGCGTTCTGGACAATACAGTATGTCCCTGGATCGTGTTGAAAGAGGAAAACATTTTGTGTTTTTGATTTCTCAGAAAAAGTCACTCTTGATTATTTGCCCTGCTTTCAAACCCCAAACGTAAATTACTTTTTATATAACTCAAACGGTTCTCGAGATAATACCATTTTTCTTCATAGTTTGGACTTTCACAAAATTTTATAAGTAATTCTAGTTGGCGGATTTAACCCAATAATTTCGTTGTCTAGGATACTATATGCTATAGAAACTCAATTAGTTAGCTAAAAAATGATTCGAATTACTTAGTCTCATGTTTTAATCATTGAATTAAACAACTGATTATAAAATGAAATCAAAACTAAACCAGAATTGTTTTATTCAAATAATGCTCCTCCTTCTTCTGCACAAATTTCAATTCGAGCTCTAAATTCGTTAAAACTGTTTCTAATTTCCTCAATTGACAAGGACTTGACTGCATTTTAAATCCTTGTTTTTAATTGCTCTTCATCATTTTCTAGTGGTTCACGATAAACAATTTGCTTTAAACGTCCCCATAGTCCAATATTGTCAGGTCCGGGCTTCTCGGCGGCCATAAAATGGGACCATCCCTTCCTATCCAGTGTTCATTAAATTCGGAGTTGAGCCAATTACGGACAGTAACGGCATGATGAGCAGGGCACTCATCTTGTTGGAAAAACATTCTCGTTCGATAACTTAAAAGAAGGTTCATCAAGTGTATCTGTTAAAAAATTTTGTAGCATCTCCGAATATGTATTACGATTTAAATTTTCTTTAGAAAAAATATGGACCAATAAAGCCATTTGTATATGAAACCGCACACCACGCATTAACTTTTTTGAAATATTGTCAGTAGGGTATAAATGAGTTCTGTATCAACCCCCCACCACTTTTGTTCCCCCCCCCCACCACTCCCCCAATATTCCCCCCCCCCAATATTCCCCCCACCAATTTTTACCCCCACCACATTCCGGGTCAAGGTCATCCGGTCAAGCGATTAGGTCATTAACCGGTCACCTTCAACGCTGTTAGGTCAATAACCGATCACTTACAAAACTGGTTATTCAGGTTTTTCCCACTCAAAGTCAAACCGGTTCTTAGCGATCAATAAAACAGGTTATTCAGGTTACCCCACTATATTGTTTACCTATAAACTAATCGGAATATAGAGTTCTAGATCACCCCCACATTGCAAGCAGGAGGTATAAAGGTGAAGGAGGTAGACATGGTTGGTAGAGTTTTGTAGACGACATGGCTTATACGACTAGTATTTTTAATTTACCTGATTTACCCGATCTCCAAGTCGACTTACCAATTAATCTTCCGCCAACGTTTCAGAATAAAAATAACTGTAGTATTGGGTGAACGCAGATTTCATTTAAACAAATCAAAGTGTAAATTTGTCTCTGTTGGGTTAGCTTATGATTTTAACTACGACCCATGTATAAAAATATCTGGAACTAAATGCGATGTCATAATTTTCAACCAAGATGAGTGGCAACGTTTCCTTACATATCAAGGAGTGATAACTAATTATTTTTATACCAAGAATTTGCTGCAACCAATCTACGATGAGGATGTCCATAGAGTTCGAGGAAGTAGCTCAAACGCGAGTTATAAAAGTTGTGAAAATAATTCCTATATATATTTAGGATATGAAACTCTTTGTAAATTGTGGGAGTGTTTACCTCTAATAGAGTATCGACTGGATATGTTGAAAAGATTACAGTTTACCAACTACTTCAAGATTGTGCAGAAGGGGCTTCAGACTCGTGCAGGAAATGTATTCGAAAATGCATTAAATATACTTCAGCCCGGCAGGAATCGAAATAGCGAAAACGTTAGTATGGTTATGGAACTGATATACATTTATCCAGATATATTTGAAACTGAGTGTGAAATAATGAGGAAAGAGTAACAGAAAATAATGAAGAAAGTTACTGTTAATGAAATACAAAACAAAATTTACTTTCTCGTAACATGGAAATATGCGTATAATGAAGCCAGGAAAAAATACTGGGAAATTGTGGCTATCGATCGAATGCGTTTCCAGAGAAGAATATCTCAAGTGGAAAATATTATTAAACCTATTTTGGACAGTAATCACATATATAAAGTGTATACTGAAAGATTTTGTTAAATATGTAAATAAATACTGAAGTACTAAAATGTGTTTTTATAGAAAATCCTTTAAAATTTAATACTATATAGTACATTTCAATTATAAATATGTTTGTAAAGGAAAAATAAATAAAACAAACAAGTAGTAATACGTGGTTTATTAAATCAATCCATTATAGAATTTTCATATAAAGAATATACATTAGAAAGTGCACACACAATTAACTTTACAATGATAAAAACATTTTGGTGTCGCCTTTGCTAGTGTGGGTTATTCTGGAAGTTCGTAGACAGGAATTTGAATGAAGTTTTTAATGTAGTTTGTTTTCTCTTTTCCTTTGACGTAAACATAGTCAACTGCACGCGTTAAATGTTGTAGAATTTTTCCAAACTTGTGAAATGGTACAAATCCGGTATTCCAGTTCAAACTGTGATGATGTTCTGTCAACCATAACGCTTGTTTCTGTAATTCGGTCGGTAGCATGTCGAACGAAAACGGTGATTTAAACACATAGTGGCTCAGCCGTTCCCCATCATATGCAGCCAGTTCTTTTTACTACAAATGCATTTTTTTCTCGTTTAAATCCTTGAATATCGAGAACTAATGGCATATTTTTAAATTTTGAATTTTTTTTTAGTAACTGCACGTTATTTGTATAATTAATTATATCTGTTTGCAGTTTTTCGTAGTTTTATATTAAAGTTTTGTAATCTTCGAGTTAGCGCGAGCTGCAACAGTCTACGACTATATCGAGTTTGATATGACATAATGAATCCGTTAAAATTATTTTGCTCGGTCTTAAATACCTCAATAGTGACATGCGCAGTTCAAGGCTGTCTCACGGTTTTGTTTAATGGGTTGTATATGAAAAGCTTTTCATGGAGAACTAAGCAATAGGCTGAAATATCTGTAGTTGTAGCCACATATGTTTCAAATTCTATCCTTAGAACAACGGAACCAGTTTGAAGAGAATCTTTTTGATGAGAGCAATCGATATGAGCGATGGGGGCGTGATTTTTGAATTCCTTAGGATTAAACACTGGCTGATTAGTTTTGGTTAAGTAATATGATTCTTGAAAATTTGCGTACATATCGTTGTATTGTAAATGTATTTTAACTGTACGTGGATCCCATAGCCCGCGTAACAGTCAAATTTATTATGTATTAGAAAATGGAACCACTGTATACGAATGTCCTGTAAAAGGGAAGATTGAGCGCATAGTCGTTTATCCAGATAAAGTTGGAATTCAGATAAATAAGAAAGCATCGCCTGTAGTCTCTCCAGATACCCTAGTAGGGCAGGATTTAAACAGAGGGGACACTCTTTACTTCACAATATCTACAACACCACCCCACTGTGCGCTGAAATCATTTTGCAGTGCCCTATAGAAAAATGAGTGACATAAAAAAACAAATAGTCAAAGAATTACACAAACCGGCCCGTAAGAACTTTAAACGTCGTCGTGTTATTGTTAAAGGTTTACACGATCTTCTTCAAGCTGACTTGGTAGTAATGATACCGTACGCAAAAGTTAATAAAGGCTTCCATTACATTTTGGTCGTCATTAACGTATTCAGTAAATTCGTGTGGGCCCAACCCGTTAAACATAAGACAGCTCACGATGTTGTCAATGCAATGAAAAAAATTTTGCATGAAATGAAAATCATTCCAAAAAACATTCAAACAGATAATGGCAAAGAATTTTACAACAAGGAGTTTCAACAGTTAATGAAATCAAAGGAATTAATCATTATAGCACCTTTTCCACTTTAAAAGCTAGTGTAGTTGAGCGTGTAAACCGAACTTTGAAGAATATAATGTGGGAACAGTTTAGTTTACAAGGGTCATACAAATGGATAGGTATTCTTCAAAAAATCGTTGGTGAATATAATGATACTTTACATTCTACGACGGGGTTAAAACCAAAGGAAGTCAACGTGAAAAATGCGAGGGAAGCTTTTAAACACCGTATATAGTCGTTTAAAGGTCGTTGATATAAAAGGAGTAAAATTCAAAATAGGCGATTATGTGCGGATAAGCAAACATCGAGAAGCATTTACAAAAGGTTACACCCCTAACTGGTCCAACGAAATTTTTAGAATAAGAAAAGTTAATTATACATATCCTACCACGTATCTCTTGGAAGATCAAACGGGTCAAGAGATTCGAGGTGTTTTTTATAATGAGGAACTTCAAAAAACAAATTATTACGACATATACTTGGTCGAAAAAAATTTAAGGAAGAAACGCGACATGATTTTCGTCAAGTGGCTTGGATTAGATAATAGATTTAATTCTTGGATCAACAAAAATAATGTAGTTTAAATTGTTTGTAATTTGAAAATAAAAAATGTATTTTATTTTAAATAAAAGTTTCTACAATCCAAAAATTGTTATTCTTTTGTAAAAATCCCAAATAATGATTAACATCATAGAGAGAAAACGTTTATTTTCGATAACTCAGGAAAAAATTCGGCGCAAATTTGGTTTGCACCATAAATTTTCGTTATATCTAAGGGGAACATTTCGTCCTAAGGTCGGAAAATGATTGGACGCGAAATAAGAAATTTTTTTCCAATCCTTGAGACGTCATAGCTCAGTTATTATTGTTCGGATCACTTTGAAATTTTTGACGTCGAACCTACTGTTGAGGAGTACTTTCCAACGGGACCTCCAAACTTTCCCTAAATATTATAATTTCAGATTTTTGGAATAATTTTGAATTTTTTTACACGTGATAGGCCAGCGACTTAGGTGCAGTTCGATAGATCCCTGAGCCCTGAAGATGTTGTCCAAATGACTTTTCTGCGTAGAAGTTGCAGATTCCCCTCAATTAATTTTCAAGGTCGTGGGGACTTGGGAAGTCGAAAAAAAAAAAAAGCTGTCTTTGATGCGTACTTTTTCTCCTCTTCTTTCTCCCTTCTCTCTTTTTTTTCCCTTTCTCCCTCTCGTTTTCTTTTTCCTTTTTTCCTTTGACAAATGCAACCCCATAAACAATATTTATCTATAAAACTATATCACCTATTGTATTGAATATGTGGAAACTGAAATAAGTCGGTACATATTTGTTATTCAGAATTAAATTAAATTGAATTAAATACACGATTACGAAACTACAGATATTTAAGCAGAGACGAGTTTTTATTAAAAACGTACACAGAAATTCAAGCGAAGTCAAATATTTATTAATGTACGTACAAAATATACCGACCAGGTATTTTTCTGCAAGTATATATTATAATTAAAAACTGAGGCAATAAAAATTGTATATAGTAAATAGGAGATAGCAGAATATATATAAAATATGCATGATTACGTATTATGTTTATGAATACACAGCCGAATTACAACAATAGCACTGAAAAAAATATTTGGTAATACACAGGGCGTTTATTGAAAATTTTATAAATTATGCTCCTCGGCAGCAGACTGTATATTTGAGTTAATTTTTCACTGCCGCCATATTTAGTACACTTTTGAAACAAATAGTCAATAGAGATTCTCTTCTCCATGTAATGTTGGATGTAGTCCTCTAAAAGTGGGTTGTTGAGAATCCGGCGTACTGCATTATTTAACATACACTCTGTACTCTGTAAGTCGTATTCCTTCACCTTCTTGATTAAATTTATTGGTAACCAGAAACCTTTTAACGCCTCTTGCTGACCACATTCCAGCAATTTATCAACTAAACACTCCATACACATTTTTTTCGTTATATAAGTCTATAAAATATAATGCGGATCTAGCGGTATCTCGTACCACATATACATCACTCGGAAAACGGGTGGTTATTTCAATATTTAAAGAGTGTTGAAGAATTTTTTTAGACCTTCAGAAAGAAAGCACATATTGGTTATTTTCGACTTACGAAATCTTGACAACTGATATCGAAAGCGCTTTCACACCAACGTTTTAAATAGTTGTCGAGAGTGTATGCGTACATATAATAAAACAGAAACGACATAAGTAAGAACGGTGTGGACGGTGAAGCTGGTATCATTAAATCCACATTCCAAAGTCGCTCGAACCTACACTTTAACAAAAAAGAAGATTCCCGCCTTCTTTACCAACATAAATTAGCTTCATGAGAATAATAAATAGGTGCTATTTATTGCTGAGCGAAAAGAATACTAATGAACTTAAAAAGAAAACCACTAGCATGGGATGCTGTTGTATATAATTAAGTCTCGGCGAGATAGCGGCGGCTGAATATCAAGTAGTTGATAATAATCGAATGCATTCCATTCCCATAGCTTTACGAACTGCATTCGACCAGGGCAGGTTGCAATAAAATCGAAATAAAAAACTACATGTATACGTTGACCGCTAAGAAGAATGCTGCGTTGGTCCCAAGGTTAAAATTTAACCGGCTAGAATATCTCTGTCTCTATTCACACGGACTGGTCGTGCATCTTAGAACAAAAAAACTGCATTTGCACTTTAATCGCAAGCCCATGCTGAAACAAAGAAACAGGTATGCGGCGTAGGTTCCACCACCACCTATATCCAGTACATAAATACATTTCTACTCAACGGCTCAACACATTAGTTCACTCTGACCAGTTCGTGCGCGATAACAACAAACAAGATGTCGCTGAGAAGTCGTCTTTCTTTGAAGAGGGCAGTGTACGACGACATCACCGACGACGAGCTACCATCGTTCGACGATAAGGTCCTAGCCGCAGTCAACTCCCGACGGGTGGAGGACCCTGTGGACGAGAGTATCATCCTCCTAGATGGTAGTTTCTCCGACGTGAAGCCGATGAACGAGCCACCAGTCGCCCAAGAGCAGCACCAGGTCCCCAAGCCAGCGGCGAGTACCAGCGGGCCACCACCTCCCAAGCACCAGCCCCCCGCGACAGCGACGTACTGTCCAGTGGCGGGGCCTAGCAGCAGTAGGCCCACCAGATGTCGTCGCCACCAAAAAGTTAAAGTTGTGGCGGCAGGGCCTGGTACAAATCGCCCCATCTCCACCGGCGTACCAGATTTTAAGTCGGTGGTGACGTCCACCCCTTACCATACCGCTCAAAATTCCGCTCATCCTAGATTCGGCGGAATGTATGAGGCAATAGCCTCTGAAGTTTCGGACACCCACCGCCAGTTACGAGAAGAGAGCTCCGCCTGGTTCAACGATTTTCGAACTTGTTTAGCTACAAAAGCTAGCGTGTTCGTAGATCAAATGCAAGCCAGGCGAGTTTCTTTCCATAAGAAACGGGCGGAGGTTGCGAAACATCAGAGGGTGTTGCAGAAAATCATGGCGGGCTTGGACGGGGACCTAGAGCAGCTGGACGAAGCTATCACTATGTACGCTGACTTCGTCGAGGATTTCCCGGGGGCGATACCTATGTTTGACGGTAATATTTTTTCTAATGAGAAACCCCTGTATATTTTCGTAAACAATTATATTTTTACATTATATTTTTGTTTTTGTTACAGAGAGCATGAACTTTGGTGATAGTGACTCGGACTGAACAGTATTAGTGTAGTGTTAGTTTAATCTAGTTTTAAGTAGTTTTAAGTTATACCTAGTTCTAAGAAATGTAAATATGTATATAATAATTATTAAAGATATTTATTGAACATGATTTGTTTTATTTTTTCACAGCACATATAAAAATTATTAAAAATACTAAATATAAAAACGGTTTCAGTATTTTAAGCAGCATATAGTGTAGTTATTAATTAATTGCAAGAATATTCTTTGAATTCATTAGTAACTTTGGTATGATGTACCTAAAATATCGAATAAAAAACACAAAAGCTTCTATATGTTAAAATAAATGCAGTAATTACTTTCTCCACATTTTAAAACATAACGTAGATAGACAAAAATGATATCAGACGTGGGTAATTAATTATAATATGATTAATTATAATATGTGTGGAACTTAATGTATATAGCATTTATTTTAACGGATAAATTTTTGTTTATTAAATGAATATAATTGTAACATTGAAAAATTAATTTTTATGAAAAAAATATCTAAGATAATATTTTCAGTGGTAAACTAATAAAGGTAAATGGTTTACATACAAACAAGATTATTAGTGCATAAGCCATATAACTAAATTTCGCTACATTTTATGCAATTTTACTCTTTTCAATAAAATAAAACAATTTGTGATTAAACGTTTATTTATTTACAAAAAATATTACATTTATTAGTTATATAGGTACAACAAGATGTGAAGGAGGTTTGCTAAATAGTTTTTCTCTCAACAATTGATGTTGATAGTCCAAACACCAACACCAACGAAAATGGTTATTTTTATTTAAATATGTACAAGTATATCCAGTGTTCTCGCAAAGATATGTCACTTTACTTAAACATGGATCACACAGATTGTTCCAAATGTCGTACTCCAACTTCTCCGCAAGCTAAACATCTTTGTCGCATATGATTATTGTCATCCAAACATTTGTTGCAGATATTTCTGCAAATCCCCAAGTTCGTATATTTCACCGCGCCTCCACACTTTGCACATGCTGGACTTCTACTTATACAGGTTGTCCGAGGCGTCTGAATTTTTACGGGATTTAATTTCACACATCCACGGCATAATCCCGTAAAACAATTGAATTCTTCTGTATACCAGGCCCGCCAACAATTATGACAAACCATCGCATCATCTCTTCTAAATGGAAAGGCTACAACTTTTACTTTTTGATCCCAAGCTTTTGGAAACGGCATTGTGGATTTCTTACTGACATAATGCATATAACAACTTTACTATTTATACTCAACTAAAGTCGACCGCAGTAAAACAGGTTATATCAGTTTAAACCTCATTCATGCAAACCTGTTTTGGAAAGCCTTTCTCAAAACTAGCAAAACCGGTTATTGTCGGATAATGAAAGATTCACAATACATTCCTGAGTTGTTTTCGATTTGTATAAATACCGGTTTTCGTATATCTGAAGTTAGTTACTTAAAGTTACACGTAAAAACACCTTCTTGTTAAAATGTTCTGTAAAGTTTGTAATAAACAATTCTCTTCCAAATACCACCTGCTGCGCCATCTTAGAGAAAGTTGTCCCAGTAGATTTAATACAACCCCACAATGTGTGAATAAAATTAAAGTGAGTCAACCACAGACTAATGAACATGTACCGAGTACCTCAACTGCACCTGAACCTACTGTCGCCGACGCATTACCGAATACTTCAACTGCACTTGAATCTGCTGCCGCTAACACAGTACCGGGTCCTTCCTCGTTAGTTGATTGCCCCGTATGTGGTGAATGCGTACCTAAACGTAATTATGTTGGTCACATGAGGCGCAACTCACATAAAATCGTTGAGAGTGTCTTAGATGAAGGTGTTGAACAACTCCATAATATCAAGAAGTTCAGCATTGTCAGCTATCGGTTTTCTAGTAGACATCATCATATTGATCATTCATCTTTCTTCTCGGAGATAGAAGTGAAAGTCACATCAATTATTTCTGACCATATAAAAAAATGGGGCGGCCTAAAAGTGAACTTTGAATTATTTTCTATGTATGTTATACCCAACAAAGACACGTTTGATCTTAAATCATTCAACACGCAAAACCAAATCATAACAGTTTCTTCTGACTTCGCATCTTCATACATTAAGCTACCTAAACAAATTGAGCTCAAGAAAAGCTGTTCTGAATATAGTTAATCAAGATAACATGTGTTTTGCCTGGTCCGTGAATGCTGCTTTGTTTCCCACAAATGTAAATCCAAATAGGACCTCATCATATCCACATTATTCTACTCTACTGAATTTTGAAGATATTGAGTTCCCAGTTAAACTAAAAGATATTTCTAAGTTTGAAAAATTGAATAATATTTCAGTTAACGTATTCGGTTTAAGCAATCGCTTTGAAAATGGTAAAACAATTTGTGATATTGTTGGACCATATTATTTTACTGACTCCCGAAAAAATATACATGTGAATCTATTACTTATTACAGATGATAGTGGAAAAGGTCATTATTGTTATATTAAAAATTTATCGAGGTTGGTATCAAGTCAGAAATCTAGACACAATGGTAAAACATACATTTGTAATGGTTGTCTACAATTTTTTCAAAGTCCAAATCATTTACAATTACATGAAGCACACGACTGTAATTTCGTATGCACAAAACTGCCAACGACCGATTTAAAACTGAACAAATACGGTGAAATGAGTCCAGAAAACATTTTAAATTTGTTAATTTTGAAAAACAACTTACTGTTCCATTTGTTATATATGCAGATTTTGAAAGTATTTTATAGCCAATTCAACATGCGCAACCATCAAATGAATCTTCATTTACTCTGAAGAGTTTGGAACATGTTCCGTATTCATTTTGTTTTTATGTTAAATGTAGTTTTGACGATGCTTTCTCAGAATTAGTATATCGTGGAGATAATGTTGTGGAGACTTTTGTAAGTAAGTTAGATGAAGTTGTACTTAAACTGTATAATACACA
Organism: Aromia moschata; assembly: GCA_029963805.1. Taxonomy (NCBI): domain Eukaryota; kingdom Metazoa; phylum Arthropoda; class Insecta; order Coleoptera; family Cerambycidae; genus Aromia; species Aromia moschata. Next base: position 635,748 of record JAPWTK010000118.1, read on the forward strand.
TTTAATGAATATCATACCATTGCAGCCGCTTTCTAAGTTTGATGAAGATAATTTTAACGCAAGCCTATATTGTCACATTTGCGATAAACCTTTTACCGATAACACCATAAAAGTTCGTGACCATTGCCACCTCACTGGAATATATCGCGGTGCTGCCCACGCAAATTGTAATTTGAATTATAAGTTACAAAAATGTATTCCAATATTTTTCATAACCTTACAAATTATGACTCCCATCTATTTATAAAGAATTTGGCGTTAGATCAGGAAAAAATTGATGTTATAGCTCAAAATAAAGAAAAGTATATTTCTTTTCAAAACATATTTTAGTTGAAAAGGGGGAAGGCGTGGAAAAAGATGTTTATTTAAAGTTACGATTTGTAGATTCTTTCCGATTTTTACCGACTTCTTTGGATAAGCTAAGTCAAACCCTAGAACATTACCAGTGTAACGAAATTCGAAAATACTTTCCGGATCAGCTTAAATTTGAGCAAATCCGTCGTAAAGGTGTCTTTCCCTTATTCGTACATAGACTGTATAACAAAACTTGATGACACTGAATTGCCTTCAAAAGAAAACTTTTTTGACATTCTGCGTAATGATAGTATTTCCGACGAGGATTATAAACGAGCAAAATAAGTTTAGGGCATCTTTGATTGTCAAACCCTTGGAGAATATTCCGATATATATTTGGTTTCAGATGTATTATTATTAGCGGATATCTTTGAAAACTTTCGTAAAATTTCATTCCAAAATTATAAGTTAGATCCTGCTCATTATTTGACCGCACCGTCATTGAGTTGGGATGCGATGTTGAAAAAAACTGGTGTTACACTGGAGCTCCTTACAGATGTCGACATGCTTCATTTCTTTCGGAAAGGAATTCGTGGGGGTGTTAGTCAGTGCAGCAACAGAAAATCTATTGCCAATAATCAGTTTGTTCGTGGTTATGATGATTCAAAACCAAAATCATTTATTGTTTATCTTGATGCTACAAACCTGTACGGTTGGCCATGTCTCAAGCTCTCCCAACGGGTAACTTTCGATGGCTAAGCGATGAAGAAATTTCAAAATTTGACCCCTCATTAATAGACGATAACTTTATGAAAAGGTACGTGTTAGAAGTCGATATTGAATATCCTGAATATTTACACGATTCCCAACAATGACTTACCGTTTTGCCCAGAGAATTTTGTACCACCTAACAGTAAACATTATAAACTTCTATTAACCTTACATAACAAGTGCAATTATATTATTCATTATAGGAACTTAAAGCAGTGTATAGAGCATGGTTTACGAATACAAAAAATTCACAAAATTTTGGAATTCACACAATCGACGTGGTTAAAACCGTATATTGATTTAAACACCTCACTTCGCAATTCGTCGAAAAATGGATTTGAAAGAGATCTTTTTAAGTATTTTATCAACTCTATATTTGGTAAAACTATGGAAAATGTCGATAAACGAGTTGATATAAAGCTTCTCACCCATTGGAAAAATATTCGCGGTAGTAAAGGGGTCGAAACATTTATAAGCATGCCAAATTTTAAATCAGCTTCAGTTTTTTCTGAAAATTTAGTAGCAGTCCACATGGGGCTTCTTAAAGTGTACTATGATAAACCTCTGTATGTGAGTTTTTCAATCTTAGATATTTCCAAAATTCATTAATCTTAGAAATTCAAACAAATAACATTTATGACGATATAATAAAAAAATATCGGTTGGTTTGACACGTCTAACTACGCTGAAGAAAATCCTCAAGGCATACCTAAAAATCAGTCTATCGTCGGTAAAATGAAAGATGAATATGCTGGCCTTCCTATAAAAAGTTTTTATGGCACAGGAGCAAAAGCATATTGTGTTGAACTAAACGAAGGTGAAACAAAAAAAGCTAAAGGAATTTCAAAGAATGCTATCCAAAAAGATCTGCATATTGCAGATTACAAATATATTGTTGAGAACGGCGAATTAATATATCGTAAAATGTACGTATTCAGATCACACCTACACACTATGTTTACTGAAATGAAAAACAAAGTAGCTTTATCTTCATTTGATGACAAGCGCTATGTTATTCCTGGTTTAAGTAAAACTTTTGCTTGGGGTCATAAGGCTATACTTTCAGATGCTGCAAAGAAAAATGATTTAGATGATTTAGTAACTTTTGCCACCGAATTATGTGATTTTATACCACCAGAATCATCTGACAGAGAGTTCTATATAGATAATTTTAATTTAAATATTTGTGAATCTTATCTATTGTATATATGTATTGTTAATTTTATATGCATGTATATGTAATCTATTCCAAATAAAGAATTATCAAGATATTCGTATATAATTTAGAATTGTACCCCTCCCAGATTTTAGAGACTGGTAATACTGACTGTAAAAGTAATACATGGTGGGGAATAAGTGACTTGGTGGGGGGGGGGGGGGGGGGTGCCTATAAGTCCTAACACATACTCTAATGATTGTACAAGTTAAATTTGTATTTTGTATAAATAAAACTAGTGTATCTATTAAATATTATTTTTTATTTCTACTCCTTGTATTTGTTACATTTATTTTAGTAAAATAAGTTACATGAAAAAAATTGTAATGCATTAACAATGTGCAATATCAATATAACTTTGACAATCCAGTGTTTGCATAAATCGTCGTCCTGTTTTTTTGTGACTTCGTTTGAAATATCCTCCTTATTCCTATATTTGCCCTGTTCCAACTCACACATTTTCTTCATTAATTTTGCATATCTACAGTAACTAGCATATTTTAAGTGATCCTGAATGGCCTTATCATTCTGCTTCCACTGAAAAATCTCAACATTGCAGTAGAAGCAACGCGTAATATCACTTTGTCCCGTATAATAAAAGCCTGCTAAAGACAATTCAATTGGGTCTAAAACACTAGCCATTTTTCAAATGACAGTAGACATTTTTCGAAAGTTTCATACGACTTTGAGGGTTCTTTTCTAATTTCGTAGCAACGAAAGTCTTCAATATACATGCTACCAGTTTTATTAATTTCACATTAAATTTCAGCTTTCAAAAAATATAAATCATCCAGTAAAAGAGGATCTGGGCAACGTATTTCTATTTTAATAGGTCGCGTTGTAGTGAAAAGTGCTGTACACGCACCTATTGTTAATTTAGGACTCCTCCCCCAATATATTCTTGATGCTTTTCTGCGACTAAGAACTTGACGACGTACCAAACATTGTTTAACTTCCCACCTTAAAATTTAATCACCTTCATCACCTTTGTACATTTTGTTATGTTCTCATATCTGTTGCGTCCTATATTTATTTTAAAACGGGTGATCTAGAACTCTCTATATTCCGATTGGTTTATAGGTAAACAATATAGTGGGGTAACCTGAATAACCTGTTTTATTGATCGCTAAGAACCGGTTTGACTTTGAGTGGGAAAAACCTGAATAACCAGTTTTGTAAGTGACCGGTTATTGACCTAACAGCGTTGAAGGTGACCGGTTAATGACCTAATCGCTTGACCGGATGACCTTGACCCGAAATGTGGTGGGGTAAAAAGTGGTGGGGGAATGTTGGGGGGGGGTAAAAAAGTGGTGGGGGGTTGATACAGAACTCTCATTTATACCCTACTATTGTCTTCGACAAGAAATAGTAAAGTGAGGATTTGTTTCACTCCAATACCGGCAATGCTGAGAGGAAACGACGCCGTTTGTTGAAAAAGTAGATTCATCGGAGAACAAAATTCGCTTATGAAATCCTACGTCATTTAAAACTATGTTGCCCATCTCCAAACAAAAATCCAAAGGTTTAGCTTCATCACCTTCCTCTAAGGTGTGCCTGAATTTTGGTTAAAATAGTAAAATCCGGTTCTGCTTGAAAATTCTCTGTAAATGCGATTTACTTATTTCAGTTTCAATTGCCCTTCTTCTAAGTGATAATCTTGGAGCTTCTCTCACAGAATGGAGGGCAAGAACTGAAGCAGCATTTTTATTTTTTAATGTCTAAAACAGAGCCTGTTTCTAAGAACTTGTTCACCTCTCAGAACTTCTTCGCTCCGACATTAGAAATGCTAACTTCCGGGTATTTTTCGTTAAATTTATTAATAACAACACGATAGCACTCTTCCCCAGTTCCGTAGCATTGAATGAAATACATTCTTTGTTATAGAGTCAACATTATAGCATATTAAAATGATGAAGATTCGATTTGAAGTTATACTGACTTATTAGTTGTCAGCAGTTGTCAGTGATATCTTGCAATGAAATCCGCCTACTAGATTTTTTTAAAGAATTATAAAAAAATTCCAAATTATCAGGATTATAAAAAAACTCCAAATTATGAAGACAAATTGTATTATCTCGAGAACCGTTTGAGATATAAAAAGTAATTTGTGCTTTGGGGGGTTTGAAATGAAGCAGGGCAAATCATCAAGAGTGACTTTTTCTGAGAAATCAAAAACACAAAATTTTTTCCCCTTTTAAATTCGTTTAACGTTTAGCGTTCAGACGAATTACCATATTTAAATCATGATAACTATGCGCATGAATGGGAACATATATTTGACGATGAAAACGGGGCCAGTGGCACGAATGATCACAAAGAGACGCGAGAAATCGTCGAAGAAACATGTTTCCCGCAAATGCGGAAAATTGAACTCGTAATTGTAACATACGAAAAAATCAAACTGTTGTCCGTGTTAAAAATTAGTTCACGCAATTTCACACTGTAAAATAAATCTAATTCTCTCAATTGTATATAACTTCTAGCCGTAAAGTAATTTTAATTTATCGAGTGACTTAACTATATGATTTAACTCTTGGTGACAATTGTTTATATTACAATGCTTTAATTTTTTTTAGCAACAGAGCCATTACTGCTTGCTTCCTCGGATGTTGAACATTCAATATTTACATAAGTCCTCGATTTTGTTAGATTCGTCAACATTTTGATTTTGGTGGTCTGATGTATTGACGAATCCCGGCATCAAAGAATTAAAGTAGGAGCAAGCTGGGTCGTCGGTACCTTTCGTGTCTCCTAGAATTCCAGACAAGCGTTCCTCGAATTTATCGAACGCTTTTCGAGCAGCATTGCCGCTGCCACGATTTTGATCTTTTTTTTTTGTTATAGGATTTCTTCATTTCTGCAAGTTTCAGCGTACTTTGTCGCCAGTTATCTTTAAGAAAAGCAGCAAACGCGTATTAATAACAAAATAATTGCATCATAGATTCGCTCACGCTAATACGGTTATAAACTCTGACCTGTTTGGATGAAGAGACATTCAGCTCATCAGCAATGGCTTTCCGGATTTTTTTATTTTTTTTTTGGTGCGGTCTGCCTCAATACCTCTTGATTCATAAGCAGACAAAAGTGCAAAAGTCAAGATGAGTCACCTTGATGTGAAGTCGTTGGTGTGGGTTCTGCGATAATCGGTTCCTCATTATTTGATTCTTCTCGAGTTTCCTCAGAACCACATTGCGTAACATCCTGTAAAACAATGTGTATTATTAATACTATGTTATTATATTGTTACTGCTATGTTATTTCATTTTAGATACCCTCTTCAAATGAAGAATGGTTAGCTGTAGCAAAGGAATTTGAAGAGAAGTGGGACTTCCCTCATGTACTAGGTGCCATGGATGGGAAACACGTGCAGCTACAAGCACCATGGAGCAGCGGTACTGAATAACTACAAGAGATTTTTTTGTATTGTGCTGTTTGCCGTGGTTGATGCAAATTACACTTTTTTGTATGTCGATAGTGGCTGCCCTGGCAGATTTTCGAATGGAGGCGTTTTTAAAAATACCCAATTATACAGAAAATTAGAAAACAAGGGTCTGAATATACAAGACCCAAAAGTAGTAAAAATTCCTTACAGTCACAAAACATCTAAATAGAAGAAGGGCAATCTCCATAGATAAGGAGGGAAACACGCATCGGGGCCACCATATGTACCGGTGGCCAGTTTTTCATAATGCGCATGCGTGACGGTAAATCGAAATGCGTAGCCGTGCATTGGCATCGCCAACTTCATTTTACAATTCAATTTTTCATACAGCAAACTCGTTGTTGCTGCATAAAAAATTGATTTGTGAATTGATTGAACCATACCCCACTTTATGACTTTATCATTCAAGGTGGAATAAATAAAAACAATTTGTTTGAAATTATTTATTTCTACAATTATAAACATTTAAAACAATACATTATCACAGCATATCGACATAGTAAACAAAAAATTATTTGAAAACAAAAAAAGTCAAAGGAGATTAAAATAAGAAAATTTCACATCGAGATTAGGTTGTATTTAACTTGGACATACCTGCTGGACGTCGTGAACATACTTCCTACTGATGAAGTAGAACGCTTGTTGTTGCATGGCTCTATACAGTGAAGAACGCTCTAAAAACACATAATATTTCATTACCATTTTAAAGTTCAAACGCTGAGAAACTTCTATTTTTTAAAATGTACACAAGTTCATTTACAAGACTATTTCATATTAACAGTAAACTAGAAAGAACTTTGCTAAACCTAACAATTAATTAAATTACACGTATCTTTTTATTCTTTTCATGCACATCTTATTATGTTCTTGTAATATACTAATCATTTATAGGTTAGATAAGTAATTTAAGTATAGTATATACTTACCAATAAGTAGAATAATTTATATTATATCCTTAAATGCCAATCAGAAAAGAAATAATAGTTTTATCACAAAATAATGCACAAAATAATTTGATGCGAATCAAAATTTTCCATTAGTGACGCTTCCTAAAACAACAATAATCAAGTTTTAAATTAAAATGCCGCGTTTCTATTGGATATGGATCGCCTAGGCAAATAGACCTATGGGATTGCCGCCACCGATACCACGCGGCCATTTCGTTATTTATAATTTTTCTCCAGATTTGGGAATTATAAAAAATATGCCAACTTCAAAGTCAATTATTTAATCTCTGAAAATTATTATTATTGTAATTATTACTATTCAAAATGTCTAGTTTGACTTACTTTACTTTATTTAATGCATGTAAGGGGATATATCTAACATAGCGAAATATCGCGTCAGAGTGTTGCTGAAATGATTACGACTTAAGGGCCATCTGGCAACATCGCACTGATAGCGTGTTGCGAGGTCGCGAATGCTAGTTTCACCCCCGTACTTACTTTTAAATCAATGGGTTTTAAAAATTACATCACTCAAGTGTTCGCCTCCATTGTTGATACACTGAGTGAGAGCCTCTCCCGATAATTTTCCATCACTCTGCGGATCATTTCAGGCGGAATGGCAGCAATTTCCTGGATTATCGTCTCCCTAAGAGCTTCCAGAGTTTGGGGACGATGTTGAAACACTTTTTTTTTAAGGTAGCCCCAACGAAAAAAATCACATGGGGTTAAATCCGGCGAGTACGGGGGCCACCCGATGTCACCACGCAAAGAGACAACATGCCCAGGAAACATTTTCTCTCAGAATCGCCATTGAACGACGAGCTGCGTGGGCTGTTGCCCCATCTTGTTGAAACCACACATGTTCTTGTCCATGTTCACGACATCCACTCTGGGCGGTAGGAAGTTCTCTAGCATCACACAATACCGATCTGCGTTTACCGTAACAGTAGCACCGTTTTCTTCAAAAAAGTATGGACCCCACACACCAAATCCGAGTCATTCCATATGAAATCGTTTAATTGAAGAAGCCAATCCATTTCAGATTTTGCTGTAACTTTGAGAGACTCTTCTTTAGGGTCCCAAAGAACAAAATTGACGCAAATTTTATTTTTACAAACGCTCGTTTCCGCCTATTCGAATTAAAACTTTAAAAAATCGTCATTTTTATGCTTTATCAAATTTAGCTCTAAAATGTTTCCTCTTTAAGATATCTAACCGCTCGAGGCGGCATTTTAAAGGGGAAAGATGTCAGTTTTAGTGTAAGCATAAAAATTCGATCAGTCAATACCCCTGAATAATGGCAGCGTGTTAAAATTACGTGTTTTTTTTACTTGTTTTTTTGTGATTTTTAATCGACTCTAGCGTCTTGACTGTTTAGAGTAAGCAGCTTATGTTACTCAGGAATTAAGTGTACATATCATAGACGAAAAACAGTCACGAGTCGACCCGAGCAGCTCACTCCTTATAAAAAAACTTTGCTTGAAATTTCGAAATTTGTAAAAATCGCATTACTCAGGTTATGAAAAGAGCGTGTTGACTGCGAGATAAAAATATGAAACTTACAGAATCTATAGTTCTTACCTTTAACTTCAAGTGACTGCACTACTCGTTTTGTTATTTTCATGTTTAGTGAATGTACAAGTGTTTTTTTTTATAGCGAAAATTGACCTAATTTTTTATTTTTTCAAAATGGTTGAAATAATTTAATTGGGAAATCAATCAATCAGTCTAGAAATATGCTCATGGATGGTGGGTGAGTAGATGATAATATCATCCATGTAAACTGGGCACCTTTCGTTCTGAATTCCGAGGAGAATGTTGTCCACTGACTCGCGGAAGGTGTGTAGCCGTGGCCACCGGTTCGTCCCCAAAGGCGGGACGTTCGAAGGGGCACTCCCGTCTGCCGCAACGGCGATCGGGCCGTCAGGGCGGAACCGGCCCTGTCCCGTCGGCGGCATCTGCGTCGGCATAGCTTCTCCTGCCTCCCCTTCGTGCTCGACGGTCGGCTGAATGTATACGATTTGGTCCACCGTCGGTGGAGCGCGAGCCGCGGATCCCAGGTAATCGTAAAGTAGCCTGGTGGATTCGCCCATGGTGATGGTGGAGGGCGTCACCGAGATGGTGTCGTCGGTGACGGGGTCCTCTCGGTCGGAGGGTTCCGAATGATACGACATGATTAGTGACAGCAGTAAGGAACGATTCCCGCCACAAGTTAATAATAAAGTTATAATAAAACTAAGTCCTAAGTCTCTAATATGGATAGTCAGGGTTACAAGACACTAAGATCGACCACTCAGACACGCTCCCCAAATGGAAACGCTCTAGCACTTCAATTAACGATTTTTGAGTCTTACGCAAATGTTCAGACTCTAAGTGGTCATCATCACTGATTGTACTATAAGAGTCAAAATTTCGGAAAAGTCACTACTGGAGCCGAGGGTCGTAGGCGACCTCGGGCGACACTCCCGGTCGCGGCACTACCTCCCTCTCTCCCTACCTAAGCGTCTGAAGGACGGGGGTATCGGACGGCGACCGACAGAGACGACTAAGAAAACGAAGGTACCGGCCAGCACCGGCCCGCGTCGTCGGTCGCAGTCGAACACTTAAGTAAATAAAATAAATTACTTACCCCCGTTCCTTGGCGACGTTCTTGAAGACACTTAGGGTTTAGATAGGGGAGAGAGGTGGAATAATACGACGGCGTATATTTTTATTTATTTAGCTGGCCACGGCGTCTTAATAAAGACGCCGGACGTTCTCGGCGATTGACTGGCTGCTGTGGAGATCCTTCCCTTGGTTGGCTCGGCTGGTCCTCGGCGTCAGCGAAGGAGGTGAGGGATAGGAAGGGTTGGTTTGAATTAATTTTAGCACAAGTATTGACTGAATATTAAATATTCATAACTTTGAAATAATTCACAATGGCACGAGATACAACAGGTAAACTAGGCAGGGCTAGCAGTATTAACTAAGTGAGTATAGTAAGGCACTGGGGGCGCAAACTGATTAAATATTCCAAAATCCGCGAGCTTTTATAGCGGGGGCAGCACATCGTCGGCGGGTCGGCGGCGCACGCTCCCGATTCCGGCGCCCTGATTGGACGGCCGGAATCGCGGTGAGCGTCATAAAAGAGAATCGGCCGCCGCGTCCACTTTACTTAAGTGGGCGTTGCCGCCTGCGACAGGTGGACGGGGCGTTTTTTTAAGCCAAACGGCAATCGGACGAATTCGTAGTGGCCATTTTCCACTGAGAATGCCGTTTTGGGGATATCTTTGGGTTCAAGTTCGATTGATGATTCATTCATTCGGTTCGATTGGGTTCAAGTTCGATGAAAGCCAGAGGCAAGGTCGAGAGTTGAGAAATATTGACACTTTCCTAATTGATCTAAAAGGTCTGATATATTTGGCAAGGGTATTTATCACTCACAGTTAGTTCGTTAAATTTGCGATAATCAATGACTACACGCCATTTCTGTTTACCCGAGGCGTCTATTTTTTTGGTACTACCCAGACGGGGGAGGACCATGGTGATATGGAAGGACGTATGATTCCCTGATCGAGCATATTAGTTATTTGTGTTTTTACTTCCTCTTTATGTACCTGGGGATACCGATATGATTTTGTAAAAATGGGTCCCGCGTTAATGGTATATATTGTATGCTTAATTTCGTTGGTGAACGTTAGTTGGTCACCTTCGAGGAAAATTATGTCGGCAAATTCTAGGCAAAGATTTGTTATCGATTCGCGCTTTTCGTCATTTAGGTGTTGTGTTCGCAATTCGTTTTTGATTATTTGTGTCCTATCGATTTCCGGGGGATCTTGGTATGGTTGCATGTTTAAGTTAAACAGTGGTGGTATATCATCTAAAGGTTCAATTGATAGATCGGAAGGATGTCGATGGTTTTCGGTATTGCGCTCGCATTTACTATTGTTGTAAAAAATTCGCCATTCTGATTTACATGCACTATCGCGTTTGGTATCCTAACTTTATCTTTTTCTTGCCTTGATAGTATGGCATCGGTGTTTATTAAATGACATTTTAATTTTGAAATTTGTTCTGTACGGGAGTCGATCGAAATTATGTTTGAAATTTTGTCAACCGATTGATTTGGGTTATTTTGTGTCTCTGCCATGATTGGATAATCCGTGACTTTATGAATTTGAATTGTTTTGAAATCTGTTATGAGAGACACCTTTATTTTTTTATATCTACAATACAGTTATAGCGCTCTAAAAAAGTCAGAACCAAGGAATCCATCGAACTCAATGTCTAAGTCGCATATATAAATTTTAAATGGATCATTTTTGTCAAATGGAATGAGAACAGATTTATTAATTATTATTTTTTGATCGGTGATACCCTGTATGGTAACGTTTTCGGGGCCTCCTTCTAGAATTTCCGCAAATTTTAGGTTTAAATATAGACAAACCTGCGTCTGAGTCGATTAATATTTTGTATGTGTTGGTAGCGTCCTAGATGAAGTATATTTTTTTGACTTGACAGATAGTAAAGGGCTTATAGGAATTGTTGTTCTGGGAAGTTCAGATTGGGGTTGAAGTTGTCCAGATTCATATTGCCAAACTGAGTTTGCAATACTGTCATGTTGGAATCCCTGTTGTGATACGGTGGGTCTGATCGGAGGAGGTGGACCTGATCGAATCCCTGATTATATACGAGGGTTGTGTCATAAGTTGGTTCTTCCGTGTAATAATTTTCAGAGGGACCATTAGCAGTATAATAGTCCTCGTAATAATAATTCGGATCAGTGTGGAGGTTATTATCTGTATAATAACCGTCGCTGGTATTTTCATAATAAATTTGGTTAGGCTGCTCGGAAACTTCTGGTTCGTTATCTTGGTTTAGGTGGAGCGTTTTCCTATTGTTATTATTATTTGGTCTAAAGTAATTGGGGTTTGGTTGAATCGCGATGGGTCTTGAAGCATTAAAGTTTGGATATGGCGTAATAACTGGAGGTCTCTGTTGCTGAGAATTTTGTGAAGTTCCGGGATGTTGGTTATAATAATTTGGCCTGTGGTAATTTTGATAATTTTGATGCGGTCCGGAATTTGGAGGTTGATGACTTTGTTGTTGTCTTTGACGACATTCGCTGAAAACGTGCCCTATTCGTTTACAAAATGAACACTGTTTTGTAGGTGGAGTTAAATTCGGTTTGCGTGTTGGTGAATTGCTGTTATTATTGCGATTTGACTTTTGCATTTCGAAATAATTTAATTGTAATTCTTTGCGAACTCTGGTTATCGCCGTTAGCATGTCTACTGGGTCGCTAGCTCTAACAACGTGTGCAATTTTTGGGTCTAATCTCGTTAGTAATGTGTTTAAAATCATGCCCTCTGTTGATTGTATTTGAGCCTGCTTTTGGCCTGTTGATAATTGTTGTTTGTGAATGGATGCGTGGATTTTTTCTTCGTGCGTTAGTAAACGAGCAATAAATGTAAGAGGAGATTCACCGGAGAGTTGTCGCATGCGTTGAAGATCTTGAATTAATGAACGTCCTTTTAATTTGTTTTTTTATATGGACAGTTAAAAGTACCTTCTGGTTGCCAACCGCCATGTCATAAGCAGTTTTGCATGAATTTAGAAACGTAATTAGATTTATTTGATTACCGTCATATTCAGGTAGGGTAGGGCAGGGCTAATTGAGCCACTTTTGGTCAATTGTAAGTTTAGGACAAATATATCAGAGTTAGATCAATAAATTTGTGAAAAGCGATAGTTATGCTTATAGTCTACCTATGACTCTTATAAGTGTTTCAACTAAAAAATTTTTGGACATAAATGCTTTTATTTAATTAAGATACTTTGGCTCAACTTACCCCAACCACGGGGAATGTTGAGCCAGTTGTGAGGGCTAGTTGAGCAGGTTTTCCCAACTTCAGATATTACTTTTAAAAATAAAGAATAAGAATATAGAAACTTTACCAAGTAAATATGTGTTTATTAAAATAAGTCAGCAAGTCATATAAACAAAACAACCAAAAAAAAAAAAACAATACAAACAAAAGAAACAAAAAATATTTTTAATCACTCTCGCAATTTATGCAAACGTAAAATAGACCAGTGCCAGTAATGCATCTAGCATGTGACCATCCCCTGCAATCCGAACACTGAACCCATTCTTCATTGGGGATACTTTGTGAGAAACTTTCTGCACACACAACACAGAAACATTCATCTTCTTCTGACTCAGAAATTTCCGTAGACGAATAACCTTTATCTTTATTTTTTTTTGCTTTGGCCTTACCCTTAAAGGCGATTAAAGGCATATCATCTTTCAAATCTAACGAACCTTTTCGGGAGTTAGTGGTTTGAGCTTGTTTAGGTAGTTCTTTGCCGTCGTCCTTTTCCGAGAAAATGATTTTTTTAACTGCCTTTCTCTTGGCGTTATCTATCTTACTCAAGTCTTTCTTTATTCTTTTGCTCTGTTCTTCAGCCAGTGCATTTCTCTCAGGAGTTTCTGTAAGTACAGCGCAAGTTCTTTTCTTTCTTCGATTTTTTAATTGTCTAGGACCAGCCTTCGGCAAAGGTCGCAACATTTCTGGCGAAAATGTCGTTTGAACTCCAGATGTCGACGGTAAGGCATTATTTTCAGTCGTGGTAGTGGCAACAGGCAACGTAGATAACGAAGAACCGCCACCTAGCACAGAATTCGACATAGCAACTGTTGAAACTACGCAAGTAGACTCGCCAGACTCTACGTTTGGTTGAGTCGTAGGGTCGTCTCGGTCAGTCACATAGGATGGAGCAAAATCTGCATCATCAAAGACGTCGCGATTGAAGGGATATATTCCGGTCCTCGTAAATCCTTTAATTATGTTTGACGGAGTAGCGGCCAAAGGAAGAGCTGTGGTGACAATTTTTGGTATATCGTATATGGTAATGGTTTTTCCCGGATTACTACGAAGCCACCCGTCTTGAGCAGTTGCTAGATATTTTTTCAGTGGTCCAAAAACGGATACATCCAGTGGCTGGAGTTTGTGCGTACAATGCGGTGGAAACGAAAGCATTACTACTCCATTCTCTTTGGCAATATTAACTGTCTCAATTGATAAGTGTGAAGAGTGATTGTCTAGTAATAGTAACACCGGAGACTCACTGGTAGGTTTTACATGCTGAACAAAGTGTAACATAAAATCATAGAACTCTTTATCAGTAACCTAACCACTCGCATTTCCTGCGCCAATACATTCCGGAGGACCGCCAGAAATAAAATAGTTTTTGAATTTTTCCTAGGAAATATAAACATTGGTGGAACTGTATTACCGGAAGCTGATACAGCAGTTAATAATGTGACATTAGTACCACGTTCTCCTGATGTAACTGATCCAACGTTCCGTTTTCCCTTGGCAGCAACAATTTTCGAAGGCTTTGACACAGTTGAAACTCCCGTTTCATCTGTGTTCCAAATCCTAGAAGGAGCAAATTGATATTTGTCCATTACACCACCCAATTTGTCAAAGAACATGCCGACGTTAGTTTTGTTGAAGGATGTAGCTCTTCCCAAGCTTGTGGCTTCTGGTTTTCTAATTGACAATTGGGATTTCTTCTAAGAAATGCAGTCAGCCAGTCTTTACCAGCCATTTTGTTGATACGCCATGCTTCTGGAAATCGCAACTCGTATGCATATGCACATTCATAAGCTGGACGTCGAACGTCATGTGGAGTAAGACCGTAAAATATTGATAATTTCAGTAAATGGTTTTTGAGAACAATTTCTTGCTCAGTAGAAAAAATTTGACGAGATTTAACATAACCTGTAGATACTTCATTTGAACCAGATTGTGTTTTTAATTTGTTTAGATACCTAGTCAAAGTCATTCTGTCAACACTAAACTCTACTGCTGCACCTCTAATGCTTTTATTGTATTTCTGGACCGCCTCTGCTGCATTTTTCAGCTGTTCCTTGGAAGCATCATTTGCACGTTCGGTTTTTCTTGTATGTGCGCATTCTAAAAATAAAAACCTTTGTTAAAATCAATAAAAAAGGAAGGGGTTTCTTAAACCATAAGACGGGGGTAAGTTGAGCCATGGCTCTACTAACCCCCACATATTTTGGATCAACTAGCCCCGCCTGTAGTTTTAGGTTAGGTTTAATAAACAATCCACTAAGACCTATTAGTTGTTAAATATGCGTATAGATCAACATAAACACTTCAATATCAAATAATAATATACATACCTTGATGCGGAATAGTTTATATTAACCGCGTTAGACCAAAAGGATGTGTTACGGCAATATTTAACTTTCCACGGTAAATAACACACGACTATCGCTCACCCGCCTCGTGTCGTCGAAAATCACTGAACTTCCAACGGACGTTCTACCAGTGATGACGCATCGTTATGCATGCGCGGCGCCATAGTCGGGTATTTGTTTCCCGCGGTAATGTTGATGGATCAACTGACCCCGTGGCTCAATTAGCCCCGCCCTACCCTATTATAGAAAAAAATTATTTTATAGGGTTCGATTATTTCCGGTTGAGATTGGTTTGCTTGTGGTTTGGGTCATTTCTAGTAGTTCCTGGCATAAACAATTTGGAACTACTGAATGGTTTCGAAAATTACTTGGAGATTTGAGCTTTGATTAATTTTGGGGAGGATAATAGAAATGATTTTTTTCGCAATTTCGATTTGATCTTGCTTCGCGATCAAAAGAACGAGAGAGCGTTATATTAAAAAAAGCGGTATGGTTCTGTTGTGTTTGCAATGAAGTCAACTAAATAAATTATACTAATTGAAAACTAAAATAAAAAAGAGAAACAAACTTACCATCACAAAGCTGTCGCCTGCTCGTGGAGAAAACCAGCAAGATAGGAAGGACAGGGAAGGGAAAGGAATCTCGCTGATTATTCCTGCTTACCACGACCAAATTACTATAACTATAACTATACCAAAAATGCACTTGGACCACCCTTCAATGTCACTATAAATATATTGAAACCTTCTACGGGAAAATGTCTACACGAATTGTACCTTTCTATTAATGTATTTTTTCTATTAATATACGTTTTTCTAACAAAAAATTGGATGTATATAGAATACTATTAGAGACATCTATGAGGCAGTAGACAAAACAATGAAATATAATTATGAAAAGAACAGAGAGGCGTAAACAGATTCACTAAGTACTTACATTAAGATTTTCCACATTCTGTTGACGTGGGAAGTGAAGATCGTCGTTGCACCAGGTGAGCTTCTGTTGCGTGTTCCTGATGTCACGGTGGATCTGCTTGTTGAATTGGATTTTCTGTGTTCGGTTTCTTGGAGCTTGTTGAATTGGATTTTTCTGTGTTTCGACTTCTTGGAGCTTGTTCTTTGTTTCTTGAAGGATTGGAAACCACCACACTTAGTGAGGGTGTCCGTGTTCTAAGTGTGTTTCAGAAATCCGCACGACTGCGCCAATTTTTATATTGTTTGCACGAAATTTTATTTTTTAAAAAAGACTTATTTTTATTTGGTTACAACTTTAAGATTCGTGATTACTGTTACAATATTGAGTGTTAACTGCTAACTTATGAGTATATAACTAACGTTCATAGCTTGTTTCTCCTATATTTATAATTTCGGTTTTGCTAACGAATAGCATAGACCGAAAAGCATAGGCGTTCTGAGAAATAACTGTCATGCTTGCGTTTTCACACGGCTTGGTTTCGAGGAAGGTGTTATCGCTTGGTGTATCGGGTTACGTCTGATACTGATAACTTCTGTTACAATGTATATTTTCGCATATAACATGTAAATAGGTCTAATAAACTTGGGCGATCCACAGAGAATAAATATGTTCGTAGATTTGTACCCATCAGCAAGGATTTATATTTTAGGTTTGTTCATTTTAAGCATTGTATTAACATCTAAATGTAAGGTTTGCCTATTCCCACAATATTGTATTTTACGAACGCTTTATAAAATTGTACACATATTAAAATTTGTTAGTTATAATAATTAAAAGTTTTCTAAGTAAAGTAAATTTATAAGTTAGTAAACAAGATTTAGGCAAATAAGGAAGTAATTTAATAATAATTGTTAAAAAATAAGTACCAGTAGTCTTGATTTTCTCATATATTTTGAATTTTGTTTATTTTTTTACATAATTTGCTCTGTCAACTGCCTGGAGTTTGAGATAATCCATATTGATACCTTTTTTTTTGAATAGTTTTAGGGAATTTATAATTTTTATACTATTTGGAACGAAATTATAGCATTTTGGTGCTAAAAATAGCAAGCTTTTTTGTCCAACGGTTTTTTCCATCTTATGTATTACTAAAATATTCATTTTGTGTCGTGTATTGTAATGGTGATCAACTGGCCTACTACCAGTTATGTTTTTTTTTATACATCACAAGAGTAAGGACATGTATCTGTTTAATATCCATTACATTTGCTTCTTCATACAGTTCGTTAGTTGGAAACATGTAAGGTTTGTTAAAAATTATTTTTAATATCTATTTCTGCATGACTATCAGTTTTTGTAGGTAACAGTTTGATGCTCCTCCCCATGCAATGATACTATATAACAAGTGGGTTTGGACCAGGGCAAAGTACATCGTTTCTAGGTGAGTAACACCAAATATATTTGTAAAATATTTAATTTTTGGTACAAGACATCGAAGTTTCTTTACCATATTATTGATATGTGCATCCCATTTGAGGTGGCAATCCATGGTAATTCTTAGATATTTTGCTGTTTTATCAGATGTTATTTTGATTGTGTTATTATAATATTTAATAGAGATACTGGTATACGTGAGTAGATTTGATTCGTAGTTTGTAAAAGGTAGATATTTAGTTTTTTCTATATTTACAGTTAAAAGTTTACTTGCAAAGTTTAAAAAAGTTTACGTCAAGAGTTTACTTCTAATGCTGCCCAATGTTCGGCCTTATAGATAACCACAGTATCGTCTCTTTTTACTGTTCAAGCTTTCGAGTCTTTATTGGCTCTTCTTCAGGAACTCTAAATGTTGTTAACAATTTTGTAAATAACAAATTGCTAATGTATAAAAACAGGTACTTACGTAATGTGAGGTTGATTTTTTTAAAAAAACTAAACATCATGTGCACAAGACTAAAATTTATTTGTGTTATAGTTATTTTGTGACCTAGTCTTCTTGTATAAAACCTTATTCTATTAATCTACACATTATAATTTGATTTGATAACTTTTTTTGAATTACAGAAACTATTGCCGACAAAAACTCTAAATTTGTACTATTTGCAGACGATACAACAATCATACATAAACACCGGGACTTAAATATTCTTTACCTGAGGTAGAGAGGTCAATCTCTTCTACAAAAAACTGGTTCTCTGCAAATAAACTAACTTTTAAAATGTGAGTAAGTCTGAAAATATGCTTTTCACATTGAGAAATCGTAATGTCGATTATGATAGTGACAATACAAATTTCAGTGAATGTGTAAAATTCTTAGGGGTATACTTAGATAGTAAGTTATCTTGGGAGCATCATACTGCTTACTTATGCAAAAAAATTGCTTCGAAAATATATCTGTTAAGAAACCTGGCGAAAAACTCATCCCAAAAACGTTGCTAACGGCCTATTTTGGCCTAATTCATTCTTATATTGCGTATGCTATTCTAGCATGGGGACACGCTTCAAGGAGCTCTACTGTGTTAGCGGCTCAACGAAAGGCGGTTAGAATAGTAGCCAATTTATCCTATCGAGATGACTGTAAACAGGCATTTATAAAGTTCAAAATTTTAACATTACCATGTCTATATATTTTTCAGTGCCTGTTATACATAAAATCGAATATTCAGCACTATACTAGGCATAACCAAATCCATAAATATCCTACAAGGAATAAGGAGAAAGTCAATCCTAACTTTCATCGACTATCGAGATCTAGATATGGCCCAAGTTATTATGGAATAAAATTCTACAATACATTGCCACAGTCAGTCACACATTTAAGTTATGAATATTTTAAACACTCAATAAAAACATTACTGGTAAATAATCCTCTTTACAATATAAAAGATTTTTTTACAATAGATTTTAAACATAATTGTAACTTGTAAATTTTACTGTGTTTATTGTTATTTGCGTTTTTTCTTATTATGTGCTAAGGACTGTATGTATTGTTTTTTACATGTATTTTCTATTTTGTAACTATATTGATTTATTTATTTATTTATTTTTACTATATTAAACATATTACATGACTTATGTAAATGCTAGCTGTAGCATACTGGCATCAATAAATTTATTTATTTATTTATTTATTTATTTATTTATTTACTGTGTGGTAGGAGAATTTCTATTGTTACCAACTTCTTTAGTGACACCTGTGTGAACCTTGAACATTAAATTTCACTAAGAGATGTCCAGTGACCTGTTTGGCTGCCATTTTGTAGACTGAGTAAATGTGTGTATATAATGCTAAGTCCTTCTATATCTGTTCGTGTATTCATGACATTCGGTTCTTGATAAATATGCGTCATTTCTAAGAACGTTCTTTTGTAATATTATTTTCCCGTTCCAATATTTTCATCTCATCATAGTTAGGTCTGTGATCCTGTGTTATTACATGTTTTGATAATGTGCATGACTGTTTGTTAAGTCCTGATATCACTTTTGTGTGAAGTTGTGTGATCTTTAGTCTCCTTTTGTTTGTCCTACGTATTTTTGTTCACATTCTGCGCAAGGTATGTAATACACTACATTTGATTGGTTTTCAACCTTATCTTTATCTTTTAATTTTTAATAACTGTTTTTTAACATGACTTTATTTTTAAGGGCTATTTTTATGTGGTTGTATTTAGTGAAATTTGTTTTAAATTTGCTACTTAAATCGTGAATATACGGTAATGAAAAATATCGAAAATGTGGTTCATTCGGAATGTTCTATATCGGATTTGTATTTGTATGATGTGTTTGGTTTTGATTGTTGCCAATGGATGTTCTATTAAACAATAAATTATTGACAAGCTGCACGGATAACCGCAATTAATAAATAATTTAGCCAGTTTTTTTTTTAAATTTCATTTTCACAAGGAAGCAGACTGGTCAGTATCACTATTTTTCATGCCAAGGACGACATTTATTTTGTGTTTTTTTCTAGTGATATGATTCAAAGTGTATGTATCTACCAGAAGCACCTGGTTTCGTATACCAAGTGGTTATTAATGCATTGTCAGCCCTTCTGATTACTCTTAGTGTCCAAAAAGGGTACACTGTTATCGTTGTTCTGTATCTTCAATGGTAAATTGTAAAAACTGCTTATATGAGTTGAATACTTCTAACACCTGTTCTGTGCTACCTTCGGAATGCCTAAAATTATGTCATCTACATACTTCTTTAAAAAAAGTTATCTGAAAATCTATTTTACTTAATGAATCATTTATTAGATCATCCATTACATATTGTGCTAGTATGGGTGAGACAGGGCTCCCCATAGGCAAGCCTAATATTTGTTTTATATCGTGTTATTGAAAACTAAAAAACTGTAGTATTAAATAAAAATTCTATTATCATAATGAACTGACTTTTTGAAACCTTACAATGCAGTGATATTTCATTCCAATGCTTTTCTATGCTCTTTTTTTTGCTATGTCAACTGTAATGTTGTTAAAAAGTGCTTGACATCTAAGCGGATTATCACACAGTTATGAGGAAGTTTTTAATTAATTTATCCAGGAGCAAAATTGAAGCGAGTCTCACAAAATACTCATTTTCTGTATTATATGATAAAATGAGAATATTGGTTACTAATTGTACTATTCTATTTGGACTATTAACTGCTGATATAATAGGTCAAGTTGCAAATTGGGTTTGTATTTTGGCAACCCATAGAATTTGTTGACAGTCTTATCCATAGTCAATTTTTTTTGGGCCTGTGTAATTAACCCTTTAACGCCCCCATTGTCGTAATATTATGTAACATTGAGCAGTAAAACTGTTATAGGATATAGTAAAATTGCTATAAATAAATATAGTAAAATTCCTATTAAACATGGGTCGATGACTTCTAATGAGAAATAGTAACAGTCCCATAGATTTTTCTTATAGTGTAGTTACGTGTTTTTACTTGCTCTAATAAAATTCTGATCAATCAATTACAGACACTAGAACTGAAACAGTGTCGTGGACTCGACAGAAATATTCGACACCCCTCGCTAAGAAGCTAAATACTGATTTGGATGGTCAAATCAATATATTGGTGAGCAATCTTCCTAATCAAAAAGGCGGGTTCAATTAAAATTCCAAAGACTCGAGAAATGAGCTCAAGAAGATTCTGTACACCTCAAATCTAGAGGGGAAGGCCGCTAACTACATGACTGAACGATTTTAGACGAAAAATGAAAGCTGGGTTGAATGAGTCTACAAAAATAACGCAATTTACCGAAAAAGAACACTAGTAATCGAGAGGAAGGGGAAATGGGTGGGTATCCCCAGGGCTTTTCTAAAGATTGTTCAGAAGTTCTCATTGTTAGTTTTCCCATAGTTTCTTATGATTTTTCGATTATTGCCCTGCTTACCGCAGATTTTCTGGACCGCATATAATGGTCCAGAATCCGGGCAGTTCATTAGTGTGCCGTCCGACTCATAAATCCACGCTGGTTGGCGTCAAGCGTGATTGCGTTGCGTCTATCATGGAGGATGTGATGGAGCAGGCGCTGGGACGAGTCGATGGTGATGGGCCGCCAGTTGGTTGCCCTCCGGCGGTCACCATTTTTTTTTGGGACGAGTACGGTCCGCGTGGCTAGCCCAAGACGTCGGGTGCATGTTGCTGCCCAGTATGATGGTGAACAAAATGCTGAGTTTGAGGGGCTTGTCCACGGGCGGCTCCGCCTCTCTAATGAGAAGCGCGAGTTGCCCGTGGCAATGTAACAGAGTCGCGAGGCAGACCGCCGACCAACCCGGGCGGTAAAACGCCGGCACGTGCCGTCAAGGCCGCCGGCGAGATCGCCGGACAATCATAGTGTTACCGGATCTGGCGGTGACGCGTTGCCACGCGCCGCATAAACCAACCGCCGCCGGCCATAAATACCGCCACTTTTTTACCATAGATCATCAGATAGTTAGTTTTCGTCCAGAGCCGTTAGTACCGATGTAAGTTATAACTTCACACTCGGCCTTCTCATTAACAGTGCTAATTATAACCGGCCGAATTATAACCATTATAGTTAGATTCGGGTTACCCAAAGTTCACCAGTTGTGATTAATCTCAGTCTTGCGTAATATACAGTGTTAGAGTCAATCGCTAAATTACTTAACCTTCCCCTATTCCTACCCTTCGACGAGACTATCGCCAGCCCCACTGAAGGACGACCAACCAGCTGCCGTAGCCGATAGTCCCTTTTTTCCAAAGCGTGTGGGCTGCTACAATAAAAACTCTCTTCGTAGCTTTATTTCACCCTCCTCCTCCTAATGTAAACAAAAGTGCCTGCGAGAGCGTCAACAGCAAAAAGGGGGTAAGTAAAGACTTCATTTACATCGTATAAGGGCAGCGGTCGACACGCGGTTCCGGTCGTGCCGGGCCCGTGTGTGACTTTCGCTGGCCCTTCAGCGTCTGCCGCCGCCTTCGATACCTCCTTTTTGCCCATCAGGCACTTGCACGGGGAGAGGGTTGTGCTGTGTGGTGTAGAACTCCTTAAAACTATTAAAAAACCTTCAGACATTAGTGCCACGCACAGCCGACTGCTCCCTTAATGCTGGTATAGTGAGCTATCCACCTTTTAAACATTCCGAACCGTGACCTGCTGAACATTCCATATTTTATAGCGGCATATCGCTCTTTAAGCCTCTCGTGTGCCAGCACTCGTCAGCAGAGACGAATTTTAATTTAAACTTTGCCGATTTCGAACTTAATCTTTGGCGAGGGAATCCTTTCTGTGTCGAACCCGAGTCTTTGCTAACATGAACGAGTTCCGAGTCAAACCCTACGTCGTACGCGAGGAGAGGAGCGACGACTGAGCTCCCGGTCGACCGTGGCCGGGACGACGCCCGCGCTGATATCTTACTTGAGCCGCGCGGCAGGCGCGCCGCTCGAGGACTCCGCCATCACCGTTACCGGAGCCGACGATTTGGCCGCAGGAGACGACGGCGGCGCTGGCGGCAGCCCGCCGAGCCGGACGCCGCAAGGGAGCACAGGGACGCGCTCGGCCCGAGCACCCTCCGGCCGACGCGCCCCGGGCCGACGCCGCCGTTCACGCCCCGCCTCAGGGGCGTGCCAGCCGTCCCGGAGACATGGCGCCCAACGCGGGGCCCTTCTGGGTCAAGGAGCGGCCCGAAGAACCCCCGATTTCCTACTCCAGAATTCGACCGATTCCGTGCCATACCGGAGTTGGAAATTTCCGACGAGGACGTCGAGGCTTTCGACAGTCATGGGGGGGCACGTGGCGCCCCGCGCGCCGCTTCCAGCCCGGCGCGGCCTTCCTCGAGGAGTATCTGAAACGGACGTCGCCCGAAGGACGGGTATGCCCTATGAGGAAAAGCCCAGCTGTTCACTAGCGCCGTTGATAGGCCAGCATACACTTTGCGTAAAACCCCGGCTCGTACGCCGAGGCTGCCCACCACGTTCAGTGGCACGGAATGGGAGGACCCCAGGCAGTTCTTGCGAGAAGCGGAGGAGTACTGGCCGCCGCGAGGACGTAGGAAGCAGATTGGACGAACGTTATCACCGATAGACTACGCTGCCTGCCGCGCACTCGTGGTACGACCCCCTGCGGAGTTTAAATTTGGAGTACTCGACGTTCCGAAGCCGATTTACGGGAGAAGTACGACAGTCCGTCAGTGAGGAGGGCGCTCCAAGCCCAGCTGTACGGCCAGAAGCAAACGGACGGGAAGACACTACCCTGTTCAGTCCAGGAAGGTGGCGCTTTTCCGCCGGCTAGCCCCAGACACCGCCGCCCCGCCGAACCGACCAAGTCTCCGCTAATAGGGACACACGCGCGCGGAGCTGCGCATGGGTATTAGCATGGGCCTCACCGCTGTACTCGGTGGATAGGTTGGTGCAGCTAGCCACGGCCTATGAAGCGGACCTCCGCGAGTACAACCTACAGAAGGATCTTCGCCGCTCCGAAGCCGGTTCCAGCGGCCGGCGCAACGCCGAATCGTCCCCCAGGTCACCCACCATACCCCTGCACGTATTGCCAGGGCGACCACTTTCACAGGGATTGCCCCAGACGCCCGACGACCCCAGCGATAACTGAGCGCAACAGACCGAATCGGGGAACGGCATCCAGAGGGAACGCGTCCCGGAGCGCTCCACAGGCCCCGACGCCCGCCGACGACTCCAGCGTCGGCTCCAGCCCCGCCCCGTCGGGGCCGCTAGCTCTGCCGGCCCCGGCGGAAACTAGTGGGGGGCTACCCCGACGAACCCAGGGTGCGCCCAAGACGCCGTTAATCTGGCGAGAGCTATACCCCTACCGCGGGTAGCCACGATGATCGAACAACATCGAATATGGGCACTCATCGATACGGGGGCCAGCAGGACATTTCTGAATAGCAGATATATGCCGTCCCGGGAAGGGCGATCATGATGGCGGCGATGTCCTGCTCGCGAATGGCCGCTGCAGTCCCTACGGAGGACCGTATAAGATTACGATCGGCATATGTGGCTACGCGACAGCATGCAACGTGTACACGATGGAGGGGCTCTCCGAAGACTTGATCCTAGGGCAAGAGTGGCTTAAGGAGAATAACGCCACAATCGATTACCCGAGTTGCTGTCTGTATTTCGGGCATCAGCCACGAGCGGCAGTCTACTGGGACCGGACGTGGCCGACGAAATCTTCTCCTGGGCCCATCGAACTGGCGCCGGAGAACGTAGCCGCCGAACTCAAGCCGCGGTCATGAGGGTGTGTTAAACGAACTTCCCCGACCTATTCGTCGAAAGGATGCGCCAACCGACGACTACGCTCGTCCAACACTATCTCCGCCTCCGCGATCCAACCCTTTCAAAATTCGGAGGTACCAGTACTCCCCGAGAAAAGAGGATCATCCAGGAGGAGGTAGATAAAATGCTCGCCGCCGGCTAACCAGGCGCAGCCATTCGGCGTTCAGTTCTCCTATTGGTCATAGTCACCAAGAAGGACGGGGACCCGGAGGTTCTGCCGTCGATTACAGGCAATTAAACGCACAAACCGAGGACGAGGTGTCAGCTGCCGCCGATCCATGAGACCCTCCGTGACCTAGGGCCGGCAAAGGTGTTCTCGTCCTGGATCTGAAGAGCGGGTACTGGCAGGTGCCCATGGGTCCTGCCAGCGTGCCCTTGACCGCTTTCACGACCCCGGACGGGGCAACCTATGAATTCGTAGTTATGCCGTTCGGCCTAAAATGCGCGCCATCATCTTTCCAGTACCTGATTGGTAGCCGTGCAGCCGGTTACATCGGCAAGTTTGTTAAAGTATACCTCGACGACACCATCATTTATTCGTCGAATCACGAAGAGCACGAGCAGCATCTTCGGCTCGTATTGGAGCGACTGAGGACGCATGGACTCCACTGTTCGCTGGGGAAATGCCACTTCGGGGCGGACGCCCTTGACTACCTGGGTCACCGGTTACGGCGCATTATAACGAGCCCCAGGAAAACACGTCCTCCAGATCCAACAATTTCCGAGGCCGAGGACCCTGAAGGACTTGCAAGGATTCCTGGGGATGGCGAATTGGCTGCGTGAATACGTACCGGACTTCGCCGACATCGCCGCTCCTTTGACCAACCTCATAAATAAGAACCGCTGGTTCGTATGGACGGCGGAAGCCGAGGAGGCTTCACGGCCCTATAGCCGCGCTCTCGCAGCCCCTAACGTTATGCCGTCCAAATTTCGACAAACCCTTCGTCCTCCAGACCGATGCAAGCAGGCTCGGCATGGGGGCCGTATTGTATCAGAAGGGAGAAGACGGGACCCGAAGAATCATCAGCTGCGCGAGTGCGAAGTTTACAAAACAGAGCAAAAAATACCATATCAACGAGCAGGAGGTCATGGCCGTCGTGTGGGCCTGTAAGCGATACAGGGCCTACCTGGAGGACCGCCCGTTTACTCTAGTCACGGATATCGCGCCCTCAATTGGCTACGGCAATACAAGGATGAAAAGGCCAAGCTGGACGCGGTGGGCCCTCCTGCTCCAAGAGTATACCTTCACTGTGGTACATTGCCCAGGCAAGAACAATCAACTTCCAGACTTCCTGTCAAGGGAACCAGAGGGGCAGACGATCTGCCGCAACCCGAAGACGACGAACGTATGTTGCCGCCGCCGGTGGGCGAAGCCTAACCTCGTTGCCAACGACGAGACGATCCTGGAGGCGGACACGACGACCAGACAAAGACGCCGTCGACGAAGGGGACGGGCAGACCTGCTGAACTGCTTTTAGGCGGCCGTCCACGAACGCCCTAATCTCCTCGAAGAGCCCGAGGGCTCCGCCGCGTCTCTACGAGGAGGTGAGAAGAGTACAGGCAGCGAGCCCGGACTACCAGGCCACTCGTTAGCGATGGCATCGCCCAAGAACGGGAGAGGAGCCGGCCGACACCACGTGGCGGACGACCCTGAAGAACGATTACACCGTCGAAGAGGACCTCATCTGGTTCACTAAGGACGGGGGCACACGCGCTCGTCGTGCCCCTGGAGTTGTGGCCAAGAGTGATACACGAGTATCACGACTCGCCGCTGGCCGCACACCCGGGACGGGATGAGACTCTTCGAGCGGCCAGGCAATTCTACTACTGGCCCGCCATGGCGAGGCAGATCAAGACGCACGTACGGCACTGCCTTCGATCTGCGCCTCGACGAAGCGAGGAGGCGCCCTCCAGCCACACGCGCCGCCCGTCTCGACCGCCGACGCGGCCGTGGCAAACCGTCAGCGTCGACGTCATGGGGCCTTTCGCGGAGTCCAGGACAGGAAAGAACCGTTTTCTCCCTAGTAATAACGGACATCTTTAGTAAGTGGGTCGAGGCCCGTGCGGTCCCACGCGCTACCGGCAGCGTCACGCGCGACTTCGTCAAGTCTGTGTGCCTCCGGTGGGGATACCCGGAAACGATCATATCGGATAACGGTCCGCAATTTACATGTCGCTCATGGACGCGGTTCCTCGCCCATTCCAATGTTACAGGGTATTACACGCCGATCTACCACCAGCGCGCCAACCCCGTGGAGCGGCGCAATCAAGAGGTTAAGAAGATACTGCGGAACCACCTCCTCGAGCTGCCGCCCGCCCATTGGGACGAAAGGATTGATGAAATCCTTTTCGCCCTCAACAACCGCCGCAACGCCGCCCCAGGCAACAAGGAAGCCAATGCCCTGCCGAGACGCCGCCGGACCAGAGCCCGGAAGAAGCCGTCCGCGGATATCGTCTTAAGTAAAAGGCCTAAGCCTTAGAGGGCACCGCGCCCGTAGGGACCCTCTTACCTTTCTAGCCATATTAGCACGTTTTACTATGTACAGCCGGTGGCCGTTCTATACCGCCTCAAGGGGGCCAGCCATAGCCCACTCTAAGGCGTCCGAGACCGTCCCTTGAGGGGGCATGTCACGGGCGGCTCCGCCTCTCTAATGAGAAGCGCGAGTTGCCCGTGGCAATTTAACAGAGCCGCGAGGCAGACCGCCGACCAATCGGCGGGCGGTAAAACGCCGGCACGTGCCGTCAAGGCCGCCGGCGAGATCGCCGGCCAATCATAGTGCCGGATCTGGCGGTGACGCGTTGCCACGCGCCGCCAAATTAACCGCCGCCGGCTATAAATACCGCCACTTTTTTACCATAATCATCAGATAGTTAGTTTTCGTCCAGAGCCGTTAGTACCGATGTAAGTTCCTAACTTACACTCGCGTTCCTAATTAACAGTGCTAATTATAACCGGGCTAATTATAACCATTATAGTTAGATTCGGGTTACCCTAAGTTCACCAGTTGTGATTAATCTCAGTCTTGCGTAATATACAGTGTTAGAGTCAATCGCTAAATTACTTAACCTTCCCCTATTCCTACCCTTCGACGAGATCATCGCCAGCCCCACAGAAGGACGACCAACCAGCTGCCGTAGCCGACAGTCCCGCTTTTTTCAAAGCGTGTGGGCTGCTACAATAAAAACTCTCTTCGTAGCTTTATTTCACCCTCCTCCTCCTAGTGCTAAACAAAAGTGCCTGCGAGGCCGTCAACAGCAAAAGGGGTAAGTAAATATTTTATTTACATCGTATAAGGCAGCGGTCGACACGCGGTTCGGTCGTGCCAAGCCCGTGTGTGACTTTCTCTAGCCCGCTTCACCGTCGGCCGCCGCCCGATACCTCCTTTTTGCCCATCAGGCACTTGCACGGGGAGAGGGTTGTGCTGTGGTGTAGAACTCCTTAAAACTATTAAAAAACCTTCAGACATTAGTGCCACGCACAGCCGACTGCTCCCGCTTAATGCTGGCATAGTGAGCTATCCACCTTTAAACATTCCGAACCGTGACCTGCTGAACATTCCATATTTTATAGCGGCATATCGCTCTTTAAGCCTCTCGTGTGCCAGCACTCGTCGGCAGAGACGAATTTTAATTTAAACTTTCACCGATTTCGAACTAATCTTTGGCGAGGGACCCTTTCTGTGTCGAACCCGAGTCTTTGCTAACATGAACGAGTTCCGAGTCGAACCCTACGTCGTACGCGAGGAGAGCGCGAGCGACTCGAGCTCCCGGTCGACCGTGGCCGGGACGACGCCCGCGCTGATATCTTACTTGAGCCGCGCGGCAGGCGCGCCGCTCGAGGACTCCGCCATCACCGTTACCGAGCCGACGACGGCCGCAGGAGACGACGGCGGCGCTGGCGGCGCCCGCCGAGCCGGACGCCGCAAGGAGCGCAGGGACGCGCTCGGCCCGAGCACCCTCCGGCCGACGCGCCCTCCGACGACGCCGCCGTTCACGTCCCGCCTCAGAGGCGTGCCCGCCGTCCCGGAGACAGGCTCAGCTCTTTTATGGTTTGCACGGAGATCCCGTCCGGACCCGGCGCCGAGTTCTGCCACTTCTTTGTCGACGATGATATGTCGCCTTCGGTGATCGGAGCAAACGCTCCCAGCGCGATCTTCTGATCGCGGATCGGCTCGGAGTCCGGTGGGGACTCTCCCTCCAGCAGTCCCCCGAATAACGCTTCCACCTCCCCTGTGGACGGCAGGACAGGGTCGTCGTAAAGGGGCCTGCCCGAAAGGATCACCTCCACCAGGCGGGAGCGGTCCTTCCGGAACAGGTCCTGGGCCTTCTTGTGGCGGACGCCCTCTCACCCCCTCCGGTGTTAGTCTGGCCGTAGTGTTTCCGGGTATTATTACCACGGATATTCTGACGCGCTCGGTTGCCCGGACCCTTACGCGGAAGGGAAGCCAGCCATTCGTCGATATGACGTGTGAGTTCTAGCCGGCTTCCCGTAAGGGCCAGGTTGACGAGCCTGTGGAAGGTCTGGTCGTCTTGACCTAATTTGAATTTCTGCCCCGCAAGAAAATCCCTGAAGGACTCTGGCAATGAGTTCGGTCCTTCAGGGGGGCAGACGTTGTTCACAGGCTCGTCGTTAGCACGCTCGGTGCTCTGGGACAATCGGGCGCGTCGTGACCGTGATGGGGGGGGTGTGATCGAACGACCGCGGTCTCCTGGCTTGGCTGCCAGGACGGCCCCGCTATCTGGCCGTCGTCGGGGGGACAGTCGCGCTCTCCGGGTGGGAGGGCTTTTGATGGTAGGCGCCTCCTCCGCCTGGTGCTTCCGACCCTCGGATTTCTCCTTGGGCCGGTCGCGCTTCGCGGGGGGCGCTAGCTCCGGGGACATAGACCCATGGGGTCTCTTGGCGCCGCGGACGTCGCAGTCGGACTCCGTGAGTCCTGGCGGCGTAGGCTGGGCGGCACGCCCAGGCTGCGATGAACAGCTCTGGGAGGCGGTCACCTCCGCCCAAGTCCTAGGAGGTTCCGCGACGATTCCAGAACAGGTTGCCTCCGCGATGTTAGTTGCGGCAGGGCAAGCCGGGGCAGCAGGAGATGGTGGGGGACACACTACCGGCACGGGGCAAGGCACCGAAGGGTTGAGGACGTTCTTATTCCCCTGCGTGGTAGAAGAAAATACCCCTCGAGCGGACTTCTTAAGTTCGGCTCGAGCCCGCTCGAGGTATTTCTTGTATAGGGGTTTTCCCTTCGGTGCCTGACTTGATATTCAGTCAGGCCCGTGTCGGCGGCCATCTTCTTTATGAAGATGCCCGTCAGGCTGGAGGCCTCGACCCGAGCCATGATCTCAAAGAGCTCAGACTCGGGCCTTGGTCTACGTGCCTCCAACGTTCGGTCATACTTCTCCGGGTGTGCCCTCCGCTCATGCTGCCTAACGGACGCATAGGTGGGGAAGGTTTCCCGACAGAACTGGCACCTGTTCCGGTCGCCGCATTCCCTCCTACTGGTATGGGAGTTGAGGCGTGATTGGGTCTCAAATCCCAGCCCGCAGTCACTGCACGTCAATGTGGGGGAGGTGCCCCGGTGGATTTGCGAATTGCCTCATCGTACTCTAATTCATATGAATATTAATGTACAAGGATTCTTTCAAATTCTAAATGACAAAAAAAGTTTTCATTCTCCTGTCGCAGTGTTCATTGATTGAGAAACAAGCGAACTCAGTAAAAGATGTCCAGCATCCTAGAAGTAGTCGTGGGCGACCAAGCACTCCATTTTCTAAATCCTGCGATAGCACGAAACGTCGAAAAACCGCAGAGTTGCGCGAGGAATACACCCACGAGGAGGTTGCCGATAACTATCGAGCCGCTTTAAAAAAATCAATTCAACCGGAAGAGGAAATTTCTTCCGATATTGCACTGTTTCTTGTCTTGAATTGTCAACTGACGAAAGCGCAGTATCAAAACATTAGGAATGTCCTGAAATCGCAAAGCAAACGTATTCTCCCACCTCATCAATCCATTTTACAAGCAAATAAACGCTGTTACCCGGGTGACATTTCTGTGTCCGAGGTTTGTGCTGAAGTCAAATTGCAGCCGTTACTTAATAAAACTTGTGATAAATTTTGCAAATGTAATATGAGGTTCTCGATCACATAGAGAATACTATTTGTGGAAATTTGTACCTGATTGTGAAATGGGGGTTCGATGGAAGTTCTGGGCAGAAGGAATATAAACAGAAATTTGAAGATGAGAACAGCACAGACTCGAATGTTCTGTTGACTTCCATTGTGCCACTTCAACTTTATGGTTTTGATAAAAAGGACTCGACGTTATCGTGTGGAAGAACCCGAGATCTTCCTCTTCACGATTTTTTCGACCAATTCGACTACAATTTCTACGTGAGCACAAGCAATCGACTCTGAAGGAAAAGAGTCATATCGATGAACAGATAGCTTCCCTTATGAATTACAAAACTGTTATCGACGGGAAAAAGGTTCAAGTGTCCTTCAAATTAACTTTCACTATGATCGATGGTAGGGTTTCTAACGTTGTCACAGGAACCACTTCCTCATTTGCGATGTCTTGTATGCAATGCCACCGCAAAAGACTTTAACAACATCGAGAAAATGCAGAAGCAAGTCGTGAATGTGTCCAACATGCAGTATGGTATGTCTACTTTGCACTGTTGGATTAGATTTTTTGAGTGCCTGCTGCATGTTGGATACAAAAAAAGGTTCAGAAAAGTGGCAGTCTCGCGGGAAAGACGTACAAAAATCAGTCGAAACACGCAAGAAGGCGATTCAAGCACGGTTTAAAGAAGAGCTTCATTTGCTTATTGATCGACCAAAACAGGGCATGGGGTACTCTAATGATGGGAACACAGCTCTGTGGTTTTTCGAAAATACGACTGTTTCTGCTCGCATTCTCGGTGTCGATGAAGAGTTGATGAAAAGATTTCATGTAATATTACAAGTTTTGTCTAGTGGTTGTTTCAATGCATATATAGTCCTTATAATGCATTATAAGTCCTTCGAAATATATTGTTTAGATACAGCGAAACTGTTCGTTGCTCTGTATCCTTGGTATAAAATGCCAACAACAGTTCACAAGGTACTTATCCACGGGCCCAAAATTATCGAAATGACAATTCTCCCAATTGGTCAGCTGTCCGAAGAAGCGCAGGAAGCCTGGAATAAAGACGTGAGGAATTACAGACAGAACTTCTCACGAAAGTGTTCGAGGCAAAAGACGCTAGAGGATATTTTTATGCGTCTCCTCGCTACATCGGATCCCTTGATTTCAAGTATGCAGAAAGCGAAACCAAAAAAGAGCAAAAAATCGTTCCCTGAAGCTATCGCCCTTTTGTCGTTCGATAGGTTAAATGGTTTTGAAGAGAATGACATGCTTGATAATTCAACAGACGAAAGCGATGTTGATAATGATAATGATAGTGATGGCGATGATTATGTATAATTCTAATTGTAATGTAGCTGCTAACGTGGTTTGTGTACTCCTTCATTGCAATAAAACAATGACCGTCATAAGTTTATCGTTTTGTATTTTAGAATAAACGATTTTTTATACTTACTTTTCGTCTTTTATTTGAATTTGGAAGTATATAGATAACTTTTTTGATTAGGTACACAATAAACCACTATGAAAATTTTTTGCAGGAAGAAGAATATTTAAAATCATATGTGTTATTTTATAACTTAAAAGTTTAGGAAATTCAACAGTTTGAAGTGCACAGTTTCCAGTTTTTGTTTTCCAGCCTTTGTAAAATATACGAAACTATCCACAATCAGTTTCCTTAAACCACAAAGTTTTCAATTATATTTCGTAACCAATGTTCTAAATAACCCCTACAAAAAATTAGGGTTAGAAAAAATGGATTTCAACTTGAAAATGTCCGCCATTTTGAATCCACGATTTTGAATTTAAAAAACGTAAATTTTTTATGATACAATTTGTTATAAAGCGACTCAAAAAACACCTAGAAAAATGACTGAGCTAGAAACAGAACAAAGTCCGTCATTTTGGATCAGCCATTTAGAATACTCGATTTTTGAGTTAATATTCGTAATCAGCGACCCCAAAAACCCATGAGTGCGACATTTCAGGTAAAGCATGTAATTTTGTCCAGGAATTCTGAATGTCCAGAAATTGAATGATTTAAGATATTTACAATTTAAAAAGTCTACATCGAGGTCATCATTTCACTTGGCGAGTCTTCCACCTACGGAGGGTGCTGTAGCCGAACATTCGTATCCAACTTATTTACAATTGCAAGCCTGGTTTGGACATTTCTTGGACACCGACAAATGGGGTTGGAAACTTGATAGCCATAATTTGCTACCAAAATTCAGTTCTCAACCAATGATTCCGGACGACGTTATAAAGAAAATAGCATGTAGAGAAAAAACACCCTGCAATACTTTCTTCTCAAAGTCATTCAGTTCAATTGATAGCCAGACATACTCACCTGCAATTGCTTTACGCCGGACCACAGCAAACACTGGCCACCATTCGCGAAATTTATTGGAGTTCGTAAGTGCATTCCCTGTTTTAGATTTAAACCGAAAATGGTTGAATCCATCATGGCACCTTTACCAAATATGCGTTTGAATCCAAGGCAACCTTTCGAGGTGGTTGGCGTTGATTATACCGGCTCAGTAACGATTAAAAGTAAAGCTGGTCGTGGATTTAAAGTACCCAAATCGTGTATATGTTTGTTTGTCTGTTGTGTCACTAAAGCGACACATATTGAATTAGTAACTGATTTAACCAAAGAATCTCTTGTGTTGGCTCTAACCGCTTAACGATATATCCCGAAATAACTCGGGTTAGGAGTTCGGTACCTTTTTCTTAAACCCGAGTTAACTCGAGCTATTTATTTAAATGCTGTAACATAAACCACAATCCGAATTTAAACATATTATAGGTGTTACCGTATAAGCGTTAACACGAATTATCTCGAAAAAATTAGCCCAATAGAATTTCGTACTTTCTGGTGTTGTGAGATGAGTAAGATGCGAAACGGAGCGCAGTGAAGTTAACGTTGTGTGTATGTGTTTGTTTATGAACGTAACGAACTTTTAAACATTTGTAAAGTGTTCTGCTAAAAAATGGAGTCTGAGAAAGACGATGTGAGTAGTGTGTCCGACAGGGAAAACGATGAATATGAATTGACGGGTCATGTACGCAAGTTTCACACAAGTTTTGTGTGAAACTGGAGAAGAGTGCTGCGGAAACCATTCCAATGTTGAAGAAGGCTTTCGGCGTCGATTGTCTTTCGGATAGGCAAATTTTCTGGTAACCCAAGGCCTTCGCAGAAGGTCGGGAAGATGTCAACGACGAGAACCGCGCTGGACGGCCATCAACCTCCAGTTCCGACGACAATGTGAAACGTGTGCGTGACTTGTTGAACACTGACCGTCGTCTAAGTGTCCGTTTAATTTCCGAAACATTAGACATTACGAAAACCATTGTTCACGAAATTGTGTCGGAGTCTTTAGGAATGAGGAAGGTATGCGCGAAGCTCGTGCCAAAAGTGCTAACAGACGATCAAAAAGCGAGGCGCGTCGAAACCTGCCAAGAACTTTTGGACACCTGCGAAGACAACCCGCTTTCCTTGATGACGTCATTACAGGGGACGAAAGTTGGGGTCTTTGAATACGATCCGGAGACGAAGAGGCAAAGTGCGGAATGGCACACATCGAACCCCTCGCCCCAAGAAGGCCAGGATGTCCAGGTCAAAGAGCAAGACAATGCTGAGTGTCTTTTTGATTGCCGGGGGATTGGTCCATCATGAGTTCGTTCCGCAGGGGACAACCGTAACCGAAAAGTTTTACGTCGAGGTGCTTAAGCGGCTGAAACTCAGGGTGAATCGCGTCCGCCCAGACATCTCAAAATCCTGGAAGCTTCACCACGACAATGCGTCTTCGCACACCTACTTCCTTGTGGCCGATTACCTCGTCAAGGCAGGCATCACCGTTGTTCCCCAACCTCCCTACAGCCCCGATGTGGCCCCCAGACTTTTTTCTGTTTCCGCGCCTCAAAAACCCCAATGAAAGGACAGCATTTTGGGTCGGTGAAAAACATTCAGAAGGCTTGCACCGACGCTTTTAAGGCGATTCCGGAAAACGACTACCGTGCGGCTTTTGATGCGTGGAAGACCCGCTGGAACCGATGTGTGGACGCAGGAGGAATGTATTTTGAAAGTTTCTAAAGATTTGTACACATAGAACCAATAAAAACGATTTTTCAAAGCTCACTGACTTTCCGGACAAACCCTGTATAGAGGATGACTTAGAGATGAGCGGAAGTGAATACGACTATGAAGAGGTGGAATACGAAGAAGTCTCAAGCGATGATGAAAATGGGAATCTAGCTGGAAAATGCTGGGGTATGGTGTGAAGTTGGAGAAGGAACACCTGCCCCACTGGAATTTCAATTTACTGAAAATGTTGGCGTTACCTTTTGCATGGCTGCAGGTGAGAATGAACTATTTTGCTTAGAAAAGTTTTTTGATGATGAATTGATAAACATAATAACTGAGGAGACAAATCGATTTGCTGTTCAGACCTTGGCTAAAAATGCAGCAAAATCTGAGGCCCGCAACTGGAGCCCAGTAATTTCTGACGAAATTAGAGGGTTTTTGGCTATAATTATACTACAAAGTGTAGTAAAAAAACCAGAAATGAAAATGTATTGGTCAAATAATCCATTACTAGCTAGTCCTTTACTAGTTCTTCCGAAACTATGTCATGTAAACGGTTTGAAAAAATCAAACAATTCTTACACTTTTCTGATAATGAAACATACGGCCCTGAAACGCACCCTTATCCAAAACTAAACAAAATCTTTCCAGTTTATGATGCTTTGGTAAAGAAATTTCGGAATTTTGTGGTACTTTGAAAAATATATAACAATCGATGAAAGTCTTTTGTTATATAACGGCCGCTTGGGATGGATCCAGTACATTCCTCTAAAACATATATGTTGTGCGAGTCAAAAAGTGGCTATGTATGGAATATTCTCATTTATACCGGCAAGGGAACCATGCTTGATTCTGACTATGATCATTGAGAGCTAGTGTCTTATAAAATAGTCATGCCTCTTACCAAACCACTTCTAGGGAAGGGATACTGTCTAACCATGGACAACTTCTGTAATACTCCTCATCTCGCCGATTTGCTGATACAAAACAAAACGGATGTATATGGGACACTGTTGCTACGAAGAAAGGAGGTTCCAAAGGAGTTGGCGAACAAAATACATGTCGGAGAAGTTATTGGCTATCAAAGAGGGAAAGTCACCGTAATGCAATGGAGAGACAAAAAGATGTGTGCATGATATCCACGGTGCACAACATCGAGACACAGGAGGTTGCTACAAAATCGGGCCCAAAAATAAAGCCAAAAGCTGTTATCGACTACAACCACACGATGGGCGGGGTTGACCGCGTAGATCAGCATTTAGCCGACTATGCTTTGCCAAGGAAAAGAGGCAAAAAATATTATAAAAAAAATATTTTACCATTTGCTTGATTTGGCGCTTTGGAACTCTTTTGTTCTGTACAAAAAAGAAGGTGGAAGGAAGTCTGCACTCAATTATAGATTAGATGTTGTCAAGCTTATGATGGAGAAGTACCACAAGCCTGAATTTTCAGCAAAAATGGGGCGCCCATCAACAGTTTTGCCCCCATCACGGCTTAGTGGACGTCATTTTCCTGAATAACGCCACAGAAAAGAAGGCCAACCCCACAAGACAATGCGGAATTTGTAGCAGGGTAAGAGATGCTAGGGGCAAGAAAATTCGGCGGGAGAGCAGATACTGGTGTCCTCAGTGTGAGGTGACTTTGTGTGTAACGCCGTTCTTCCGTGTTTATCATACAGTAACAAATATTTAAATAATTTAAATATTTGTACTGTCTAGTTTTCACATCCCGAATTAACTCGGGTTAGGAATTTCGGTTTTTATTTGCATTCTCTGTTTTTATATTCTCTGTTTTTATGTTATGTTTAGCGAATACAAGGATATTTGTGTTAACTTGCTTGCATACATTTATTTGTTTCTCCAATGATGCTAAATTTTAGTATTTCTATGATCCCGAGTTTTGCTCGGTTAGAGAATATGTATAATTTCAATAAATTTGTTTTCTCAAATCTTCGTTTTTTGTTTGTTTTTTCTCTCTGGGATCTGTTTCAGAGATATGCGTTCTTCGGAAAACGACAATAAAAAAGTGGATCAAAACTGGAAGAATTTTGATAAAGAAGTCAAACGTTAAGCGGCTAAAGCGGTTCATAGCTAGAAGAGGCAAACCTTCATGCATTTATAGCGACAATGGCACAAATTTTGTTGCCGCCCATAATGAACTCAAACATTTAGGTAAATTTATTGCCGAGCATAGCACAAAATTAGAACAAGAGGGTCAAAAGATTGACATAAATTGGAAATTTATTCCTCCTCATTCCACGCACTTTGGCGTGCTCTGGGAAGCGGGAGTAAAAAGCTTAAAACAGCACTTGAGGCGAGTTTAAGGACGTAATCTTTACTTTTGAGCAACTTTACACTTTCTTAGCCGAGACTGGAGGCAATTTTGACCTCCAGACCATGCTCCCCACTCTCTCAATTCTCCTCACGACCTCACTCCTTTAACCCCTTCGCACTTTTGGTGGGACGGCCTGTGTACCAGAGAAAGATGCTAGAGAACTGTCAGTTAACCGTCTCTCCCTCGATCAACAATTGTTGCAAATAAAACAGCATCTATGGGACCGATGGAGCAAGGAATATGTTAACGAACTTCAGCAAAGAACCAAGTGGAAGGTACATCATGATTCGTTAAAGTTAGGTTCTTTGGTTCTCGTAAAAGAAGATAATCAGCCGCCAAGCTTGGACGAGTGGAAGCCATTCATGCAGGCCGAGATGGTGTCGTCAGGGTAGCCACCTTGAGGACCAATACCAGACTCATCAAAAGGTCATTTGCCAAGATATGCCCACTACTGATGGATGTGATCACAGAGACAGAGTGAAGTGTAACGATGCCATAGACAGTGTTTTCCTTCGTTGAAAAGTTCTATCCTCTGTCAAGCTGGGGGCACTGTTCGCGCTTAAATGAAACTGATCTGATCGAGCTGTGGAACGCACTGAACTGAACGAACTAAGAGGGCGCGGTGAACACGACATTCTTAATCTATCATCCGTGAGACAGCTGACAGTTAATAGTGTTAAGAAATGTAGATATGTTGTGATGTAATGTACGTTGAAATTGTTATAAAGATCCGATGTAAAGTTTGTTCGATTATTCACAATTAAAGTGCAAGAAGTCAAAACAAAGAGTATTAGGAAACGCTCACCTCACTTTTGAGGAATTCAATACGCTGCTTGTACAAATCGAAGGGATATTGAATTCCCGGCCACTTTCCCCTATCATCTGATCCATCCGATTTAATGCCCTTAACCCCGGGACACTTTTAATCGGACGGCCTATTACCAGCTTGCCTGATCAACATTACCAAGAAATTCCCATAAACAGGCTAACTAGATGGCAGTTAATCCAACAATGTATGCAGCATTTTGTAGCAGATGGCAGAAAGAATGTCTCCGAGCTCCAGCAGTGAGTAAAGTGAAAACAGAAACAGGGAACACTTAAGGAAGGCATATTGTGTATTATCAAAGAAGATGGGAGTCCACCCTTAAAATGGAAATTGGGCCGAGTCATAAAACTACATTCTGGTCGTGATGGAATCAGTCGAGTTGCCACACTACGAACACAAGGCGGTGAGGTGAAGAGGTCCTATTCCCGAATTTGTCCACTCCCAATTAAAGAACCTTCTGGAATAGGATGTTCCTAAGAATTGAGAAGGTTTTGTTGAAAGTATCTTACGGCCTTCCAAGGTGCCCCCCACCATGTTTAGAAAAGACTATTTTCTTTATTTTAATAAAATCAATATTTCTATTTTTACCTTTATAAAATATTCGTATACCTAGTTTTGTCAAATGTGTGTACCATTGATTGAACAAGAAGACTGATCCCTGGAGAAGGGATGCGCAAGACATGCTAAGCCTGTGAGGGCAGTAATGTTCGCGAACAATTTAGTTACCAATGAGAGACGAACCAGAACGCATCTCTTCCTGGTATTATTCGAAAATAAACTCATCGAATCAAGGCAGTCATTTATTTCACTCTTCCATAAGTCTAAATCTGAGCAAACAAAACACAACACCAACAATATCTGGTCTAATGATAGTTTTCGTCGCACCTATATGTAATAGGAGCATTCGTTGGCTTCCCATCGACTAGTCCATCCACAAAAACGCTATTAGACAGGTGTTGAAGAGATGCGACTTGTGCTATTTTCCTTGGGGCTTGCTTCTTAGAGGTTGACGATTGCCCCTTATGGTTAACCTCTTTTAGTTTTCCGACGAGGGTGACGTTTCCTTGTTTCTAGGGCAGCGACTACGGATATGTCCTGGCTTTTCGCACCGCAATTCCAACGCCGAATTTGCCTCTTATACAACACGTCCTCGACGACTCGCCTAATCTCTACTTCATTACATGTTCCTTTTTCAACATTTTCCTCCATCTTGCGGACCTTAGCTTGACCTCTGGAACTTTGTTTAGCGGCTTCGAATTCCAAAGCTCGCGCCAAAGCATCCACCAACTGGCTGGGACGAGCGAGAATCAGAGCATGACGGGTCTCAGTATCACGCAGGCCATCTAAAAACGCCTGCACGGCTAGTCGTTCCATGACGTTCTCCGGCGTAGATGAATATGCCAAAGGAACTAACCGCGCTATGTCCGCTTCAAATTCCTGCAGTGATTCGTTATTTTTCTAACAGCGGCTCTTCAGCTGCGAGTGGTAGACATGCTCGAGATGGTACTGACCATATCGCATTTCCAGGTGTCGGACGACTTGATGGTAATTCTCTTATTATTCGAGAGAAAGCGTCTGCAATATATCTGTGGCGTCGCCGCGTAGCGCCAACGTCAGCGCTGTAGCCTTCTGCCCCAACGACCAACCATTTGCCCTCGCTGCAGCCTCAAATTGCCCTAGATAATTGACCCAGGAACTGTTACCATCAAACTGTGGTGGTTTCATGCGAATTTTCAAAATTTCCATATGACTGTTCAACTCAGGTTTACTCAGCCTGTCAATGTCGCTACCAGGTGACTCTAGTGTAGGACTGACCATTTGTTGTTATCCTTTTTCTAAACTCAACGTTCCAAATTTTCTTTCTATTTCCCCAAATTTTCCATCCATTTGTTTCTGGAGCCAACTAGAATTGTCCGTAATTTTTCTGCTCTAAGCTGTTTATGTTTCCCAGTAATTTCTGGTAACTTAAGAGGGTTGAGCAAAAGGTGGAAGAAAATTCCACTAAAATGGAACAGAAACTTCTAGAAAATTCCATTAAAATGGAACAGAAACTTGAAAAAATGAAATTTTTTAGAAGTTTCTGTTCCATTCTAGTGGAATTTTCTTCCAGCTTCTGCTCCAACCCTCTTAAGTTACCAGAATTTTTGACCAACCTTTGCTCCATCCTTCTTAAGTTACCAGAATTTTCGACCAACCTTTGCTCCATCCCTCTTAAGTTTCCGGACGTTTCTTATAGTTTATGTCCGGTTTTAGTGGAATTTTGGATTAACTTCTTCTCCAAGCTTCTAGAATTATCCATTAATTTTTTGTAACGTGGAATTTATGTCACCAGTAATTTCGAATAAATATATGTCGGCATTTTCACCGTCATTTTCCAGAGCTTCCCTATGACATTCTATGATTTAGCAACGCAAGATGTAGTGTTACTTGTGGGATGGGACGCAAGAAAAAAGAGAATCGAATGAAATGATGACGTGTGTTTTTGACTATGTTATAAGTCACCCAACTATAAAAGCTGTTCGCATGATGTCTGATGGTTGTGGCGGACAGCAAGAAAACTCAATAATGATTGCAATGTGTTTACAGCTTTTATCAAAGCACCCAAATTTGCTCACAATAGATCACAGATTTTTTGAACCGGGTGACACAGAAATGGAGTGTGACTCTATTCACTCTAAAATTGAACAAAAAGCTAAGTTTGTTCCGGTCTATATACCAGAAGGCTGGGCACAACTAATTAGAGACTGTCGTAGAAAACCCTGTCCGTTTGAAGTTAAAACAATGTCATTTGATGACTTTTACGATTTCAAATCATTTTGTGAGATAATTTCTAAAAACATGGTGCCTATACAATCGATATGCTGGTTAAACTACGAAAAATGTAATCCCACAAATTTTTTTTTACAAAACTGATATTAAACAAAAAAACTTTGTTGAGGTCTCTATTATAAGAAAGAGAGGTCGTCAGAAAGAAGTTAATGTAGAAAAGACGTATAAAGACGTCCTCCCTATTACGGAAAAAAAGTACCAGAACTTGCAGAAAATGTGCAAAGATAACACAAAAAATGATCACAATTTTTATAGTTCCCTAAAAACATGTGCGTGACGCACTCCCGACACCTGACAGAAGAATCGGAGCCCGAAGAGCACGAACTTTAAATTGCTTCTATCTTAAGCAGTTTAACAAATATTTTTGTATATTTACAAAACATTTTTTTAATAAATATTCCTTATTAATACATTCTTTTATTTGTATTTTGTTAAATAAATACTCTCGCGAATCTAAGTAAAGTGTATTTTTTCCAACGGCAAAACAACGAATGTGAGTTTTTTTTACCGGTTGTTATAATCACTGTTCGTGCTACTGAAAAGAAAGTATTTGCCAATATAACTAAGAAAAACATGAACTATGTCACTTTCTAGGAGATTTATACTAACCAATTTGATCTTAAAACACTTCTCATTTAAGAATGATAAAAACACACATTCGCGGTTTTGGCACGGGACCGACGATATATCACAGCCGCAGAAACGTCGAACGTGTACCACAGCTCTCGCGATTCATGTGGATGATGGTAGGCTATTCGAGAGTGCCGCAGTGGTGACTCATTTGTTGACAAGCTGACCTTCGGCGATGCACGCTACTGGGGTTCTCGCCACAATACAATCGTGTGTATAATTTACAACAGTCCGTAATGAGCCTGTAATTTCCGAACTAAGCAGTATATCTCCGTTCCCTTGACAATTTACAAAATCTGCAACAGTACTGACCAGAAAAATTTTCTATAAACGCCAGAATACCATTAATTCCTAAATTATCACCTAGTATTAGGCCTAGATAAAAGTACATATATGCGTTTACATTGACCCTCAACGTTGACCGAAATTCCGGACGCTCGTAAATAATTTTCATCTATCAAAATTTTAAAAATCGCTTGGTTATCAAAAAGTATGCCGATATTGTGTTTTAAACAACATAACGAGATATACAAGGTGGCCCATAAAGGAATGCATATTTTATTGCGCTGTAGTGTGTGAATGCGAATGGGAGAAATGCGCACGCATCACCGTTGTATAGCTCAGTTTTGGGAATTTCAGTCACGATGCCGCAGTATACGGGTGAACAGCGTGCTTTCTGCGTCAGAGCATTTTATGAAAACAATAGTTCATACATAGTTGTTCGTCGCATGTTCCGTGACCATTACAGACTGCATGACATTAATGAGTGTCCAAGCTCAAATTTAATTAAACAGTGGATTGGAAGATTTGAAAGGACTGGTTCAACGCAAAAAACTCGACCTCAAGGCCGCGCGAGGACTTCACGAACTGTTGAAAATGTTCAACAGGTGAGTGAATCAGTCCGCGCTAATCCACAAATGTCGACTCGCAAACGTTCAGCAGTTCTTACAATTCCCAGGACATGTTTGCAAAAAATGTTATGTCTTGATTTAAAATTACACCCCTACAAGATCCAATTAGTTCAAGAATTAAACGCTGCCGACTTTGAAAGAAGACTAGATAATTTTCGTAACTTCGACAATATTCTTTTCTCAGATGAAGCCCATTTTCACGTAAACGGTTCTGTAAACAAACAGAATTGTCGCTATTGAGCTCCGAGAATCCACGCCTGAAACATCAAAAACCACTCCACTCTCCAAAGGTTACTGTTTGGACTGCAATTGCGTCGTGGGGAATAATTGGAACTTTTTTTTCGAAGATAATCGCGGCCGAAACATGACTAAATTCGGAACGCTACACAGCAATGCTAAGAAACTTTTTTGGCCCCACAGCTGCAAAACTCGCTCGACTACAATGTGAATATGTGGTTCCAGCAGGATGGCGCGACCTGCCATACTTCTAACGTAAGCACTGCAAGGCTAAGAGAGATGTTCCCCTAAAAGCTGATTCCTCGAAGCGGGGATATTCCGTGTCCTGCTCGACGTCCTGACCTTACTCCAGTCGACTTTTTCTTATGGGGATCCCTTAAGATAAAGTTTATTGTAACAATCCTCAAACAATACTGCAGTTGAAGGACAATATCCGTCACGAACTCGCGCTGATTTCGAGACAAACGCTTACCAAGGTATTCCAAAATATTTGCGCACGATTGGAGGAGTGCCGTCAACGCAGAGGACACCATTTGGACGATGTGATTTTAAACCATAAATTCCCATTAGTTATTTACAAATTTCAATCAATAAATTGTACCAAAAGATTACCGTTGTTTTTTAATAAATCCTTCAAAAATGAATTCCTTTATGGGCCACCTTGTATATTACATAATTTAGACGCCAGGTGTGGTGGTAAACACGGAATGGAAAATAAACGCCCCCTAATGAGAACCAAGCGTGTTTGATGTCTCAAAATCATCGTAATAAACAAACACAGGACAAACAAACTCTTTTGAAAAAAATATTTAATTTACTTTTCCAATGTCTCCTGAATAAAATTGGATAAAATACCGGTTTCACTATTTAATTCGTCAATGTATTTTTTTCATATTTGTAAGAAAATCTGGAAGCTGAAATAGTTGTTAAAGTGTCACGGAGAGGCACACATGATAATGTTACTCTTTGTTAATAAAAACTCTTTGGAATGTTTTCTAACCAGTGAATATTTAGAACCAATAACTACATCGGTAGGTTCAATGTAAACACCCATATTTTTGAACAATTTTATACATTTATATTCGGAGGTGAAATCATCAAATATTTCCGAAATTAAACCATCGTCGTGGACTTTGTTTTCTTGTAATTTTTTTTACATGTTCACAAAAGAATTGAGAGGCTTGATGTAAATAAACTCGCAACATCGTCTAGAATATGAAAAATAATTTAGGAATTAATATCTTACTATTTAATTTTTTTTTGAACAATAGAAGAAAATTTTTTAAAAAGATTTTTTCTGGTTTAAAAAATTCCCCCCCTTTTCCCAACCCCAAAAAACACCTATCGACACTGTTTGTAACATTTTCTATATTACATGAGTAGGGTGCGAATACCGTTTCGGCGGCACCCCCACCACTCGGCCTTGACCTTGACATTCCTTTCCGTGTCTCGGCCACCCCCCACCACTCGGCCTTGACCTTGACATTCCTTTGTAACGGTTTTTCTTCAAGGTCAAGGCCAAATTAAATATAACCTTGAAATTAATTTCAAGGTCAAAT
This sequence comes from Aromia moschata, assembly GCA_029963805.1. Taxonomy (NCBI): domain Eukaryota; kingdom Metazoa; phylum Arthropoda; class Insecta; order Coleoptera; family Cerambycidae; genus Aromia; species Aromia moschata. Next base: position 679,825 of record JAPWTK010000118.1, read on the forward strand.
TAAAACATTTTCAAGGTCGTTATTTATTTCAAGGTTGTTGTTTATTTCAAGGTTGTTGTTTATTTCAAGGTCGTTGTTTATTTATTTGTATCAGTTTTGTGAATGAATATACATATATACATAATAATTATAATTACAATTACTTGTTTATTTATAAATATGTACTTATAAATATGTATAGCATGAGTTTCAAGATACACTCGGCCTTGACCTTGACATTCCTTTCCGTGTCTCGGCCACCGCCCACCACTCGGCCTTGACCTTGACATTCCTTGGCAACGGTTTTTTCAGGGTTAATGACCTCGTTCAAGGTCAGATGTTGGGTCTGCCCTGACGTTCCTTTATTACGGATTTTCAAGGTCATGGTCTTACCGTTCAGCGGCAAGAGTTGCGGCCTTGAAATATTATTCAAGGTGACCGTGAGGTGATTAGTTTCAAGGTCAAATTCGACATCTTATAATTTTTAAGGTCGTTATTCATTTCAAGGTCAACCTCGCATATAAAAAGAACAAGCGACTCAACTGAAGTCATTCGATTTGTAAACTTCAGCTCGTATCTGTGTGTAACAGTGCAGTGGTGTGACGATCTAAGTACATTATAAGTAAGTAAGTAATATTTTAAATTACTGTTACCATTTCTTTTACTGTACTTGTACATAATACAATTTATTTAATCTGAAACATGACTAATACTAACATTAATTTATCAAACGTTAACGATATGATTAATGGGGGTATGGAAACGTATGAACAAAAGGCAATATCTTCTTTACCAGTAAATACTCCGTTTATTATTAAAAAATTGCGAGTTGTTAATACTCGATTTGGAAAAACAATTTTGGCCATTCTATTTGATACTCGAGTAAATATTACTTTCAAATCATTCTTACCACAACGAGTCCATGAAAATTTATCAGAAGATGTAATTACTGCAATAAATGCATCGCAAGGTAAATATACATTAAGTTATTTAGGAAAAAGTACTACAACTATTCCCGGTTTGAAACCCAGAATGCTGTTAAAGATCGATATAATCTCGCAATGGTAATATAAGAAGTAAAAGTATTGGTAGAGATAATTTAAATATTATAAGATCGTTCACTATTTGCCATCATTATCATTGCTGATTGCATTATCAGAAAAAGGTAAATGTCACTTATTCTACTGCACCAACCAATATTTTGATGTAGTTATCTTTTTTAGGTCCCACTATTAAAACGTATTACCATGTGGATGCAATATTCTGCCTCACAGTGGCCCGTAGCTGAAAATTTAAATCTTGCAGTTGAAAGAATGTCATGTGAATTAAATGCCTTAAGTTTCGAATATCATCATGAAACTGTTTATGGAAATTCCGCCTTTGATGAGGAAAGTGTGATGTACTACATGAAAGAATCTGAAAAGTATGATTTGGGTGCCAAATTATGTCAAAAATATATCTACAACGTGTTAGACTTGGATGAGTTTTGTACATTAATGGTACTTGCTAACCTAAAATGTTTTCTCGCCAACATCAGTCATTTTTTGCCTGAAGATGTTGTGAATAAATTTCAACTGAATGATCCACCAAGTTATGAGGACGCAGGGGATGCAGGAGAAGAATCAGAAGTGGCCAATACAGAAAATTCATGAGAATATTTTATTTAAATATTTCTACAATATTTGTATATATATAACATAGTCAATTGGAATAAATTGTATTATCCGGCTTTTATTATTATTATTATTATTATTATTATTATCAGTTTTTTGAATAAATATATATACATAATAATTATAGTTACAATTAATTTATGTTTATTTATAAATATATACTTATAAATATGTATAGCATGAGTTTTATTTCTTTTCACCAATATTTTGATTTTTCGATTTTTTGGCCAGCTTTTCGGGAATCGGTCCCACTGTGCGATGGGCCTGTAACACCTACCCAGCGCATCCGAGATAAGGACCCAGCGCGTCCAGGATTGTTTCTAAGTCCGAGACTTTATTTCCTATTACCTCTCAATTGTGTTTCAGGTTTCCCAAGCTTAAATAAATTGAATGAAAACAACGAGTTCTATAAAACTGTTTATTATAATTATGTAGTAAAAATACAGAAATCATCAAGCAATAGATCACAATTTTAAATAATGTCGTCCTCAGATATCCAAGAATTGTGTTTGTGTGTGAACCCCAACCATTTAACGAGAGCTTCCGTACGACCATTCTTCCCCTTTCGACGACGAAACACTTTTTCAACTAGGTATACGTCAGGGTTTTTTGTTTTTTGAAGTTCCATCTCATAAAAACATCCTTTAATAGGTCGACCATCCATATCTTCTATATTATATGTAACAGGATTTGTTATATTTATTTTCGCCACTTTAAACAATTCCGTTGACCAATTTGCGGTGTAGCCCTTTTCAAATACTCCTTTGTATTTACTTATTCGGACGACATCCCCCAAATTAAATTTAGTTTTATTTGGGGCAACTTTCAAATTATTGTATGCCGATAGCACTGTACGTGGAGTCACTTCGGCAGGTTTCATTTTTATTGTCCGATGTACTGTGTTATTATATTTGTGAACGATGTGTGGTAGAACGTTCAACCAGTTGTACTCGCCTCTAGCCGAGAATTCTTTGTACAGCCAGTTTTTTAATGTTCTTATAACCCTCTCCACAATTGAAGCCTTCTTAGTGCTGTATGTTGAATAATGATTAATTCCATATCTTTTCATTAATTTCGAAAACATCTTATTATAAAACTCACTGCCTTGATCGCTTTGTACGTTAGTAGGTGAAAATCCAGCTTCTCGAATCACATTTTTCATGGCACTAGTAACCTCCGAACCCAATTTACTTGCAAGGGGCTGAGTCCATACGTATTTAGAGTAACAATCGATTACTACAAGGATATATTTGTAACCGCGATTTTTATCTGCATATGGTTGCATTTCAGCTAAATCGATTTGCCACAAATCACCGAATCCCTTAATTATTGTCTTCCTCCGATGAAAATTTCGTCTAGTAGATCTGTGCAGTTCGCCAACAACTTCCAATTTCGCTTTACTAACCATCTCCGTTATTGCAGTATCTCTCCTGTTGATTGCGGATCGAGGGGGATTACTAAAAGGTCGGTATCCGAAGACGTCTCTTCCGACTGATGGGTTTGCATTAATTGCTCTATTTTAGCTATCTTTCCCGTTAATATAATATTTTGCTTTACGATCGTACTCTGACATTCGATAAATTTACGATCAACGTAATTTATCAAGTCTACATTTAGTTTATTATCTCGTACATCCAAAATATTTTGGTTCTCCTCTTTCAAATTTGTTTTCATCTTTTCTATATCCTTTATTAATGTTTCGGTGATCGAGTTACTCGACTCATGTATAGTTTTCAGAGTCTCTCGAAGACACTCAACAAACCGTATATCAACATAATTACGTGTAGCACTATCTTGAGCATCTCGAGGTTCTCTAACATTCTTTAAACATTTGTCCTGAATATCATAATTATTATCATCGGTCAGCTTGAAACCGATACCGGGTGGTCCACGAACGAATACTTTTTTTACGCCAGTTCTACGCCCAAATTTGTCTACAGTGTTGTTACCGGAGGCCATTTCTAACAACATCTGATATGATCAGAACAATTCGCATTGTATTATAGTTGTGGGTTGCGATGCGCACATTATTAATAGATTATGCCCTCTTCACGCAGCTCCTCTATTATACTCAAGATCTCGTTATCGTGACCATTATGGCCCGCCATTTTTGAACTCCACAATAATCTAAGTCGATCTACTAATTCCTTGGGTTTATTCCAATATACGTAGTCGACGGTGCGACGGTTGACAACTTTCTGGATGGGCAATTCAGAAACATTCAACCCTTTTCCGCTATGTTTTGATCTTGTTTTAACTCCTTCAGATAAAACTGGCTTTATGATTTCTAAATATTTCCTTGATTTGCTCACGCTTTGGCCTCTTTTGATGTCGTAATCTTTGTAAGCGGCATTTGTCAATTTTAAAATTTCACCATAATCTCGTAAACTTTTCTCACTGAGAGCCCATTCAGTCTTGCGTAATACTGGCGGCACTTTAAGAAATATTAAATCATATAATTCAGAATTGCCTTGGAAACTTTTAATTTTCTTATTGCCTCGCCAAATTGACATGGTACTTTGGGAAAATCGCACCTCTGTATTTCCCATTAGTAACTTGTTCGCATTTGGATCAAATCGTATACCATATTTGGTGTCGTATCCGTATTTATTCGATTTCAGATCTTCGATGTAAATAGAATACGTATGTGCACTGTCGCTGCTAATATCGGAAGTAGTTGGCGTAGATGTTATTGCCGATAAAGATGTGTCTGGAGGTGTCGGTATAAGCGATTTATCGATTTCGACATCCTCGTATTCGTATTCGTATTCTTTATCAGACCCATCCTTAATTGTGTAACTTCTTATGGATGAGGAAGTGTCAGTGTCTGGATCTCTGATGGTTGAAGTCAACGCTGGTTCGCTTGATCTCGATGGTGTGGCAGATAACCGAGATTTTGTTTCTTCTGCGGTTGATGATATACTTTTTAAAGGTTTCGTAATGGGTTCGTACAGCTTTTCCAGGAGTACACTATCTTCAATACGTCTATTTTTCACCATATTAAATTTTTTCTAACAGCATCAGTCGCTTCTATCAGTTTCCTTTTCAAATCAATTTCTTCATTAGTTTTCTCTTTTTCGTAGACCATTGCTATGAATGTGATGTATCCTTGGCCTTGTCTAACTACCGAATGAACCGTTCCGCAGATTGTCTTACAAATAAATGTAACTATCCAGACATTTTCGATACCTTCCATTTTGCATTTCGCTATCTTTGTCAATTACCAGAAAACCATATTTATTTTTCCAACATTCGGCGCACATCTCCAAGAATTGTGGAAATGTTATATCTGGTGCCACATGATCGGCAAATATGTGTCGAAGGTTTAATTCGTCCTGTTTAAAGAGTACAATAAAATTTGCATTGTCACGTATTAACTGTTTGGGAACGCGTGAATATGTTTGTGCCAAATAAAAACAATCTATATTCTTATGGCGACCCATACTAAAATATGATCTGATCACACCCTGCTTTTCACAGATTACGTCATCAAATATAAATATGGAGTCTTGCTTGGCCTCAGATGGCTCCATGATGTGCGTATTGTCGCTGTGTGTGTAAAATCCTAATCCATCGATTGGTGTTAATACGCTACGAAGATACTCATATTTTGGCTGATACAACGACTTTGAATATATGTATACATTTGCAAATCGCAAACCTCGCGGATGCGTTAATAGAGATATCATAACATTTGTTTTTCCACAATTTGATGGGCCTATTATAAGAGCTCGAACTGTTTGAGGGAGAAGCTCACCGTGACGCATTAGTTGATGATGGTTAATCGCTCCACCGCTTATTTTTTCATCTAAATTGTCTACTACAAACTTATGTTTCTGAGGAACAATTCTCATTTTGTATTAAATATCGTTTATTTAAACGTATGTCGAGTCCGATATTTCTTATTTTAATGTCTACCGTCGAACGAAAAGGTTGTCCGAGGTGTTTATACTGTCGCGGAAGTTCTATAACTGGTAGTGGAATTGTTAATTCGCTGATTAATAAACTTCCTATTGAACTGCATTTGCCTGGTGGCTACCAATACTGCGGCCCTGGTACTAAATTAAGAAAAAGACTTGCCAGAGGCGATCCGGGCATAAATCCTCTAGACGTCGCATGTAAACATCACGACATTGCTTATAGTCAAAATACGGATTTAACTGCGCGACATAAAGCTGATTACGAATTAGAACAACGTGCTTGGGAAAGAGTAAAATCTAACGACGCCAACGTTGGAGAGAAGGTTGCAGCTTTATTAGTTACGAATATTATGAAAGGAAAGCAGCGATTCGGATTGGGTTGCCAAACAACAACAACAAAAAAAATAAAGAAAAAAAAGGAAGAAGAATCCAACAAAGAATGACAAAAAAAATCGCATTCGGCAGCGGTATCGTACAAAAAGTGCGTAACAAATTAAAAACAGGTGGTTGTAAAACTATAGCTTTAAAAAGTCCCCGGAAGGCTGTTGAAATTGCTGTGCACGCAGCCCGGCAAACTCTGAAAAATGCAGGTGGTAAACGACGAATTCGTACCCCCCGTATAATACCGATCCCTAAGACAGGAGGAATTCTCCCTTTATTACCAATATTTGCCGGATTGTCGGCACTAGGAACTCTCGCCGGTAGTGCGGCAGGTGTTAGCAAAGTGATTAATGACGTAAAGATTGGTAAACAAAGGTTAGCTGAAGCCGAGCGACACAATAGAAGTATGGAATCTATTGCTCTAGGTAAAAATGGGAAAGGATTATATTTGAAACCGTATAAAACTGGACTGGGACTCTATTTGAACGCGAGAAATCCAAAAAACTATTAAACTCCCTACCCCGCAGGCCGCTCACCGATCTAGATCTAACTGCCTATTCTATTAAGATGAAAATACCACATTTCAGAGGAATATTTATGAGGAATAATTTGCCTGCTGATGGTCCTCGTAAAAATGAAGCGGCAATTGTTAATTTAGATGATGTAAACGGCGTAGGGACACATTGGGTTGCATATAGGAAAAGCGGTAAACTAGTAAATTATTATGACAGTTTCGGCGATTTACCCCCACCTATCGAATTGGTGCAATATTTCGAAAGTGGCGGGGTTGACTCCAACAGTATCTGCTATAACTATGAACGGCATCAAAATTTTAATACAGTTTGGTGCGGACACTTGTGCTTAAAGTTCCTTTTAAGTGCTTCGTCTGAAAAGTATTCCTAATGGAGACGACACCACAAATTGATCGCGAACAAATCAAGAGAATGGGACACTCTCTCATTGCTTTCTCTCGATTACGTAGTTTAACAAAAATGAGTAGGCATCAACTTGCGGATATGCCCAAAGAAGTTATTATTGCGTGCGCTTCAAACGAAATTGCACTAGTGTGGGATAAGTTACCAGAACATTTACGAAGTGATGTCGACATAATGAAATATCAGTACTGTTTGGAACATTTTACTGAAGGTGACAACAGTGACATTGATAAAGACGTCAACGATGGGCCCCCGCCACGCAAATTAATTTGTTGCTATTGCAATATGAGTGACGTAAATGTGGCCACAGATAATCAGATTGGGGTGTCGCCACTCATGACGTCGGCGCCAATGGAAAATCAACAGAAACGCAAAGGATTGTTTTTAAACTGTTGTAATCAATAAATTAATGTACATCGGAAGAACTTCATCAGTCATGTCGCGTACGTTCACTTTGTCTGGACAATCCAGTGTTCTTAATGCTGATTTTTATCCACCCATCGAGTTAGAGTTAGGAAGAAGTTATGGATTAGGCTTGCTTGGCTTTTATTCATACAATTCTATTCACAACGTCGATGGACACAATAATGTGTTTGTGTACAGGAAAAAAGGCAATAATATACGAGAACTTATTCTAATACCACCTGGAGCATACGAGATTGAAGAAATTAATAAGACAATATCTAATGCAATAAGATTTCGAAATGGCACCGGTTCTGAAAAGCAAAATGACGAAAAGTTGTTTTCACTGCAGGCCAACAATAATACATTGAAGTGTGAAATTTATTCGGAATATGAAATTGATTTTACACCTCTGCATTCTATTGCCACATTGCTGGGCTTCGAAGCACAACGTTTAGAGCCAAATACGATTCACCAGTCTACCCTGCCTGTCAATATAATGAAAGTACGAATTGTACGTGTTGATTGTAATATTACCTCTGGTGCGTACCTCAATAGTGAACCCGTGCATACGTTGTTTGAATTTGATGTTGACGTTGAGCCCGGTCACAAACTTACTAAGGAACCCCAAAATATTATTTATATGCCAGTTAAACCAGATGGTCGTCATTTTATCGACAACATTACTCTAAGTATATTGGATGACAACGGTGATTTAATCGATTTTCGTGGAGAGAAAATAATTGTGAAGCTCGAATTGAAACCATTATAAAAATTACATTGATCGTCAACACAATGGGTTTTATATACAACACACAGTTGTTCCATGTACGCCGCTCTCATCAGAATGGTCCTACATATCGAGCGAATCGTCACGATAAAACTCTAAAGATCAACAAAAGGAACTTCATTCGCTCTAAGACAGTTAAACCATCAACACGTCACAAACTATCTCCTGAGGACCGCATATTTCTTCAGTCAATTGGACTTCGTTTAAAGCATAAGGCATAACTATACATATATAAAATGGTTATATCTACCACCAGCGAAAAGTTGGAAGTTTTCGACGAACCTGTATTTGACAATTCAGTATTAAGTTTACATGAGCATACTTACAAACCGTATGGGTCTCCAAGCTACAGAAACTCAGATGAAGTACGGATTCAAGTTCACTTTCAAGACCTAATGCTTGACGTTGCAGACAGTTACATTTACATAGAGGGGAAATTTACATCAAGTGATCCTACCAAAACCTGCTACCTGGCTAATAATGCGTTAGCGTTTCTTTTTGAAGAAATTCGATATGAAATGGGTGGCGAGCAAGTAGCGGTAATCCGAAAACCGGGAATAACTACTGCACTGAAAACAATGGTGTCATTTGGTGAATCGCAAACCAGATCATTGTTAACCAGCGGCTGGGGTCTTACGCAAACGAAGCAGGATATATTTGACAGTAGCAGCAATATATTTAGTGGAAAATTACCTCTTAAGTATCTCATGGGCTTTGCTGAAGACTATACCAGGGGAGTTTTAAATGTTAAGCAAGAATTAATATTTACTATCGCCCGCAGTTTTAAGAACTGTTACGTTGGTGAAGTAAACGCTAACATTGAAATAAATAAAATAGAATGGAAAGTCAGACACATCGTACCAGAGGATAAGCAAAAACTTAAACTACTTTCCCGTCTTAATAAAGGCAATAGTAAAGCTTATGTTAAGATGGCTTATCGAATGTGGGATCTTTATGAGTTACCTACATTACGAGAAACATCGTCGGATGTGTGGGCCATCAAAACTAGTAATAGCCTCGAAAGACCTCGTTACATTATCGTCGGTTTTCAAAACACAACTCACTCTGACAACATAGCAATGGATGCGACAAAATTTATCGATGCTGACGTCAATAATATTAGACTCTACCTAAATTCAGTAGTCTTTCCATATGAACGCTGGAATCTAGATTTTTCCAAGAAACTCTACTCTGCAGCGTATTATGCCTATGAAAATTTTCAGAAGAGCTTTTATGGCAAAGACATGAGCGAACCATTGATGGATTTTGGAGGATTTTTAAACAATCCATTATTTGTAATAGATTGTTCTCATCAAGCTGATGCTTTGAAATCTTCCACTGTGGATATAAAACTTGAGTTTGAGACGCGGAAAAATAAGTTTCCCCCAAACACAAAAGTATATGCATTGATTATTCACGACGCTTACCTAACATACAACATAATGGATGGTTCCGTCCATAATGGTTTTCCCGTACTAAGATAACTTATTATTCCTTAAATGTTACATCTCTATTTGTATGAGTATGAAAATAAATATAAAAAATAATTGTTTTTTTTTTGTTACACTTTCCCAATCATCATCCTTACACTTCCCTACCTATATATAGAAATATATAAAAACATGTATAGTCCTTAAGATTTTTATTGTCATACAACAAAATAAATACAATTATTATAAAAGGTGACATACAAAAGTGAACTATTTCAGGGTAATAAGTAATATCGATCAGGTATGAATTTTCCAGTTATTTCTAAAAAAAGTGAAGGGATTCAATTATTTTTTAAATCCTCTATTGCTGCTAATAAATCATCCAAATTTTGTTCTGATGAACAGAATTCGGAATTTCTTTCTGAGTCAATAATGTTTTCATCTAGTTTATTCATTGCGCTGATTAACCATCTCAAATTTTGTTCAGGACTGGTTTGAAAAAATGTGATATCATTGTGCCCCCCATGCTAGAGTTTTACTCGTATTTGGAATAATAAAACGTTTATCATCGTTATACGATAATGCAACTTTGTTTTTCATTTCGGTATACATATCATGCAAGTAAGTTGTGAAAGTATTCATTTTTCTAAAAATCAACCCTCCGTTCTCTACGATTTTTTTTATAGTCACCAATGGTTAATTGGTTATTAATAACACATTTCTTTACGCCTTTCGCTTTTTTTAACTCATTTTCCATAGATTGTACATAATACGCTTTAGCGCCAGTGCCATAAAAACATATAATGGGATCTGCTGGAAATTCGTCTTTCATTTTCCCTAGAACTGACTGACTCACTGGAACATTAAATTTATTGTCCGCATTATAATTTGATGTATCAAATTCATTTTGATTATCTTTTATGAAATTATAAAAATTGTCGGTATATACTTTGATTATTAACGAATCTGTGTCGGTATAAAGCAGTGATGCATTGGTGCCATAATGTTTCTTTATAACATTATAAAAAAAATCATACAATACTGTCTTGGATAACTCTAAAATAGAAAATCCGATATAAATCGGTTTGTTATACATAACTTTCAGCGCACTCAAATGAATTGCTACAAAATTTTCAGAAAAAATGGAACAGGTTTTAAAATTTGGGCGTGCTATCAATTCACTAGCACCTACCTTGCGACCATTTTTTTCCCAATGTGTTAGTAATCGAATATCTCTTCTGTTTTCTACATTTTCCATAGTTTTGCCAAATACAGCATTGTTCATTAACTTATAAAAATCTTTTTTCAAATTTATTTAGTGCTCCGTTTCTCATCTTCGTGTTTAAGTCAATATATTTCTTTAACCAACATGACTGATTGAATTTTAGTACTCGGTGAATTTTTTTTAACACTAGACCATTTTTAATCGCCTGTTGCAAATTTTTATAATGGACCACGTAATTTATTTTGTCATTTAAATTCGGAATTAACTTTTTCAATTTAGATTTTGAATTCGGTGGAACCATATTTTCGACTAAGAATGGAAGATCGGAGTGCATGTCATGTAATTCTTGTGGATAATAAACGTCTACTTCCAAAATAAATCCTTGCGGTCCATCATCTGGAATTTGCGTGATATCAAATGTTGAAATTTCGTTTTCGGTTAACCAAGTGAATCCTCCAGTGGGTAAAGCTTGTGACATACTGTGGCCGTATAAATTTGTTGCGTCTAAATACATAATAAAAGATGACGGTTCATCAGCGTTATAATTTGGAAGAAAAATATTATTCGCAATATGTTTTCTTTCTGAACATTGACTTATTCCACCTCGAACACCTCGTTTCAGCAAATGAACCATATCTATGTCGGTTAGCAATTCTAATTCGACATTGGTTAATTTTAGCATGGCATCCCAGGCCAATCCCGGTGCTGTAAAGTATTGTGTTGGGTCTAGCTTATAATTTTCAAAACAAATTTTTCTAAAATTTTGAAATACATCACATAAGAGAAGCACATCAGATTTCAAATATATATCTGAATATTCACCCAAAGTATGACAACCGAATAAATTCCATACCTTTTGAGCTCTCTCATAATCTACATCTTTTATGTGTGTTTCACTTAAATTATCATAAAATTGCTCTTTTGACGGTAGATATTTTAAATTTAACTTATCCAAATTATCAACAAAACTGTATGGAAATACCCCTTTTTGCCGCATTAATCTAAACTGTGATTCATCTGGAAAATATTTTCTAGTTTCATGAAACAAATCTGACCTCAAATTTTCACCTAAATTTTGTAAAGAAGATGCCATAAATTTAAAACTGTCTATGAAACGGAGTTTTAAAAATTTTTTTGTAAGACAAGCTTTTTTATCAATGTAAGTGTCTACATGTAGGTATTTAGTGAAAGAAATATATTTTTCTTTACTCTGAGCTATAACATCTGCATTTTTTTTATCGGAAAATAATTCTTTAATAAACATATGACAATCGTAGCCGCTCATGTTGTGAAATATTATGGGTATAAAATTTGGGATCTTATAATTTAAATTACATGTGGAATGTGCATGAAATCTTATTTTCCCTGTCAAGTGACAATGATCCTTAACCCTTTGTTCACCTTCTAGAAACGGTTTTTCACAGATGCCACAAGCTTCAGCCCTGTTTAAATCATATTCTTTTTCTCTAGTAAGATGTTCCATTGGTATAATTGGTTTTAAATAATTTTCATAGATTCTAGTCAAATCATTCTCAATCTTGTTTACAAATACACTAGCAGCGTTTGCACCACGATAAAGTTCAAATTTAGAAAGAGAATCGTTATATGAGCACTTTATTATATAGGCGAATGAATAAGGTTCATGCCTAAATGTCCTATTTGTATAAGAATATTGAGGATTAGGTTCACAAGTATCTATAGGTTTCAACACTGACTCAAAATCAGCATATACGACAAAAGGAACTTCTAATTGCTTTTCAAAATTCACAAATTTTAATATATTTCCAGGCACATAAGCTCCGTATTTGTTCTTTTTAATCTCTGCTGATGGTGTTGACGTACATAGATGATTGCAGTCATTTTGTTGATGTTGAAATAATAAATTTTGATTACCAAAATATAATAGGCACCCATCACAGAAATATTTCTTATGCTGAGAATTTGAAATTTGAGATGAAACCAATCTTGATAAGTTTTTGATCCAACAGTAATGACTATTGCCACATTCATTGGTTATCAGCAGCAAATTGATATGTATGTGTAATTTTTTCTGAGAAAAATATAACGGTCCAACAACTCGATATACGATTTTATCGTTTTCGAAGTTACTTTCCAGAGTATATACGTTAATAGAAATGTTATTCCTCAACTCAAATTTTGGAATATCCCGTAGTTTAACTGGAAAAGTCATACCTTCTATGTCTAACAGTGTAGAAAAGTGGGGGTATGATGATACATCCGATGCCGTTTCTCGAACAGGGTGTAGTGCAGATATAATCGCCCACAAAAAACAGCATTGGTCTTGATTGTGTACATTCACAACTGCTGTCTTCTTTTCAATAGAATATGGCAACTTTATATAAGAGGAACCACCAAAACCACTGAATTTGTTTACATTTACTTCAACATACATAATATATTGCAACGCCCACCCTAAAAACAAATAATAATTAAGTTTTTTTTTTTTCATTTCAATAGGTACCAGTAATATTACCTGAATCACGTTCTTGAAATTCTGACATTTGTGTTGTCATTATATCTACAAATACGTAGAAAACATCATTTAAGTCTGCGGCAGAATCGATAACTTTATTGGTTGTGTTAAAGCTCTTATTGTCAACAATTTCTTGAGTCTGCAAAATGTACCTCCCAAATAACTCCATATTCACTTTAACTGCTTTATGAATTTTTATGGCCTCACTCAGTAGGTGAATAACTTTATTCTTAATGGATTCAAAGAATATTTTATAATCACTGTACCTATGTTCACTATGTACTCTATAACTTGCTATTCTTGACTTAAATGCAGTTTGAATTAACTGCACACCTGGCATAAAGTCCACACAAGCGTTAGTTCTGTGCTGCAGGGTTCTCCAATGAGATACTTGAGTATTCGACGAAATCATTTTATTACAGCAGTTACAAATAACCCCTGCATTATTGGAAGTGGACGGCCTCTCATTCACTCTCGATGTAGACGCTCCCTCATTTATTGTTGATGCAGACGACATTTTTTCTAACCTAAACTTTTTTGATGTAGGTCCTTCATTCCCACTACACGACTCCGTTAAATGTCTCTTTAAACTACACACTCTGGTAAATTGTTTCCCGCAATTGTTACACAAATACATTTTCACAATTTATGCAAGACCACACTGGTCAGAAATAGTTCACAGTTTGTATGTGTCTAAAGCAAGAACGCGTCACTCGCTTTTATATAGAAGTAAGACCTTGAAAAGGACCTCCCATACCCTTTGGACCGCCCCTGGGAAGGGAAGGGAACACTTAGATAGGAACCTATGGTTGTATACTTCAAGGTCGACGACAACCAATCATCTATTTCTTAAGCGTGAAGGTGTTTCATTTGACCTTCAACGAAATAACGACCATGAAATAAATAACGGTCCTGAAAAATGGCCCAGCCTACAGTTATAGCCCGTGTACTTGGATGAAAAAAAATGTGATTTGTTCTTATAACTAACTATCCTGTATTATTGCTGGAGTGTTGGGGATATGTGTGGAATACATGCACTGTTAAATTTACAAAATAAAATAAAAATTTGCTTAACGGCTAATTTTATATAATATAGTACATATTCATAGATTCATTAAAATAGTAATTTTCCATTTTTTTTAGTAGATTTAAAATTTAAATTACTATATTTTAAAAGATGGAGAGGGAATTGAGGGCACGGATGTACAAATTCAACGTTTTGAAAAAAATATGTTATACAAAGTATTTCCTGGTTTACTTAAAATAAAAGATTCTATATTATTCACAAAAATGTTTTCTGATTTATATATGAACTTACAAAAAAGTTCATGTGGTGTTTTTAGGCTTCCAAATAGCGATGTTTCAAATGCTTTAAAATGAATAAATACATTTTAATTATCTTTTTTAGTAGACCGAAGTAGAGTTACCGAATGTAGTAGAAAGCTGTAGAGAATTTATTGTTCCACTGTCAACACCACATAAATGTTTAAAAGTACCACTGACTACAGAAACCTTAGTAGTATAAGTACAGAAGGTAATGCACTAATATATGTTACGGGCTATCTTATTAAAAAAATGTCTGGTACAACATTCTTGTCCGGTATGTTTAGAATTTATAAATGCAAATAATTTAGAAACAACGGTGGTGCATTTTGCTAAACTCAAAGCTTACACTACTGCAAATTTACCATTCAACGGTTTAACAGTCCCTTCACTTACTATATAGTGCAACTAGAAAATATATTCATTGAAAATTTCAATAAACTGGCCTCGGCCGACTCTATAGGAACTAATATCAAAACATTATTAAATAATGTACATTTTACGCATCTTTGTGAAACTTTTCCATTAGATTATCTAATATTTATTTATATTATGTTTCGTTTATTTAATACAGTAAAGTTCGCAAACCGTGTTATTAAAAGTAAAAAAAAACTCACTAAATCAACAATATTAAAAAAATTGTGAATATAATGTTAATGATCTATCTGTTATAACTTATCTGTTACATATATTAGTCTTACTCAATGTTGCAATGTAATCAGTTTAATAAACATTCTGATGTTATTCACATTGTTTTATTCCAATAAAATATTTCAATTCAATACAAATCCATATTCACAACATACCAAAGTACATTTTTACCGTCCCCCGTAACAACGCTCGGGAATTAGTCCGCGTACTTATCCGTAAACCCCCGTACAACCGTAGATGCGGCGGCCTAAATAAATAACGACCTTGAAAAGATCTGGGACTGCATTTTTTTAATTGAACATGTTGACGTATTGCTTGAGAAATCTACATATTTCAAGGCTGTCACTATTGCCATCAAAAGGGATATCAGGGTAGACCCACAAACAATGCCCGACAAACGACAACCAATAAACTATTTTCAGCCATAAAGATACGTTATATAGATATTTGAGTATCGTAAAATCATGTAACACCTAAATAGAAATAAATTTACCACATCTATGGTAACATTACATTTTTTTTTAATATAATTCTCATGGGGTTCCCCATTATTCAAAATTATAATTAGCTACATGAGATGAATTAAAAATATGGTAAAAGTATGAGAGTCATGCACGGTGACCTTGAAGAATATTTCATATTGGGTGCTCCAAGTTCAATAATTATCTGTGTAAAAGAAGTAACTTTTTTTTTTAATAAGGAAGTACACGACACCAAATGCGTATGCTCCTTTTTGTATACGTAAAGATAACCATATAATATCTTGAAACTCATGCTATACATATTTATAAGTACATATTTATAAATAAACAAGTAATTGTAATTATAATTATTATGTATATATGTATATTCATTCACAAAACTGATACAAATAAATAAACAACGACCTTGAAATAAACAACAACCTTGAAATAAACAACAACCTTGAAATAAATAACGACCTTGAAAATGTTTTAATTTGACCTTGAAATTAATTTCAAGGTTATATTTAATTTGGCCTTGACCTTGAAGAAAAACCGTTACAAAGGAATGTCAAGGTCAAGGCCGAGTGGTGGGGGGTGGCCGAGACACGGAAAGGAATGTCAAGGTCAAGGCCGAGTGGTGGGGGTGCCGCCGAAACGGTATTCGCACCCTAATCATGAGAATTATATATTATGCACTTAGGGATGCTCGGGCATTGGCACACAGCCTGCTTGTTTCTCGTGGTGCATATACGATTTTTTCTCAAACCCACCAGAAAAGGTCGCAGAAAAACTCCTTTGATAGAAAGTATGGTACACATAAGGCTTCAGTGACACATACTCAAACTCTGACAGGCAGTTCTCATGCTAAATCTCAAAAAATCTCAAAATTTTCATTGTTAGTTTTGTAAAGGTCCAAATCATAATATTTATAGATGTACAAATTTTTCGGCATTACCACTTCATGAAAGAAAATAATTTGTTTTCAAAGGTAAGTTATGTTTTAATTGTTTAGGAAGTAAACACTCAGCAAGTCAATGTACTCGGGACAAATGTAGGTCATGTGGTAGCAAACACTATAGCTTACTGCATGAAGCAAGGGGATATGCAAATAATTATGAGTAGTTACTCCCAATGAAAGTCAAACTTTGACATGTTCAACTGTTCAAAGCTCAAGTAACTCTGACACTAATGGTAACTCGAAATGTTTAATTTTAAACACAAAAAGACATGTTCTCTTAGCTACAGCAAAAGTAATTTTAGAATGTCGCAATGGTCAAAGGATAGAAATTAAAGCTCTATTAGATTCAGCCTCTCAAACTTCTCTTGTGACATCTGATGTTGTCAGAAAGTTGAAAGCAAAGCCATTTAGCACTAATCAGAAAAAATAAATGTCGTCTTAGAATCGAAACATTCAAGCAGTGCAAAATTTCAAAAAAAAAAACATCACTTGCGGAGTCGTGGATAATATCACTTTGGTTGACAACGAATTTCATATTCCTAGTAAAATTCAAATGTTAATAGGGGCAGTTCTGTTTTATGATCTCATAGAACCAGATATAATTCCATTAGGTTCAGATATGCCTATTATAGTAAACAGCAAACTAGGTTGGATACTAGGAGGTTCAATAAAATGTACACAATTCTGAAGTCGATTCATCCGTGTCACAGCACAACGTAACACTATTCACTCAAACTATAAGTAACATAAATGATTTGATTCCAAAAGTTTGGCAAATGGAAGAAAAATCTGTAAAATAATATATCATCGCCACCTATGTACTTAGATCCTCGCTATAAGCACAAATTTTTTACACCGGTGACTGAGGAAAAGATTAAAGACGACATTTTGATGACGACAAATACTGAGAATGGCGTTTTCGGTTCTCTTAATGCCAATTCCGAAGGGGGCTAAAAGAATTAGAATGACTGATTCAACGGAAAAGGATATGGGCTATGACAACAAATATGGGATATGACAACTAGGGACCAGGGACATCAAGTTTCGTCAGAAAGCCATGCTTTAAAAAACGACTTTACTATGATGTTAGATTCGTCAAGTGAAGATGAGAGTCAAGAAATACCAGAAAATGGTAGCACTGAAGCTGTACTCAAAAGGAATTACTTTCTTACCGCACTAAAAAGAGTCAATGTGGATGAAAATCCTCTTAAATGGTGGAGTGTTCATCGAGAGGAATTTAAGATATCACCGATAGCACGAAGATTTTTATCCACTCCACCAGGCAGTGTTCCTAGCGAACAATTATTTAGTAATGCGGGTTTAATTTACGAACCTCTGCGTAACCGCCTTGAATCAGAAAAGGCGGCAATATTACTCTTTATTAAGTGTAATGCTCCTATTTTTAACTTCACTTACTAATATGAAAATTAGTAAGTGTAGTTAAAAAAAATAGGAGCATTATACTTAATACTAATTTTCATTAATAAAAATGTTAATAATTACTTTATCATTGTTTTAATTCTTCATTCATATACTATATGTATATAAGATTTTAAACATCCGCATCCGCATCCGCGTATGTGAGCCTTCAAAATCCGCATCCGCATTCACATCCGCGGATGTGAAAAAAATCGGCATCCGCAACATCCCTAGTGTATATATATACGTATATCAGCAATACATATACAAAATACCATTGAGTAAATAAGTTATAAACTCAGTTATTCATTGATAATACATAATGAATAGACAAGAAGTTTAATATGGAATCATTTTTATTCCTGCACAAAAAAAGAAAAATATGTACAACAGCATATTTCTGATGTTAACAGAACACCTATTTCCCAGAACAAAAGACTGAAATTAGATTTTCAATTAGTTAAGATGATAGCTATGGATTTTCAACCGTTTAGTACTGTGGAAAGTTCCCAGATTAAAAATTTCTTAAAAATGTTAAATCCGTCATATGCTTTACCTAGTCGAAAAACAATAACAAACAATTTAGTGTCACATCTTTACAACAAAGTAGCGGATGAAATTAAAATGAAATTAGAAAAAGCCGACTCGGTAACGGTAACAACAGACGGATGGACATCTATAAGTAATGAAAGTTACATATCAATTACTATTCATTATATTGATGATGAATGCAAAATGAAATATTTTCCTCTGGATTGCTTCAGATATTCTAATCGACATACAGCTCAAAATTTAGCAAGCGAAATTAAACGAGTGCTTTGCGATTGGAAAGTGGAAAAAAAGTTGTAGCAGTAGTAAATGCTGCAAATATAACAGCTGCAGTTCGTTTGTGTGGATGGAAACATGTCCCTTGTTATGCGCACACATTCAATTTAAAAGTTCAGACAGCACTGAAGGAAATTGAATTGGTACAAAATAAAGTTAAATCCATCGTTACATTTTTCAAACGAAGTCATCAGGCTGCTGCAAAATTAAAAGATATACAAAAACAAATGGGTGTTACCGAGCTGACAATAAAGCAAGACGTTCCAACGCGGTGGAATTCTACCCTTGAAATGAAGGGCTTATTGGTAAAACGTGACAAGCCACACTCTGATCAAAAATAAACAGTTTACTCTGTAGTAATCAGCAATAGTATGACAAGCCACATAGTTAAGTGTTTCGGCTTTCTCCAAAGGATGGCGTCACTAACACGACTGTCAATGTATTGCGGTTTAGACATTTCACACAGAAAGTTGGATACAACGTGACAAGCCACATAAAATGGCTACTGGCTCCGTAATGTTTAGAGACAATAAAATTAATTGTGATGAAAGTAGCTGTTCTAGTGACGAAAATAGTGAGTCATGTGATGACAGTGTGGCTGATATGGACTACCAACCAAGTGATTATGGCCAAAATCGGAATAACAGTGATGTAAGTTTTTCTTTACATTTTTGTGGCATGTCATGTTTTTGCGAAAACATATTTTATGTGTTTTTCTGTGGCTTTTCATCTTATTGCGATTCGTTTTCAGGATGTGCGCCAAAAGCTACTCATAATACTCCTGAAACAAATCATAAATCTCGTTGGAGGCAAAGAAGAGACAGTACCTATGAGAGAGTGAAGAGCAAGAAGAGACGTAATCTGGGACAAGAATTTATAAGCCTGAAAACAAAAAACGCATGAGAGCACGTGAGCTGGGACCACCCTGTGACTACAAGAAAAAATGCAGACAGAAGTTTGACTTATAAAATTTTATTTCTTTGGCTGTGTCCATGTACGCAATAAAAAGAGGTCCTCTAAAAAAAGCAGAAGAAACAAGAGTCTAGCAGAAACATCACTGCTGACTATACAGTGAATGTTGAAGGGCAAGATGTCAAAATATGCGAAATAGAGTTTATGAGGGTCCATGGGTTGCAAAACTCTCGAGGTAGGGTCAACCGAATTATGAGAATGAAAGCGCAGGGATATGTTGTTCCAGAAACAAATAAACGGGGCAAGCACGAAAATAGCCCTAAAAAAGTGAGTGATGAACAGAGACAATCTGTCAGAAACCATATTGACTTGATACCAAAATATCAAAGCAACTACAGCAGAGCAGATAATCCAAACCTTTCTCAACTGGGACATGACTATTGCTGAGCTTTACACGAAGTTTTACATTCCATGAGTTTTACAGTCGGGTGCGTTCGCACTATGCGAACGCCGCTTCGCCGAGATGCGTAGTCGAGAAAACCCTAAAAATTCGAAACACATTAAAAATTTTACAATGCAGTCGCGTGCTTTCGCACAATGCGAACGCCGCTTCGCCGAGATGCGTGGTAGAGAAAACCCGAAATTTTCGAAAATAAACTAATTGAGAATGGTGGAGAGTCGTCGATAGCCATGCGTTACGAATTGTTGCCTCTTTTAGAAGTTGTGGCCCTGAAAAGGACCTTTTGTTTAATTGCTTCGTGTTCGCCGTCTCTACGTCGTTGAATGCGTATGTCTTGCTTCCTTACGATTGTTTCGATCTTCCTGGATCTCATCAGCGTTGTGCGGTTCGCTACATTCTACCACCGTCGCTGCAAATCGCCAAAGAACACGACACGCCTTGGAGACGTAATCGCCATTATTTGCGACGACGATGGTAGGACGCACAAACAACAACGGACAATCGTAAGTCGCGAACACACCTGTCTGTGCAACAGACGATTGCCGAAAGGGACTCGACGACTTACCGGCAACCGATAATTCGTCGAATTCTTTCCGTTTATATCGCTCCTCGGAGAGAAAAGCGACCCCACTCGATATATTTTCGATCTCTCGAATTTCGAATTGCGCCTCCTCTTCCTCCCCGACGAACGATTCAGTCTAATCCGGGATTACTGTCTAATCGGGCTGTTTTTTTTGTTTTTTTTGTTTTTTTTTTGTTTTTTTCTTTTTTATTATTTTTTTTGGTTTTTTTGTTTTTTTTTTTTCCCCGCGAAGCCATCCTATCGCCCGTTCGATGTTACGCGTCTCCAACTGCCGCAGCAGAAAGATCGAACCACCTCCACATTGTTCAGAAATTTAATTTGGAAAAAAAATTTGGATCTCCCGCTCTTCCTACCCGAAACCCAAAATCCAATTTTGAAAATTTACCGAATGCTCAAACGCTATTTTCTCGACTGAATTTGTTGCGGTCGACCTATCTGAAACACGGGATGTTCATGTCATCGCACCTACGACGACGACGAGGACGAGGAATCGCGACGGATCCGCCTCCACCTGCGTTCCGGCACATTCCTCGACCCCAGACCGCTGGTCCCCGGACGATCCAGGACGGACACCCTATTTCCCAAACCCTCGGGAGACCTATAGGGTACAAAATCTACGCGCTGATCTACTCCCGCGCCGTCGACGTAAGGATCCACGTATTCGTCGTCGTGTGTCGGAGGGAACCTCACCTCGACGATCGTACCCACGCCCCTCGCATCGACACCTGCCGTCTCCGGCGGCGTCGCGATTGCCCATATCAAAAAAATCGTCAGTTTCGACGTCCTCGATCTCCTGAAAACCCGGTTCGCCGCCCGAGGGCGGCACCGACGGCGAGGCGGACGGTCCGGGACCGCCGCCGCCGCCACCGCCCCCGCGACGTCTCCCCGCGGCATCGTCGTCGTCGCCCCGGCGACCTTCCCTCGGCACGGCATCCTCTCCAATAGCGAGCGGTAGACGACGTTTTCGGTGAAACGGCTCCCTCTCTGTTGCCAAACGTCCCCTGCTTCTCGCCATTGACAATACATACGCGGGACGTTATCGGGCGATCCCACCCGAGAGAACGCCACGTACAATTGACCGTGACCGAAACAGGGTTTCTTCAGATAAATGCCCACTTTTCGGAAAGTCTGCCCCTGAGCCTTATTTATGGTCATCGCGTATGCGAGCCGGACGGGAAACTGATTACGAATTACTTCGTTCGGAATCATCCTGTCACGTCCGATCATGTTGATCCTCGGCAACAGAACGGATCGACCGCGACGTTCCCCACAAAGCAATTCGCACTCGATCAAGTGCACGCTCAACTGCACTACCCTCATCCGGGTGCCGTTGCATTCCCCCCCTGTCGACATCTAAATTCCTCAATAGGATCACTACCGCGCCCACTTTTAATTTCAACTCGTGAGGGGGCAGTCCCGGAATGTTCATGGCATTCAGGTCCTCCTCTCTCACGACCAACTGATCGCCTTCGTTGGACTTGCACTTGTCCACGCTCACGTACGTGACGGATTCGCCTTCAAGATGGCCTAAAATGTGCCCGTTAACGACGTCTACCATTGCATTGGTGGGACACAGTACAGCTCGTTCCCCGATGTCCCGCCCCACGAAATCGCCTTCGAGCACGAACCCGAGCAACTCCTCTGCCGAGGGTACGTGAAGTCGTCGCGGGATCTCGACGAGTTCGTCCGACGCACTGTCCGTGTCGAACGCCTCGCGACGGGGGGACCGCCGCCAGAGGCAGCCTACCCTCGCCGACGGCCAACAGCCATTCGCCGAACGTTCTCCCGCCGAGTTCTTCGAACCACCCCGCGTCGTCGTCGCCCGGAGCAGCGTTCCTCCCTCCCTCCGCGACCCTTCCGCCCTCATCGCGCGCTACCGCCCTCGCGGCCCTCATGTTCTCGGTCAACCGCAACTTCACGAAGTCGTTCCACACGTAAGACATCTTCAGGGACGCGTCTATTATCGACGCGCGGTGTCCCCGCGGGACAACGTGCAACACCTGCCTAAAATCCCCCCGAATAACGCGACTTTCCCGCCCATGACCGTCCACCTGTCGTTCATCATCTCCCGTAGGTACCTGTCGACCGCCTCCACGGCGAGCCTATGGGTCATCGGAGCTTCGTCCCACACGATCAGGGCGACCGAATCCCGGAAACGAATCGACTCCTCCGACTCCAAGTGCCAGCCCGCCGTCGTCTCGGCGACAGGTTGAGGGGCAACCTGAACGTCCTGTGGACCGTCTTTCCCCCGATCAAAAGATTAGCTGCGATGCCAGTCCACGCGCAGCTCACGATTCCCAAATTCAATTTTGTCACCACGTAATTTATTATGGTGTTGTACAGGTAGGTTTTCCCCGTTCCCCCGGGTCCGTCGATGTAGAATACGCGATCGTCGGCATCCGCGCCGCCGCCGCCGCCGCCGACGGCACCGACGACGTCGCGACCCAGAACGTCGTTCAGGTCGTCCGGCACGGCCCTGCCCACGCTTGCGCACACCGCCCTGATCACCCGCAAAAAGTGTCCTTTTTTGCTCACGATTCAGAGACGCGGGATCGTAGGCGTCGCCGATTACGATGTCCCCGTCATCGTCGACTTCGTCGCGGGCGTCACCGCCGCCGGCGCCAGCGGGGAAAGCTTCCCGCCGACGACGGCCGCGCCGGCGCCGTCGTCTCCGACTCCGAACGGGCGATCGTCTTCGCCGCCGTCGGCAAGATCCTCGGCCTCGACGGTTATGCCCAGAACGGCGCAGTTCAGCGCCGGCCTGTTACGCGCGAGCACCGCATCGATCTCCGCTATGGCCAATCTCACGGCCCGCGCGCGTCTCACGCCCCGTCGCAAGAAGTCTTCGATCATGGCCAACTTGTGATTTCTGAACAATCGCGGCGCCTCAATCAATCTCTCTTCGTCCAGCACGGTAAGGATCAACCGCGAACAGCCTACGCAACTGACGCGGAAACTTCGTCGCGGCAGCCTCCGTCATACATCGATCGTACTCGTCGGCGTTTTCCAGGAGGTTTCGCGCGCCGCATGCCTCGCGAAAGGTACCGTACGCGACCCCTCCGAAGGTTTTCAAATCCTCGTAAGACGTGGCTCCCCGGACGTTTCGCAGCAACACAAGCAAGCAATGTAGCTCCGCGATCCCCACTCCCGGTGTCACTTCAGCGACACAACCCAACATCTTACTGACTTGCCGGCGAGCAACCCAGACGGCGTTCCGGTTGTCCCACGTGTAGTGTTCAGGAATGTCGGAGTACCTTAATCGCCGCGCCGCCGCGTCGTCTCTATTTAGGTCGAACCACGCCTCCAACTTGGATTGCTTTCCGAGGCGCCCCATCAGATCCTCGATCTCGCCGTCCTGCTCGTAGACGACGGTGCCTTCGCCGGGCAGATGCACCGGCAGCACCATGACGGCATGAGACCTGTCGTGCATATTGAACTACAGCAAACGCCACGCCGCCTCCATCGAACCGACGTATCGACAATCCAGATAGTTAGCGATCTCGTCGATCTCGAAAACCCTTCTCCGCGGCGCCCCATCGCCCTGATCGGCACCCCCCCCCCCCCCTTCCTTCCGCGGGCTCCTCCCTGATAGTGACGCAATCGACCCCCTTCGTGACGTATTTATACAAATATTTTAGCGACTGAAATGACCCCACCAATTCGAAATTTATGTGTGTTTGGTACTTCGCCAAGGCATACGGGTTATAAGGCACAACTCTGGTGTTGGTGATGGCCGAATTTCCGAGTAAAATAAATCTATTATCGCGGGGTCTACGATACTCCGCCCTGCCCGTGGGCTCGGTATTGAGGACCGTGCGGTCGCTGTAAGGTTTCAGATAGAACTTCTTACAGCGCCCTTCGACCATGCACGGGGCGTCCGGCTTCGCGGCGCCGCACGGACGGTGAATTTGGAACCGAGCTACGCTTTCGTATAACAGAGGCTGCGTTAACCGATCCGGTATCGTCGCGTGAATGATCTCGTCGACCCCTCTCGGGAGTATCCAAACGATCCTCCTGCACTAGGGTGACGATTAGGTGCACGTGTGGAAAGCCGCGTTGTTGAAATTGTACTACGTAATGATAATTTTTCACCCTCCCGTTTATCTGTTTATGAACGACGTCATCCAAAAATTCCAAAAATTTCGCGTGAAAAACGCGGTAAACCAATTCCGGCCTGTTTTCATATTTTTGCTTATATCCCAAATTGTCTTTGATCTCAGGCCAGTTCGGGTTGCAGGTGAACGTTATGAACAGATCCGGTTTCCTGTGCCTCGTCGTCACGGTCATCGCGTCCAGGTACTGCCGATGCATGTTCCTGGCGCTCCCGTAAAACGCTGTAGGCAGGACGATCGCGCGGCCCACCCTCCCCGCGTCCGGTGCTACATTCTCACCTGCGGCCACCGCGGCAGCCCTCACACGGTCGAGCACCCGCCGCGCGGCCAACCTGAACTTCTGCTGATTATAATAATAATAATAATAATAATGGATTTTTATTGCCCAACATTATGGATTACATAATCCAATTAAAGGACAACATTAATCAAAATAAATACAATAATTATCTACAATATCACAAATAAAGATTTGATATTAATACCTATATACATATGTGAAAATATAAATGTACAATAATTCTCAGTCTACTAACAAACAAAAAGGTGTAGGTATTGTATAGTTCAATTTACATAAATGAAATTATTATATTAAAAAAGATGATTATATTCCATGGCAAGGTTACGTAATTGTTGCATATTTGTATAATGTATATCACAAAACAGACTAATTTTATTTAAATTATTACTAACTGTATATAAAGGTGAACGTAACAATATGTTAGTTCTAGCTATCGGTAACATAAACATTTCGATATTTCTAGATGAAGTTCTTGGTATTAAACCACTAAGTAAATTAGGACAGTCTATTTCATTGCATACTAATTTATAACCAAAAATTTAGACTACATATAACACGTCTTGTATATAAAGATAGTACTTCAAATGTATCGAGTAATAATTGATGATTATAACCTCTATCTGGATAAACACCATAAGTTTTGTAATGTATAAATTTAAGGAATTTTCTCTGTACGTTCTCTATTTGAAGAATTTGATTGTTATAGTATGGATACCAGATCATCGAGGCATATTCTAACTTTGACCTAACAAAAGCATAATAAACTATTTTTATTATTTGTGTATTTTGGAAACTTCGACAATTTCTGAATATAAATCCCAACATCTTCAAACATGATGATACTGTTTCACTTATATGTAGATTAAATGACAATTTGGCATCAAAAATAACTCCTAAGTCCCTTATGCTCTCACATCGGATTAAACGTACATCAGTTATTTTGTATTCAAACTGAATTGATCTCTTTTTTAGGGTATAGGTCATAACTTTACACTTCTGAATGTTGAGGAGCTGTAATCGATTAAATGTGCACCAAATTTCTATTTTATTAAGTTGTTCCTGAATGAAACAGCAGTCCTCAATATTGTCTACTATATGATATATTTTTAGATCATCGGCAAATAAAACAAACTCGCAGTCTATAACATTGGCAATATCATTAATAAATAATAAAAATAATAAAGGTCCTAGATTGGATCCTTGTGGGACTCCAGATGTTGGACAGAAATATCTTGAGTTAAAACCATTGTATGAAATAAAATGCGATCTTGTGACGCTTTTTTTTCCCCACACACGATTCTTCTTATCTCAATATATATAGAAAAAAAAAATAAGAAAAAAAAATACTTATATATATAGGTATGTACACGTATATACAGTCTGGACAAGCTCCAACCTCACAGGACTATAGCTGGCTGCCGCTAGCTTCAGTGAAGACGGGCGGGGTTACTAGGTCAACAAAAAAATATCAGGGCGCCACGGGGTTTAAGCCAGCCAAGTACTAGAGATAAAAAAAAACTATAAATAAATTAGTATCAATAAACCACGAAAGAGAAGGAGGTATGATCTTATTACTTTTGTTGTTCCAGATTCTCAAATAACATAAACAAAAGAAATTAAATAACTCATATTAATAATTAAATAAGACTCATATGGTGTATAGAATCCCTTGGGCCTATATATTCTCAACATTAAGTGTACATAACAACAACAACAACAAAAAAAAATATGTACAGTTAAACAGGGGTGAGATATAAAGAGAAAAAATATAAAAAATAATAGCAAACATATAAATCAGAGATACCGCGATATAGCTATATCAGGTGCACACTTTTTCTATCTTAATTTTAAGGATTCTTAAATCGAGCACACAGTAAATCATAAAAACACATTCCAAGGTTCTTCAATAATATTCCTATAAGCCACAAAAAAAAAAGACACGGAAATAGCAAATATAGGAAAAACTTGCGTGACTCCTGGCTGGATGGAACCGTAGGGGCGTCCTAGGCGGAGTAGCTGGTGCAACAACCCGTCTTTCGTTATCTCACCAGAAGCAGCCAACCTAAACTCCTCCAAGGAAGATGCAGAGCCAATCTGGACCCACTCAGGCACGATCTATTGGACGAGGAGAGATTGCACGCTGTGACGTAATCCCGTTACGTAGATCCTTTATTTAGACCCGTTACATAGATCCTATACGTCGACTGTTACGTAAATCCTTTACGGAGACCCGTTACGTAAACCCGTTGCATAAACCCTTCTTCGAAGGGTTGACGTAATAAATTTATGGAAGGCGTAGACTATGAATCCTCAAACAGTGGGTGCGATTTTCTATATGCCAAAACCAAAACCAAAAAGAAAATCACAATTGAACAGCTTGGAAAAATAATCCTACGATAGGTGATTGCAACCAAAAATCACATCAATTTCCAGCCGTCGCGTTTCCATCTACGTCTCACACACTCTGTCCAGGATTTATTGTGTTAACAAAAAAAAACAAAAAAAAAAAACCTTTTATCGTCAACGAGGAGTTTGTTTGAATTTTTCACACCAGATGTCATTTTGACCTTAGAAAGAGTGAAAACTAAGACAAAAAATACGAAATTTAACTACCCAACGACATAAAATCAACATTTTTATTTAAAACAACCATATATTTCGGAATTTCCTTCTCCACACCAACACACTGTAGAAGTCTATTTGACCCAACCATAAATTTAGCCATTCACACCTAGAGGTCACTATGCGTTCTTTGCAGAAGTAATAAATATATCACCTTTATAATGCGAAGTCCTAATTAAAAACCTATATACACTAGGCGACAAAAATGAACCGTTACAATCTGTCACAAAGATATGAGGTAAAAAAGTAATAAAAGAGAGTCACTAAAACCAAAGGTTTTTAGTTTACGTAAGATCAGTTCATAATCAATCCGATCAAACGCTTTAGAGAAGTCAGTGTATACTACATCAACCTGATGTTGATTATCAACGGCACTAGACACGTGTTGGGCAAATATTGCGAAATTAGTCACTGTTGAACGATGTTCCATGAAACCATGTTGCAGTGGAGAAATATAAATTTTAACAGCAGGATAAATGCGATTATATAAAGTTATTTCCAAAACCTTTGCAAAATTACATAATATGGAAATCGGTCTATAATTAGTTAACATAGAACTATCTCCAGATTTTAGTACAGGACAAATTCGAGCGACTTTCCACATACTAGGAAAGGTATTAGTTTTAAGAACTAAATTAAATTATATTAGCAGAGGTTGAACAAAAACATATTTACAATCTTTAACTAAAAAGCTCGGAATTTGGTCATGACCTGACGTCATTTTGTTCTTTAGCTTACCTAAAGCTTCTAAAACTTCACTTTCAGTGAATGCACTAAAATTTATAATAGGATTATTGTTTACTTCCACGCCTGTTATGTCACAAACTGCAGACTGGATATAAACACTACCGAAGTAATCACTGAAGCCATCTACTATTGACTGTGGTGTATCAAATACTAGATTTTCATTAACTAGTTTGCCTGGTATTCTTGTGTGGCCTTTTTTGACTGAATATAATTCCACAAATGTTTAGGATCTCTTTTGAGTTTTTGCTCAATATCATTTATATAATTTTTGTATGCTGCCTTAACTTGTAACTTCACTGAAGTTCTCAATCTTCTAAAATTTTCTAAGTGGATATTTAGTTTAGTTATTTTATATTTCTTAAAAAAAATGGTAACTTTTTAGTTTAATTTCCTTAATTATAGTTGGTGTATACCATGTCGGATATTTACGTTTTTTGTTATTAAACTTAGGCACATAGGTATCAAGAAGTGGAGTTATTTGTTCATAAAATGCGATACAAGCTAGATTAATATCATTATATGAGGACAGAAAGGACCAATCTACATGAATTAAAGCATTATATAGCCCTACATAATCAGCTTTCTTATAGTTATACGTTTTTGTACAGTCAGAGTTAGAAAAGTTTATGTAAGCATTCTCTGAAACTGATAACTCGATACATAAAGCTGGGTGATATAAATCCTCCTTTACCAATGGGTGCAAATCGCGAAAAACTTCACAGCTTATGTTACTAATAACTAAATCTAGTAGTCTACCATTTAAATTATATATAAAGTTATACTGATTTAGGTTGTTATACTGATGTAAGCTCATGAAGTTACGTAATATTTGAGATTTTTTGTCATTGATTGACATATTAATAAAATTAGGGATATTAAAATCCCAATAATAAACACCTGTTCGTTGTTAATTACAAAGTTTTCTAATAATTCAAAGAATGTTTCGAATTATAGTATTGTAGTACTAGGTGGAATATATAAACTAAATAAATAAACAAATGAATTAGTAAACTGTGCTTTGCAACCTATAATATCAATGGTAGGGACAGTATTGTTAATTATTGTCAAATCTAATTTTGTTACATTTAGATTATTCGCATACGCAATTAAGACACCACCGCCCCGTGACATTTCTACAGCGTTAAATTTCCTGTCACCTCTAAAGACGCTATAGTTATTGCCAAAATATTCACAACTTAAAATGTCACTTGAAAGCCAAGTTTCTGTTAAACAAATAAATGAAAATTCACTTTCACTAGCTGACACGAAAAAAATCTTCTGCCTTCGTTCTTAAACCTCGAACATTTTGATAACAGATATTTAAATAATCCAATCCATTGGGCTTAATTAGTTTAACGATTTAATTTGTGGTATGCCATTTATAGTCCTAATGACTAAGTTATTTTCACCATTTGCCTTACGTGTATCTAATTCTCTCTAATTTTCCTGTAATACTCGATTTGTTTTGGTGTGCAGTCGTATGAAATACTTATATGCCCGAAACTAGAATCCTTCAGCTGCTTTGCTCTGCGAAGTACATTATGAACGGTTTGTTCATCCTCAATGGTAATTTTGATTGGTCTTGGTCTTTGTCGGTCAGAAAAATATTTCCCAAGTCGCATAGGTTTAATATTCACGGAGTTAGTGTCGCATGACAGGAAATTTAAAACCTTTTTGGCCTCACTTTGATCACGCATGTTACGCGCATCTTTATCTAGGTTATCATTTTCGCTAATTCACATATAATGATATTCTTTGATCTTTTTTTGTCTTTCAATGACCTCTTGAACTATTTCATTAAAGTCAATAGTGTTTAAATTTTTGTTCCCAGAAAGGGTTGCATTCTGGGATTTGAGTTCAGCAACTTCGTTCTTAAGGTGTGAAATAACTGTCTTTAAGTCATTCAAATCCTTTCCGATACAGGTGCAGTTGGTACAGGTGAATGACAGGCCGGGTTTGGTTGTTATTACTTTTACCTCATTAATTGTTAGTCCCACACGAGAATATTTATAACTGTTTTTACAAATGCAGCACTTAATTAGTTTGTTCTGATCAGTGTCAACATTGCAACAACTGCATTTATTTTCCATTATAACTAACTCTCTTACCTTCGCCTATGTTGTTTAGAAAGAGGAGTTGTATTTCTTTTTATCGGGCTGATGCTTTTTGCCGGATTATCACTTTTTACTTTTTGTTGTTTATACTTGTCCACTTCTTTGTTACGTTTTCCAACAATTACTCACTTATTAGTTTATTTAAAGATTTCACTTTACCACGAGGTAATTCCCGACTTTTCAGTGAACAGACTGATATAAATTTGATTATATATTGCGGGATTTTTCCACATAAAATTTAGTTTTATTGTAGACAAATTTAGGCGTGTATCTACTCGTACTCTAGTCGAAGACCACATTATCGCGCAGATACCACAAATAATCAGCTTCCACGCGCACCCAGGCGTCCACCAGGTACTGTTGGAACAGTTGCCCCCGTTGTGCAAGAGCGAAAAGTCGTCGCGGCATTGGATCCGGTAGCGATAGAACTCCTGCATCGTTATTTTGTGGCCGTTGTGTCGCAGCCCCGTGGAATAGCCATCCTCCCCGTATGGAAACAACAGAGGATACACCATCGGATCCGCCATCGGGTTGAGGTTCTTTAATTCGTGTCTATTCTCGCGTTCCTGCTCCCCGTCGCCGACCCGCCGCGGAAATAGCTTCAGATCTACCGCGAAAGGAGGCTCCATGCCGTAGAAAACGGCGGCAATCTCGCTCCAACTCTCCGGCAACCCGTATTGCCGCCGTTGTTCATTCATGTTGCCCCCTCCCCTGGTAATGCGATTATTATATCCCTGACGGCCCTTGCGCCGAGCAGCGCCCTCTGCTCTTCCAGGACCTCGCCCATGGTCCGGAACGCTCGAATAAACCTATTATGTTCCCTCAACCCCGCCTCGATCGCGCGCAGAGTGTCCTCGTGCTGTCCCGCAAACCTGTCGCCGACGAAATCGTTCCTCCTCTGCATGACCTCGCCCGCGTCCAGGAAGTAAAAATGACTTAGAACGGGTTGCCTCAGCTCCTGCCTGTCGGGGACCCCGGACGGTGTGATGGTAGATCTGGCCACACACAGTAAAGTGTTGGTGACCTTGACCGCGCATCACTCGACGAGGAGCCGACGTCTTGAACGTGGCCATAGCGAATAAGCTATTCGCGACTCTAATATTATTTAAAAATTCGCGGTCTGCGGACCGTCTTCCGTAAACAACCTCCGGAACTCGGGTGGACATCGCAGACGAGGCAGCGAGATCGCCCCGTTCTTGCAGCACATCAGTCGGACGCCCTTCGCCCACGAAAAAATCGCGCCACACGACCCGCACCGCTCGTCCAAAGTGCCTATGGAGAACGGCATGTCCTCGCACATGTCCTCCAACATTTCGTCTGGCGTGATGGCTCCCACTCTATGGGTCACCCTCCTGTTCGGTGACCTGTCCTCGCCGCCCTCGGCAATCGGTGAGGGCGGCGGCGAAGGCGAAGGAGACGGAGACGGCCGCCGCCGCGGCTGCTCCGCCGGCATTCCCTCGACCACCGGCCCTTGCTCGGGGAGACCCCCCGCCGCCGCCGCAGCCACCGCCTCCGCCACGGAAACCGGCGATGGAAACTGCGGAGACAGCGCGGGGATATCCGTCAGCAGACCGATGATCCGCGAACGCTCACGGAGCACCGCCTCCTCCTCCTCCTCCTCTCCCTCGTCGCGCACCATCCGCTGCGAAGCGCCGTTCCCCACCGCTCGTGTTGCGACGACACCCTCCCACCCCCGCCCCCGTCGCGCCATTTTCGGCGGAGCTCGGCCCTCAGCATATCTCGAATGTGCTGGACCTGTTCATCTTCGTCCACGTCCGGCGCCAACCGTCGAAATAGCGCCACCTTGTGCGAGATAAAGACGGTGGCGTCTTCCTTCTCCGATTGCCTCTGCCCGTATAGTTGGGCCTTCAGGGCCCGACGTACAGCGGGGTTATCGTATTTGTCCAGGAACCTCCTCCCGAATGTGGCGTCCTCCATGTTGAGATTGCGCAGAGGGTCGAACCAGCTGTGGCCGCCGCAGCGCAGCCGGCCGGCCACCGCCGTGGTCCATTCCGCTTCGTCTATTTCTTCTCTACGACAGTACTCTTCCGCATCTCGCAGGAAGAACCGCGGGTCCTCCCACTCGCTGCCGCTGAAGGTGGCCGGCAGCCGTGTAGCTGGTGCCCGGCGTCTTTCTAATCGTGACGGCCATCTTCTCCACAGCCTTCAGGAATAGGTCAGACAGTTCCTGATATGTCACGTTAATGCCTGCACTTCTGGCAGGCACGATGTCCGAATTTGCGGCCGAGCGCGTGGGGCTCGGCGCGTGCCATGGGGCACTCTGTACCCCTTTGACGTCCTTCCTCCTCTTCGTTCATTGTGGTTCCCATCGCCGTCGGCTCCAGGAAAGTTGAGAAGTTTGGATAAAATAGGGTGGGTTTCGCCCATCCCATCTGGGCTGGAATAGGCCCCACGTTGGGCGCCATGTCGCCGTGACGCGCGTAACGCCCCCTGAGGCGGGGCGAGTCCGTGGGCGCTTTCGTTTTCGTTTCGTTTTTGTTTGTTACTAACAATTTTTGAGCAAGCTGCGTATACAGGGTTTACCGGAAGTGTCTGGTGATGACGGATTATTAAGGAAAGTTACACACTGTGGCACGGGGCCGATGAAAGTTAATACCGCGCGAACTGAAAATTATCGTTCCGACACTGTATACGGGGTGATTACGAACTAAGTGAACACTAATTAACTACTGCAGTCTCTATCTGAATATGCTAGGAGAACACAAAGTCTACGGCAAAGTGAGTCTATCGCGGCACTGCACGACCCTCTTTCCCCCCTACCAGGTGTCCAGGAGACAAGGGGTATCCAACAAGGGGTATAGGGATAATAAATTTTGTAAACCACGAAATTTGGTTAGACGAAGGGAATTATCCGAAGTTCTTAATTTCACTCTTCTGATGCAATTAACTTTTTTTCCAATAATCTTGTGAACTCTGTATTTTTTTTTAACTGTCACATTTTGCAAAACGAACAAATTTGCTTGAAAATTCTTTTTCTTGTTTTCTCTTCTTGACCATTTTTCGTACACCTGCTTTGTTTTGAAAAAACCTATTTTAGAGTACAAATGTATGTCTGTCGCATCGATAGTTTTTCTGCAGAAACTGTGAAAATTGGAAAAAAACAAACCACTCTGTTCGGACACGAACCTCTAACCTCGAGCACGCCAGCCCAATGCGTTACCGCTGCGCTATCCATTTCTCCAACTAAAACGTACTCGATTGGGAATGTAAACGTATATTTTGTGAACGACAAAATTTGATTAGACGAAGAAAATTATGCAAAATTCTTAATTTCGCTCTTGTGATGCAATTCTATTTTTTACAAATGTCTTGTAAACTGTAGTTTTTTTAAACTGTCACATTTTGCTAAACGTACATTTTTGCTTTGAAAATTCTAAAAGAATTCCACCGTTTTCTTCGAACAATGTGATCTATTTTCTCTTCTCGACGTTTTTTTGTCCACTTGCTTTGTTTTGTCGAATACCTATTTTAGAGTACATATGTATGTCTGTCGCTTCGATAGAATTTCTGCAAAAGCAGTGAAAATTGGAAAAAAAACTACGTTCTGACACGAACCCGTAACCTCAGGCACGCCAGCCCAAATAACATAAACATAACATAAAAAGAGCTTTATTCATTATTAATTATGTCACATCTACAATGTCATTTGGCTCACAGAGCTCGAATTCATTGTATGCTTAGCCTAACGAATTCCAGAGGCGTGGAGGCGGACTTATCGCAAGCGGTCGGCCCCCTGCCAGGTGTTACTGTGTGAGCTCCGGCCATTCATGCACTTCGAAATTGTTTTTTGTAAAACCCTCTCCAGTAATGTTTAAGGGCATTCATCAACAGTGCAGGAACTGCTCACTCGTAATTTTATAAGGTGGATCATATTATAAAATCTTTTAGGTTTTATGTAGGAAAACACTATTTTAAAAACCTACTCGAACTTGCTTCGGGACAAACACTGACAAACACAAACAAAAAATGACTACAAAAAGGAGAAGTCTTTCGACAGTGGACGAGTTAGATAATAATTTTTATTTTTTTTCCTCCTCCGGGTCTCCAACCCAGCAGTCTCGCAGGCGGTCTCTCACCTCTTAAGAGAGTGCTTGGCGGCCCCCCCCCCCCGAGGGTGGGGCCTCGGACCGCCGGGGCTTACCAGATCAGTTTCCGGGAGGGGATCCGTATCGTGGTAAGTAGTCGTCCCAAAATTTTATAAGACCTGAATTAAGTTATTCTTGTTTGTCTCTTGAAAACTTGAAAAGTTAATTTTTATTCATAAGGAACATTTTTTTTTTTTTTTCCCCTCAAAATTTAAGTCCTAAATTATATTTGTTCATTGTTTGTCTCTTGAGACTTGAAATTTTTTGAGACTTGAAAGTTAATGTCATCATTTATAAGGAAGAATTTTATAAGGAATACATTTTTTTTTTCCAAAAAATGTTTCAATTTCCAAAATTTATTTTATTTGTTATTTTGTTTATTTAATCTCGGCCAGCCCAAATGCGTTAACGCTGCGCTATCCATCTCTCCAAACGAAACGTATTCCATTGGAAATCTAAACGTGAATTTTGTGAACCACAAAATTTGTTTCGACGAAGACATTTAAAATTATTTTTAACATTTAAAATTAAGACATTAGAAAATTATTATTAATGTCACTCTTCTGATGCATTACTGTTTTTTTCCAAATGTCTTGCGAACTTTGTGGATTTTTTTTTACTGTCGCTTTTTGCAAAATGAACAGTCAATTTTTTCCAAATGTCTTGTGAACTGTTGATATTTTTTTAACTATCACATTTTGCTAAATGAACAAATTTGCTTTGAAAATTCTAAAAGAATTCCACCGTATTCTTTGAAGAATGTCAACAATTTTCTCTTCTCGACAATTCTTTGTGCACCTTATTTGTTTTAGAGAAACAACTTATAGGGTTGATTTTTGTAAAGATATTTCCTTTATCTTTTCTCGAACACTTTGGATTTTCCGCAGTTGCGGGTTATTTCCTTTTCCTATAGTTTTTGTGTGAAAATCCATTGTTTTCCAGGAAATAATTACCCCAAGTGAAATTTCGATTTCGAAATTTCGAAAACAATTACGGTGTCGAAATCGACCCCGTATCGAACATCGAGACCTCCTCCCGAGCCAAAACGCTCCAAAGAGTTCGGGACCGAAAACAGTACGGGGCGACGCGCGCAGACCGCGCATGCGCGGTAACGATTTTAGCTTTTCGGCCGATATCTCGAGAACGGGAGGTCGTACGGAGGCGCGCTACGCGCCGTTCGACTCGGTTCGACGGCGCGCACGCGATCGACAGGACGGCCCACCCCGGGGGCGGCGACCACTCGGGGGCGGTCGAGGGCGGTCCCGGATCGCCGCACGACGAACCGATTCCGGAGGCTTCCTGGGAGGAGAAAACAATCGTCGTTCCGACGCCGCCGAGAACGCCCGCCTCCGCCGCCCCCGGGGCGGGATAGGGCGGCTTTGGTATTCGGAAGCCCGCAGAGCCGCCCCCCGTCGTCGGAAGCCTCGGAAAACAGAGGAAGGGGGAAACTCGGCGAGCCGCGTCTTTTTCGCCCCCGGGTCCGACCTCAAAAGACGAAGATTTCGATCGGTCGCCGATGCGCGCGGCCGACGGGAGACGGGGAGGCCTGCGCACGGACCGGGGGCGGATAGCCGCTCGCGGCGAGGCGTCCCGCGCGCGCGCGGCACGTCGTTCGACTTTCCGTTACGGAGCTACGGCCCCCGACATCTTTTTTCGCCGGAGCGGCCGCGAACGACGCGGCGTCGTGTTCGGGACGACCTCACGAATCGTCGCCTCTCAGTAGAGAAACGACGACTTCTCTGACCGACTCCGTTTTTCGGCGCGTTCGCCGGCACCGTTCGCGATAGGAAATCGTTCTGGACGGAGAGAGGGTCTCGAGGAGAAACCGTTTCGAACGATTTCCCTGGCCCCTGGAGTTTATCTCCGACGAGTTGCTGAGCCGAGTTCTCCAGTCGAACGAAGTACGCGGGCTCATGGATCGGCTCTCTGCCATGGGCGGGACGATCCCCTCCACACAGCAATGGAGGGCGAAGTTACGGGAGGAACCCATGGTTGCTGGGATCGATGCGGCTGCGGACGACAACGCAGCGGGAGAAGCTGGATTGACTTAGTGATAGCAGAGGAGTGTATGTGTGTGATAGGGAAATTAGTATGAAAGAGACGCTGAGCGATCACAGATACGTGGTATACGTTGTGACACTACCAGGCACCCCCGGCAATCGGGACACAAGACCTGGGCCACGGTACGTGATCGCGGGAGCGAAGTGGGACAGTTTTCAGAACGAATTAGGAAATAAATGGAAGTATGAAAGAAGGGAGGCACGGGGAGTGGATGCGAAGGAGCGATTAGAAAGAGAGGCTGAGAAATTCCAGAGAGCATGCGAGGCGGCGTGTGAGAAAGGGTTAGAAAGAAAGAAGGGGAGAAAAAGGGATAGAAATGAATGGTGGAACGAAGAATTGAAAGAATGGAGAAAGAGAGGAGTAAAAGAGAAAGCATGCAAGAGGAAAGGGATCAGGGAAGAAGGGAGGGCAAGAAAAGGGAATACAAAATAATTAGAAATGAGTACAAGAAGGTGATTAAAAAGGCAAAATTGGAGAACATGCAAAAAGAAATAGACAAAATGGGAAATAATGTATGGGATATAGCCAAGAAATGGGTTGCACCTAAGAGAACAAGACAAGGGAACGTAAATATAAAAACGGGGGGGAGGAAAGTACACAGACAACAGACAAGATACGCAGGACGAATTAGTGAAAAAATACTTTCCAAACGAAACAGAAGACGAAACGGACAGACAAAAGACACTAAGGGCTAGATACGACGAAGACAATAGAGACACGGACGAAGACGAATTTACGGACTTACCTTTCACAGTATCAGAGATACAACACGTGATTAGGGACATGCCCAAGAGAAAAGCGACAAGCGAGGATGGAGTATTGAGTGAGTGTTTGGAGAAGGTGGAGGAGAAAGTGGGAAGTGAATGGTGCGACTTAATGAACGAGTATGGAAGAAGGCATATTTCCGCGGGTGTGGAAGAAAGCGAATGTGGTCTGGATACCAAAATCCAACGGCGGGGAGAGGCCGATATCCTTGCTGCCGGCGCCAGGAAAAGTCTTAGACCGGGCGCTAGCAGGGAGGATGTCATACTATCTAGAAGAGCGTGGATATTTGGATCCGAGACAGTACGGATTTAGGAGTGGCAGAGGAACAATAATGGCAGTGAATGAGTTGGTAAATGAGATTAAGGAGAACAAGAATGGTGGATGGCACACGCTCGTGATCGCGCTGGACCTGTCCAACGCGTTCGGTACGGCGTGGGGGCCGTCCATCACAGAAAGAATGAGGGAATGTGGGCTAGGGGGAAGAATGGAACGAATGATAAAAAGCTTCCTGAGTGAAAGAGAAATTATGATAGAAGGGAGGGAATGGAGAATCGAAAGGGTCGAGTCTGGGACCGATCTTGTGGCTCCTGGTAATGGAAGGCTGGTTTGTAAAAATGAAGGAAATAGGAGTGAGTGCGCAAGCCTTCGCTGACGACCAAGTGATTATGTTGCGAGGGAAATCGGCGAAGGCTATCGAGAGGGTGTGGGATGAATGTTGGACGATATGCATGGAGTGGGCAAAAGAAAACAAACTGGCCTACAATGTCGCTAAGACAGAGGCCATGTTTGTACCAGCAGGGAGAGAGATAAGAGAGCCAGTAGTAAGAATGGGAAATGAAAAAATTGATTTAAAAGGAAGTATAAAATACTTAGGAGTACGCGTGGATAGGAAGCTGATGTGGTTGGAACATGTAAAAGAGGTGAGAAAGAAGGTGCAAGAAGTAGGAGGTAAATTCTTCGCCCTGGCAAGGAGAAAATGGGGGAGGCGTAAGGAAGTGTTGAAAGCTATATATGAGAGAGTAGTGTGTCCAATGATTATGTATGGAGCGGAAATATGGGGAGAAAGAGCGAGCGATAGTAGAATTGTTAGACAACTGAGAGCGATTGAGAGACCCTTCCTGGGATCGATGACGAGGGCGTACTGGACGGCGCCGACGGCTGCGCTGTCGGTGCTGTCTGGATGCGTCCCGTTGGAAGTCCGGGTAGGAGTAGCATATGAAAGAGAGGCTGAATGGGGAGAGCGAATGAGAGAGTTGAAAGTGGTGACAAGCGACAGACCTCACCCCAGCGTTAGGGGAACAATACCCATGGCGCTGGGGGAGGGGAGGACAGTGACAGTATACACGGACGCGACAAAAGACGACAGAGGACGATACGCATGGGGATGGGCAAGAGAAAGGGATGGGAATTGGATAGGGCAAGGGGGGAGGTAGGGGATGGGGGCAACATTAACATAGTGGAGGCAATAGGAGTAAGGGAAGGTATAAAGAGAGCGAGGGAGACAATAGGAGAAGAAGAAAGGGAAATAGTAATAAAGACGGATTCCCAATACGTAGTAAATGGAATTGGAAATCATAAGACGGATGTAAAAATAATAGTTAATATACAAAAGGAAATAGAGGAAGCGTGGGGGGAAGGAAAGAGGATTAGGGTCGTATGGGAAAAGAGGGGGAGTGTTGAAAATAAAAAAGCGGAAAGCAAAGCTAGACAAGCAATAGAGGAGGGGGAGGGAAGAGCAGGGTGAGATAGTGACGAAAGGAAGAATGAAAGAGTGGGTGGAAAGAATGGAAATGGATAAATGGCAGAAGCTTTGGGATGAAGGAAGTACAGGAAGATGGATGTATGGGATGTGGAAAAAGGTCAACCGAGTGGGATGTGAGTTGCTGAATGGGAATCTGACTCAGGTAATGACCGGACATGGTGACATGAAGGCTTACCTGGTCAGATTTAGATTGACTGATGAAGGAAGTGAGTGTGACTGCGGGCTTGGGAGTGAAAGTGTTGAACATGTAGTATTGGAATGTTGGTCAGAAAAAAGAAGAAGAGCGAGAGAACTAATGAGAGCGCAAGGGGAATATCCACCCAGGATGGATGAGCTCCGTCGAGATGAATGGGAGAGAGTAATTGAATGGGCGAATGAGTTGATAGAGAAAGATGAGTGAATGAGAAAACAGTTAGACAAATGTAAATAGGCTAAATAGTGTTAAGTAAAATAGATAAATGTAGAAACGTAACGTAAGGCATTTGTATACTAAGGTATAGGTAAAATAAGATAACATATATAGATAGAGTAAGCATAATAAATTAGAAATAGGTAAAAGATAGCCCCGCTAATTTTTGGAGAGTTGGAGATGGGATGGGTTCCCTTGGGAGTGTTTCGGGATGGACGGGATGTTTTTACATGGACGGGAGGTTTTTACATGCCCAAAACCGAAAGGTAGGAGGGCAGACGGCGCGACCGTCATTTGCAATTCATACCCGCCCCCGGGGACGGGCCGTCATGTCGACCGCCTCCGCGCCGCCCAGCCGAGTCGAACGCTGCGTCGCGCGCATCCCTACGACCTCCCGTTCCCGAGATATCGGGCCGGGAACCCAAATCCGTTCCTGCGCATGCGCGATCGGCGGCCCCCCCTCCACCGAACGTAACTTTCGGTCCGAAACACGAATCCGGCATCGGTTCGTCGAAAAATTTTTTTTTAAATTTTGGCCCCCCGATCGCCCCTTTAGAGCCGTCCCAGCCACGAGTCACCATGAGGGTAAAAAAACCTGTCTTCACGACGTTCTAAACCCAGCTCTCTTTCCCTATTGGCGGTTAAAGGCTATTTTCTTGACTAAATTAAAACTAAAAAAATTTACATTTATATTACATTACATGAGAAACAATACATTGTGCCTGTGAAACAAAGCTTTTATCGGAATTTTTTTTGCTCCGAATATAACATAGGGTTCAAACTCCCCAAATCTGATAAATGTAAAACATGTGATGAAACCAATATCAAACTAAAGAGTGATATCCAATCTTTCTTTTTTTTGTACTTTCGATTAATTTTTAATTCATAATGGGTGTCGACCAGGAACTGGCCCAAAAAACGGCCAAAAAAACGTGGTTTTAGCGTATTTTCTCATCCTGTGAGATAGTAAATGGCAAGTGAATAATATATTCCAAGTTTTTTGGGTCGCTGATTACGAATCGAACGTCAAATTTTCAAAAACAAAATGGCGGATCTAGTATGGTAGTCAATTTTTAAAAAATGGCTAAGTTTTGAAATTCAAAAATACCATCGTATTCTACGGGAAATGTTCTACGTTAGATTCGTAATCAGCGACCCCAAAAACCTTGGAGTATATTATTCACTTGTCATTTACTATCTCACAGGATCACACTTCTTTTTAATTTTTTTCATTTTTTTTATTGAGAAAGATTGAAATTTTAGTCGAAACGAAAATTTGTATTTTCTCACCTTCACCATCCCTCTCCTTGTGGCTCAAAAAAATCTAAAATTTTAGGGAAGTTAGTTTTTTAGCAAGTACTATCGATTGTGATATGTTTCGAACAGAATTTTTTTTGACCTCACTTAGTTGGCGTGAAATGCCCCATATGTATGTATGTATAAGTATATGTATGTATATAATACCCTCATTCTTAGTAAAAGATTGTGCTAATGTTTTCAGTAAACCATTATATTATATATTCAATATTGCCATAAAATATAATTATTTTCCAGAAGCCTGAAAAGGGCCAAAGTATGTCCCATATTCAAAAATGACGATCCAGCTTTAATTACCAACTACAGAGGTATAACCATATTAAACAACTTTGCAAAGGTCTTCGAAATTATCGTGTATAACCGTATATATCCGTGTGTGGAAAGTCAAATAGCTCAACACCAGCATGGTTTCATTCAGAAAAGGTCTACAATTACGAATTTAGCTTTACTCACACAGTTTGTATCACACATCATAGACAAATTAGAACAGACAGATGTGATATACACAGATTTTTCGAAAGCCTTTGATCGTATTGATCACACCATTCTGCTGTGGAAATTAAATCATTTTGGTTTTGATAAATCCAGTTTAACATTTCTAAATTCTTACCTAAAAAATAGGCAGCAATATGTATCATACAATGGCCACAATTCTAATTTCTTTAAACCAACGTCCGGTGTTCCTCACGGATCAATTCTAGGACCGCTTTTGTTCATATTGTTTGTCGATGACCTTGGAGATCACTTAACATGTAGTAAGCTTTCCTATTCTGATGATTTTACTCAATTTGACTCAATTGATTGCTTCAATTGAGTCAATCGATGACTCTTACTTTACAACGCGA
Organism: Aromia moschata; assembly: GCA_029963805.1. Lineage (NCBI taxonomy): Eukaryota > Metazoa > Arthropoda > Insecta > Coleoptera > Cerambycidae > Aromia > Aromia moschata. The sequence continues at coordinate 721,810 of JAPWTK010000118.1, forward strand.
CATACAAACATTTTACAATTGGTCTGTGTCAAATAATTTACTTGTTAATGTTAATAAGTGTAAAGTCCTCACGTTTGGCAATAAAAAAGATCCTATTAAATTTAATTACATGATGAATGAAAGCATCCTACCACGCACATATTCTACCAAAGATTTAGGGATCACGTTTGATAAGAAACTTACCTTCACGGACCATATTAACAAGGTAACTTCTGAAAGCATAAAAATGTTAGGTTTCATAATTAGAAATTGTAGATCATTTACCAACATTGAAGTTCTGAAGATTTTGTATTTTTCTTTTGTAAGAACTAAATTGGAATACGGTGCACTGGTATGGTATCCATATTATGAATGTCACAAATATACAGTAGAACGTGGTCAACAAAAATTTCTGAAATTTCTTAGTTACAAGCACAATGGCGTTTTCCTCCGAGAGGGACAGATTATCAGGTATTACTCAATCAATTTAATTTCATGAGCTTAGAATATAGGAGAATCAGAATGAGTATCATATTTCTATATAAACTCCTTCACAACGAGATAAATTGTCCTGACCTCTTGTCTCAAATAAACCTACATGTCCCAAGACTAGGTGCAAGACAAAAATATTACCTTTCAATTTGCTACTCCCCGAACAAATATACTATTGAAATCGCCAGTTTATACTATGTGTAGAAATTATAATAACATACTAAATGAGGCTGATATACACTTTTCAGGGATTGATGTTATTTTAACCGAACTTAGTAACCGCTTTAATGCCTAAAATGTTTGTGTAAAATAGTAATTTATGTATCTTCTTTGTAGGTTACATTTGTTTTGTAGTTTTACTTAAAATGTAATTTTAATACCTTGAAGTATTGAAATATTTAATCAGTCAAATTTTACTTTCTTAATTGTTTTTCTGTTCGTGTTAAATATATTTTATATGTATACACATATACAAATACATGTTTATATAGTTTTTATGTAGATTTTTATGTGTATGTTGTGTATTATTATTGGTCTGTAAATGGGTTTGACCTGTTGGGCAAATAAAGCATTTATTATTATTATTATTTCGCCGACTTTATAGTCACACTTCTCAGCGTAAACGCTGGGAAACATTCACCTATTCCTGCTGCAGACAGTGATGGCTTGATATCTCATCCCCGCCTCCAGCAGAAATTAGGCTCAGGCGAGGGGAGGAAATTCATCCTATCCCAAAACCTTTCTTACAATGTGGCAAGTTTGTAACAATATTGCCTTCTGACCATTTCTAATGACATTAAAAGATAGTCCTAATGCCGCGATGTTCTTGGCGAATCTCGTCGTCATCACTCCCTCTGCCGATATTACTAGGGCGTACGTCTCCACTTTCTCCAGTTTCCATAGGCGCTTCAGCTCGATTGACAAATTTTCGTATTTCGCGATCTTCTCCCGTTCGGTCTTCTGAATGTTGTGGGTAAGTGACACAGCGATGTCGATGATGATCCCTCTTCGTTGTTCCTTGTTGATCAGCAAAATATCTGGTCGGTTGAAGTCCACAGTTCGATCGGTGATGATTAGCCTATCCCAGTATATCACGGCAACTTCCGATTCCAGCACAGCTTCCGGTACATATTTGTAGTATGGCGGAGTCGACGCTAACAGGCCATACTTGAGCGCCAGTTGTTGGTGAACCATCTTCGCAAGTTGGTTGTGCCTGCCGAGATATGCTGACTCTGATAGCGCGGGACACCCTCCTATTATGTGTTCTATAGTTTCGCCTGCAGATCCACATTTTCTACATAGGTCTTCGACGTCGTCTCTCAGGATATTCTTCTGGTAATTTCTTGTTTTTATAACCCTGTCCTGAATGGCAGTCAAGAAGCCTTCGGTCTCGGGGTACAGATAGCCGTCGGTAAGCCATTTTAATGAATTTTCTTTGTCGATGTGGTCTGACTGTAGCATTTTTTGAAAACAGCCTTGCAAAGCATGTTCCATCCACTAGGTCCGGAGCTCCTCTTCTGTTGGTACGTCGACCGGGATAAGTTCACATCCGAGGCTCAAAGGCGTGTAACCAGCGTCCCTCTTGCTACTGCTGTTATTAGCGGGTCCCTGTTCGTTAGCACTTTTCTTCTTAAGGAAGCTTCTTGATTAAGGCACTGATTTTTGATGTTCAATAGACCTCTCCCACCTCGTCTTCGCGGCAGGTAGAGTCTGATTACGGAAGAGTTAGTGTGTAAGTGCCTGAACTTAGTTAGGAGCCGCCTGGTAAGTCGGTCGAACTCATCGAGATCAGTAACGGACCACTTGACGATTCCGAAAGAGTATGTCAGCACTGGGACAGCCCACGAGTTGATGGCTTTGATAAGATTGCCTCCAGATAAAAGCGTATTCAGCAACTTTGTCACGCGGCTCTTGTATTTCAAGATTTAGAGTTAAGATTAACTCCTTTTTGATGATCTGTTTTATTTACAAAACATTAATGATAAAGTTCAGTATTTCAGTATATTAATTCTGAATATTTTTGATACCCTAGCGCCTGTTAAAAATATTAAAATTAAAAGGCCGAAGCCGCCTTGGTTAACGGATAATATTAAACTCTTGATCTCTCTGAAAGATAAAGCTCTAAATAAATTTAAAAAAAACCAAAAGTGAACAACACTGGAATTATTATAAAGACATTCGTAACTATACAAACATTGCTATATCTAACGAGAAAAAGAGTTATCTTGAATTTTGCGTAAATAATAACCGAAATAGTAGTAAACAACTTTGGAAGAAACTGAAAGATCTTAGTGTATATAATAAAGCTAGTGCCAACATATTACCCGAAATGCTGAATAAACCAAACGAAATTAACAATCACTTTTTGCAGTATTCAAATAGTACTTCCCCACCTGATATTGAACTTAAACAATTTTATAGTCAAAATCTCAAGGATAATTTTAGGGAACCATTCTCATTCACTTCAGTTACACAAAATGTAGTATATAAATGTCTAATAGGAATCAAATCAAAAGCTACCGGGTCTGATCAAATTAATATAGACATGTTATTACTATGTTGTCCTTTTATATTGTCATTTATTACAAATATTGTAAACACATGTCTTGTGGATGGTGTTTTCCCAGACGTTTGGAAAATATCACGAGTGGTACCTTTACCAAAAAAGGGTAATATATCTAACTTTAATGAACTTCGGCCTATTAGCATACTTCCAGTGTTGTCTAAAATTGTTGAAAAAATCATGAATTTCCAGATTCGTGACTACATAAATATCTATAACATCTTACCATTGTACCAATCTGGCTTTCGTGCAGGTTACAGTTGTGCAACCGCCTTGTTAAAGGTAACAGACGACATATTCACTGACATAGATTCAGGAAAAACGACTGCTCTTATATTACTCGACTATACTAAGGCTTTTGATACGATTAATCACGAATTGTTAATTTCTATTTTACATTATGTTGGATTTTCAGACAATGCAATCGGTCTAATAAAATGTTTCTTAACTGATAGGACACAGTTCGTAGAGACTAGTAATGGTAAATCTAATGGTGGGAAAATATCATGTGGAGTACCCCAAGGTTCTATCCTAGGGCCCTTATCATTTTGTCTTTACGCTTGCAATATTACAACTTGTCTAGCTCATTGCAAAGTTCATCTATATGCAGATGATACCCAAATTTATTTTTCGTTTTTTCATGATAACGTAGAGCAGGCAAATAATATAATTAATAACGATCTTCAAAGACTGATAGAACTGTCTCGACGTCACAATCTAACCATAAATCCAGTAAAGTCATCTGTATTGGTATTTGGCAAGTGTAAAAATGAAGTAGAGGCAAATATTAAAATTACAGTGGGCGATAATGAGTTAGCTTGCACCAAATTAGCAAAAAACTTAGGCATTGAAATGGATACAGATCTGCGTTTTAAAAAAACATGTGAGCAAATGTCTACAAAAAGCGTATGCAAGTTTAAAATATTTATATCCGCATCGCCACATACTATCACAAGAACTTAAAATTAGACTTACAGATATGTTGGTATTAAGTCACTTAAATTATTGTGATGTTGTATATGGTCCTTGTTTAGATAAGTCGGATGTTAATAGAATTCAAAGAGTCCAAAAAGCGTGCTTGCGTTTTATCTATGGAAAATACGATCGAGTGTCCCATAAATTGACAGATGCAAAATGGCTAAACATGGAAAATAGACGCGTTCTTCATAGTGTAACCTTATATCACAACATAATGTTAAATAAGTCTCCTCCATATTTGTACAACAAAATTAAATTCAGAAGTGACGTCCATACCCTAAATTTGAGATTCAGAGGAATGCTTTCACCTCCACCCCATAAAACCTCAATGTATTGTAGAAGCTTTTCTTTTAATATATATTTTTTATATAATAGGGTATCTATTGATCACAAAGGGCTCAAGTCGGCAAAATTTAAGTATGAGTATAAGAAATTTTTGCTAGGTGAACACTGAACACATTATCTATAATGCTGATTTCATAAGAATTTGATACCTCTATATTTATCCACCATGATTCACTTAATTTAAATGAATACGTTGTACTGAATGTTCACATTAGAGAATCTGTTACTTTCTTAGCAATTCGGGCTGAAACTTAGATCAGTTTACTGTTTTCAGTCCCTTTTGTAGTGTTACTATGTCTCTATCAAATTATTTTTATAAATAGATATGTATATTTATTACCTACAAATAAAGATTATTATTATTATTATTATTATTATTATTTCTCTTGGAATTCTTTCTTCAGTTGTGTGTGGTTGATCCTGCCGTCTTGACACACTCCCAAGTAACGGTATTGCTCTTCCGGTGGTAGTTGATGGATGTCGGCATATACCTCTGGATTGTTATGAGGTGCTCCCTTCACAATACTCAATGTGGCGCACTTATCCAGGCCAAAGGACATTTTGATGTCGTCGCTGAAGGTCCTAGTAGTTCCAATGAGGGCCTGGAGATTTGCCTTGGTCCCACTGAATAGTTTCAGATCGTCCATGTAGAGCAGGTGAGTGAGTGTTGCTCGGCTTCTCATGTTGATCTTGTACCCATCTGTTGTTTTATTGAGTAGTGTAGATAATGGATTGAGTGCCAAGCAGAACCAAACCGGCGAGAGTGAATCACCTTGGAAGATTCCCTTCTTGATGTCAACTAGACCTGTGTTCCCTCCAGAGACCCAAATGTTTGTTTTCCAAGACTGCATAAGATGTTGGAGAAGAGCTCTTATCCGAGGGCAGACTTTGTAAATTACTAGGACTTTTAATAGCCAGTCGTGAGGTACCGAGTCGAACGCCTTGCTGTAGTCGATGTAACACATATGCAAGTTTCTTCTTCTTACTTGGGCTTGCTTCAATACCACAGCGTCGATTGTCAGTTGATGTTTACACCCCGCTGCGCCTCTGATGCATCCCTTTTGTTCTTCCTCAAAGATGTTGTTTTCCAAGCAGTGACGATAGATTTTTTCATTTATGATAGACGTGAACAGCTTATATATTGTGGACAGACACGTGATGGGTCTGTAGTTCTTCGGTTGGGCAGCATCACCCTTTTTGAAAAGCATGAACGTGTTGCCTGTCATCAGGAAATCAGGTACGACATGCGGATCGTTGATCGCCTCCGTGAAACACTTTGCCAGAATGCCATGAGATGCAGGTAGGTGCTTGAGCCAGAAATTGTGAATCCCATCAGGGCCCGGTGCTTTCCAGTTCTTGGGCCTCTTGATTGCCGCGGTTACGTCCTCTTCTGTAATGATTCCGACAGCCATTTGATTGAGATCTTCGTTGTGTGCTTCAATTTCCTCAATCCATGGCGCGTTCTCGTTGTATGTGTCGGCGTCACTCCATATAGAATTCCAGTATGTTGTGAATCGCGCTGGATCGATTTCTGCAGGTTGTTCTTCATCCTGTTTCTCCAAGCTCATCAAAAACTGCTTTTGGTTGTTCTCGAAAGCAGCATTCTGTTGTTTTCTTTTTGTTAGCTTGTTGTATCTACGCAGCCTGGCACCCTTCGCTTTCGCCTTTTGTCTTAGAAGATCTTTGAGGTTCAATAGTTGTTGCCGATGGTCTGCATTATTCAGATCTATCTGCGCCTTTCTAGCTATGGCTTGTGTTTTAGCCATGACCCTTCGAGAGTTGTTTCCTGCTAGAAATTCGTTGAGGACATCAGCGTCAGCTCTTTGCTCATCGATGTTCTTCTCAAGTCTCTTCCTCCACATTGGGGCATCACTGTTCTTGTTCTTTCGGTTGGGGTTCGGCGTATACACTTGCTGTCCATTCAATTCAAGGATGAGTGCTGAAGCACAATACACACCCAAATGTGCCTTTTGTAGGTCATTTGTGCCATCCAAATATTGTTGTAGAATACTGTTGGCACTGGATATTATATCACGCGCTTTGTTGGCATTCCTGAGTTTAGGTATTCTGGGCCTCTTTAGTGGATTTATGAGCTCATAGTGGGTCACTAGTTGTAGAAATCGTTCTTGTCGTTCTTCATGCTGGGTTTCCGGTAGGTGTACAACACTAATTCTTCCCTCTGATCTAGATGGTGATGACGTTGGGGTAATAAGTCTTTGCGGTGGTTGGATTTCTTCTTCCGCACGTACTTCCGGTTGAATTTGGAACTCCTCTTGTTGGTATAGGATCTGGCCGACTTCTCTCTTGACTTCCTGTAGTTGAAGATCTGTGAGGTAGCGCTTCCTAACGATGACGTTTTTCCTGTCTACAATGTTTTGTTCGGTGATGTTGAAGATGGGGTTTCTGCGCAAAAATTCGGCATGTAGTAAATGTCTCCATCCAGGGAGCGGCTCGTCTCTGCAGTGGTTGATGATGTAGAACGTCCTCATAACTTCTATGTTCATTTCGACGGTCCACTTCAACCTTCTGGTATCTTCTCTCCTTCGGGCAGCCCTCCGTCGTATGGCAGGCGAACCCTGGGGTAGAGGGGCTTCGTAGTCTTCGGCCCTTCTCGTGTCGTCCACTCCTCTGTTTGGTTGTGAGTTTGAGTTTGGGTTTGGGGCTGTAGCTTCTTGAATGACAGGTGCCCGCCTCCTCAGCTGCCTGCCACCGACGTCCCGCATGCTGTCATGTCCAGCGCCGGCTCCAGACATGCCCTGGCGAACCCCAGGTAGCGACCCTTGACTAACAATACTTATATTCATTATTTCATGATTGGTGTCTTTTTCTTGGGGGTGAAAAAGACAAAAATATCCCTATTCAAAGCCAATTTGAGCAAGAGCCACTCTTCTGCCAAAGACTGGTCAAGAGCCACTCCTCGCTCAAACCTAGCCTCGGGAATTTGATACCGTGCAGGTCCCCGGCCCGGACGGGGGTATTCGGAACACCATGTGCCACGTTCCTGTGACGGCTGAAGTAAGCGGGTTTGCCACACCCGAGAACAGGGAAGCTGCCACCAAGCCTGCTCCTTCGTGCTTTGGCTGGAGTGCGCGGGGTTGCCATACCCGAAAACAAAATTACCCTCACTAACTTTGCTTCTCCGTGCGCAGCTGAGGTATGCAGGATTGCTACACCTAAAACAAAGTTACTCTCACTAACCTTGCTCCCCATGCATAGCCAGAGTACGCGGGTTTGCCACACCCGTAAACAAAGTTGCTCTCACCAACCTTGCCTCTCCGTGCGTAGCTGGGGTATGCGGGGTTGCCACGCCCGAAAGCAAAGCTACTTTCACTAACCTTGCTCCCCCATGCATAGCCAGAGTACGCGGGTTTGCCACACCCGTAAACAAAGTTGCTCTCACCAACCTTGCCTCTCCGTGCGTAGCTGGGGTATGCGGGGTTGCCACGCCCGAAAGCAAAGCTACTTTCACTAACCTTGCTCCCCCATGCATAGCCAGAGTACGCGGGTTTGCCACACCCGTAAACAAAGTTGCTCTCACCAACCTTGTCTCTCCGTGCGTAGCTGGGGTATGCGGGGTTGCCACGCCCGAAAGCAAAGCTACTTTCACTAACCTTGCTCCCCCATGCATAGCCAGAGTACGCGGGTTTGCCACACCCGTAAACAAAATTGCTCTCACCAACCTTGCCTCTCCGTGCGTAGCTGGGGTATGCGGGGTTGCCACGCCCGAAAGCAAAGCTACTTTCACTAACCTTGCTCCCCCATGCATAGCCAGAGTACGCGGGTTTGCCACACCCGTAAACAAAGTTGCTCTCACCAACCTTGTCTCCTCCGTGCGTAGCTGGGGTATGCGGGGTTGCCACTCCCGAAAGCAAAGCTACTTTCACTAACCTTGCTCCCCATGCATAGCCAGAGTACGCGGGTTTGCCACACCCGTAAACAAAATTGCTCTCACCAACCTTGCCTCTCCGTGCGTAGCTGGGGTATGCGGGGTTGCCACGCCCGAAAGCAAAGCTACTTTCACTAACCTTGCTCCCCATGCATAGTTATTATTATTATTATTATTATTATTATTATACCTACCCTGAGGTACCCTGGGCATTAGGACAAGGTACAGTGCCCATTGCTGTTAATCGTTAACAAACACTATACAAAGACAAACTAGGATAGGAAACAAGATTATAATTGAATGTACCTGCTAAAGCCATTCTAAATAGTTCTCTTTCTAATGGTGGTACAGCAGTCATCCCTTAATAATATGATAAAGTAGTGGCCACCTACTTTTAACCAGACCACTGTACCATCAACTACATGTGTTTTGAAAAAATATTGTTATATCAATAAAAGCTTACATGTACCATATTAGGTATAAATTGTCAGTATTAGTTCACTTCGATATGTAGGCATTTATACGCTACGCATAATTTTCATCGCTCGTTGTATTTTACTACATATGGTCAATTTAAAGTTAAGTTCATATAAAAAGAAGAAATTTTGAAGCTCAAGGATACCCGTTAATATTCTTAAGATGTTACTTGGACTCCTCTGCAGTGGGTGGCAGCCACTGCTCTTTATAATTAAAAATATAGCACGAAACTGACCACTGTTCCTGCGTGGCCACTGTTGCAGACTCTCCTATATATAATTAGGACATATTTTTTGCTCGGTCAGTTTGTTTTTTAATGGCTCAGTATCGTTATTGCCGTATAATCGTATAATCGTTATCGTATAATAATAATATTATTATTATTATTATTATTATAATTATTATATGTATGAGCCATGTACCTATGCGACTTGTCTGCTGTATTGGCAGGAAATTATCAACACTTCACATAACATAGAAGCGACTTTGCCAAACCAGTGTTAAACGAGCGGTCATGCGGCCTGTTTACGGCCATAGAGACCTATTCGCAACCTCGTTCCGGAATCACGTGATTTCGGTACGTGATTTATATGGAACGGAAACGTTCGGTACGTTCCGAAGAAGACGCCGTCGGAGGCGCAGGGCCGCATTCAGCCCAAGGCCCTTCGCCCGACGCGTTCTCTGACAACGCCTCCGAATGCGCCTCGCCTCGGGGGGCATGTCCACCGTCGCGGCGACAGTCTCTCTAGGTTATGTAAATAATTAATAGACTTACTAGGTTTCACTGTGTTCCAATTACACAAATGGATGTCAAATGTGGATGGGTTTGAGGAAACAAACCACTCTATAGGAAATTTCTCGAATAACTCTCAAGGTATTAAAGTTCAATGTCTCGGTTTAAAAGGTATGGAAAATCTTCTCTCACAAAAGTCAAAAAACATAAATAAAAAGTGTCTCACATGTTTTCGGTTTAGAGCTAGCAATGCAAAACAGATAATGGGTTCTCTTCCCGCAGATAGGCTTCAAATTGTTCGTCCATAACTCAAGGTTAGTGTTGACTTTGGAGGTACAATATTGTTTAAGGTATCTGGTCTTCGTAAAGCAACGGTTGTGAAAGGTTACACAGCGTTGTTCATCTGTATGGTAACTAAGGCGGTACACATAGAGTTGGTTTCATCATGGTCAACAAAAAACCATTTCTTCTCACATTCGAATGGTTCATTGCTCACAAAGGTTATCCAGTCACTATTTTCAGTGACAATGGGTTTTAAATTTTGAACAGCTGTCAACTCCTTTGCGTCAAATAGAGGCGATATTAAATTCGATACCTCTATCTCCGCTCTCTACAAACCCTAATGACTACTCATGCTTGACTCCTAGCCACCTTTTGATTGAAGACGTTTTAACGTCATTTCCAGAACACGATCTCTCCACTTGCCCTGATAATACGTTAACACTTGGCAACACTATCAGAAAATGAGAACCATATTTTGGCAAAAATGGTCGACCGATTATCTAAATCGATTACAACATAGACTAATGTGGTCAAATGAGTCGCCAAATCTCAAAGTCAATGATTTACAGGTAGGATGGGGGGGGGGATGTTGAGATCAGCCATTAGGTATACAACCAAATATTCTCGGATATAAGCTTGAAACATATATTTAAGCTTTAAGCGCATAGCGTAAGGACCATGTGCATAACATGAGTTATGCAATCGCCCTTCCCTCTCTTAAATAGGTACCTGCTAATGCCCCTAAAAAGGGCAGTGCTACACATCTCAAGTAATAAGACACAAGGTTCGGGTAGAGTGCCTTGATGCGATTTCTTTTACACTAAAAAGTACTCATTCTCGTTAAAGTAAATTCAAAGTTTTGGGCAGCACGACGAAGTGTACTCTCATTGGAAACGGTTAGTTCAGCATAGAACATATTTATTTATAATAGTTCGTGTACATATTGTAAATAAAGTTATAAGTGTTAGAATGCGTCGTTTTCTTCCGAATGTGTCTTGTAAAAATCCAGTGAAGGAACAACCGCAAAACATACAGTCCACTATCAGAAGGAAAACTAACTCTTTCCCCCAACAGTTATGCCATTCGTCTTTGAGCGTTGGTAGTGTGTGCATATATCCAGAGTGCTTAGTACGTTGGAACATGGGTAAGCATCCTAAATCTAATTTGTAAACCTGTGGGAGGAACTAGACCGAAGAATTAGAAAAGTCGAGATCACTAGCAAAGAACAACTAAAAACAGTAATCTGCCAAGAATGGGAAAAAATGAATAGCAATTATACCAACAAATTAATCGAATCAATGCCAAGACGTCTCCAGGCTGTCATACAGGCCAAAGACTATCCAAAAAAATATTAATATTTAATTAACAAATTTAATTCACAGTTTAGTTATGTTACTATTGAAATGTATGGACACTGTTTTGATTGCATCTTGTGACATGTACTGAACATTATTTTGTATTTATTTGTATTTATTAAATTTTTGTTATAAATAAATAAATATTTATATATTTTGAAACCTTAAAGGATAGCCTTTAAACATGTATTTGTTGAGTTACTGATTATACCCTATTTTTAAGAGCAGGCACATATTAATTGGAAATATGGGTTATGTACGCAGACTTTTTTGACTCACTGTACGTCTAGGAATAAGATATGATACGCCGTTGAAACAAATTGCTCTCCAACTGTAGCAGGACGTGACATGCCGTTGAATTTATATGACAATTTCTATTGTTTCGAGTATACTAACCAAGCAAAAGGAAAACTATTATGTGTCCTTGCAGAAATGTTTGCAACTAGTTATTCTAACCTCTAATTTGTAGCGTTTTTCACGTGTGTGTAGTTCCATTTTTATACAGTTTTCTTTTGCAAAAGGTGTCAAGAGAACATAAATTTTTGACCGAGTAGTGACATAAGTATTCTGGTAAGTGTACAGCGATGTTATTCGATATTCATTCGTTTCAAATGATATAAAGAAATAAAAATAAATAATTTCAACACATGGGTTCAAAGTTCAATACAAGTGTTTTGTAAAAACTGTCATATAAAGGTGATGCCTGCTTATAGTTGCATATAATTGTTTATATTTTAGTTCGTAATAATGTTTATTTGCTATAATACCCAAAAAATATTATACATTGTTGCCGAATTTAAAATTGAATTGAATATAATTTAAAGCTAGTGCAAGCTTTCTTTCGAATATTGTTTCGTGCAAGGGTCGACAGATTTAACAAATCGAATTCTAGCTAGCGCTTTGTACTAAAGTTAGAAAAATTTTTCAGGTTTAATGGATGAAAAAGAAGAAAACCGCCTTTTACGATTAATGGATGAAGTGTCTATACCCGAATCTGAGCTTGACGAAGAGGATGAAGAGTGATCCATTTGGCTCTGACAACGACATATGTAATCCAAATTATGGACCTGGCGACGAATATTCTAATACTTCAAATTTAGGAATATACGTCACAAGATACGTCACAGGACGAAGAGATGTTGCATAACGAAACTTCTCTGGTTGATGAGGCTCTACAGTCACATGTGTCTTCTAATAAAGAATCTAGTGAAGACGAGTGGCTCGAGGACGTATCTGAGATACCAAATTTTCAATTTGAAAATGCAGGTTCGGGTATTCAGCTTGTATTCGATAATCCCCACTCGAGTATAGAAATTTTTGAAAAACCTTGGAACCACAAAGTTATGGATATGTTAGAAACATCTCTGAATAAATATGCAGAATCATTAGAAAAAAAGTAACCGACCGCAATGAAACAACATCAGATATTCTTCTATCCGAAAGATATCCAAAGTAGAGATTCAACAATTTTTGGCTATTTGTATTTTACAAGGGCAAGTAATCCTTATTATCCTTCCATAAGAAAAATGTTTAGTATGAATCCCTTATATTATAACCCCGTGTCACATCAGACGCTTTGAGAAAATTTTGAAATGTTTTAGTTGTGCGCACTACCTACCTCTAGACCGTAATTATCGGCTAGCCAGAGTAAGGCCCCTTCTATATACACTGCTACTGAATTATAGGAATGCTTTTTTCCAACTGAAAATTTATCCCATGTCGAGTCGCTCCTACTTTTCTGTGGGCGACTGAATTTTAGATTGTATATAAAGAATAAACGTGCAATATATATCAATTTTTCATGAAAACAGCGTGCTTCAAGTCAAGGTTATAAAAAAGATGAAGACCAAATTTATGGCTATCATTGAATGTGACCCTGATTCTTTTAAGAAAATTATGGATCAAAATGCTATCTTTATTGACTGGGCTAAATGTAGAGTTTTCGAGTATGTAAGTGTAGTTAGGTGTTTCAAATGCGGTGGCTTTGACCATCATGCTGACAACTGTAAAAATCAAAGAAAATGTTTAAATTGTACGGCAATAGATCATACAACAGAAAATTGTGTAAGTAATTCTCTCAAATGTCTAAATTGTATCGAGGTAAACCAAAAACTTAAAATTGACATTGATGTTAACCATTTCATTTATGCTTCAAACTGTCCCGTATATTTGAAAAAAATTGAAACTCAGAAGAAAAAGATTAAATATGTTTCATCCTCTTTTTTAAGTCTAACAACCTAGATCATTACATCGCTTTACCAACTAATATATATAATAGGCAATCAACTTCTGGTTTGTCAGAAAATAAATTGCAACATGGTTGTCAAAAAAATACATTTTGTTCTAGTAAATTTTGTCATTTTAATGCTAGATCTGTTGTAAATAAGTTTAATGATATAAAAATGTTTGTGGAACAGAATTCATTTTTAGCTGTTGGTATAAGTGAAACCTGGTTTTCGGATGATATTGAGAGTGATACATTTAGTATACCTAATTACATGTTAACAAGAAGTGATCGTAAATCCAGAGGTGGAGGAGTTGCTCTATATATAAAATCTGTATATAATCTATCATTCTCAGTGTTAACCGTGCCGACTGAAGTGGTTTACGAAATTGAATATTTACTTGTTAAACTCAATGTTGCCGGTCAAATTTATGCAATTGGCGTTTTTACAAATCGCCTAGTTGCCATTATTCTAATGTAGGTATATTAAGTGATGTTATTAATTACTTAGCTGAAAATCATATTTCTAATTTTGTTTTAATGGGCGACCTAAACATTAATATGTTAGATTATAATAACGCTGCAACTATTTACTTAAGCCGCTTATTGGATATTTATGATTGCAAACAACTAGTAGTTGACCCTACTAGAGTCACAGAAGAAAGCGAATCTTTAATAGACTTAATAATAACTAATTCTGACCTTGTCATTAATAATGTTGAAGTGTTAGATACTTGTTTCTCTGATCATAATGTTATTTATTGTGATATCGAATTAGCTAGGAACAAATGCACACCTATAGTTAAAGAATTTCGTAGCTACAAAAGTTTTGATATTAATGCCTTCAATGAAGATGCTGCTACTATTAATTGGAATCATATCTATAGTATTAACTCTTTAGAGGAAAAAGGTTGATTTTTTCAATAAAAATTTAATAAACCTCTTTGACAGACACGCTCCATTGAAAAAATGTACTTTTAATTCCAGTAAGAAACGGGAACCATGGTTTACAGATACATTAAAACAAATAAAAAAAATCAAGAACAAATTCTGGCTGAGATACAAAAAAAACAGAAATCACGCACATAGACAAATATACTGCGACATTCGTAATTATTATAACACCGTCTGTAAGAACGAAAGAGTTGCCTTTTATTCGTATAACATTAATATCCGTAAGAATAACTCTAAACAGCTATGGTCCAATTTAAAAAGGATGGGGTATTGTAAAAGACAACGTTTCTGAAAATTTGCCTGATGAAATTTGTAACGCCAGCGATATTAATAATTACTTCATAGATTCGATACCTAAATTAAACTCTGAAGAAAAACATAATCAAACATATTATAGGTCTAGATATAAAGACGATCTGCTATTTCTCTATAGTCCAGTAACTATCGCAAAAAATTGAGGATATAGTAAGAAGGCAAAAACCACAAACCATGGGACCAGATGGCATTTCTGCTAGAATGTTGCAATTTTCGTTACAATGGGTAGCTCCACCTTTAACACACATAATTAATGTATCCTTTGAAATTGGGCAGGTACCTCATCAGTGGAAGATATCCTGTATTAAGCCTATCCCCAAAATTAAGAATCCTAAGTTACATAAAGATCTGCGCCCTATAAGTCTACTTCCTGTTCCTCTTAAAATCGCTGAATCTGCAATGTATGAACAGCTTTTTCAATATGTTACTGAGAATTCAATAATCCCTCCTTATCAGTCCGGATTTCGTAAGAGCTTTAGTACTACTACTTTATTATCTAACGTAGCAGATGACATTTTGAGAGCTATTGATAATACGCAGGTTGTGTCTCTAACTTTATTAGATATGACGAAAGCTTTCGATTCTTTGGATATTAATTGTTTAATAGCTAAATTATACCATTATGGTATTTCTGAAAATACATTTCGCTGGTTTCAAAGCTACCTTTCCGGTAGAAAACAATTTACTAGAGTTAATACGGATTCTTCAATACAGGTATCAAAAAGTAAATTAGTAAAATCTGGCGTTCCACAGGGATCTGTACTGGGACCACTCTTGTTTAATATTTTTTCAGCAGATATCTCGAAAATTTCACTACATGGCAATTTATATATGTACGCAGACGATATTCAGCTTCTACACAGTTTTCCGTCCTCCAACTCTTCCACTGCTACTGACTTTATAAATAACGATTTAAAACTCATTCATGATTGGACCATCAAAAATACTTTAGTGATTAATGCAAATAAAAGTCAGAATATAATATTTGGGACATCTTTTCAATTACGTAATATTGAAGACATAAATATTGAAATTAATAATGAGGTAATTAGTTCAAGCGTTGTTGTAAAAAAACCTTGGGGTGTCATTTGATCCGACATTAAGATTTTCTGGTCACATAAGCAACATATGTAAAAAAGCATTTATTTCTTTAAAGCAGTTATACTCATTTAAACAATATTTAGATAGTAATACAAAAATTTTGCTCACTGAAACCATGGTTCTTTCTTATTTAAATTACGCAGACGTAATATATGGTCCTTGTCTCGTGCAAGAGGATAAATATCGTCTACAGAAAATACAAAACAGTTGTGTAAGATATCTTACAGTCGTGCCACAGTTTGGACATATTACTCCTTATTTACGTAATTTCAATTTATTGAACATGTCTGAAAGGAGATTTATACACTTTGTTGGTTTTGTTCTAAATATTGTAAAGACCAAAAGACCTGAATATTTATATAAAAAAATTAACTGGCGTTCTGACATTCACAGCAGGGATTTAAGACAGATAGGAAGTAAGGTTTCCATTCCTCCATATAAAAATGAATTGTTCATATATTCTTTTTCGTACATGGCTGCATATGTTCTTAACACTCTACCAACTCGCTATCGCAATTTGTCAGTGGAAACGGTAAAACAAAAATTAAAAGACGACATACTTTCTTCTAATCTGGAATATATTGATATGGGTATGTTCTAATAAATCTGTTATTTAACCATTTGTTTTCTGTTATTAGTACATAACCGTTTGTAATATAACATATTATATTTGTAACATCACATATTATATCTCATAGCTAATTTAGTCTGTTTTTATGTAAGAATTTGTGGAGGTGTTGTAAATCAACTATGTTGACACACATTCCTTTTGAAAAAGGGATACTGTACTTGTACTATTTTGCCTTTTCAATAAACTTATTTATTATTATTATTATTATTATTATTATTATTATATGGTATAAAATTTTACGCCCTATGCACCACAGATGGATATGTTCTCAACCTCCAAATTTATTCAGGAAAAAGCAAAGAAGTTGAAGGCCTTCCAAAAAATTGAGTCTCTGGTAACTTCACTCCTGGAACCATATTTAGATCGCGACCACCACATTTTCATGGATAATTTTTATAACAGCCTAAATCTGTGCAAAAAGCTCCTAAAAAGAAAGACTCATTGCACAGGTAGGTACATTACGCCGCAATAGAAAAGGTAACCCTGTTATAGTGACAGGAGCTAAATTGAAAAAAGGAGAGTACATATGGAGAAGGTGCAAAAAATTATATGTTTCCAAATGGACAAGAGAGAAGTTCTGAGTATCACAACCAAATACCACCCTAAAAATTATTACTGTCAGAAACAAGTTCGGCCGAGAAAAAGTTAAACCAGAAGACATTTCTCAGTATAATATGAACATGGCCAACATTGACCGGAATGATCAGATGATTAATTACTACTCCTCTCCACGAAAAACCATCAGATGGTACAAAAATGCGATGTTTCATTTACTGGATATCCCTCTTTGGAATGCTTATTACATCAAAAGAAATTCAATGAAAAATTGACATTTCTTCAGTTTCGCGAGGAGATTATAACATCATACCTCCAAATTGACCGCAGCCTTAAAGACGGAAGACGGTTGGTAAAAGCAGGACCAATACATGGGGGTAAAAGGAGTAGGACTGATACATCCACTGAGAATCAATCTGCCAGATTGTCAGACAAAATGCATTTTCCATTTTACAAAAAGCATTCCAAATTTAAAAAATCCGAAAAGAGGTCACCATTTACGATGCAGAATATTGTTCCTCAAAATCTATTCGCAAGGAAACCAAATATATGTAGATGAAAAACTTGTCCTGAACAACCTCCGCTTTGTATTGTATGTACGATGCTTTGAGCAATTCCATAAGAATATTTTGTAATAAACTCCTTTCTAAATAAATGTTATTATCTATTTATGCTTTGACGACATATGATGTCAGTGTCCTAGCTCACAAAATTAATTTTATGAAAGGACATGACGGCATATGTCGCATTATATTTTTTTCCTACAAAATACCAGAAAATTGACTCTAAAACCTGTAGCTATTAAAAAAATCTAATATAGATCAAAAAATGCAATACTGCGTTTTTGGGAACCATCATTTTTCTCAACTGTCTGCCAACGTGGTATCTTAGGAATTGGAAATGAGTTTAAAGCTGATGGGCACCATAATAGTAAGTCCTCAATTACATCAGATTCGGAAGATATGCCAGAAGAAGGGTCACCACAACTGAGCGAAGAGACGCCAGAAGAAGACGCAGAAATGTCACATGAAGGGGTGGCCTCAAACAGCGACTGTGTTAAATTCGTAGTAACATTTTCGAAGGAAAAGTGGGATTCAATTGCACCTAAAACAATCGTTTTTAGTAAAAAAATCTCGATTTCATGATGACCCTGTCTTGTCGTTGGTCAACGCCAAGTATACTCTACACTACAATGACTACTTAAAAAATTACTCTTATGATAAATTGCAGTTTACTCTTGGAGCTCGGCACAAATCAGTGTTGCCAGATTGGGGGTTTTCCCCCAAAATTGGGGTATTTTAATATGCCTGGAGGATTTTTTGGGGGTAAACTTTGTTTGGGGGAATTTTTGGAGGTAAATTGTATCCTGGGAGTATTTTTTTGAGGGATAACAGAGTGTTTGGACGCAAAATAAGGACAAGCAGTATTATAGTCGGCGTTATATTGACATCTACGCATGCGCAGTTTGATCCGCAAATAAGGATTGCTTGTCCTTATTAGTGAACGAATACCTACTGCAATACAATGCAATGTTTACCTTATTTCAACATTTGGCAACTTTGACGTCCATTCTGAATTCGGAAGCATAACCTTATTTTTCCGTTAGTATGCTGTGTAAATAGTGATATATATATATAAATCGTTTATTTATGTGGTAAACCATTTTAGTGGATCCGCATTCTTTGACTGAAAGAGTTTATTTACATGAACATTAAAAGCAGTTGATCAACCACATAGCACCTTTCACTATCTTTATTAATACCAAAATGTATTTTAAGTGGATACCACTGTTCTAATATTTTGCCTACGGCAAAAAAACTATATATATGTAGGTAAAGAACAACAAGGTTTAATAATCACTTCAGTAAAAGGCCTAACTAAACTATTGCATCAGTTGAAAGGGCTTCTTCTATTATAAATATTGTCAAAAACAAGCTAAGAACCCGTTTGGCAGTATCAAGTGCAGATGCCGAGTTCGATGGCACCTTTTTAGTTTAGAAAATGGATGTGTGCAATTTGAACCAACTGAAAATATGCTCCAAAACTTTAATTCTGAGATGTATGAATGTAAAAAGAGGATGAAGAAGTTGCAGAAATATTTTCAGAAACAGTAATATAGTAATAAGAATATATTATATAAATATCGTAACAATATAATACATTTCAAATGATTTGGGGGATTTTATTTGAAAAGTGTCATTTTTGGGGGAATTTCTAACTTTGGTTGGGGAATTGTAAAAATCAATCTGGCACAAATCTACTTGGAAAGATTGTACTGTAAGAACACTTTTGTGTCTCGAGTGAGTATCGATGCTACTGGTGATCATGTTATACTTCTGTAACGACCAAATGGCAGAAAGTCGGGACCCATATTCTTATACGAATTGGTGGTAAACGATAAGCAAACTAAAGGTCAGTATCCGGTCGGCGGCATGCTCTCAGAGACACGACACAGAAAGTGTTAGACACTGCCTCACAATGTGGCAGCGCAATGGTGCTGCTACGCCGAAAGAAATAGTCGTAGACATGTCTGCTGCCTTGATGAATGCAACACTGCAGACGTTTGCAAATACTTCTTCTTTGGATAGCGGAAATACTACTGTGGTTGTACTATTAGACTATTCCAAGGCCTTTAACACTATCAATCATCAAATATTATTAGCTATATTACGTTTCATTGGGTTTTCACAGAATGCAATAGATTTTCTAGGTAATTATTTGAGCGGAAGGCTTGAGTTTGTTGAGATATCAAAGGGTAAGTTTCATATGGGCAATATATTATGTGGTGTACCCCAAGGTCCCATACTTGGGCCTCTGTTATTTATTATTTATACTTCTAATATTTTATGTAACTTGCACCATATAAAATATCATTTATATGCAGATGACACCCAAATATATTTATCATGTCCCATTACAGAATTAACAACCATGAACCTAACGTTAACCTTTTCTTGACAATGTATCCAGTAGGATACATTCATCAAAATGTATTCATAGTTGCTATGCAACCAGAAATACCAAGTTCGATTAATGTCGGAATGTAAGCATATACCTATTCTTAAATATAAATATATAATATACATATTCTTAAACGCCCTCTCGGTTTGTGTGGAGTACTAAACGTTAGAAAGTTAAAATGGCCGCGCTCCCAAAGACAGCTGATAAAAGCCCGGTAAGTTTTTTAACGTTTTAAGAACAAATATTTTGGTTTTTTTTTGCACGCCTATGGCTACAATAGAGTGGACGTGTTATTTGAGCTCCTCGTTGTTATAAAAATCAAGCTGGTTTTAATCATTGTTAAAAGTATAAAATCCAACAGCAAGACGCAGTAAGTGGTGCCGGGTCCAGAATATAGTGAGAAATGAATTAAAATGGTCCTAACCAGAGAAATTAGAGACGAATTAGGAGATTCTGTAAATCAGGCAGAGTAAAACGCTAAAAAGCAAAGAATTTATAAAAACAATAGTGGACAATGTAACGGAGGCCATTGCAAAAACTCTAGATAAGAGACTCGTACAAATTGAAGAAGTAGTGGCGTCTCCTCAAAATAACATTGGTGAAATAAAAATGGAGAATAACAACAAAGCAATTACCTTGGAGAGATTAATAACGGAATGTAATAATAAATCAAGGAAAGTCAATGAACGATTAGACCAGCTGGAACAATCTAGTAAATTACTATGCTTAAGAATATTCAATGTCAAAGAAAAGCCGCATGAAGACGCAAGAGAAGGAGTTATAAAGATCCTTATTACAAAAATGATGCTAAATCTCTTACCAACAGACATTGAGATATGTTATAGAACTGAAAAAAAGGATAATAAGAACTGTCGAGATGTTTATTTGAAATTAAATCATTAAGGGACAAAAGAGAAGATATGTAAATGGTCAAAAAAATTGCTGAAGGGAACTGGAATTATAATTAAAGAAGACCTAACTAGGGTAAGAGTAGATTTATTAAATGCTACTGTAGAAAAGGTTGGATTGAAAAATGCGTGCTCATAATGGTAAAATCTATGTTAATTATAATGATATAAATATTATTAAAAATATAGATAATTTTCAAAGACTTTTAGTAACATATAGTCGCTAAAACGATAATCAACGATAAAGTACTGTGAGGTTAAGTTAAACATAATACAGGGTTTGTCCGGAAAGTAATGTCAGTGAGCTTTGAAAAAATGGTTTTTATTGGTTCTATGTGTACAAATCTTTAGAAACTTTCAAAATACATTCCTCCTGCGTCCACACATCGGTTCCAGCGGGTCTTCCACGCATCAAAAGCCGCACGGTAGTCGTTTTCCGGAATCGCCTTTAAAGCGTCGGTGCAAGCCTTCTGAATGTTTTTCAACGACCCAAAATGCTGTCCTTTCATTGGGATTTTGAGGCGCGGAAACAGAAAAAAGTCTGGGGGGGGTACATCGGGGCTGTAGGGAGGCTGGGGAACAACGGTGATGCCTGCCTTGACGAGATAATCGGCCACGAGGAAGCAGGTGTGCGAAGGCGCATTGTCGTGGTGAAGCTTCCAGGATTTTGGGATGTCTGGGCGGACGCGATTCACCCTGCGTTTCAGTCGCTTCAGCACCTCGACGTAAAACTTTCCGGTTACGGTTGTCCCTTGCGGAACGAACTCATAATGGACCAATCCCCGGCAATCAAAAAAGACAATCAGCATTGTCTTGATCTTTGACCTGGACATCCTGGCCTTCTTGAGGCGAGGGAGTTCGACGTGTGCCATTCCGCACTTTGCCTCTTCGTTTCGGATCGTATTCAAAGACCCAACTTTCGTCCCCGGTAATGACGTCATCAAGGAAAGCGGGGTTGTTTTCGCAGGTGTCCAAAAGTTCTTGGCAAGTTTCGACGCGCCTCGCTTTTTGATCGTCCGTTAGCACTTTTGGCACGAGCTTCGCGCACACCTTCCTCATTCCTAAAGACTCCGACACAATTTCGTGAACAATGGTTTTCGTAATGTCTAATGTTTCGGAAATTAAACGGACACTTAGACGACGGTCAGTGTTCAACAAGTCACGTACACGTTTCACATTGTCGTCGGAACTGGAGGTTGATGGCCGATGGCTGATCTGCGAAGGCCTTGGGTTACCGGAAAATTTGCCTATCCGAAAGACAATCGACGCCGAAAGCCTTCTTCAACATTGGAATGGTTTCCGCAACACTCTTCTCCAGTTTCACACAAAACTTGATCGCCATCCGTTGCTCAAGCGAACATTGCATTTTTTCTTGCACCGGGTCACTGTAACGACTCTCAAAGAACAAGTGATGCGACCGCTACAACGACCGGTAGCCAACTGACGTTTGTTGGATCTTGTTGCCAGATCCCCCACCACAATTCTAGCACGTAAAGCGCGGGCTGGCGCGTACAGTCTCGGGAAAAAAATTCACTGACATTACTTTCCGGACAAACCCTGTATATATAGAAATGGCTAAAAAATATATTGACATAATTGTATTGTCAGTGTTTATTTTAGAGTTTATTTAAAAAGGAATAGGTAAATGTCTTACAACACGAAGTAACTTAACATTGACAAATAGTTTACAAGGAGAAAATTCATAGATACAACTTATTTGAAATTGTCTTTCGCGCTACGATTAACGTGGGCGTCTCGATGTCTCGAACTTGACGACTAATCTAGAATGCAAATCTTCACGCCGGTAAGTCCCTCAGGTGTGTCCGGCGAACCCCTTCCCCTCAGTCTGAAGGTTAGCCACGTGCCGGCTCAGCAGTGGCGTCGTAACATCCCCCGCCTTGAAAGTTGGGGCTTTCAACATAATCCGGATTCAACGGCAAAACGCATATCTTGGACCAGGCTCTTTTGATAATGCCTTTTTGCCTTGACGTCTGCAACCCTGGTTATCCCATCATTGCCAGGGTATATTCACTATGCGTCCAACGGACCATTTTAAAGGAGGTGATTGGTCAGTTCTTCATGAGAACTAGTCTCCGTTTGTAAATCAGCATGATTGTCGTTTGTCTTCCATTTTGTTTTGTTCTGCAATTCCGAGATGTACTCTAACTTCTATCGCCTCCACAGGTGTTGTCGGACTTGTTCGATGATATTCGGTTGTGGCATCGACGTTAATGGTCTTCCACTTAAAAAATGTGCAGGGGTTAAGGGATCTAAATCTGCAGGATCGGTTGACAGTTAAGGGTAAGAGGGCGAGAATTAGGATTGCTTCAACCTCTGCACGAATAGTACTCAGTTCTTCAAATGTTACAGAATATTGCCGACAACGCGTTTTAAATGATGTTTCATCGATTTTACTCCGCCTCCCATAATCCGCCAAAAATGGGGCATAGTGCGGGATTAAAGTGCCATTTGACACCTTCTAACTTTGACTCCTCCGTGATATTAGTCATATTTTCCCTCGAAGAATTTAGTAATTGATTGAATGTCTGCATTGGCACCGACAAAGTTTGTGCCATTGTCCGAAAAAACTTCTGTCGGTTTTTCCTCTACGTGCGATAAAACGCTTAAACGATGCCAAAAAGCAGTCTTTTCAAATCAGTGACGCGCCTCGAGGTGAAGGGCTTTCGTGGTAAAACATACAAAGAGTACTATATAACATTTCGACAATTTTGCACCGCGACCCTTCCCCACTTTTGATAAATATTGGACCGGCAAATCTATTCCCATTACTTGAAAGGAATACCCAGGTCGGACACGTTGCTCAGGTAACTGACCCATAATCGATTTGTACATTTAGCCCTTAGTCTGAAGCCTTTCAAACAGTTATGTACTGTCGATCGAGCTAGATTTCTGCCTGAAATAGCCAAACAGTTTGTCGTAGTGTATATAAAAGTAGCTGGGCCCGGCGTGTAATAATTTTGTATGTTCATATTCGAAAAAGAAGTTGGGCCAATAAGTATTTGCTTGAAAAGCAAGTAGGGATGTTGCTTGTCATAATTAAATTTTTGTGTATTTTAATCGGCCGCCAACTCTTACTGAATCGATATCATCTAAAAAACGGGCTAAGTTTCAAAAATTTCTTTATGTTTAGAAATTGAATTAATTCCTTTTTGTTTAGTAATGCGTTATATAACTGTTGAAATGATTCGCGTTGTGATAAATATACTAGCCGCTTAGAGGCTTCGTCTAGTTCAAGTAAGGTTAGTTCGCCGTACTGACGTTCTATCCTCTTTAACCTACAATTTTTAACAAATCTTAATACATATGCCGGTAGATGATCTGTCTGATTTGGTGAAGGTGACCACTGCGCTTCAGTCAGCAGTAAAAATTCTGGCCCATACCACCATAAATCTGCTTTATGAATTAAACTTGCATTTATTCCGCGTGAAAGTAAGTCAGTGGGATTAACCTTGGTTGGGACATAGCGCCATTCGTATTGTTTTGATAGATCGTGTATCTCTATTACCCTGTTATGTAGCAACAAATTGCTTTAAGGCGTTTGGAGGACTTTTAAGCCACCACAATACTATTGTTGAATCTGACCATAATGTAACACGAGTGAATTTTAATCTTAACGAGTTAATTGCTTTATCGACTAATTTAGCAAGTACAAGCGCACCGCAAAGCTCAAGACGAGGTATCGTTGTTTGTTTTAGTGGCTCTACCCTTTTGTTTTGGAGCATAATAAATTAACTTTAACTTTTGCCCAGATTTATCAATAACCTTGATATAAATACAACCCCCATAGACACTTCTTTTTGAGGAATCCGAGAACCCATGTAGCTCAATTACTTCAGGATCGGAGCATAAAACGTGTCTGTTAATATTTAACAAGTTAAGTTCTGGCAAATCATTTAAGAATTTTTGCCATCACGATTGCAAATATATGGGTGATTCATCCATATCATCATCCCAAGATAATCTTTCAAGCCATAACTGTTGTAGCATTATTTTTGCAGTAATTATGCAAGGGCTAAGGAGGACCTAGCGGATCAAAAAGTCGCGCAGTACAAGACAATAACGATCTTTTAGTCATAACCTGTTGATCTTTATAGTTTTCGACATTCACATTAAATTTTAACGTATCATTCCTCGATGAGCAAATCAAACCTAAATCATTTGAATCCTTTGCGTCACTAAATTCTAATACCCTATTTATCTCATCTGAATTGCCCCTATATGCTCTACAAATGTTGGATTGTTTGAACGAAATTTTCTCAGCGGGAATCCACCTGACCCTTAATATGCATGTTATTTTTTCACAAACAAAAAGAGCGTCGTCTATTGTATCTGAACAAGTAATCAGGACGTCTACATAAAAGTCCTTTTCAATAATTGTAGAAAGGATTTGAAAAAATTCATCGCGATATTCGAAAAAGCCAATTGCTGTAGGCACCGCACACAGCCAAGAATGGGGACTAGCATATACCGTAGGTAACTTTGTTTAATACATATGTTTTAATAGGATCTATAGGGTTTGAACGCCATAAAATTGTTTGACAAGAGCGATGTTCTTCATTTATGGCGATAGATTTTTTCCACGTCGGCCGTTATTACAAAACGATGTTGTCTAAATCTTAGCAAAATTGCTATCAAGTCATCTTGAATCGTGAGGCCACCATTTGCAAATTATTTAGTGAAATACCTGTTGAAGAGGGCGCTGAGCAATCAAAAACCACACGACACTTTGTTGTGGCGCTCTCTACCTCCCGTAATACACCATGGTGTGGCATATAATACCTAATTTTATCCGCGCTACTATTGTTTACTGTACTCATATGGCCTAAGCGCTCATATTCTTGCATAAAGTCAACATATTTATTTCTAAAATATGGAAATTTTTCTAACTTACGTTCTAACGTTAAAAACCGATTTTTTGCTTGTTCATATGAATCGCCTAATTTTGACAGAGAATCTTTATTCGGAATCGACACTGAAAAATGACCATTATCAAGACGTTTTGTATTTTTCTTAAAATGCTCTTCGCACGCTTGTTCTTCCTCAGACCAATGTATTTTGTTGGAATCTCTTCCAACTCCAAAATCGACTTAATTGTTCTTGCACTTCCAAATTTTTTACAAAATGCAAACGACAGATTGCTGCCGTGTCCCATTTGCAGGACCTGATACAATCCATCCCAAAAGTGTTTTTTGTAAAATTGGGCAGTTTTTACCTAATCGAATTTGTCCTATACTAAATTAAGCCCCAAAAGGCATCTGCACCGATTAAAATATCGACAACCGATGGTTTATAAAACGAGGATCTGCTAATCTAATATTTTCTGGAATATTAAATGTTGCTGGTTTCAATTTTAAACTTGGAAGAGTAGTCGTTATTTCCGGAAGTACAAAACGTGTCAAATCTATGTTAAAGTTATTATGATTCGAATACATTTTTATAGTACACTTTTTTGTTATTTATGACTTTACATTATTTATACTGATAACATTCATTTTTGTATCCGTAGTTTCTAAATCAAACTGTCTACAAAATTTTTCTGTAACAAAAACAACTCTGAGATCCTGGATTTAATCAAACTCGAACGGAATGTGTACTATTGTTTTTATCTAAAATTTGAACTAGGGCAGTAGCTAATAAAACTTCACCCTGTACATTATTTACTGACGACATGACTACGTTATTATTAACCGACTCAATAGCGACATTTTCTACTGTACTCAGAACTATTCGAACTCGTAGTAACTTGATCCCGATGAACTTGGTCCCCAAAAAGTAATAAAGTATTATGATGTTTAGAGCATTTACTACATGGACCCAATCGACATACTTTTGAGCATGACCTACTTTTAGGCAAATTTATGCATAATCTTAACGACTTTGCCTTTTCAAACCTATCAGTAACGGAAAGTTTATTTTACGTGATAATCCGCATTTTCACATTTTTTCTATCTGGTTTGTTGGCTTCGACAGTTTCTAACATATCAGCCCTATTTTTCAAAAACGTATTCATATTTTCAAATGTTGGTATGTCAATATTATTTTGTGTTCTATATTCTTCCCATTTTCTTAGCGTCATATTGTCTATTTTAGTCGAAATCATATGAACGATCAACGTATCCCAATGTTCCTAAGGGTTGTTCTATCATTTCTAACGCACGCAATTTTTTTGTTACGTTATCTACTAATTTTCGAATTTGAACTGCAGATTCTTTTTTGTATGGGTTCCAAGTTAAAAAGAGCCGAAACATGATTGTGAATCAATAAGCGATTATTATTGAACCTCCCGCATAGTAGGTCCCACGCGACATTATACAGGTGACTCAAAAGGTATGAAATATTTGAAAATGTAATAAAAATCCAATCCACTTTACTTACAACTTATTTATTCATTACATACCAAAGGAGACATTTGGGAAACTATTTCTTAAAAATTACATTTATCAGATGTTGCCCGTTTCGTTGCTGACACTCTTGAAATACTGTGCGCACATGGGAATACTCGACGGAGTAGATCCGGGGTTATAAGGGCAATTTCCTCTTCGATATACCTCTTCAACTGCTCGATATTAGCTGGGGCATTTTGGTATACCTTTTCTTTGAGATAGCCCCATAAGAAAAGTCCGGAGGAGTTAAGTCTGGGCTTCGTGGGGGCCAATTGATGTCACCCCGTCTAAAAATTACACGTCCGGGAAACAGCTCGTGAACCGCAGCATGGAAGCATTCGTGGTATGGCAAGTTGCTCCGTCCTGTTGAAACCAACTGTCATCGTTGTAATCTGGTCGCTGACGGAGCTCTGGCCCAAAAAAACTGCTGTACCATGGCAATATAGCGGTCTGAATTTAGAGTTTGAATTTACGGCCCTGCTTCGTGCATCCTCAAAGAAGTACGGCCCTATGATGTTTTCACTTGACATTGCAACCCATACCGTGACTTTGGCGCAATGTAACGGTCGTTCGTGGATACTATGCGGATTTCCCTGTCCCCAAATTCGACAATTATGCTTATTGACATGCCCGTTTAAATAAAAATGGGGCTTCGTCGCTGAAGAAAATGTGGTCGAAATCATCAAACCTCTGCAACATCTCGTTAACGAAATTTAACCTCGAGACAAAATCAATATCTTTCATTTCTTGGACTAATTGAATCTTATAAGCTTTTAGATTTAAATCATTCTAAGAATTCGGTTTACCGTCGATCGATTAAGTTGTAACAGTGCAGCTCGTTTGCGGACACTGATTTTCGAATTTTGTCGCACAGATTGACTAACACGCGCGACGTTTTCAGGTGTCCTAGCAGTTCTCGGACGACCTGTATGTGAAATTACTGTAGTGGCACCTGGTGCACAAGGTGCACTGTCTTCTCAAGCCATGGTTATAAGTAAGGAATTAATCACCAAAATCTGTAAACAGCAAACCAGTATGTTTTACACTGCAATTTATAATAACTTGGATGAAAAATTCGATAAACTCCAGGATAGTGTGGATGCGTTGGTGAGAAAAATTGATACCAATAAAGTAAGAATTGATGTTATTGAAAATAATCAGGAAGTTATTCAGCAGCGACAAAAACTTAATAATTTAATAGTATACGGATTAAAGGAGTCTGTGAAGTCAGGTGTTGACCTAGAAGAAGAAGTTTTAAATCTTTTAAATGGAAAAATGCCAATAAATCTCTGTTCATCTGATATAGAAATGTGTTATAGATTAGGTAAATTCTCTAACAATAATTTCACCAGCCCAGGCCGATATTGATACGTTTCTTATCATATAAAGTTAGGAAGAATGTATTCCATAAAAAGAAACTGTTAAAGCGATCTGGAATCAACCTACAAGAGGATTTAACTAAGAAGGCGGCTGAACTGTTGAAGACATCTATTGAAAAATACGGCAGGGGGGCAGGTCTGGACTCAAGATGGAAAGGTTTATGCTCACGTGAAATTGGTGAAAAGAAATTAATTGATCTACACTAGACAACTGTATAAGCAAAACTATTATTAGCTTAATTTAACTATTCTATAACTTTACTTAGTAGTTTATCGAAATGGTAGAACTATAATATTTCATTTTATTTAGAGGTTCACTTGTATTAGTTTTTGTATTGCCTTCTTGTTCCATTCTATTTGGGTAAATACATTTCTTTTTTTACTTTCTTTTTTTATTGGAATATTTTATAGTTGCATTTATATTGATAATGTTACTCATTTATTTTGCATATAGGTTATTTGTTGCTGAGAGTTACAACATAATATTATTTTTGTTGTTCGTTGATTTTTAAATTTAGGTTGATACAGAGTAGTACATTGAAAAACTAATAATTATAATTATAAGACTATCCTCATGAAAAAATTTTCATTTTCATTTTTTAATGCTAATTCTCTTTGCAATAAATTTAATGAATTTAAGGCATATATTTTACGTGAAAATTATGATGTCATAGATATAGGAGAGACCTGGTATAACGAAAATATTCAAAATCATATGGTGCACATCGATGGATACAATTTAATCAGGAATGATAGGGGTTCAAGAGGAGGTGGAACTGCAATTTATATTAAAACAGCTATGAATTATAATGTCCTAGATGTTAACGTGACGAATACAGTTGAGCAGTTGTGCGTAAGCTTTAAGATAGATAATCGCAGTATTGCATTCGGAAATTTATATAGACCACCAGATAGAAGCGTGAATGACTTTTTAAATGCCTTTGAAGAAAATTTAGCAGATATATTCACCAATTTTGATGAAATAATTTGTGGAGGTGATGTTAATATCAATTTTTTAAACGAACCTTGCAACAATGTAGAGTAATTTATCAAATGCATAGATTTATTTAATTTGAAGCAAATAATTACGGAACCGACACGGACTAGGGCATTTAGTGAGATGCTTGTTGATGTTATTTTAATATCAAATCAGTATGAGTCCTACAATCATGGTAATAAGAAACTGTACATTTCTTCAGATCATCAGTTAGTATTTTGCACACTAAACCTTGAAGTTAAGAGTACTGAGCAAATAATCTCTTTTAGAAACATAAAAGCAATTGACATTGATTTACTGCAAAATTTCTTACATAGCAGTCCTTTTGAAGATATTTTGGCTTGATAATATCGATGATAAGGTTAGTTTCTTTAATGCATTACTGATTAATATATTTGATATACTAGCACCAATACAAATAAGAAAAATAAAAAAGTCAAATCCACTTTGGCTCACAGACAACATTAAATTAATGATGAAATTAAGAGATGAGGCTTTGGCTAAGTATAAAAAAACTAAAAATCCTGCTCAGTATCAGTATTATAAAGAATTAAAAAAATGTACAACTGTTGCTATTAGAAATGGAAAAAAAAGGCTATCTAAAACACTGTCTTAATAATTTTGGTAGAAATAGTAGGATAATGTGGCAAAAAGGTGAGACATATGAACATATGTTCGAGACCGGCAAAAACTGAAATACCGGAAAACTTAAATCATCCTAATGAAATTAATGATTATTTTTTTATTAGCAACAGGGAACCAAGATGATGCTGATCCGGATTTGCTATTGTTTTATGATAATAATGCTAAGGTGGATTTTGATGAGTTGTTTCATTTCATGCCGATTGGTCAAGATGCTGTATATAAATATCTACTTGAAATTAAGACTAAAGCAGTGGGGGTTGATAAATTACAGATTGACATGCTTTTGTTATGTTGTCCTTATATATTACCTATTTTAACACATATTTTCAACTCATTTATAGAGCAGTCTGCATTCTCTAAAGACTGGAAGGTATCAAAAGTGTGTCCACTACCTAAAAAGGCCACCATAAGTAGTATTAGTGAGCTACGACCAATTTCAGTGTTACCTGCTTTGTCAAAGGTTTTAGAGAAAGCTATTAAGAGCCAAATTGAAATGCATATTAACCAATACAATATTTTGCCAAGTAGCCAGTCGGGCTTTAGGCGAGGTTATAGCTGCACAACAGCCTTACTGGAGGTAACTGATGATATTTTTAGGGAAAATAAGATAAAGGAAATACAGCAATATTAATTTTACTCGATTACACAAAAGCGTTTGACACGGTCAATCATCAGCTACTTTACAGTATACTAAACTATACGGGTTTTTCCTTTCAGGCCATAAACTTTATTAAAAATTATCTTTGTGATCGCGTTCAATTTGTGGAAACTAATGCAGGAATGTCTGACACGAAATCTGTTTCCATGTGGCGTACCTCAAGGCTCTGTACTGGGCCTATTCTTTTTTGCATTTATGCAAGCAATATCTGTACAGCTTTAGATAACTGTAAAGTTTATTTGTACGCTGACGACACACAAATATTGTTTACGAGACCTGATTTCGATATTCAACTCACAAATGACTTTATCAACTCAGAATTGTTAAAAGTAGTATCATTTTCAAAAAGGCATAATTTGATAATTAATCCTGCAAAAACACAAATATTGGTATTTGGAAAAAATAAAAGGAAGTCTCAGAAAAAATATAGATTACCATAGATGGAACTGACGTCTCAAGTGTAAATGTTGCGAGAAACTTGGGTCTTGAGCTTGATACTGATTTGGGGTTTAGAAGTCATGTCAACAAGTGTATCAAAAGAGCCTATGCAAATTTGAAAATGCTTTTCCCACACCGCCATATTTTAGATCACCAAACAAAAAAATTATTGTGTGATACTATGGTTCTTAGTCATTTTAATTACTGCGATTCTATATATGGACCCTGTTTGGACTCTTTGGATGTAAGTCGCATCCAGAGAGCTCAAAATTCCTGTCTTCGGTATATTTATGGCATAAGAAAATTCGAACGCATTACTTATAAATTAAAAGATGCTAACTGGTTAAATATGAAGAATAGAAGGCAGTTGCATATGGTAACATTGTTTCATAAAAATTATTATCTTTAAGTCACCACCATACCTCTACAACAAAATAACTTTTCGCTGTGATGTGCATAATGTACATACCCGGTTTAGGGGCCATATACCTCTCTATCATACTGCTAAATTTCAGGATCGTTTTCTTATATGATATTTAAATTTTATAACCAGGTTCCTCCGCTCCTAAGACATCTTGCAACAAATAAATTTAGAGAAAGATATAAAAATATTTTACAAGAGGAAATATGATAAAATGTAATAAAAATATAATAAAAATTCAACATAGAAAAAAATAAAATAATTTTCATCTTCACTATTCTGTATTTATAATTTTCATTTCCACTATTCTGTATCTCTCTTTAGCTTATTTTTTTCTTTTTTATGTGTCACATATCTACATATTTAAAATGTGATTAGGACACTGTTATCTAAGTGATGGCACATTGAATCAGCTATGCTGCTTGCCATCTCTTTTTTGTAGTAATGAATACTAATTTATTTAATATAAACTTGTATAACTTTCATTCTGCAAATAAAATTTATTATTATTATTATTATTATTATTACTTTGCTATTCCAAAGTATACAAATTATTATAACGAATCAAGTATAAATAAATGTGATGGAGTCTTAATTTACATTAAAGATACTATTATAGCAAATGTAAACATAATTTCAATAAATGAAAGTAAGTTCATTAGAGCAACTTTTCAAACTAAATACATGGTGAAAAATAATAATATAGGAATAACTGTTTATTATAGACCTCCAGAAACTAACTCTCAGAATTATATGACTAACTTAGAACAATATTTAAACGATCTAGTGAAACAAGATATAGAAGTGTACCTAGGTGATATATGTAAATATAAATTTGATAAATCCTGAAACCAATGAATCAAATAATTATCTGAAATTTTTAAATACTAATGGTTTCATATCATGCATTAATAAACCAACTAGAGTTACAGCAAATTCAGAATCAATAATTGACCACATTTTTATAAGAAAAGAAAAAATTTGCAAAAAAATGTTGAAATAAATTCGGTAGTATTCCATACAAACATAACTGATCATTTTGCTCCTTTTATTTTTATATCATTCCCACAATCTCAATATAAAAATGAACCAGGACAAAAAAATATTCAAGTAATAAAATATAACTTTAAAAGTTGAATTCAAAACTTAAAAAAAGAATTATGAGGGGAGGAAGTAGTTTTAAATAATGATACTCAAAATTCATACAATATTTTTATTAATAAAATGCAAAAAAATACATCCAAGCATCAATAGAATATGTTACAATAAAAAATAAGTACACAAGTTGAAAACATTGAAATTTTAACCGAAGATAAACATCCCGTCAGCAATAGCATTGAAAAGCAGAACTATTTAACAATTTCTTTTGTAATTTAGGAATTCATATGGCTAACAAAATTGAAAGAAGCGACATACCTTATGGTTTCTTAAATGATCCCACTGTAAATTCTTCTATATTTCTGGAACCAGTGAACGTAAAGGAAGTTACCATTTTAATTTCTAACTTAAAAAATAACTGTTCTGGAGCTGATGGTCTAACCTCTGGTCTCCTGAAAAACATACATAAACATATATTAAAACCTTTAACATATATTATAAATTTAAGTTTCTCTAGTGGAAAAATTCCCACTCAGTGGAAGGAATCCATAGTCACACCCATTTATAAATCCGGAGACAAAACGTTATTAACCAACTACCGACCGATATCACTTATTAATAATCTAGCCAAAATTTTCGAATAAGCTTTAAACAAACGACTAATGCAGTATCTAGAAAAAACATTATATTTTAACAAAAAGACAATTTGTATTCTTAAAAAAACTCAAATGCTGAGGAAGCAGTTATAGATTTCATGGAAAAAACAGTTAGGGTCTTGGATAGCTCATTAAAATGCCTTGCAGTGTTTATTGATCTTGCTAAGGCCTTTGATACTGTATTGCACCATAAACTACTTACCAAATTAAGTGACTATGGAATTAGAGGCATTACCTACATTAGATTTATTCAAAAATACAGGATGCAAAAAACAAAAATTGGTCATAATGTAAGCTCCCCATCAGTTGTAAAAGTCGGTGTACCTCAAGGAACAGTATTGGGACCAATATTATTCCTGATTTATATAAATAGTATCGCAAACATTAGGGGGTTTTAAAGGAGAATTTTGTATGTTACGCTGATGACACGGCACTGATTTTTACGGGATATAATTGGGACGAACTAAAAAATACTGTGGAAAATGAGTTAAAAAAATTAAATTATGGTTAGATAATAATTTTTTAAGCCTAAATGTAACCAAAACGAAATACATATATAACACTTTAACCAAATGTGATCGGTCAACCCTCGAATTTTACAATTATATTACACAGCTCGTCTTGTAAACCTGAAACTTGTACCTGTCCAATATTATAAAATGCAAAAATAATAAAGTATCTTGGTGTATATACGATACTACATAATCTCATGGGGTGGAGTGTGTACAACTAAATTACAAATTCTACAGAGAACACAAAACGCTATATTAAAAATTATATTAAAAAAGAGACAACTATTTTCTACACAATTACTCTATGAAGAAACACATGTTATGTTTAATAATCAGTTTAGACCATCAAACACACATATTTTAAGCGGGAAAAATTATATACACGAAAAGAGGAGATTTCTGTTACCTGCCTGGTGGTCGTTGTGGTGGTCCACCTGGTGAGCTCCACGCCTCTTCTTCCGGTACCGGAAGGCTGGGTTTTCTAGGGCAGGAACTTCACTCCGGAATTAAGCGTTGGCGGAAATATATATTGCGGAATAAGCGAAAGTTAAATTTTACGGATGCGGTTGCGGGATATTTTAAAGATTTCAACGATGCGACTCGATTGCTAAACGTCTCGTGCATATCTGTCTATGCGGGAAAAGTCACTCGCGAATGTAGGCTTCAACGAACTCCGTTCGTACTCAAAAAAAGGGTATAACAAAAAAATCTCCTTCTTTTATACCGATCATATATCGCGTGTTAGGTTTATTGCGAGGATGGCCAAATGAGCGATTGATTCAATTTATATATAATACTATAACTATAACAATTTATATATATTTACTTAAAATAAAAAGGAAAGATAAAGAGAAAGAAAGAAAAAAAAATATATGGACGGAACAACACATATATTAAAAATTAACCAACTGTATACTTACCAGTGTCTACTCCGAATGATTAACTAGAGCTGTGACTCAATTAAAAGTTAACAGGTTAAAATGTTAACAAGTTAACAATTTCACAGGTGTTTAAAGATTAATCCTGTAGAAAGATTTAACGAGTACTTATTAAATCAGAGAAAACTATTTAAACAGATTGTGGTGCTATCTCACAATGGTCAGGCTTTTGATAATCAGTTTTTACTTAACCATATCTTAACAAAAACGTATTTAAAACCCTCAATAATTATACGCGGAACCAAGATAATAGTGATGACGATTCTTAGATAGCATAAATTACTTCCCTATGGGGTTAAGTAAACTTCCTAAAGCATTTGGCCAAACAGAGCTAAAGAAAGGTTATTTTCCTCATCTTTTTAACAGAAAAGAAAATGAAAATTATGTGGGGTCCATGCCTGCGCTCGAGTTCTATAACCCAGATAATATGTATAAATCCGACAAGGAAGCTCTTGTAAAATGGTATTACGAAAAATTGGAAGAAAACTACGTTTTTAATTTTCAAAAAGAAATTGTAGAATACTGTATTAGCGACGTAGAAATATTAATGAAATCTTGTCTTACATATAGGCCGCATTCTCACGGGATCGGACCGACCACAATCGTCCAGATTTCGATCGCGCGACAAAGTTCGTGCACATAGTCGCAAACAGATATGTGTTCACTGACACGATTTCAGTCGTGACCGATTTCGGTCAGGTGACATTAGTCGTGCCCGACGCAGCTTGCAACGTCTTTGTCGTCAGTCGACTGTATAACCGGTGCTGTTTTGGTGTACTATTTGTGAATATGTGCGATGGAAGAACAACAACTAAACATAAACTTGTGTTTGGAGGTTGAAAAGTATCCCTGTTTGTACGACGTCACGCGAGCTGACCACTCCAAACGGTCAGTGGTGGAGAAAGCATGGGCCGAAGTTGGAAAGGCACTAGGATTACCAGGTTAGAAAGAACATGATTTATGTAATTTTGTAAATTTCTCCTTAAATAATAAAATATCTATTAATACATAGAAATATATAGAAAAGAGTGAATTAAAATGTCATGTGTTAAAAAAAAGTATGTATGTTCCTTTTATGAAAACACTTTTATTAGGTAGTTTAGGTACCTACACTAATTCTTCCGCCACACAATATTTCCACTGCGAACGAATAGCACCTGGCGCATTCAAAAAGTAATGTGCAAGGTAATCACGATACGATACTGGTCGGTGGTTGGCCAGAGCAAAATTTCTTACTTCCATGTAGACCGGTCTGGTATTTTCCACCTCTTCTCGATTGGCTACTGGAACATATGCAGGACCTTCCCTTTTTCTTACAAAATTGTGCAGTATACAGTACGGTTTAATTATGTTTTCTATATGTGTTCTGTTTGGAGATACAATGCACGATTTCAAAATTTGAAATTTCTGACTCATCATGCCAAAACCGCATTCCACAACTGTGCGACCACGACTCAGTTGATAAGTGTTATTTTCAATGGAAAAGCTTCGTCGCCAATAAAATAAAAGGGAAACTCTGTGTTGTTATCATCATCTGGTAAAGATCTAGGCGCAGCATGTACAAACCATCCAGGTCTAGCAATTGTCAAAGTCTGGACTCACGAAGAACCCTTCCATCGCTCATTCTTCCATAGAAGCCTATTTCTATTGAAGTAAAAGTTCCATCAGCATCCGCACATCCCAGCATAAGAATTGAATGGTATTGCTTGTAGTTAAAATCTAACAACCCCGAAGCTGCTGCATTCGGATATGCTTACCATCTAAATTGTCAATACAGTTGGGCAGATTCTAGAGCTCTTTAAACTGTTGTGCAATGTTCATACACATATTTTCATTCGGTGTTGGCATATATGTCGCATGTAGAGCTTTCCAAATGACAATAACAGTTGAAGCGATTATATTAGATTTTTTCTTTAACTTTTTAGGTGAAGCCAGCAAAAAAAGGTGGGTAAATTTAACAGGTTGAGCACCATGGAGGGCATGATGCCCGCTCGTGGTACCAACCCTGTGGACCACGGCGGTCATTATGCCCTCCAGTCTGTTTAAAATTCAGCGGCTGATCTGTCGAAGATGCCCGCTGTTTCAATAAATTTTACGCTAGGTGGGAACCGCTATGGTCCCCCAGATTGTATAATCAGGGGGACCATCTCAAAAATCCTTATTTGGAAAATAACCACTACACGCTTTTCCTAAATATTAGTTTTATTTAGTTTTTACATATTCATTGAAGTAAAGGAACATAAAAAACTTGTTACAAAACAGTAAGAGGCTAACTTAGTTAATATTTAAAAATGTTTACGATTAAAACAATCAAGGCACATATGTGGATAGTCGACACAGTCAGCACAAAATGTGGATACGTTCTTCACCAAGTTTTTGGTTATTTCAGTCCTCTGTTTTCTTTTATAACATTCACGACAATATATTCGTGTGATTTTGGCCTTACCTTACCCTACCGTGGCCGCTCCGGTCCTGCGAATTAGTAGCAGCCGTCGGGACCGCGGCGGTCACGTGTGCAATTCCTTCTGCCCCACGTGAAGCTCCCGGTTAAATCTACTGGTAGTAACTAGGGTGCAATAAGCTCGAGGTAAATCAGGACCGAACTCAGGAAACCAGTACAAAATTAAAATATGATAGAGACACTTACCCAAACAGTTATTGTCTATTGAAAGGTCGTGTCACCGTCATCACTAATTGTAAGAGGACATTCTTGCACAGCATAGGCATACATCATAGTCACTAAAATGCGTTCTGCATTCACCGCACTTAGATGTGACCGATTAGGTCGGTACATATATTTATATAATGAAAACGATCGCTCAGCATCTACAGAAGTCAATGGTGCAAATTTCAAGTATTCGACATAATTATTCGACGACATAATTATTCTGCCTATTTGTGTCAAAATTACGTATTGTCTGGTAACCGGTATTTCTATTTAACACAGTTTCCAGTTTGTTTTTAATTGCAACACCTTTACGATCTACTAAATTAGTCATTGTACTTTCAACGTCACTTATTATAGTTAAAGCTTCTTCACAGGATAATGTTGAATTTTCTAACCTTGTGGTTGCTTGAATTAAATAATTAAACTGCTGGTTTATAATGTTTAAATCGGTGTGAATATCCGGCGGATTAAATGCATTTTGGCTAAGTCGTATAGCTTTGGATTCTAAGGGATTTAGTTGTATGATGAATTCCTTTACAATTTCGAAGTGGGTGGCAAAATACCGTACAGCTTGCAGCCACGTGCAGCCGTGTGTTTATTTCCGGTTTTTTGAAATTTTGTTCATTAGCGCCAAAACCTTTGAAACTGTCTGCAGTGGTGATTTTAGAAAATTAAATATCGGTACTAGCAATCTCGTTAGTAGAATCCTAAATCTATGCAGCAATGCTTTTATCACCTTCCAATGATGTACGAGGTGTGCTGTGTTAAAATGAAACTGCCAATAGAACTACCACCAACTCAAATTTTGCAAAAACTTAGCTTTTGTAAAATAGCCGCCCGAGGGCGCTGTATACAGTACTATTTACGAATTAAAATGGTCATCACTTTTTTTCTTAATGCACTACATGACTTTTAAAAAAAATATATATTTACTTTGTTGTGTGTTTCTAGACCAAAGAGGTATTAGGTGTGTAAATTAAGTAGTGAGACTGGCTACATCAGCAGCTACAAAAAAAAAACAGTTTATTGACAGTGAAAAAAGTTACCCGTCACATTCTTCCTCTTCCATTTTAATATGGATACTTGATAGACTGACTTAATAGCCAATCATGCCTCTCGATCATCACATTTCATTACGTTTTCTTGTTTTACTTTTTGACTACATTTGGTCTAGTGACTACATTTGGTCACAAATTGATTGAAGTTTAATACAGTCGTTTTACATGATAGACAGATTTTTGGACCCCTTGTGACGTCAATATCCTAAAAAGAAATGAAATCGTTAATGATAACCAGAGTTCGGACATACATGGTTTCAACCTCGAACGGTTGTTACGAATGGGTTGCTTCATTCACGGGTTTACAGCATAAATATGCGCAGTTGCTCCTTGAACTGAACGGTTTCGGTTCATGAGGTACACTGATTTTATCAAATATTATCGCCAAAATACAGTGTGCCTTTTTTTTGTCAGATAATCATTATTAAAACGATAATTGCATTGTATTAAAATATATATATTAACCTTTTTGAAAAATTTAAAACCACTAAATGAGAGTATTAGCCGAAGCTTCATTAACGTCAAAAAAGTCTACGATACCCCTTCTATCATCTCAACAACTGAAATCATTCTCAAGAGCTAGAGGGTCCAGAGCATTCTTGCAGCAAAAACCGGTTTAGGTTGAGTTGATCGTTGCTACTTGCGTTCGAATGGATGTATGGATCTCCCTCAGATCGATTTCAGATCGCTCTCGTCTACTCCAACTATTCACGGAGGAAACAAAAATGGATACACAAAAAAATATTGAACATTTTGCTTTAAAGATCAAGTGATAACGTCAAGTGTAAGATTTAGATTCAAATAATTTCCCCATATCACAAGAAAAAAACTTACAAAATAGTTACAACTTACAAAATACAATGATATGAAAACCAATTTTTATATCGGTTTGACAATGAACATATTTTGTTAGTATGTGTTGTTTTTGCAATGAAATCTTAACTAAACCAGTTATACTAAGTGAAAATTAAAATAAAAAAGAAAATAAACTTACCACCGCAAAGTTGTCACTTGCTCGCGGAGAAAACCAGCAAGATAGGAAGGACAGGGAATGAAAGGAATCTCGCTGATTATTCTTGTTTATTACGACTAAATTACTATATAACTATAACTATACCAAAATGCACTTGTACTATTTGCCAATGTCACTATAAATATATTGAATCTTTCTATGGGAATATGTCTATATGAATTGAACCTTTCTATTAGAATATTTTTCTATTAATGTACGTTTTTATAACTAAAAAATTGCATGTATATGGAATACTATTAGAGACATATATTAGGCAGTAGACAAAACAATGAAATATGATTATTTGATTATGAAGAGAACAGAGAGGCGTAAACAGTATGTTTGCGATTAATTGTGTGTTGGTTGTGATACACTTGTGTTTTTCTTATTGTTATAATAATAAACATTCATCTCAATTAAAAAGAGAACCTTCTTTACTTACAATTTCTGGAACACATTTAGCAGTTATATCTTCACCAAAACTTTCATTTAAAAAGTTGTCGCTTTACTTTCGTCGAGTAAGGTTGTGTTAGCACGTTCCGATATCGAGTATAAGTGAGGCGCGAAAAAAAACAAAATAGCGGATAGTCGACTGATAAAGTAATGAGAGTTTTTATCGTCAAAAAACTTCACGAATATGAACGCACTGCCGGTTGGAAATGATCCGGGAGCTAGCGGTACGTATCATCAGTTTACTTTACAACCATTGGATACAATGCAAAATCAGCAATTACCAACCTCTCAGATGTTGCAAATGTTTCCTAGTCAACTAGCACAGCCAATGATTAATCCACAATTGCAACCCATACAAATGATAAATCAACAAATGCCAATAAATAGTAACTGCTATGTGTCGATAAACCAGCAGCAAATAAACAACCCTCCATTTACAAATATGTCATTTACATCCGAAAACACACACATTACGGAACATGATACAAGTCGAAATTACACACCTACTGATTATGCATCTTTTAGTGATGATGATTCAATACAAGAAACCTTAAAAGAAAATGATAATAAACATCCTTGGCAATCCGTCACTAAAAAAAGGAAACGTTATGCAGACAAAAAAATACCTCCAAAAAACTTACCAACTAATACGTCTAACAGATACCAACCACTACAACTAGAAGATAATGTAGAGAACCACAATACGCCAAACAGCTCCACCACTGAAACCAATCGAAAATTACCGAAATACCCTAAACCACCTCCGATATTTATTTACGGTGTGACAGATTATAAAGCGATGTCTGAAAATCTAGCGCAAATCTAGCGAAAAGTCGCCGACGATGAAACCTATCATAGTAAAGCTCTATCAAACAATACAGTGAAAATCAGTCCCATCACACCGGAAACTTATAGAAACCTAGTTCGACATCTTCGGGAAGAAAAAAATAATTCATCATACCTATCAATTAAAACGTAACTAACGGGCGTATCGAATTTTAATTAGAGATCTGCACCATTCTACTCCAACAGAAGAAATATTTAAATGAGCTTAAATCAAAAGGACATAAGGTTAGGAACATTGTGAACGTGAAGCATAGAGTTAGCAAAGAGCCATTACCATTGTTCTTTATAGACCTGGAACCACATGAAAACAATAAAGAAATATTTAATCTTGAATTTATACAATAGAAAAATCAGAATAGAACCACCAAGGAAAAAGAGTGATATAATCCAATGTACGAGGTGTCAAGCATATGGCCACTCCAAGACATACTGCAGAAGACCTTTTAACTGCGTGAAATGTGGAAAACCACACGATTCAAAAACTTCCAAAAAAACCTAGGGATACACCAGCAACATGTGCCCTATGTAATGGACAACACCCTTCAAACTATAAAGGATGTACAGTCTACATAGACCTCATAAACAAAAAACATGGGGGTTACAAATAAATCGGTCTACACAACAAGCACCAAATATTACAAATATCAGACAACATAAACCAACACCAGAACAACAACCACACATAAACATAAACTCTAGCTATGCTGGAGCAGTTAATGGTAACAATCAAAAAGAAGATTTGGGAAATATGCTATCCTCCTTTCTATCAGAATTTAAGAACTTGTTTGCACAATTGCTAAATCAAAACAGCATGATTTTAAGCATGCTTACAACTGTCATCAATAAGATAACAGTAATAGCCACATAATTATGTACCGCAGCCTGGAATGCCAACGGGCTAACAAACCATGTACAGGAAATAATCTTATTCTTAAATACTAACAAAATAGATATTCTATTAATCTCAGAAAGTCATGCAATAGAAAGAACGTACATCAAAATCCCCAACTACACGATATACTATGCCAATCATCCAGACGATGGAGCACACGCAGGAGCGGCTATCATTATAAGAAATGCTCTCAGCCACTATATTTCACAACCATATATCACAAACAAAATCCAAAGCACGATTCTAAAATTGCAGTTACCTCACCGCCCTATAACAATAGCAGCAGTATATTCCCCGCCAAGACACACTATCACAGCTGACGAGTACAAGGAGTTTTTGCTCACACTTGGACCACACTTCTTAGTTGCAGGAGACTGGAACGCAAAGAACATCACGTGGGGATCAAGACTTACAACACCTAAAGGACGGAACCTCCTCCAAGTAATACAAAACGACAACATGAACTATCTTTCAACTGGAGAGCCAACTTATTGGCCAACAGATCAGAATAAAATACCCGATTTGATAGACTTTGCTGTAACTAAAGGCTTATCAGACATCTACAGTAAAATTGAATCTAACTTCGATTTGTTCTCCGATCACAGTGCCATTGTGATAACCTTAAGTACCAATGTCATTTTGAAAGAGCCTCCTCCAAGACTATGCACCCAATACACAGACTGGAATAAATTTCAAGAATTAATTAATAATTCGATAAGACTAGATTTAAAATTAAAAGATCAAAGTGACATAGATCAAGCAGTGCAATACTTAACAACTCTATTGCAAAACGCAGCATGACAAGCAACACCAGCTGTAAATAATACTGGACCTGAAAAATACAACATACCACAGCATATTAAGGAACTCGTTATAGAAAAGAGAAGAGCCCGTGACAAATGGCAAAGGACCCGGAATATTCGAGATAAAACACACCTAAACAACCTAACCCACAGACTTCGCAGAGCTTTAAAAGAGTCTCGGAATCTAACCTTTCAACATTATATAACAAATCTATTCCCAGATGACCATTCAATCTGGAAAGCTACAAAAAAGGTTCAAAAGACCAACATTGGCAGTTCCTCCCATAAGAACAACAGATGGTAACTGGGCCCGTTCAGATCACGAAAAAGCAAAAGCCTTTGCAGAACACTTGTCAAATGTCTTCAGCCCCCCACCACCGCCACAAGACGACGTAACAGATACGGAAATAAAAAAATTATCTTGATAGTGCCTGC
Organism: Aromia moschata; assembly: GCA_029963805.1. Lineage (NCBI taxonomy): Eukaryota > Metazoa > Arthropoda > Insecta > Coleoptera > Cerambycidae > Aromia > Aromia moschata. Next base: position 764,862 of record JAPWTK010000118.1, read on the forward strand.
CAACTTGATCTACCAATAAAACCCCTTCTCCTGCTGAAATAAAAGAAGAAATCAACCAGATCAGTCCTCATAAAGCTCCAGGTTACGACCTCATAGTAGGTAAAATCTTGAAACAACTTCCTAGGAAGGCGCTTGTCTTATTAACAACAATATATAATGCTATGATACGACTCTGCTATTTCCCCATACAGTGGAAATTTGGTATCATAACTATGATCCCTAAACCTGGAAAACCTCTAACAGAAAGTACATCTTATCGTCCTATAACACTCCTGTCTATACTTTCCAAAATATTCGAAAAACTGTTGATTAAACGAATAAAACAACTTGTTCCTATTTAAAATCTTATCCCTGCACATCAATTTGGATTTAGAGAAAACCACTCCACCATCCAACAATGCCACAGAATGGTAAATTATATTATGGAATGTCTTGATGAAAAAAGAATGTGTGCCTCTGTCTTCTTAGATGTGCAGCAGGAATTTGACAAAGTCTGGCACGATGGTCTCCTGTATAAAATAAAACAAAACTTTCCAAGTCAAGTCTACCTGATACTGAAATCATACCTATCTGACAGATATTTCCAGGTTAAAGTAAACAATGCCACGTCCGAATATCAACAGATTCAATCCGGAGTACCACAGGGTAGCGTCCTAGGTCCATTTTTATATTTAGTCTATACTGCATACATACCAGTCACTGACACAACCGTTATCGCTACATTTGCCGACGACACTGCAATATTGTCAGCCAATGAAGATCCACAAACAGCTTCTGCAAATCTACAAATCCATCTCAACATCTTGGAAGACTGGTTTAAAAATGGCGTGTCAAAGTCAATAGCGATAAATCTGTTCAAATTACTTTTACCACAAGACCTAGTATTTGTCCGCAAGTCACCATCAACAACGCTGTAATACCAGTAAAATCCGAGGTCAAGTATCTTGGACTTCATTTAGATGACAAACTTACATGGCGTGCTCACATAAAAGCAAAAAAACAACAATTAACTCTAAAAACCAGACAAATGAATTGGATAATTGGTAGATGATCTCAACTGTCACTACAAAGTAAAGTACTATTGTATAAATCTATATTAAAACCGATATGGACATACGGCGTAGAACTTCTGGGATGCGCCAAGCCATCTAATACAAAAATACTCCAAACCTTCCAATCAAAAACCCTCCGCGTCATGACAAACGCTCCGTGGTACATTTCTAATCACACACTTCACGAAGACTTAGGAATAGCTTTAATCAAAGATGTGATAAAACCATATGCCACAAGATACAAAAATCGCATCACAAATCATCAAAACCATCTAATTAGGGAACTATCCAACCAACATCATGTCGAAAGAAGGCTGAAGAAAAACTGGCCAGAGGATCTAGTGAGATAATTCTACGGTGAACTGCTAATGGGCAGGATCCCTCTCAAGACACGTTACATTTATCACATTTACTTATTACTCTGTTGTATTGTAGAGTAGATTGTAAATTTGGAAATAAATTAAAAAAAAATCTTGGACAAACACCAATAAATTGTCATTGTCAACACACACATTGCGTACAGCATCCGTCACCAATACATCAATCGTTTCAACTGTAGTTTGTAATACACGTTTACTCGCGATTAATATTGGCGGGGTACTATTATTCACTTTTAAAACACGGAGCAGAGCATTCAGTACCTTGTGACCATGAAAATCCACGGTTTCATCAACAGTGACCCAAATATATTGATTACGTACGTCTTCTCTAATACTGTCCATCACATTGTTATAAACTTTAGGGAGGTACCGAGTGCGCAATGTCTGGCTACTAGGCAAAGGCCTATCTGGTATGGATCTTGAACAAAAAATTCTTAAACACACATTATCTACTACGACAATCCACACGTACACAACATAGAACACAAGTCATATAAGAACTCGTCAGTATTGACTTCACCCCGTATATTATCTTGACGTTTTTTAGAATTAATATGTCTTTTTGCATCCCATTCGTCTTTAAAAGCATATCGCCTATTACACGGTAGACAACGTATGAATATTCCATCTGTTTTAAATTCCTCAAAGTTTTTGATTATATTTTGTAATTTATATGCGAACGGAATCCGCGACATAATTAATAAGAATGCCGTTTCGCTTAATATGGCTATTTGTTGGTTCCGTACCGCGACGATCACAACAGCGAAAGAACTAAAACCGAATAAACAATAAACACCTTCAACCTAACACCTGCCTGCAACGTACGTGCGGCGGCCTATATAATTTGCCATTTGGCTATCCCATATTCCGCGGCGGCAAAAGTGAAGAGTGGGGGGAACGGACTCCCGGGACGTCTGTTTGCAGTCGTTCTTAACACGCGTAGCAAAATACTGTTTAGGGACGTTTGATTTACGTAATTAAATAATGCAAATTGAAGTCCTGACCTGGGATTCCGCATATTGTATTGCAGTCTAGTAGTATCTTACCATCCCTTTTCACTGAAGCGCCTAACTGTCAGTTAGGCGAAGAAAACAATCAACAAGATGCTTCACAGGACCAAGATGAGAGTTTAACAAGAGACAGCGCAGAACAGACTATTGAGAATAGGCAAGAAGTGCCTTATAATTAGGATTCTACTAGCACTGTCGTCGATTCTCAAACCACTCAAACTATCCGTGTGAATTCTGCCAGAAACCCTAGGAAAACTGCTAAACCCTCGTCTGATATTGATCAAGATTTTGTGGAATACTTCCAGGCAAAGAAATAAATAGCGAGTACTGATTCGGAATGCTCGCGGAAACAGTTCTTACTTAGTTTGTTACCAGAAGTGTCCGATCTACGGAAACCAAATTTAAAATGTTCAAAAGACGTGTGTTTGGATTTCTGGACGACCTCCATAAGCTTGATGTACCTATGACATCAAACACTGCGTCATCCTATTCATTATTTTCGCCCAAATCCCTATCATTGCAAGATTATGATTCCTTCGGAGCTGCTCGCCCACTTACAATCCCGATGCAATATTCAAGTGTCCAGACTGCGTGCGAAAATGACATGAGTCATATCTTAATGTTGTAATGATATCATTTTTGTATGTACGTATTATGTTACGTATAAAATAAAAAATATAAATATACAGGGTAAACCAGACAGCAATTGGCACTCCTATAGTTATTGGCACCCATTTAGTTTTACGTTAATTTTTAAGAATTCGCGCCACAGCTCAGACGAGGAAACGTTGGTTCTATATTTTAAATATAGTTTGCTATCACGTGACCATAAATCATAACCTTAAATGTCTATTGGTTGCAACTACAGATAGAAGTGTGCTGTATGTGAAACCTCCTTTCATAAGGTGTATACAAACTAGTGACTTTTCTTAAGAACCATTTGTTATATTAGTTCATATATAAGGCAGTATACGGAAAGAAGATATTTAAGTAAGTTTTATGTTATATTTACATGTTAATTTTTCTATTTTATATAGTAAATGTGTGCGGAAATGGCGGGAAAACATTTTATTAAGGTGCCAATAACTATAACTAATAATTAACTCGTTTACAGTCATTGGCACGGCAGTGTCAATGATTGTCTATGCTAATTATTTCAGAATTAGTTATTGGCAAGGATATCTTAAAATAAAATATTTTACAAATGTTATTTTGTCAAAAGGTATTAAAGTATATGTCTACAATTTCACTTTTTTAGATAAAGCATTTGAACGTATATTCAGCGAAATGTACTATCCCCTTCACTATTAATTATCTTAATGTATTCAAGTCGTCTTTACTGATACCCAACTTTTTTTTGATATTTTTCTTTCTAATCTGCTCATTTCACCCTTTTTGTTTCTCATAAAAATGAATGAGTAGACTGAACTAAATATTTAATTTTTTTACGTCCTACATACATGCGAACGGGGTTGTAGTTTAAATTTATGTTTTCAGTTTGAAAAATTCCAGGTTTTCTTCCCTTAATAACGCTCTTTTTTATTTTAGCCCTCTTTGTATTTGCATTTTAGCCCTCTACATTTTTCATTAATTAAACAATCTTGATATCTACTTATATTCTTGGAAGCTATATTTTAGTTTTTTTTTTAGAAAAAAAATGCCAAAAACAATTCCAGGAGAAAAAATACAAAAAAGAAATATGACGAGGAAAACATTCAGCAGGCCATTGCCAGCATTAAAAATGGAATGTCGCAGAAAAAAGCTGCGGAATTTTTTTTCGTACCTAGATCAACTATTCAGTTTAGACCGAGTGATAAGTTTTCTAAAGTTTCATATGGCCCCTCACCGGTCCTAACAAACCAAGAAGAACATGCACTAGTGCAATGGATAACCGAATGCAATAGAAAAGGATTCCCTAGAAGGAATGAAGACATTCAAGCCTCCGTGAAAAGTTTTCTAGACACGGAACCAAGGCCAAATCCTTTTAAAAATAATATGCCACAGGACGGTTGGCTAAAGGCATTCATGAGAAGAAATCCCGAGCTGTCTCAAAGGACATCTGAAGGAGTTACTGGTGCCAGTTCAGCAGTTTCCGAACGAAACATAAGGGGCTGGTTTCTTCAAATTAAAGATTACTTAAAAGAAAAAGCTGTTGATAGCATTTTATTAGATCCTCAAAGGATTTTCAACGGGGACGAAACTAATTTCCAGCTTTGCCCTAAAAATAAAAAGTTTTAGCGCCGCGAGGTACAAAAATGTGTATGAAATAGAACAAGGACAAGAGGCAACATTAACAGTAATGTTTACGTTTTCAGCAGAAGGAACAATTGTAGCTCCAATGGTAGTATCATAAGCGCGTTCCTGACGACGTATGCCGATCGATGCCACCCGGTTGGAATATCGGAAAGAGCGATAATGGGTGGATGACAGCTCAACTTTTTTATGAATATATTGGAAACATCTTTTATCCATTTCTGATTAAGAATAAGGTACCATTACCTGTAATATTATTTCTCGATGGTCATAGTACCCACCTTTACCTACAACTTGAGTAAATTATGTTCAAAGCTGAACATTATATTAATTTCACTCTACCCTAATTCTACCAGAATCTTACAACCTGCAGATGTCGCAGCATTTAAGCCGATAAAATCTGATTGGAAAAAAGCCGTACTGGAATGGAGAAGGTTGAATCCCAAAGAAGCAATTACCAAAGAAAGATTTGCGGGCATTCTTAGAACTGTAGTTGATAACATAAATCCCGAGACACTACAAAACGGTTTCCGAACTTGCCGATTATATCCTTGGGACCCAAATGCTATAAATTATGATAAATGTTTAGGGAGGTAAGTTACCAAGAATGAAGTAATTGGAGTTAGTAGACCTCATGACACTCATGTTATAAGCTACTAAACATTTAAAAATATTGTTGGAATTGAAATAATAAACTCCTTATAATCACAACCCGACTATTTACCTGAATCTAAAGAGGTTGCTATAATTTAAAATCTTTACAATGAGTTTAGTAAAATGAATAATGAAAGCAAACCAGAAGCTGTAGACACAACTGATGTTAGTAATGATTTTGCTGTTAAAGAAAATTGTACTATTAATGAAGAAGAAAGGAAATCGGTTAAACCAGTTGAGATAGACATTATAGGTATTAAAGCCAGTGAATTGGACTTAAGTAAAGCTGATATAATTTTTGAAATAGATCTGTCTGAAATTAAGCAAAAATATAATAATGACAAAGCTATCTACAATTACAACGAAATTGAAGCTAAAATAAATTTAGAGAAAAGTGAAGGAGGAGAATCTGAATTTAATGGTTTTCAAGACGAAGTTTCTGATTTAAAGAGGACACCGCAAAAACAAACTAAACATAATATTAATGATGCAGCAGAGCAAATTCCAGTAGGGGAAGCCAACAAGATTATTAGTAAAGAAACAGGTTGTGAACAGGCTAATGGTAAGGAACTAAACAGATCTATCGAAGAATATTTATTTTGGCCTGAAACGCCAATAAGAAAAGGAAAAAGAAAAATGAAAAAGAACCATTTGTTATTACCTCAACGAACTGGAAAAAAATGAAGGAAGATAAGTTAAATTTTAAAATGGAAGCGGAAAGAAAAAAAGAGGAGCGAAGATTAAAAATTTTGGAGAAGAAAAAGTTTGCTACAAACAAAAAAGAAAGATACTACAGAAAAAAAAAATAAGAACACAATAAAACAGAGCAACCAAAATATTAAACAAAAGGAACGAATACCGTATGAGTGTCAGACGAAGGATAAATTGCCAAAAGTAGATGAAAGTCGTTTATCAAAAATAAACGTTTTATCAGATATTTTGATTGCAAGCAATAACCGTTTCAATTCACAAAACAGGGAGAGTCACGTAAGATTTTTGTTTAAGGAGGAAATGAATTTGGACCAGTCTAAACAACATTTGGTAGTAGACAATGATTTGAAAGAAAATGTCACAGAAAAACAGGAAATTGTTAATGACTTTGAAGAAAATAGTAGAGTATATTCTGGTTTGTGTTATTTATGTGTTACAAACTTAGGGTATGAAAAAAATGTAGGAATAAAATGTTTATATTGTATAAGAACTTTTCATCCAAGATGTATCCGTAAACATAATAATATGCCACCAGTGGTAAAATGCTTTATCTGTAGAACTTGTAGCAAATCATTACATACTTAATATAAAAAAGACTAAATATGTGAATGTTTCAGGATTTGTATAAACGAGTTCGATAATTTAATTAACTTACATGTTACATTACTCTAGTACCTATGAATAATTGTTGTTAGTTTAATAATTGTGTATCTCATAATATTTACGTTAATAAATTCTGTTTTTTTTTCATTTACAGGTGTTAAAATTAAATAAAAAAATGTGATTCTAGTTTTATGTTCATGAAAATTATAAACCTGCCAATTACTGTCTAACATATTGCCAATGACTGAAGGTGGTCATGCCAATTACTGGGTCTCGTGACTTTGTATAAAAAGGTTGGAATAAATTATTTTATTGTACAAATACCATCATTTTCCTTTCAACTAGTATGTTCAGAAGAGTCAAATTTATGATTTTATAAACATTAGCTTGCACTTGTAGGTAGATGTATGTATATATACGATTTAGAATAAATACTTCTCCTTAAAGTGCCAATAACTATCTGGTTTACCCCATACCTCAATGTTATAGAGAAGTCTCTCTTCCACTGAGACACATTTTCTGTAATTTGTATCTCGTTTAGAAATATATGGACGCACCATGTTACATACAAGGTTAAAGCTGTCTTTCGACATGCGGTACATAGATTTGAACTTATCGTCGTGGTACGCCACTTCACTAGCGCAAATAAAAGCACCTCTGTTTTGATTTTCCGCTATGTACGGATGCACCCAAAACCGGCGACGGCGTCTTCGTCTTCTATAATACGCGAGTATTACAACTTCGGCCTCTCTTGACGACATCTTAGAGGAGACTAGTAAGTAGCGCCAGCGCCGTAGCGGTGTCTCCGCTAATGTATCATCACCTGACCATTTATATCGTACCGATCCGATGGACATGATTCCTCGCTTTCGGTCGGACCGACTGCAATCCTGATCAGGAAGATTTTGGTCGGTCCTTCAATGAGTTACTCATTTTTCCATTTGTTTTATTTCAATCAGATTGCTGATGACGGAGAGTAACAAAGATTCTAAAATAAGCAAAACCCTATTCTTTCTTCGGTAGGGATTTGCCGGCTTGTGAAATTTGAGATCAGCAAGAAAACCTCACCCACTCAATCTCATTCTTGCTGAAATAATATAGGGAACCAAACAAAAAAGTAGTGTCATCAAAAATAAGATTTGTATGACGTGGAAGTAACCGATCCATCCTGTAATCCAATTTTGACTATGATAGACAGAAAAATAGAAGGAACTTTGAATAACACTTCTTCAAAAACCTGATATAGAATATGGAGCTGCAGGCATTGCGGATACAGGCACTAATAAGGTCTATGGCATTTCGGTTTTACATGGATTATGTTTATTTAAAAGGAACCAAGCGACAAATTAGCAAAAATGAGTTAAAGGCGCCAAACTACAGACGGGGGTCTAATTTATGTTGTGTAAAAGTTCCAAGTGCTAGCGCTGCCCCAACGCCATCTTTCAGCCAACGAACCAAATGACATGTTATGAAGCGTAAATTTCTAATTTCAATAAAAGGAACCAGGCGCTGATTCTATTTACATGAATAAGAAAAATGTCGTTTGGTTCCTTTTACATTTTTAATAGAAAATGCAAAAATTGCCAGAACTTCTATGCAAAACGACATGAAATATGTTAGTACTAATCATTTATTGGAAACGCTGTGTTATGACATGGAAAAGGTTTTAGGTTTGCCTAAACTTCCAACCAACGTCGTCTACTATAAACGCCAGTTAAGTATTTACAATGTATGTACAATAGTATTTACAATTCATGCAGGATCGTCGAATAAACCGTATCCTTTTATCTGGAAGGAGGGTGTTGCCGGAAGAGGTGCTCAAGAAGTTGGTTCTTGCCTAAAAAAATTCATTGATCAGCATCTTAAAAAAGGTGTTCAAGAGTCAATTATCTGGCCTGACAGCTGCGGTGGTCAGAATAGGAATATCAAAATTGTGCTTCTTTTAAAAAAGATTTTAAATCGGCATCCTACTTCGAAAACTATCTATTTGAAATATTTAGAATCTGGGCACAGCTTCCTGCCCAATGATACGGACTTTGCTCAAATTCAACGGGCACTCAAACTTCAAGTTCGTATTTACAGATTAGATGAATTTAAGTCTATAATCGAGAATAGTAAAAAACACAATCCTTTTTGAAGTTATTTATATGAACTCTGAAGATTTTTCTTTCAACTCAAGATTTAGAGAAACAGATCTCCAATAGAAAAATAAGTGTTGAAAAGAATAAAGTATCTTGGTTGAAAACAAAAGTTATAAAACTAGAAAAGGACAAAGCGTATTCAGTTTTTTTAAAAGACACCCACACACCAGAGGGGCAATATCAAGAAATTGATATTTCCAAAACTGTACGTTGTAGAAAAGGTGTAAAAGATTTTTAGCACTAGCATAGCTGCCCCCCCGAAGGAAAAGCGATTTCCAATAAAGAAAGCGAGGATATCAAGTCACTAATGCGATTCATCCCATTGGATGCAAAGCCCTTCTATAAAATAAGCAACCTACTAGAATCTGAAAATGACATTGACGGGTTTGGACAGAATTTAGATTTTGAAGTGGAGGATGATGAATGAAAATTATAATATTATCTATATTATTATAATCTTTTTGAATAATACATACATTCCGTTTTTTTTTTATTTTGTAACGTGAAGAAAATAAAACAATGATTTTTATTTAAAAGAAACCATTCTTAAGTTTATACTTTTTTCTAAATAGAACCAAAAGTTCTTTGGCGCTTGGTATCATCCTAAATCGCGGATTTCAGGTAAACTGTTTATTCAGAAGGAACCATCCGCCAAAAATACATAAAAACTCTTGTTTTTAGTCATAATAATCTCAGAAAATGATGTGTAGAGCTTTATAATAACTATCAGAAAACATATATGTTAAAATATTTGAGTTTTGTTCTCTCACGATTTAAAAACACGTTTTCATCTTTAACCTCTTTTATCTCAAAACTGTCATTTGTCGCTTGGTTCCATTTTAATAAACATTATCCACATATTCTTGAAAAAGTAAGAGGTTTGGTATTCAAAATGAAACAACTGAAAAGTATATTAAAAACGGAACATCTAATAGTAATATACGTATAGAGCGTTAGGAGACCCTCTCGATAAGATGGAATAATTGGGTGGGGTGGGTTTGTTACTACGAGGGTGTTCAAATATGTATGAACGAGCCTTTTTAAATTGCGTGCCGGATAGTTATTCAAGGTGAATACGGGCGTTAGGAGCTTGAAGTGGGGATATTAGGTGGCACGGAGACGACGTGTCATATTCCTTTGTTCGCTTGGTTAGTAGCAATCACCATGAGTGAGAAGAAGGTACATAGCAACGTTGCGCAACGAATTACACAGGCCCACAAAAATTTTTTTTTGACTATGGATAAGAACATAGTTTGTCCCTATATTTTTGACGCTGAATCCAAATCCGGTGTCCGTTTGACCGTAGCACGTCAGGATCAAGGTCATTTCAAGGTCAAATCGCGAAATAAAGGCTTACAAGAGAATAAACCTATGTATATTTATGTTTCTGGGGTCGCTGAATCCAAATCCGGTGTCCGTTTAACTGTAGCATGTCAGAATCAAGGTTATTTCAAGGTCAAATCGCAAAATATAGAAAAGCACTACGAGCATAGTTGGCCCATGGCTAAATCGCGAAATAAAGGCTTAAAAGAGAATAAACCCATGTATATTTATGTTTCTGGGGTCGCTGAATCCAAACTCGGTGTCCGTTTAACCGTAGCACGTTAGGATCAAGGTCATTTCAAGGTCAAATCGCGAAATAAACGCTTAAAAGAGGAGAAGCCATGGATATATAAAGAAACCCGCACGTTAGTGATCCTGTTCCGATCGCAGGCGAGTCCACCGTCCTAGGGGTGATAACCCTCATACCTCCGTAGGTCTAAGTATGAGGGTTTTCCGACTTTGACGAGGACAAAGTCAACTCGTCGTCGGACACACTGCGGCATCATTCTCACACCCCTAACGCCCCCCTGCAGGGCAGTGCGCCTTCGCTTGCTTCGCTGGCACCCATATATCTTTTACCATCAAATAATAGCAATACATTCACGAAACCGAAAATCCTTAACCACATTACCCTAATACAGCCTAAGGTACCTACATGATGAAAATTAGACCATTTACGGTATTCTACCATGGGTTTCAGATTTGTATTCAACAACTTCAAAAACAAAGATAAAAACTTTTGCCTCATTAATGCGTTTTTTAGTGATTTGACCTTGGAGTGCTCTTCTAAGTCACGTGATATGGTAAGAATAACAGCAGATTCTAATTCAGCGATCCCAGAAACATAAAGATATATGGGTTTATTCCCTTTTAAGCCTTTTCGCTATTTGACATTGAAATGACCTTGATTCTGACGTGTTACGGTTAAACGGAGACCGGATTTGGATTCAGCGTCAAAAAATACAGGGAAAATCTATGTACTTATCCATAGTCAAAAAAAATTTTTGTGGGCCTGTGTTATTATTAAGTTTCTTACACGCGAAAACGTGAAACCAGCTGAAATTCTGCGCAGATTGCAAGCACACTGCGGAAATGAAACGCTTTCGTGGCCACGTGTAAAAGTTTGGTGCAAATAATTTAACGAAGGGCGTAACCGTGTCGAAAAATGTAAATCATCCTCGTCGTCCGCGCACCAGCATTGCGCCGGTTAACATTGCACGCGTTAGAAACCGTATTAAAGGGGACCGTCGCTCCACGGTGCTTCAGATATCTGTTGAACTCAGAGTGTCCACACAATCGTAAGGAAATACTTGGGATTCCGAAAAAATTTCAGCTCGTTGGGTCCCAAAGTTGTTGAGTGAAGATCAAAAAGCTGCTCTAGTTCGCATTTCTCAGGCGCTTAATAATAATAATAATAAACGTAGTAGGGTAGTAGTAGGAACGGATCTTTGAAGAACATAACAGATTTAAGGCAACAAAAATAAAATGGAAGACGGGCAGTAAGAAAAAGATATTCATGAGTCTAATACGGATGATAAACGCTGCTAAACCAAAGACTATTGAAATTCTACAGAATCACGATATGTCCAACTTGAAATTAATAGAAAGATCTTCCAAATGTGTTAAAGATCCGAATCCACTATCAAGTACCATGTCAATAATGAACACCAAGTACGCACTTCTGATAGACAAGAGCAATGTAAACGCGTTCAACATACGCCAAGAACATCGCGGCATTAGGACTGTTTTATAATATAATTAGAAATGGCCAGAAGGCAGTTGTATTACAAACATGTCATATTGTTAGAAAGGTTTTGGGACAGGATGAATTTCCTCCCCTCGCCTGAGCCTAATTTCTGCTGGAGGAGGGGATGATATATCAAGCCATCACTCTCTGCAGTAGGGATAGGTAAATGTTTCCCAGCGTTTACGCTGAGAAGTGTGACTATAAAGTCGGCGAAATAATAATAATAATAATAATAATAATTTCTTCTACGTAGATTTAGAGAGGAAGGTGAAGATATTTTGCGCCAAATTGAAACCAGCGATGAGACGTGGTTACACCATTACACCCCAACATCAAAACGAGCAAGCATGGAGTGGCGGCGCAAAGATGAATCAAACCCAGTGAAGCCGAAAACACATCTGTCTGCAGGCAAAGTTTTAGCCACGGTTTTCTGGGACTGGAGAGGGGTGCTGTTGATCGATTTTTTGCACGAGCGAAGACCCATTATCGCAGCCTACTATTGTAACCTTCTCAGTCAGGTAAAACTTATCGCCGAAAACGGAGGACGCACCCCATGACGTGTTACTCTTGCACGATAACGCTAGGCCTCATACCGCAGCTTTAACGCAAGCCAAAATCGGTGAAATGCACTGGACTCAGCAACACCCTCCATGTAGCCCAGATTTGTCCCCTTGTGATTTCCACATGTTGGGCCCCTCAAAGAGTCACTAGGAGGCGAGCGATTTCAGACCGATGAACAGATGAAGGCGTTTATGAGCAACTGGTTAGACACCCGCCCTGCTTCTTTTTATGAAAACGGGATAAAAAAATTACCAATCCCTTGGGGAAAAATGTATAGACAAACAAGGTGGATATAATAATAATACATTTATAATAATAATAATACATTTATATGATATGTAGAAAAATAGAGAAATTTGTGTTTTTGTGAAACTTTTCAAAATAAATGTTTGATAAACAAAGGCTCGTTTATATTTGATCCACCGTCGTACATATTTAAGGGATTACCTGCAGTCATAAAAGTTGAAAAAAATCGATTTTTGAATGTCAGAGTGCGAAAGTAAAAAAAAGTAAAGTCCTTTGCCTATTCAATTCCAAAGGATAGGAGGAAAAAATAGGAACCTATTTTTCTCGACCGCCAAAGCGAACACTGCACCCAAGCGATCGGCGCTCACTGCCAGCCCACCAGGTGCTCTGTCTCTTATTATTCGTGCTAGTTTGCTGGCCTTTTTAAAATGTCAAAAAGGTATTATCTATCATCGTGGCGCCATCTGAAATCATTTTAGAAAATATTTAAAGAAGAAGAAGAACTTTAAAGAATTTTTTAAAGAAGTTTAAACGCGTATTTCTCGAAACGAAATTTTGCAAATCGGTGGCCAGGATTACAGACAAACTTCTCAACGGGTTTTAATGAAGTTTTTTGAAATTGTTAGCGGTAACATTGGCTCGTGATTGAACGTTGGATTTTAATTTCTGGTCAAAATTAATATATTTTTTTTTAAGGTTAAAAGGGTCGAATTTTTGGCCAAAAGACAGCTCTTTTCTTCAAACGGTCACCAGTTTGCGTCAAATCACCGTAAATTAATTTCAAACGTTCAATCACTAGCCGATTCGATGTAGACTAAAGCGCAACTTGGCTTGTTTGTTTCTGATTACCGGTTACTGAGGAATCGTGGCCATCGCGCATCCCTACCGCGAAAACGTGCTCCCGACGACAGGCCATAACTCCGCCATTTTTTAAACATGTTCACAAAAATTCGCGAATACAGTTTAAGAATAAAGTATTTAAACGTATTAATTGTTGTTTTAGTCTACTGCATACTTTCAGAGAACAAAAATGTCAAAAATGAGGTACAGAGTAAGCTCGTGACTGTAGGTAACCCCTCCCTTAAAACCACTAGAAAATATGCAAAAAATATTTCTGAAAATTATGTATGGTAAAAATATACTCTATCCAAACCAGTTATTATTTCAAAAAAATTCGGAATTTATGAGCATAAGACAACTGCATATCTACATCTTCTACACGTCTCTTATCTGCCAATTTAACATCAGACAGGACCATAGATATACACACTTCAGTTCACAACATTTCAACACTTCACACATTGATATGCCACCACAGGTAAGTGGTGGCATACGAACTTCCTCTAAATGTATGTAATCTGTCTGTGATTTTTAAAAGGTGTAGTATAGTTTGATAAACTGATACTTCTAAATTCAGCAATATGTAAACGAAAACCTCTTTTATTTATCTGGCGTTTATATCTGCAACCTTATATATTAAGTAAAACTGCCTATTGGACTGATTGTTATGTGCAAGTCACATAAAAATGAGGCAAGCTCGTACTACAACCATCCACATTCCATTTCGAGTCATCCTCCTCTTTCGAAGTAATCAACGGGGATTTAGCAGCAATCGAGCCAATTGTGTATATTTTCTATTCCTCTGCATTTGATTATTTTTGTAAAGTTTTAAGTTCAGTTGAAGATTAAGATTAGTTATTTGATTATTTGTAAATCATCTCGTATAGATAATTCATGTAAGTATAGCTGTTGTTATACACTGCTCTAACCTTACAATGTTTTAGAATGCTGCCCATATTTCACCAAAGAATTATTCAACAAAATCGCCGCATTCGTAGAATGAGACTTGCTCGACAACAATTAAGGGGTGAAAATGACCGGTTGATTTGTCGAACAGAGGTTTTGTAGTGCTGTATAGGTTGTGTAAAACAGCAGTTAGGAGATTAATTAATATATTGTCTCCTAATTTAAGGAATAATATCACTGCGGGTGGTGTATCAAAGGAGGCAAGGGTGTTTTGCGCTCTACGGTTCTGTTCAACAGGCGGCTACCAAAGAGAGGTTGGCGAGGAGGCCACTATTAATCTAAGCCAGACCGCTGTCCATAGAACCATCCATGAGGTTACTCATTGTATAGTGCAATCAATGGCTGCCGATTACATTAAATTCGCCACCACCATTGAGGAAAAAAATCGAGTAAAAGTTAGATTTATGGAGAATCAATCTAAATATTTATGTGCAATCTATCGGTGCGATTGATTGCACACATATTGCTATAGTAAAATCGCTAGGCGATGAACAAAATTTTCTGAATAGGAAGGGATACCATTCATTAAATTGTTAAATTATCTGCGATGATAATTTAATCATTAATAATGTTTTTCCTAACTATGGAGGCTCATCACATGATTATTTTATATGGCGACATTCTACAATGAAAGATTATAAATATGGAGGAGCTCTTCAGATACGGCGAGGCGCCATGGTTAATAGGAGATTCAGTCTATCCATTGAGACCATATTTAATGACCCCAGTCCAAAATGTCCTAAACAACACGTCCCAAGCGACATATAATAATCATGCTCATATTAGAGCTAGAAATTGCATCGAGAGGTGCATTGGACTGCTTAAAATGAGATTTCGATGTCTACTTAGAACCTCTGAGACATTCCCCAAATTTCGTAGCAAATGTGATAAAGGCATGTGCCACTCTACATAATGTGTAAGAGAAGCAGTACCGTTAGAAAACGGTGGAGATCAAGATTTCCATGAAGCGGAAGAATACGTTGTAGCCCCAGCGTACGAACCTCATCAAATTGCCGTAGATAGATTGCAGGTTAGGAATAATATCACACAACAATATTACCAATAAATTAATGTGTTTAATTTATTGGTAATATTTTAATTTTCTTGAATGTTTTTAAACATAGTAAACATATGTAACTGTTTTCTATATTGAAAATTGTTACAGGTCTAAATAATTTATATAATTTAATTACTTTATTCTGCAAAGTTATTTGGCTTGGATAGTTTGTTACTGTTTATTTTCTTTTTTTAGGTTATTATCTTTTTGATATTGTTTCAATAGCAAAAGTTGGCACAATGTTTGTCTCTTATTTACTTTAAAATTGTTTATTATCACAGTGATTGAAGACATCATTATTTGTTTTTACTGGGACCTATTTAATATAGTATCAGGAAGCTTTTTTTCCATTTTATTAAAGTATGTTTAAATAGTACATATGTAGGGGAAAGTGGTATATAATGGGACATGGTATATACTGGGACAGGGCGCCCCTGAGCCATCTGTTTGAGAATAGTCAAACTATTTACATGTCTTCATAAAAGTTGCTGTAGTATATATATATATATTAAACAAATGTTTGTTTTATTACCGACTGGAATTAATTCACAACAGTATCTGTTGTGACTGTGGATACTAAAAGTTACGTTTTGCGTCTCTAATTATTTAGTGTAAACTGATTATTCATTTGAGTCTCGTCTGTTTTAAATTATTGTAGTAATTGTGGAAACTCTACTAAAGGTATGTACACATCAAATAAATCATTTTACCGCCATTTCTTCATTTGATTATGTTGTGTTTGCAATGAAGTCAACTAAATAAATTATACTAATTGAAAACTAAAATATAAAAGAAAACAAACTTACCACCACAAAGCTGTCGCCTGCTCGTGGAGAAAAACCAGCAAGATAGGAAGGACAGGGAAGGAAGGAATCTCGCTGGAAGGAAGGAATTATTCCTGCTTTCCACGACCAAAATTACTATAAGTATAACTATACCAAAAATGCACTTAGACCACCCTTCAATGTCACTATAAATATATTGAAACCTTCTACGAGAAAATTTCTACAAGAATTGTACCTTTCTATTAATGTATTTTCTTATTAATATATGTTTTTGCTAACAAAAAATTATATGTATATAGAACACTATTAGCGACATCTATCAGGCAGTAGACAAAACAATGAAATTAGTATGAAAAGAACAGAGAGGCGTAAACAGATTATATAAAGTGTCGTGCACGTGCCTGTGGTGTATATTGGGACAGCTTTGGGTGGTGTAACTATATACCACTGAACTGTCCCTATATATACCACACTACATATCAATGAATTAATATTTAAAATAATTAATTTCTATTCTATTCTAAGATGCCAAAAATCAGTAGAAAAGACCAGCAGAGAAGAATTGAAAACAGTAAAAAATCACATGAAACCTACAAGGAAAATATGAAATTAGCGGTAGAAACAGTTTTATCCGGTGAAATGAAACTTCGTACAGCTGCTCAAGCCTACAATGTTAGCAAATCGGCATTGCATCGAATCGTTAAGAAATATAAAAATTCCGCTGAAGAAGACCGCACGCAATTTTCTTTTGAACGGAACCATGGTTTTCAACAGATCTTTGACGACGTGGAGGAGAAAATGCTGTCAGAATACCTTATTAAAGCTTGTCAGATGTGCTATGGGCTCACAGTGAAAGGTACTTGTGAATTTGTTTACAAATTTGCAGTGGCTAATGAGAAAGTTGTGCCTCAAAGTTGGCATACTAATAAAAAGGCTGGAATCGAGTGGATTAGATTATTTCGTAAAAGGCAACCCCAGCTTACTCTTCGTACGCCTGAACCTACTAGTTTAAGCCGGGCAACTAGCTTCAATAAGCACAATGTAAATTTATTCTTTCAAAACTTGCAGCGCGTTTTATCGAAGTATAAATTTAATACGAACCAAATATACAACTGCGATGAGACAGGAGTGACTACGGCACATAAGCCCCCCAAAATTATAGCTACTGTAGGACAAAAACAGGTAGGAAAGGTAACCAGTTCTGAGAGAGGTGTCCTAGTTACCATGTGTGTAGCCATCTGTGCCAATGGACAATATATGCCACCATTTTTTGTGTTCCCTAGAAAGAACTTTAAACCCCACATGATTAATTGTGCACCACCAGGTTCGAAAGGAACTGCTCATCCCAGCGGTTGGATGACAGTTGAAAATTTTTTGAAATTTGTGGAACATTTAGTGGAGGTTACGAGGTGCAGTGTAAACAATCACATATTACTGATTTTGGACAACCACGAGAGTCACTGCGACATAAAAGTTTTAAATTTTTGCAAAGATAATGGTGTAGTTCTCCTAACGTTACCTCCACACTGCAGCCACAAATTGCAACCGCTGGATGTGTCCTGCTTTGGGCCTTTTAAATCTTACTATAACAGGGCAATGGACGACTGGCTACTAAATCATCCAGCAACACCAGTCACCATCTATAACATTGCTGAATTGACAGGGAAAGCATTTCCGCAAGCATTTATACCTTCAAACATAATTAAAGGTTTCCAACGAACTGGAATATCTCCTTATGATCCAGAAGTATTTTCGGAAGCTGACTATCTCAGTTCATATGTGACAGATAGACGCCAAGCTGTTGATGAAGGAAATAAGAGTTATTCGACGGATCAGTCAACATCTAATGATAAAAATGAAGAACAATTATCACGTGCGGAAATATTCGAACAGCTAGAGACAACTCCTGATAATACGATTAATCAGAATCAACAAACAGATTATGGTAACACATCAATCGAACCCACACAACAGAATCAACCCAAAAAACTACTTTTTTCTCCAGAAGAGGTAAGGCCGCATGTGAAATGTCAAAATAGAGTTAGAACACAAAATAAAAAGGACAAAAAAACAATCTACTGTTTTAACTGACACACCAAACATGGAAGAAAGGCGGAAGAGAGAGGAAGAAAATATGGAAAGTATTAGATCTAAACAACAAAAATCGCGCACTGTGAAAATGAAGATTGTAGAAGAATCAACGAGTCCAAGTAGCGTTGAAGAAATTGTTGATGATGATTCACTCGATGAGAAAACAGATTCTGAAGATGAGGAAAATATTCCTCCAAAACCAAAAACATCTGATTTCGTACTCGTCCAATATCCACTTAAGAAAAGTATAAAGCATTATGTAGGTCAAATTGATAAAATAGAAATGGACAAATACTCAATTAACTTCTTAAGAAAAAAATCGCATTCTTATTTTATATTTCCAGAAGTGAAGGACGAAGATGTCATTGATGAAAGTGATGTCATTTGTAAACTTCCCAAAGGTCAGATAGTCGGAGGAACGGAGAGAGCAGCAAAACAATTCAAATTTAATTTTGATTTCATGCCATACAATGTATAATAACTATATTAACATGTTATCATATAAAATACAGTTTATAATAATTACTCTCCTTTTAGCAACAATTTACTTTTATTGCTCTTGGAATGTCCCCTTATATACCATGGGGTGGTTCATTCTGGGATGAGTGGCATATACAGGGACGTGCTTTTTTTATAATAAACTAGAAATATTTCGCAATCAATAACTTAAAATTTGAATAGATAATACTAATATCGATCAAGTAAAAAAAAAGTAAAGCTCCTATTAAAAAAATATGGTCTTATATGAAGAAAGAAAAAAAAAACGTCCCTGTATATACCACCATCCTGAAAAGTATGAAATAATAAATAACAATTCTTTCAAGGATTTTTTCAAATCTTAATTTTTAAATGACGGATACAAATACTTTTATATCCCTTTGTGTACTTCATGTCTTTTTCTCTTTCTTTCTAAAGAAAGTAAATTTCTTTACAGAAATTTTTTGACTACAGAAATTTTCTGTAAATTTCTTTACAGAAAACTAGACAAGCTTGCTCCTGTCTGGTTTTGCATTATGCATGCCTTGTATTTAACTTACGGTTGGATAGTATATCTGTAGCTGAGGTGTAAACAATCGTATGTCCATAAAAGAGACTTTCAGTAATGAGCGAAACAAGTGGAAACGCTAATGGATTTTAAAATTTGAAATAAATGGAGATACTACATTTTCTAACCTAAAAATATTAGCAATCAACAATTCGTGACTTTTTGCCACAATAACAAAATAAACTAAGGCAATAAACTTTAGGCTTTTTCTTCCTCTTTCCAGCCATGTGGCCAAAAAAATTTTTATTGACAAATTTTTATTGTTTAATTAGCGACTTTTCATAAACAAATACACTTTTTTTCAGTTGGACATTTTTTTCTCAATTTTTTTTTGCTATAAATATTGCTTAAACTATCAATAATTTACTTTAAAATTTGTAGAGTGGGTTTAGATACAAATTTTTGAAGAGAGGCGAGCACGCTTGGAGGGCGCGCTGGACGCGATGATTCTCGTATAAACTCGTCTCGACTCGCGGTTGTTCCTGTAGACGTGGTGATTCAGCATTTTTGAGCCATCCTGCAGCAAGTGCTTCGCGTTTAACATTTTTTTTATCAACAATGTCAATTTCATTTAAAGATCGTTGTTGCAACCCTTTTAAAGAAAGTAGTCACACCAAAAGTGTTAATAACAAAAATTTACGGCGCCCATCGCCTTCCTTATGTAAAAAATTGATATGTTTGAATGCAAACGATAAACTGTGCACATCGTGTAGACAAAAAATCGGAAGAATGTCCGATTCTGATTGTTGTGAGTATATTATTACTAAATTGCAAAATAATGAATTCAAAGTATTATTGTGATGTGCATTATTATCACTTGCAATTTTTTAGTGCGTTTCGAATCTCAACGTACCGATTTTAATTTGCTATCGGACTCAGACTATTCCGACGATGACACCTGTTCTCTTTTTGATAACGAATTAGATGTAAGTTCAGAAAAATCTTGTTATGAATTGTAAATGTGCTTATTGTATTCATTTGTTAAAGGATGAGTCTGAAATGTGCCCTAAATTAATATCTGAATTGAAAAGCAAATTTCATAACACAGCCAATCATGAGGAAAACATTCAGATTTTGACACTATTGTCATCGAAATGGAGTGTCCATGAAACTGCACAAATGATAAATACATCCTGCTATTTAGTGAAAAAAGCCAGACATTTAAGACATGAGAAAGGAATATTAGCGTGTGCATCTAGTCGCCCGAGAACACGCGGAAAACGTTACTATTATTGGATGCTGCAATGCTATCGGAAACTCGATTCCTCCAATGATCATCTTCAAAGGGAAACGCTTAAAGCCGGAATTGTCGGACAACTTACCACCTGGCAGTATCGTTAGAATGGCACCTAGAGGAAGTATGACGACAGAGTTGTTCATCGAGTTTGTGCGACATCTCGCGCGCTACAAAGGCCCAGACACTATTTTACTTGTGTTTGATGGAGCTGCATGTCATCTCGACTATGATATTGTTGAAGCCGCAGATGAACACAACATAAAATTGTTCTGCTTGCCTTCGAATATAACCCACGAATTGCAGCCACTAGATAAGTCGGTGTATCGATCGTTTGAATCGCACTGGAACCAAGACCTACTTCGATTTTGGGATCACCATCCTGATAGAGTGCTGACTAAAATAAGATTCAATGAAGTTTTCTCCAAAGTTTGGCCTAAATGCATGACACCAGAGAATATCGTCAACGGATTTACGGCAACAGGACTGTATCCATTCAATACGGAGCTAATTCCAGAACATGCTTTTGCGCCTTCTATCCCAACTGAGAGACCTGCTCCAGCAGAATGAGATCAAAATATGGCTGCGCTAGGATCTACAAACTTAAATGATTCGTTGGACGCTAGTGATGACGGATTTTCAGATGAAGACTTAATTCCCCTGATACAGCTTTCTTCCCAGCAACACATAATCTAAAACGAAACTGTAGAACTGGAAGAATTGGCACCGGATGCCCAAGCTGAACAACAGTCAGAAGATGGAGATGTCAATAAATCTTTCACAGAGTTACTGCCAACACCAACCATGAAACATCCACCAAACCGAAATCCAATCGACGAAAAGCTCTGCCAAATCGGCGAAAAGCAAACGAGGGAAAAGGGTAAAAGTTCCAAGAAATCTGAAAGTTGGTTCTGCAATGTGTGCGAGACTGAAGCTCAGTTAGACATGCGGTGTGCGCAATGTGGAATTTGGGTCCACGAGTCTTGCGTCGGACTGATGGCAGAAGACGTTGAAGATTTTCTCTGCAGCGAATGTGATTAACGTTTTTGTTTGTTAAAAAATAATTTTATTTTTTTGTTACTTAGAATTTTTTATTACTTTTGTTACTTTATTACAGTTTTGTAAAAAAATATGCTTATTTTTGTTTTATACAATAATTCTAATAATAATAATATATAATAATTATTTTACGTTTCTCGGTTTTTATTAATATAAAATATTATTTATCCAATAAATATACAAAAATTCTACATAACTTGCTATGGGTTTTATTACCCTACCATGCGGGTAATAAGGCTCGACAGCAAATTTTTGATTTTTGCCTTATTTTGGTTACTCAGGGTTTAAAGGAGGCCAATATTGATGTGTACATGATAGCAGACATGACAAACAATAAACTTGTCATGTTCCAAACTTTTTTGTATTAAAAATAACGTGAAAAAATTTTTACGAAAATTAGGTGGGCCTTATTCACCAACACTACCTTATATAACACGTATTCAACACCAGCCAACCCAAGTAGGAATGGCTACCTAAGTAGAACAATAAAAACTAAATTATACGGTGCTGCCCATGTAAACGTATCAACGCAAATTGAACTAACAACATGGCCCGCGATTCGAACCCATTTGCTTAAAACATATGGAGACCCACGCGATTTACCTACCTTACAACAAGATCTCATACACATGACATACAATCCACACGAGGATACATTTTTATCATTCAGCCAGAAAATATCACAGTATTTATCACTTCTCACCTCCAAGTTGCAATATTCACCAGAATCTAGTGAACATAAAGTAATCAAGAAAAAAATCTATTTAAAACTAGCCAAAGACACTTACATTAGGAATCTACCCTCACATTATCAACTAATGGTACGCATCAAAGACCCTGAAACATTAACAGATGTGGTCAATTTCGTATTAACCCTTTGTTTCCTAGTGGGCACACGGTGAACACACTTACAAATAAATATATATTTAAATTCCTAGTGGCTTCGCAACGAATACACCAGTCTGACGTAGTCCTGATATACCGCCCCTCCATAAACAGACTTCGTCAGTGTACCCGAAATCAATCGTATATTTATTATTATGTGACCGTTAGTGCATGCTATTGCCTCGTGGATCAGTGCGATTTATTTTATTCAAAATAACTGTTTATTAGAAAGACGGCAGGTAAGTCTTGATGCTACTTGTTAGATAATATGTTTAGTAACAAGGTTTAAATGTTGTTGAGCTTTAATTTGAGAAAACACTATCAGTTTTTGTTGAAAATATATGGTGGGCTCACCATAGAGACACTAGGACTTACGGATATTTTGGTTGTAAGTAATGGTCATAAAAAATTATATCCGCAAATGATAAATATGAAGTTCAACGAACTATTCGATTTGATTCGATCTACAACGGCTCGTGATGACCGCTTTATTGTGTCAACAACATTAAGAAACCGTCCTTAATGCGGTTCAAGTGCAACAACAGCTCCGAGAAGTACGAAGAGTGGTTATTAGTCAATGGACAGTAAGACGAAGACTGCAAGAAAGTAACCTGACGCCTAAAACACCTGCGATTGGTCCAAAACTTACCCCAGCTCAACATCAAGCACGCCTGCGTTTGGCACGGAATCATCTGAATTGGACATTGGAACAATGGGGGTCTGTTCTGTTCTCAGATGAGATCAGAATATGCCTCTATGGTAGCGACCGAAGAAGAAAAGTGTACCGGAGACCAAGAGAGCGATTTGCAGAATGCTGCATTAAAGAACGGAGTGCTTATGGAGGTGGTTCCTGCATGATCTGGGCTGCAATTTCAATTGGAGCACGAACCGACCCTGTTTTCATCCGCAGGGTGTTGCTACCTTCATTCTTTTGAAGTGAATCCAGAACTTACTGAGTTCCGCTTCAGTTGGTGAATAGTCCAGTGATGGAGGGAGCTAGAAGCTGGGCTAGCTTACAGCCGGAGCTGGTCGTGCGGTAGATTTAGGATCACTATAGATGGAACGAAGCGATCCTAGAGCGCCAGTAACCTTTCACCTTTTTCCCAAGCTTCGAAAGTCTACTCAAGGCTCGGTTACTAACCAGAGTACAAACAAAAAAAAGAGACCAAATTCGGTAATATCCGGTAGCATCAATATTAAAAATAAGTTCGCTCACAGCAATTCGCGTAAAGTCATGTAATGACGGCAATTGATATATCAATATCAATAATTGATATATCAATCAATTGATAATCCAACAGGATGACTCAAGAATTTAATGCTCGTATGGATCTGGTGGCCTTAAATTTGCCGAGACAAAAAGGTTGCCTCAGAATAAAAGCCCTAAAAAAAAGGAAAAAAAATACATGCAGTTAAACCCTCAAAATAACCAGGATTTCCTTACAATGATGTTGTGTGGCTTTTTCGGTGATCCAAGGTAGATAAATGTTGCTTGGAAAAATCCAACACCAGCAGGAGGTGGACAAAAAAACTCGTACAAAAAAATCGTATCTAAATCCAGCTAGGCTGCAATTGTGTAACCCGGTCACACGAAAAATATTTCCCAAAGGATACGATACACCGGTGACACAATCAGTTTTCGAATTTTCACAAAAAATCTCACAACGGAATTATAAAATAATTTATATGTGAAGATCCGTTTACGACCCTATACGAGTAGCTGGTAACTAACTGTCAATAATGAAATTGCTAATCAAATAAAAGCCATCTATTAGGAAAGTTTTTATTGCCCTTGTTTTTGTTTCGCTAATAATTACTGGTATTTATTGATTGTATTTGTAGTTGCCTATACTTGAGCCCCCTAACTTAACATTTATGCACTTTATGAATTTTTGGACCGTTACAAGGGGTGACCGTGGTCACGGGAGAGGAGGTTTAACGGGTGCTAGGTACATCGAGGAAATTTTAGCACTTCATGTGGTACCTTATGTCGACTACATTGGAGACAAATTTATTTTTATGCACGACAATGCAAGGCCGCACACAGAAAGAGTCGTGCAAGATCATCACATTACAGAAGTCGGTTTTCGGGATATGGAGTGGCCAGCATGCAGTCCGGACCTAAACCAATTGAACATTTATGGGATGAGCTAAAATGAAGAATTCGAGCTAGACTTCGTCCCCCAACCTCGATCCCAGAGCTTATTGTTGCAGTAGAAGAAGAGTGGCATAACATACCACAAGAAACAATAGCGAACTTGATTAGATCTATGCCTAATCGTATGAGAGATGTTATTAGATCAAGAGGGGGTCATACCCATTATTAAAAATTAAGTGTTAAGTTGTTAGTTGTCAATAACCCAATTTCTTTTAGTAATAAAAAAAAGTTAATTTTCTTCATGCAATAATTTCACTGTGTTAAACCTAAGATACCGAAATAAATTTTAAGAAATTTAACCTCATATTAAAGCAAATTAAATTGTCTTTCAGACAGTATATTTGTTCAAAAGTTTACAATGGGCCGATTTCTATGCACGCAAGTGTAGAATCAATGCCTATCGTTTTTGCTCCAGAGGGCTCCTCACCCAATAATGATGTTTATAATTTACACTGGGAGAGTGTTTCTAATACATTGGGACATTGGGAGAGTGACGATGAAATCCCACTTTCGGTAATTCGAGCTCAGGAAATTTAAAAAAACTATATGGTTTAAATCTACATCAAACTGCTTACAAGTTTTGAAAACATTCGATAACATATCTGCTGGTCCAAAAGTTGATGTTGATGTAGAAACGCCTACGAATAGTTTCTTCATATTTTTCTTGAGAGAGTCTTTGCAATCATATAGTATTTCAAACCAATCTATATGCATTACAAAAGGCAGGAGGTAATGCCAATGCATTTACACCTACTCATTTGCAAGAAATAAAAAGATTTCTCGCTATAAATTTGTTAATGGTTGTAAAGATATTCTTCTACTAGTAGAAGAAATCTCTACCAAGTAGCAGAGGCCCTGGACTTATCATGAGGCAACGGTGCAACGCATTGTTACCGAGGACTTGCACATGCGGAAGGTCTGCGCCAAACTCGTACCGAGAGTTTTGACTGAAGACCAAAAAAAAAACAACCGAATGCTCCGATGTCAAGAACTGCTGCAAATGTGCGAAGACGATCCTGCCATTCTCGAAAAAGTGATTCTCGTTCCAAGAAAGCGCGGAGGAGCAAATCGAAGACCATGTTCATCACCTTTTCGGAGTGAAGGGGATGGTCCACTACGAGTTTGTCCCGACCGGACAGACCATTAATGCTGCTTACTACTTTGGAAGTACTGAAAAGGCTGAAAAGAAGCGTCGCGCGCAAGCGAAGGTACATGAAGGACAACTGGAAGCTTCACCAATCACACCGCCTTCATCGTAAGCGCCTACCTGGCCCGGGTGAACGTTTCGATGGTCCCTCACCCTCCCTACAGTCCAGACGTGTCGCCTGCCGACTTCTTGTTTCCGCGCTTAAAATCAGCGCTGAAAGGAAAACGCTTCGATTCGATCGAGGACATCCAAGCAAATGTCAAAGCAGCCCTTGCAGCCATCCCAGAACAGGCCTACGTGGACGCCTTCGAGTCATGGAAAAGCCGCTTACAAAAGTGTATTGATGCAGGAGGTGCCTATTTTGAAGATTATTAGTTGTACCTACCAAGTTGCTCAATAAATTTGTCTTTTTGACAAAACAAAGGATCACTAATTTTGAATCCTACCCTAAAAGTGTTCTTGTCCAAATACAAATTAGTAGAGTCAGAATGTGGAACTAGACGAGAAAACACGCGGAAGATGTGTTTTGTGCGAAATGAAGAACAGATTTTACAAAATTTTTAGCGCAACGTTGTCAAGTTTTGGTAACGTTAAATCCAATTAATCAACAAAGTAGTGCGAATTCTAATGTTAAATACAGTAATAAAAATATATTTGAGAAACATGACTTAAAAACATTTGCACATGTTTAAATAAATAAATCTCAGTCCCCCCTATTATAAGGAATTTCATTTCATATATCGATGCTAGTTCAAAGAATTACCGGTAAGAGCACGATTAACGGAAATACAGAAATTAAAATTGTGTACAAATTGTTTTCGGTCAAGTCATACCAAACAAGATTGCTTATCAAGCGAATGTAAAAAAATGCAATCAGAAACATAACACAATGCTTCATTTTGAGAAAAATAATTCACATAATTCTAACAGTAACACGAGTAACTCAGAAGTTGCATCTAGCGCATCTAACGTAAAGGAGTCAAAACCTAATGCAAACCCCCAAACCAATAACGAAATATACAATGAAGATCTTCAGAAAAAGTAATAAGTTCACAAAGACAAGTTTAGGACCCTGTCCATATCTAACTCTTGAAGAGGAAAATTTGTTGGTAAAATGGATAATCGAAAGCTCAAAAAGGGGTTTTCCTAGGAGAAATGAAGATCTACAATTATTTGTGAAGTCCTTTTTTAGATAAAGTGTCAAGAGAAAATCCTTTTAAATAAAGTGCCAAGAGATAATACTAAGAACAATTTACCAAGTAGTAGATGGTACCAGGCGTTTTTAAAACGCCATCCAGATGTATCTAGTCGAACTTCTGAAGATGTAAATCTAGTTCGAAAGTGTCTGAAACAGACAGTAGAAAATGGTTCGAAGACATTAAGCTATATCTTGTTTCAAAAGGATAGGATGACATTCTTAACAACCCTATTCAGAATATTTAATTCAGACGAGACTGGTTTTAACTTATGCCCAAAAAATTCAACGGTATTGGTACCAAGAGGCTCAAAGAATGTATACGAAATTGACCAAGCACCATCAAAACAGCTAACAGTTTTGTTCACTTTTTTAGCGGATGGTAAGGTATGGTAAGTTTTTCATCCCTATTTAAAAGTAAATAACATACCCCTTCCAGTAATACTATTTATAGACGGTATTGCATCACATTTGACTTATGATGTAAGGGATTTGTGTAAAAAAACGAGATAATTTTAATATGTCTCTACCCAAATTCTACAAGGATATTACAGCCTGCGGACGTGGCAGCGTTTAAACCAATTAAAATGGGCTGGAAAAAACTGTGTCCTCAAATGGCGACGAGAAACTCTAACGAAGACCTTAAAAAAGAAAATGTTTGCACCTATTTTGGAAACAGTAATTAGTATGCTAAGCCCCAAACTGTGAAGAATGGCTTTAGAGCCACTGGTTTCTATCCGTTTAATCCGGAATCAATCGATTTTTCTAAATGTATAGGTGGTACACTTAAAGATGCATATAAAGTTAGCGAAACACTTTTAGATAATGATATCGAGTATAGGCTGATAATTTGCCGTTTTTTTTGTCGCTAATTAGTTGTGCTAATGGCGAACACATTTTCAAGAATTGTCCGTTTCCAACAATTGATACATGGAAATTGTACGTTGATTTTGTCGTTAATTAGTTGTGTTAATGAGAAAATGTTATTTTGATTAAAAAAAACCTAGTTGCTTCGATAACTTTATATAAAGATAGCGAAACACATTAGTAAAACTTGTTTGTTTTCAAAACGTCATACGTGAAATTTGATAGTTGATTTTGTCGCTAATTAGTTGTGTAAACACTCATACTGTAATAGATTATTAAACAAAAATTTAAAAAAATCCTAGCGCTCTGTATAAAATCCGCTAAGTTTCATCGTCACCGAACGGCAAATTCCTGGACTAAAAACCAGCCATGTAAATCTGTTTTACCAAAGTTGCATCGACGTTTCGCTAAGTTTCATCAAATTATTCACTAATTAATTAATAAAAATTGTTCAACGACCGCGACAAAATCAAAAACGTTACAACTAATTGTAATCGACCGATCAGCAAATTCCTGGACTAAAAACCAGTCAATTGAAGCTTTCTTACCAAAGTTGCATCGATGTTTCGCTGAGTTTCATCAAATTATTCACTAATTAATTAATAAAAATTGTTCAACGACCGCGACAAAATCAAAAACGTCACAACTAATTGTAATCAACCGAACGGCAAATTCTTAGACTAAAAACGAGTCAATTGAAGCTTTCTTACCAAAGTTGCATCGATGTTTCACTAAGTTTCATCAAATTATTCACTAATTCATTAATAAAAATTGTTCAACGACCGCGACAATGTCAAAAACGTCACAACTAATTGTAATCGACCGATCGGCAAATTCCTGGGCTAAAAACCAGCCAATTGAAGTTTTCTTACCAAAGTTGCATCGATGTTTCGCTCAGTTTCATCAAATTATTCACTAATTAAAAAAATTGTTCAACGACCGCGACAAAATCAAAAACGTCACAACTAATTATAATCAACCGAACGGCAAATTCCTAGACTAAAAACCGGTCAATTGAAGCTTTCTTACCAAAGTTGCATCGATGTTTTACTAAGTTTCATCAAATTATTCACTAATTAATTAATAAAAAATGTTCAACGACCGCGACAAAATCAAAAACGTCACAACTAATTGTAATCGACCGAACGACAAATTCCTGGACCACAATCTTCAAGACTTGACCATTTTCTTCCCATTTATTTCGATGTTTCAGTAAGTTTCATCAAATTATTCACTAATTAATTAATAAAAAATGTTCAACGACCGCGACAAAATCAAAAACGCCACAACTAATTGTAATCGACAGGACGGCAAATTCCTGGACTAAAAACCAGCCATGTAAACATTTTTTACCAAAGTTGTATCGATGTTTCGCTATGTTTCACCAAATTCTTCGCTAATTAATTAATAAAAATACTCCGAATGTACGACAAAATCAAAATCGTTATAACTAATGGTAATCGACCGATCGACAAATTTCTGGACACTAATCCACTCGACTTAACCGTTTTCTTCTGTTTTTACGATGATTCGCGAAGTTTCTTTGAATTCTTCACTAATTAAGTAATAAAAAAATAGTCCACATTTACGACAAAATCAAAAATCGTCTCAACTAAATGTAATCGACCGAACGGTAAAATCCTAGATTACACGGAGAAAAAAATATTCGTAAAAATTACTATTTTTTTTGGTAAAACAATGCCATAGTTGCCATTTCCTTAAATTATACCACACAATTTGGTGATTTTTACTATATTTTAGGAGGGATTACTATTTTATTCGAAATTTTTACTATTCGAACAGTAGTTTTTCCAAAGAATATAGTAAAAATTACATAATTGTATGGTATAATTTAAGAAAATGTCAACTCTGGCATTGTTTTACTAAAAAAATAGTAACTTTTCCTAATATTTTCTTCTCCATGTATAATCCACTCATATAAACCTTTTTTTATCGAAAATAATCGATAATTCGTTAAGTTAATTCGAATAACTCCGTAATTAATTAACAAAACATGTTCAGCTATCCCGAAAAAATCAATATCGTTACAACTAATTATAATCGACCGAACGGCAAATTTTTAAATCAAACTTAAGTCATATAAACCTTGTTTATCAAAGTTAAATCGATGATTCGCTGAGTTTCATCGAATACTTCACTAACTATCTAGTAAAACATGGTCCGCATTTGCTACAGAATCAAAAACTTCAATAGGGGAGGGCGGTGACGGTTGTAACGCGTGTCGGTTGTAACATTCATCCTAGTACCGCCATTTATGCAAATAGGCTGGAACGACATTTAGGCATCATAGACGTTGAGAAACCCGCGATTGTTACCAGTTCGATGTTTACGAAATACGAACGTACACGTGTGTTTTCGTCAATCGTAAATTTTGGATACATAAAGTAAGTGTTCATTTTCATTTTCTTTTGTAAATATTTCCTACAGTTTTTGTTTTATGTGTAGGTAAATTGTACCATCAAAATTAGCGTAACTTAAA
The DNA here is from genome assembly GCA_029963805.1 of Aromia moschata. NCBI lineage: Eukaryota > Metazoa > Arthropoda > Insecta > Coleoptera > Cerambycidae > Aromia > Aromia moschata. The sequence continues at coordinate 795,372 of JAPWTK010000118.1, forward strand.
CTAGGAAATTACGTATTTAGAATGTTAATGTTTGAGGTTAGGTAACTCACTGCCTAATGCATACATTAGGTGTGTCGGTTGGTGTCAGTTGTAACACGAATAGGAGGGGCGATTGTAACATGTTACAGCCGACACCTATGTTACAACCAACACCAATACAAGAAGAAATTATTTAAAGTTTTGTTTTAGGCGTATAAATATGAAGCCGAGAGAGAAAAAAACTAATAGAGGCAGTATTCCTCAGGAAGTGGCTGCAAATAGAGTCCTAAATGACAATATATCTGTAAGAGCTGCAGCAAGGCAATGTGGAATTTGTCACGTTTCCTTGTATAGATTCCTTAAATCATTAAAAAATAATATACAGCCGCACGTTGGATACTGGGCTCATAACAAGGTGTTTTCTGTAGAACAGAAAGAAGAACTAGGCAGGTACGTGCAAAATGCGGCTAGTTTGTATTTTGGTCTTTCTACTAAAGAAATGAGAAAACTTTCATATCAGTTCGCCACTGCAAACAAATTAAATTATCCGAAAAACCTGGGACACATCTCAAATGGCCAGTAGAGATTGGCTCACAGCATTTCTCAAAAGAAATGCTTATTTATCCATCAGAACGGCTGAATCAACAAGTTTGGCTCGGGCAATGAATTTTAATAAAGAAAATGTTCGGCAGTTTTTTGACAACCTAGCTAACGTATTAGATCGCCACCACTTCGAGCCACAAAATATTTATAATGTGGACGAAACAGGTTGTACCACTGTACAAAGGTCAACCAAGGTCCTCGCTAAAAAGGGTGTTAAACAAGTAGGTTCTATTACGTCCCAAGAAAGGGGTACTTTAGTCACCGTATGTCTAGCTGTTAGTGCGATGGGAAATAGTATCCCCCCGATGTTCATTTTCCCGCTAGCTAGATACCATGACCATTTCATTAGAGACGGTCCACCTGGATGCCATGGAACAGCTAACAAGAGCGACTGGATGAAGGAGGAGGACTTTTTGGAGTTTATTAAACATTTTTCAAATCACGCTAGGCCCTCTGAAAATAACAAGGTGTTGCTTATTTTGGACAATCATTTTTCGCATTTATCTCTTCCCCTAATCAACTTTTGTCGAGACAATTTTATAACACTGCTGTCCTTTCCTCCCACACTTCCCACAGGTTTCAACCTCTTGATCGCACCGTATTTGGACCATTTAAAATGTTTTTCAATAATGAGTGTGATAATTGGATGACATAGCCCACGCCATAACCCCTAAAAATATTACGTCTGGCTTTGCATGTACAGGAATATGGCCATTTAATAGAGATATATTCACTGAAGATGACTTCGCTCCTAACACTGTGACCGACAGGCCTCTTGAAGAAAACGATTTGTCCGATTCTAACAATCACTCCCCGAAAGAACTGTCAGTGTTCAGCATTAAGCTCTGAGCATCATAAGATATCTTAGCCATCGCCAGTGCAATCTACTTCTAAGGAAACATGTCACTCCACTTCCATACCTTCAACCTCAAAAATCGTAGACCAATGTACTCCCCCAACTTCTCCAAAATCTAAACAAAATATTTATAGTGCAAAAAAATTACTCCCGAACAAATAAGACCCTTACCAAAAGCAGACTTCAGAAAGCCAAAAACTGGCACATTCAAAATGTGCCCACAATAACCCTCTCTATATTTGTCAAAATTGCGATTCTGAATCTTCTGAATAAACCCTTTGTCTCTTGAGTGTTACAACTGTTTAAATAAAACATAATCTCGACGTGTTGTTTGTTTTTCCTGATAAAAGTTATGCCTGTTACATTCGACACCTAAACCCGTTACAACTGACACCAAACAGGTGTCGAATGTAACACTTGTAACCAAATTATATTTTAGTTTGTAGAAAAATAAACATATATATTTTAACAACTATAAAAATACTAGGCGACTTAAGACATTATAGAGTGCTCCTAAAAAATAAAATCATTTAACCAGGACGTGCCATTAGGTCTACACAAAATCAAATGTGATTTTTGTTACAACCGTCACCGCTTTCCCCTACTACGTGTAATAGACCGAACAAATTCCTGGACGAAAATTTATATCTCCTCAGTTTTTACGATGATTTGATAAGTTTTATCTTAATATTTCAATAATTAATTAATAAAAACGTGGAAAATGTCGATTCTACGAAATAATTTCATATGCAATAAGAATCGAATGTATACGATTTAAAAAATAGAATCCACGGTTTTCTGGCTATTTTTATTTCGACGGCACATACAGTATCTTTGAAAACTGACAGTTTTCTTCGTGCGGCCATGTTGTACTAGGGAATTTTTTCTCATGGTGCAGACTATTTTATAGTAACGTTACGTTTGTCAGTAATATTTTCTACCGGGGATTCGAAACGAGTCGCAGCGTGTTAAATCGCGTTGGTTTTGTCAGCATACAGTCTTTGTATTCTTTTAAATAGTGTTTTTACCAAGTTTCTATCAGGTGCAGCTTATGTGAACATGTCGCGCAGACGTCCACCCGCTGTAAATCAGGCGATACTGACAAAAGTAGTCTCTGATTTCAATGATGAAATAATTGCAAAAAATGGAACTACATTTGTATCTGGAAAAAATAAAGTTTGGGATCGCATTTCCGAACAACTTGAAGGAAAAATCAAACCATCGTCTGTGTACTCTTACATTGCAAATAATAGATTTAATTTGCGAACTTTACCTTTGGGATGCGAAGAAAATAACCTCACTTTAGAATCTTCAAATGTACTGGATGAAACCGCAAATTGTGATTTTGCCAGGACAAAAGAATTCAAAATTTTTCTTACAATGGCAAGAACTGAGATCGACAACTTAATTGTCGAAACTGCCCGTTCATACAAAATCAGCAAAAATAAATGGCCTGAAATTTTGGCAAAAAAGTTTTATGACGAGTTTCATTTACAGCATGGCTTCCACTTCGACAAGAATTATGTCAACAACGACAAAGAGACGGGGGGGTTCACGGATAATAATGCTTACAATTATTATATAAAATTTCATCTGAACACAAATGCTCGTAAAATAATATGTAATAAACGCTAAGTAATGTAAAAATGTATATTTTACTCATGTAACTTGTTTTATTTACTAGTACATTTTTTTAGGACACTGTAATTACAAGTTGAAGTCCATAATACTGCCCAGGACTGATAATGAAAATATTGTTAAAATAGAATGTAAAGGAAATGAGGGTAACGGAAACTGTGGCAAGAGACAATGCCGAAATGCTACCCGTGACGAAGTTACATCATATTGGAACAAAAATCGGTCGAATTATATCGATGCACTAAAGCCGCTGAGATGATGAACGAAGGAGACATCAAGGAGCCACCACATCTTTATAAAGCAGATGTTCTGCGCACATTGAAATATGAATATGCGAGCAAAAAAATATAGAGACCCAGATCTAATCCGCGCTTTGTTGAGAAAAAAGAGATCGGTGGCAGGTCAAGACATCATAAGAAATATCAGCATTGATCCTGTCAACATACACTTGTGGTCTCCTCATCAAGTTCGACTTTTGAACGAAATCTCCAAAAAAGAACATGTCACACTTTGCATAGATGCGACTGGGGGGAATTGTAAACCGTGTTACTCACGTAGACGGAAAGAAATCGCAGCACATTTTCCTATATCTTGGAGTGGGGTTTTGTTCATTTGGACGATGGAGAGCATTCTCGATGCTCTCGGAGAAACAGGATACCGTTACTATAAGGATGTGGCTAAAACGTTGGCTTCAATCTGGAGCAAAGTGCCCAAAAGAAGTTGTAAGTATTTTTCTATAAATGAGCACAATGAACTTGCCTTCGTCGGAGACGTTACCTTGGCTATCTCAGTTGCCAAGGTCTTTTTACAATTGCCACTTGACAAAAACGTTTCGGGCATTCATTACAATATTCCTGTCAAGTATTACAAATATTGTAGACTAGACTAGAAAATGGTAGACTTTTACTCAAACGACTAACAAAGAACCTACCTGAAGTGCACCTGACCGATTTGGATGATTTTGATATATGTTCATCTACATCGAAATCTAAGATACATGTATTTTTTTTACCGAAAAACATAACTAAGGGGTAAAACCACCCCCTAAAGTTGGGTATATGCAATAACACATAAAAGACCCCGACTGCAGGGTTGACACCAATTTTGAAATGAACCATTTCAAAATTGGTACTTTTTTGATAAAAAGCCAAAATCAAATTGCATTGAAATTGTCGATTACGAGTGCAATGTCGTAGGACTGACAAATTCTATTTAAAAAAAATTTCCCAGCTACGAAGAAAAGGTAACTTGTCCAACAGGCTGCGAGGGAAAAACAACATTTCTCCCGTCCATCACAGTAAAAGGCCAGGAATTAAAATTGTCATTTGGTAAAGTAATTGAAGATCACGTTCTGCTGCACGGTTCAAAGTGCCAAGGACCAAATTGCACAGAAACCACCGAAAAAGAGATACACAATATCGGTAATAAGAAAATATACAGTGAGGTCCATAAGTAACGGATAAATTCATTATCTACGTAATTTACAATTTATGAGTAAAATCCTGAAACAAGTCAATTTTTAATTCTAGAATGACATTTTTTGAGCATAATTTTATACCTCCCCCTCCAACCCCCTTGGAGTGACAGCTACCCCTTTAAAATTTTTAAATGGAACGAGGGTGCGTGTGATCTCCAAAACATGATCTCGCAATTTCGAAGTGGGTAAAAAGCGCGGAATCGCTTTTCTACTAAAATCAATCATGAGTTTAACATATTGATTCATAAAAATGTTCTTTAGAAAGGTTTACAAATCGCTCTTATAAAAAAAAATACAATTGACGACGAAATAATTTTGAGGTTAACTTGTCTATGGCTTCCTCTTAAGCAAATTGAAATTCACTCCGAAGGAATAAATAGAAGCGCCGCGAGCTATGATACTGCCTATTTTTGTTATGTACTGAGTTGATTTTTCATTTTATAGGTGGCATTTGCATTGTCGGAGTAGACACAACGAAACATACAAAACTTGAGTCCATTCCTTAAAATTTCCTATGCCCAAAAACAGATGTATACAGTATATTAGGAGTAGTAAATTACAGTGGACCACCAGCGCAGAGAACGAGAAAATCAGATGGTGCAACACACTACACGGCAATCGAAAAAATATGGGGGTGGGTTATTTATGATGACATGCAAAATCACCCAATAACAGTGGAGAATGATTGGAGAGTGAATCTGGAACTATTAATACACGGAAAATGTTAAGACTAAACTATTGACAACGTATTTCATAGCATAAATACCATTACTTACTAACATGTGAAGTTTGTTAAGATAATAAAAATTATTTATCATTTCATTTTTCTCAAAAATGTATCGTAATAGGAACGAAGAAAAAAAACGATTGGCTGAGATCTTCGTCTAGGAAATTGCATGCAAGTCAATTTAAGAAAGCGTTAAAGTTAAGACGGTTGTTGAACATTTTTTATTATTTAATTAGTGAATAATATGATGAAACATTGCGAAACATCGATGCAACTTTGGTACGAAAGCTTCAATTGACTGGTTTTTAGTCCAGGAACTTAGTCCGGAAATCCGTTCGGTCGATTACGATTAGTTGTGACGTGTTTGATTTTGTCGCGGTCGTTGAATTTAGCGAAACATCGAAATAAATGCGAAGACAACGGTCAAGTCTTGTAGATTGGGGTCCAGAAATTTGTCGTTCGGTCGATTACCATTAGTTGTTGTGACGATTACCATTAGATTTTGTCGCAGTCGTTAAACATTTTTTATTAATGAATTAGTGAGTAATTTGATGAAACTTAGCGAAACATCGATGCAACTTTGGTGAAAAAGATTTACATGGCTGGTTTTTAGTCCAAATTTGCCGTTCAGTCTATTACACTTAGTTGTGACAATTTGGTTTATAAATAAACTATTACATATGCGTGTTTACACAACTAATTAGCGACAAAATCAACTAACAAATTTCACGTATGACGTTTTGAAAACAAACAATTTTTACTAATTCGCTATCTTTATATACAGTTAGCGAAGCACCTAGGTTTTTTTTAATCAAAATTACATTTTCTCATTAACACAACTAATTAATGACAAAATCAACGCACAATATCCATGTATCAATTGTTGGAAACGGACAATTCTTGAAAATGTGTTTCGCTTTTTTCGTTTTTTTTTTTTTAAATCGAAACAACAAAATCGCCATTAGCATAATTAGCGACAAAAAAAAACGGCAAATTATGAGCCTATACTCGATATCATTATCTAAAAGTGTTTCGCAAACTTTATATGCATCTTTTTCCTAGTAGAACCACGTCTTATTTACTTCAGACGGAACAGCCAAGGTGAAAGATGTTTGTGGAAATTACGCACTTGTGTTACGTATTTAAAATAGACTTTTTCGATGAAGAATTTCAGGAAAAGTGAAATATAATTTGTATAGTTACAATATCATTAACATTTTAATGATATCCTTGATATATCTTCTAGATCCTAATTACTGTGACCAGTTAGGGGAATTAAGTCAGTTAGCCTGCGGCGGACGTGATGCTTTTCGCTGACTCTAAGCATGCGATAAGAAACTTTATAAATATAAGTAAAAAAGTGCATTGTATTCAGTTAGGCAGTTCTGTAGTTGTTAGCCAGAGGCTATGAAATTCTGTTAGATTAATTTGATACAAATAAATGATTTTTATTTTTAAAAATCAATATTTCGTAAGAAATAATTTAACTGGCGCTGCGAATAGGATAGTGTCACGGTTTTGCAAAGAAGAAAATTATTGAAATTCGCTTCACGTGAATACCGGTGTGTTTCAACACTTTAGTCGCTGTCCCGAACTTCCGAAGACATCCGGACATCATCTGGCTTAGTTTCATCGAGAAACAGTCCTAGAGGAAAAATCCACGGATCATCCCAGGACACGTCTCCAAAACGAGAGCAGGAACAAGAAAAGGAATCCAGAAAACATCGCAGGACCTTGAGATGTTCATCGGTCTAATTTTCCTGTGAGTACCTTTTTTGTATCCTATAGTTAAGTGATCCCCAAACTTTTTTGAAATATTCAAGACGGCGTATCTTGTCTAATTTCACAGAAAGAAAAAAAAAGGAAAAATAAAAGTCTTTAATTTTAGTAGTAAATTACATTTGTATTTTTTACTAGTTATACACTTTGTAAACTAGGGGGGTGTGGTCAGATTCCAACCCTGCAGCATAAATTTATGTCGAAAAATTACAAGTACATTGAAATAATTCCTAGTTCACCAACACGTACTAGACGCCTTTCAGAAGTTCAATAAATAATCAATACCGTCTCCCAGGAATTTCATTTGAACAAATAGAAGAGAGTTTAAATCCGTGTAATCTCACCAAAGAATTAGAAATGGCAACCATAACCATCCAAGAATTAGATTCATTGTTGAATAGTGTCCCATATTTCGGTCCTTCAGACAACTTACCACATTTCATAAAAAGTGTAGATGATGCGCTAACAATTCTCACTGGATACCAACGGCCCCCTTTCAAAACGCCTGTGTTAAACTAAAAATATTAAATAAACTCAAAGGCCAAGCAATTGATGATGTTTCACAAGAACCAACTGAAGGTTGGCCACAAATAAAAACAGCTCTATTAAAATACTATGGCAACCACCAAAATTTGTTACTGGCTCAATTAAAAAGTTGTAGACAAAATCCGAATGAGACTGTTACTCAATTTTATCATAGAATAATTAGGTGTAAAAATGATTTAAATAACCATGCCCAATTATATTCGTCAAGTGTTGATGAGGAAAAATCCAATGGAAAAAAGATTTTATTACAAAAACCAGCCTAGAACAATTTACTTTAGGAGTTAGGGAACCAGAGTTTAGGTTACCAGATACAATTGAAACAGGTTTAACAAAATGCCAAGGACTCGATAATAGGCAATTAGCGCACAAACAAATCTTTGGACAATCCAATAGTCAAAGACCCTTCATACCAACGCAAAAACCACTTAATAATGCGAATAAACCCGCAACGATTTCTCGAAATACTGAATCTGCTCAGAAAACGCATACATACAATTTTTCACCCAACCGACAATTTCCAAAAATGAATTATAACCCATTTCAACCGCAAACCGCAAATACATTCAAACCACCTCAAACAACCCAATATAAGCCGACACCAATGGATACAACATCGCGAAATGTATCAGTAAATTCAAAATTTAATAAAAACCCTCAATGGAAATTTCCCCAAAGTTGGTCCCAATTCAAGCAACCGCCGAAATTTAGCCAAGAACTAAATAACCAAAATACCTATCCAGAAACGGATCTTGTTACCGCTCAAGATTACGATGACGAAATGCCACCATTTCAGTTCAATCCATATGCGGGAGAACCGCTTTTTGACGAAAATAATGACCCATATGATACAGTTTCATGTGATGACGAGGTTTCACCAGAAAATGAAAATTTTCAGGCAGCAGCCTCGAGTGCCGACACAGACAAATAGCTGTGGATATTAACAACATAAATTATAAACCAAAACTACCTTTCTTCTTTCTACCAGAAATAAATCTCAAAATTCTCATTGATACCGGTGCGACTGATTCAGTCATGAACCCCAATTTATTATATCGCTATAAAACATATGTTTACCACGAACCATTTACCATGGCAGGACTTCATAAAACTATAAAATCAGATAAGAATGTCGAAATTAAACTACTTCAAGAATTAGGCATAAATTATGATCTAAAAATACGAATCGTCCCTTGGCACGACAGATTCGATTTACTTATTGGCTCTAATGATATGAAAAAATTAAAAGCAAATATAAATTATGAAAATCAACTTGCTAACTATCAATAATACTATATCAATCCCTTTTTATTTCGAATACAATCCAAAAAATCAAATAGACGTCACTAATCTACCGATAAAACGAAAGATAAAAATTCCTGTATCGATTGAAAAAGGAGAAGTTTTCTTACCCGAATTACCAGAATTAGGCACTACAGATCGTTTAACTTATGCAAAAGATGGCCTAGTAGAAATTCCGTGTGACACCGAACAAAAACAATTTTGTTTCAAAAAACGAATAAACGTAATTCCCTGCGAATATTTTCATATAGAAACAAATCCAAATTTTGAAAAACAAAAGTTAGACCTCAAAATTAATCCGCACCGACCATCTAAACTGTGAAGAAAAAGAAAAAAATATTTCCCTTTGCTATAAATTTAAGGATGTATTTTATAACGAACAATGTGATTTATCATTCACATCCCACGTAAAACATAACATTAGAAGCGTAGACGAACATCCTATATTTACAAAATCATTCAGACATCCACAAGCAATGCGTGAAGAAATAGATAGGCAAATTTCAAAATTATTAAAGGACAGAATCATACGACCCAGCATTTCCCCATACAGCTCACCTGTATGGATCGTCCCCAAAAAGGCCGACGCTTCCGGAAAGAAAAAATATCGAATGGTTATCGATTATCGCAAACTCAATGAGAAAACAATAGAGAATAAGTATCCATTGCCCCAAGTTGAGGAAATTTTAGATAACCTCGGGAAATGTACCTACTTTAATACGTTAGATTTAGCTCAAGGCTTCCACCAGATAGAAATGGACCCTCAGTCTATAGAAAAAACTGCTTTTAGTGTTAATAACGGGCACTACGAATATCTTAGGGTTCCGTTTGGTTTAAAAAAAATGCCCCGGCCACATTCCAAAGGATGATGGACCAATAATCAATACAAAATATGCTTTGTTTATATGGATGATATTGTAATATTTTTAAAATCCCTTCAAGATCATCTCATACATTTGAAAACTATTTTTGAAAAATTAAGTGTTAATCTCAAAATCCAATTGGACAAAAGTGGATTTTTGCGCAAAGAAGTCGCGTTTTTGGGACATGTAATCACAAAAGACGGAATAATACCCAACCCAATAAAAATTGATTCTATAAACAAATTCCCTATTCCAAAAACTATTAAAGAAATTAAAAGCTTTTTAGGCCTTGTAGGTTACTATAGAAAGTTTATAAAAGATTTTGCGAAACTAACACAACCTATGACTAAATGCCTACGTAAAAACAAAAAAATCGATATATATGATCCAAATTATAAGGAAGCATTTGAGAATGCTAAGAAAGCCATCTGCAACTCCCCTGTATTAGTATACCCTGATTTTCAGAAACCCTTTGTTTTAGCCACTGACGCAAGCAATGTTGCCTTAGGTTCAGTGCTTAGCCAAAACAACCGACCCATAGCATTTTACTCGAGAATCTTAAATTCGGCTGAAAGAAATTACAGTACCATAGAGAAAGACTTACTTTCCATATTAGATTCTTGTAAACATTTTAAACCATATATTTACGGGCGGAAATTCACTATCGAGACTGATCATAATCCTCTCGTGTGGCTCTCAAAAATTAAAGAACCCAATTCTAGATTAACGAGATGGAAAATTAAGTTAGATGAATTATTGACAAAAATGTTCTTAAATTTTCTTTTGGCAAAAGGTATGCAGTGCGCACTAAACAAAATAGGAACGGAACTATTGAACACCATGTATTCATAAAACGATCACAGGTTATAAACAAATGCGACAATCTCTAAAGAATTTTCTTAAAACCACAACTGTTTTTTTCTTACGAATTCAATGATCCGTTATTAAAAGTTCACTTTGACAAAATTTCAAATGAATTATCTTCCTCACAGTCACCTGTAGATCATGAAAACAAAAATTGTAACGATCAAGAAATAGCTTCCGTACATACTGAAGAAAATACACTAACAATACCAATCACTGAAACAATAAATCTTTTCAAAAAACCAAATTGTCATAATGTACGCCCAAAATCTGCAATACAAAATAACTAGATCACAACCGTTCAAAATAAAAAATAGAACTAGTATTATTCTCCAAGACCTAAACGAACAAGCACTAAACGACATAATATCGTCTATATGTCCCCATGAAATAACTTGCCTCTTGATACAACATGATGAAATGCGTAGACGAATCATTCTAAAATTACAACAAATATTAAATAATTAAGCAAAAATAGTTGTCTCCACAAAAATGCTAACAGATGTTGAATATCCAACTGATCAAGTAGATCATATAAAAGAATATCATAATGAAACCCATAATGGCATAAATGAAACATATCTACATCTAAAACAAAAATATTATTTTCCCAATATGAAAATAGAAGTCGAAAAAATAATTAATAATTGCGAGCTCTGTCAAAAATCCAAGTATGAGACACTCACATGTACCGCCTTTCGCCGGACCTATCATTCATAATAAACCATTCGAATGTTTGTATATAGACACATATTTAAACACAAAATTTCTAACAATAATAGATTCGTTTTCAAAATACGCTCAAGCTTACGCCCTGTCATCAGCCAATGCAATCACAGTCCTCTCTAAACTTCGTCATTTTTTTCGCACACCACAATACACCTAAACGAATAGTTTGCGACAATAGAACTGAATTTAAAAATAATACATTTTAAGATTACCTCCAATTATTACATATCGAACTTCATTATACAACAGATCAAAACCCTACATCAAACTCACTGATAGAACGTTTTCACTCATCCATAATTACGTGTTATTAATATTAAAGATCCCAAACAAACCCCTACAAATCAAATGGTAACAGCCATATTCATATATAATAATTCAATTCATACTAGCACGGGTTATTCCCCATTTTCCGTTTTGTACGGACCCTATTTAAACGAAATAGATTTCGCTATAAGCAATAGCGAAATAATGGACGAATTTTTAAGCACACAACCAAGCAACTCTAGTCCACACACAATTGACATAGAAAAATTGAACTTATTTTCCACTTCATCTGCTAGTCAACTCGATGATCGAGAAGTGGAAACCCAAAAGTTACAAAAAGACAAAATGCCATCAAATGGAGAGAAAATTAGAATTGGAAGAAAATAAAATTAGTGTAAGATTATATTAAAAAATCAGAATGAATAATCTCACAATAAACACAATCTTAATCTATCTACATATTTGTACTTCTGAAAAAATAAAAGAACATGTGTAATAAAACGCTTTATTGTCTTAATATAAAAGTATTCTGTATTGTTTGTAAAATACTGCACTACTCAAATACTATTATTATACAGGTATAAATAAATTATACTGACAAACTTTTAGTACATGTTTAGTCACAATAGTGCAACTTTAACCAAACTTCCTTAGTAAAATACAAAAATGGTTCATTAACGATATACAGCCTTTAGTTGGTTTAAAAAAAATTAAAAAAAAAAAACATTTTAAAATTTTAAAACAGATAATGTGTAGTCATTATTTGAAATGATAGAAGTTTTCACAACGAAAATATGTTGACCCAACTGGGGCACTCAGGAAGTCCGTGCCTGTTCAAACTCCTATAACTTTTTAACGGATCAACAACATTTTTGGAAACCTAATTACATATTCAGATAGACTAATTAGGCCTAAAGACTAATTAAATTGTAGGCCGATTTCCAGGCTTGATAGCGTGTTTATTTCTATGTTCAATTTTCCCTAAAAATTGTAAAACAGAAAACATACTGGAAAGAAAGTTAGTTTATTATTTGTTGGTCTATCTGAACAAGTATTAAGATTTCCAAAGTGTTAATTCGTTGAAAAGTATTGGGCGTTTGAACAGACATGACCCCTCGTATTTTGATATGTGCGGGTCAATTCGTATTATTTTGACATGTAGGGTAACAAAGAGGTTTTTAATGTTACTCCAAGCTTGGAACTCCATTTTGTCATTATAGTGTTAGGTTAAGAAACGGGGCAAAGATCCGCAGTGCCAATGGGGTAAAGGGCCGCATGCGGATCTTTGCCCCCGAGTATTAGATGCTTATGTAGCATAGGGTATAGTTTCGTTTATCTTTTTTTGGACTTACAAATAGAAAAGCGAAGTCAAGCTCTTTACACCCGAGCTGTTTCGCCAGGCTCAGGAGCTAATAAGAGAAGGACTTTCCATACGAAGAGATGCAGAAGTGCTAGGATTTAACGAGGCGATAGTAAGAAAAAGGTGAGTTTGCATTCTCAGTTTTTCCCTGGAACTAAATTTTGGTTTGTTATCTGGTTGAAGAAGGGATACGGTGTGCAAAAACTTGGCAGGTTTAGAAGTGTGTTCAGTAATGAGCAAGAAGTAGAAATAGTCGCCCACTGCAAAGAGCTAAACAAGAGGTTTTACGGCATTTCGTTCAAATCTCTTCGTTTCCTACTATTTTATTATGCAGAAACAAACAAGACTCCTTCACCTTTTAATAAGGACAAAATGACAGCTGGAAAGGATTTTGCAATAGCCTTCATGCGGCGCCATAAACTTAGTCCCCTTAGTTGTTACGTGCTCAGTTTGCGCTACTGTAGAGTATCTGGCTCACTAATTGCCGATATTTAATTGCTTATTAGTTCCGCGCGAGGGCGCTGTTGTTCCGTGCGTGCAGGTTCGCCAGTGTGCACTCTGTCCGGTATTCTATAGTCCATGGTCATCCTGTCGGATTTTGGATGAACGACGGCCATTAATTTTTCATTTCCTGTAGCTATTACACGCGTCGAGTCGTAGAATTGCATTTTGGCATCCATTAATTGGGATTTAAACGCTCGATCCGTTAATTGAATCTTGGCTGTGTTGAGGCATATATTTTCGTTTGGTTGAGTCGAGTTTCAATCTACATTTCTGTAGGATATAAAATTAGTTACAGGTAAGAAGCCATTTCTGTGTGTTTTTTTTTTTGTATATGCTACCATGTGGCTGAAGTCCTATTTCGTGTAATTAATTTTTAGAGGATTGTTGTCTTCCAACATCGGACTAGTTGTACGTTGTGAACGTAGTTCTGAGGTTACCAGAATCTACACTAATCACGTTACCCCCCTTGACGCGTCACCTATTGATATTGCTGTACTGGGTGTTTGTGGAGAAGTGCCGTGCCCTCAGAGTGAGGTAATTAGTTTTCTTATGTGTTATTACACTGACTTTACATACGTAGTTTTGGGGTTAAGTTCTGGCCACTTAGAGTGCCTTCGTCGTGTACAACCACTTTTTCTTTAGGGTCCTTGGTGAGGGTTCCTTGGTACGGGTCATTGGTCCTTGGTACGGATCCCGGAGTACAGGTTCCTTGTTAGGAGTTCTAAGTTGACGATCTCCAGAGTGTGGAGCTGTTGTGCCAAGTTTCGAGCGCTTGGTTCGAGTCCTACACCCCCGAAGTAGGAATCCAGGGCAAGGCTTGCTGTACGTCCCCTTGCAGAGGATTGAACCCGAACTACGGAGGCACCCCTTTTTATAATTCCTTTTTTTTATTACAACAACTGTTCCAGTCACGTGAGTGTGTCATTCCGATCGAAATTTACTTCGCGGTATAATATAATATTGTTATTTTACATCACAGTCTACATATAGTTTGGGTAATTTATTACTTTTACGGCACTATAACACTTATAACATTTTTGTACATAAATGTAAACCAATGGTAGCTACCTGCGGAGAGTACACTGATATACTTTGTGGTTTTCTTTTGTTAAGGTTACATAGTTAAGGTTTTTTTGAGTAGTTCGTATCGGTGTTAAGGCCGAATTACACCCCCTGTAACTGACTGTGCTGTTTCGTCTTAGTAAACGGTGTCTATTGGTGTTTAAAACACTGTGTTTTAATTGTCCTAGCCCCAGGGAACGAGAAAAGTCTACTATCTAGTCTTCTTGCTCTTTGTTACCACCAAATTGAATAATATTTATTAACCACTAATCTGGGGTACAGTATGCCCTGAGAAGAAGAGAGCTAGTTACATAAATAAAAGTCGTGGCACAGGACTACTTTCCGGGCAAAGCAAGTGTCACGACTCTGAGTGGACCAGAGTGCCCCCTTTAGAGTCAATAATAACTAGACTCCTGCTGGAGTCCATCTCAGTGGCGCCCAACGTTTAATAATGTTTGTTTTGTTGAGGGCCATATATCAGTGGCGCTCAACTTAAATAAACAATAGATTTTTCTTCGTTCTTTGGTGCTTGGAATGATACACTCGTCGAACAAAAAATAAAAAGAAAAAGGTATCATTTTTGAACATTCGAATTAAATTGCATTTTAACGCTCAGCTGCTTCGCTATTTTTAGTAGGGGGGTGAAAGAAAGAAAGTTACCGTTCTTTCTTTGTGTTTTTTTTGTAGTCTTTTTGCGACGCTACCGACGCTTAGCGTCGTTTTGCTGCTATTGCTGTTTTGGGGGTTGCCTAGCATTTTGGGAACAGTTTTAAGTAAATTTGGTGTACCGACGCCGCGGACGTCGTTTGTTTTTTTTTGGGGATACTGTTCCAGGTGTTAGTTGACATTTCGAAAACAGTTGAATAGTTTCTTTTTTTTTTGAGTATTAGTCAGAAATAGTTTTGTAGTTTGGGTAGATTTTTTTTGTACCGACGCCCAGCGTCGTTTTTTCTATTATTACTATTTTGGCTACTTTTAGGTATATTTGGACATTTTGCAAATAGTTGGGTAGATTTTTTTTGTGCCGACGCCACCGACGCCCAGCGTCGTTTGTCTACTATTAATATTTTAGGTATTTTTAGACATTTTTCAACATTTTGGGAAAAATTTTGAGGATAGTCTGATACCGACGCTACCGACGCCCAGCGTCGTTTTGCTAATTTCGCTGTTTTTGACCGTTTGACACATTAACGAGTACCTTTCAATCGTTTTTGGCGATATTTTGCGTATAGACGCCTAGAGCTTTGCTAGTTCAAGTAATTTTGTTTGCTCTTGACCCAGTTAAACTTTGTCAAAATGCCTGGGGAGAAATAAAATTAGATGTGAATCGGTTGTCTAAGGAAGAACTTAGTTATGAGCTACGTGTACGAGGTTTAGGTGAAGGGGATGATCTTACGGTAGTGGACATGCGTGCTGTCCTGCGGAATGCGCTCCATCTGGAGAAAACTTCCCTTGCTATAAAAAACCCGTCTTATCCATATAAGTTTGCGGAAGATTCGGCGGCGCTAACGACTAATCTTGCCACCATCAACACTCTTGTTGATGAATTTACGGGAATGTTGAATGATAGTAAATATAAGGGGATAATGTTTAAGATAGCGCACGCTTTGGGTCGCGTGAACCGCTCTAGTCCCTCGAATGAAGAGGAGAAAGAGAGCAAAGTTCAGTTTAGACTTAAACTTTTATTAGCGGTGGAGAAACTCCAAGGGAAAGTTAGGAAGGATAAGAAAACGCGGGAGTCCACGGTTTTTGATTTGTCTGTATTGCGGCAGTCTGTAGGTCAGCCAGGGGCTCATAGCTCCGTCGTGGAAGTCGATAGCAGTTCAAGTGACGACGAGCCGACCGTTAAGCTCAAACCGGTACCAGTAAGAGATTGGGGATTAAAGTTTGCGGGCCGACCAGGCGACATGTCGTTCACTACGTTTTTAGAACGTGTTGAAGAGAAACGTAGATCACGGGGTATTTCACGAGCAAGACTTTTTGCTGATGCGGTCGATCTGTTTGATAAAGACGCGTATACTTGGTATAATCTTGTCAAGAATTGGGCTACGGACTGGGAATCCCTGACCGAGTTAATGAGGGAACAGTTTCTGCCGGAAAATTTTGACCGGGACCTATTTGAGGAGATCAAGCGCCGTACTCAGGGACGTCGTGAAAACATCGGGTTGTACATAGCCAGCATGATAGCAGTTCAATAAAATGCGCACCCCGGTAGCCGCGGAAACTCAGTTGGAAATTATTTTAGAGCGGATAGATCCATATTATCAGCCTTTCTTAGCGTTCCAAGACATAACTTCTGTCACACAGCTTTTGCAATTCTGCCGCAAGTTGGACGCGAAGCGAGATCTGGCTAAGGATCATGTTCCACCTCCACCAAAGCATAAATCCTTGATACCCGAGTTGGCTTATGTCGAGGCGCCCGCGTCTACTTCTCGTGCCACCTCTCGAGTCGTTTCTCATCCTAGCCCGTCGGTCGAAGTTCAGGCCTCTACCTCGCAACCGATCACGAGTAAATGTTTCAATTGTGACCAAGTGGGTCATTTACATAGAGATTGTCGTGTACCTAGAAAGAAGTTCTGTTTTAAGTGTGGTAAGGTTAATGTCACTGTTAGAACTTGTCCCACCTGTTCTCGTTCGGAAAACCCGACCGGGAGACGCTAGCTGGTCGGAAGGCATCTCCCGATTTTTGTGTTGCGGCCATCGGTACCTTGGATACCAAACAGCAAATTTTTTTGGATTATGTAATTTCGCACGTTTCGGGTGACCAACGTCCGTATTTAGAAATTTCCGTGTTAGGCGTCCCTATGATTGGATTGTTGGACTCCGGAGCTTCGCGAACGTTAGTAGGGCCATCTGGTTATGAGGTTTTACAACAACTTGGGCTCTCGTTAAAACCTTCATCTATTGAGTGTAAGGTAGCGAATGGACAAGTTTGTTTAAGTATAGGTTATGTTTCGGCTCCTATTTGTTTAGGAGATAAGGTTAAGATTGTTGACATTCTGGTTGTACCTGATTTGCCACATAAGTTAATTCTTGGTGTCGATTTTTGGAGGGCCATGAACATCGTTCCTGATTTAAGACAGGACGTTTGGCATTTTTCTGAACAAGTTCCTTCCGTTGAAGTTAATAGCGTTCGTTGTGAGACTTCTCTAAGCGCATCTGAGAAGTCGGCGTTAGATAAATTAGTTGAGGTAAATCGGGAACGAATGGGAACTACCTTAGGGCGTACCCATCTCGTCTCCCATGAAATCGAGTTACTTCCGGACACTAAACCGATAAAGCAGCGATATTATCCTGTTTCTCCTGCTCGGCAGAAGATTATAGATCAGGAAATTAAAAGTATGTTGGATGCAGGTATAATAGAGCCGTGTAAAAGTCCTTGGTCTTCTCCCATTTGTATGGTTCAGAAGAAGGATAACACTTTACGTTTTTGTGTAGATTACCGGCGTCTGAATGCTGTGACCAAGAAGGATTCCTATCCTTTACCTTTAATTTCCTCTATCTTAGATCGTTTGAGAGACGCTCAGTATCTAAGTTCGTTAGATATTAAGAGTGCCTATTGGCAGGTGCCAATTGCTGAGTCCTCAAAGGATTACACTGCGTTTACCGTTCCTAACGGGTTATATCGGTTTAATGTTATGCCGTTTGGATTGACTAATGCGCCGGCTAC
The DNA here is from genome assembly GCA_029963805.1 of Aromia moschata. Classification (NCBI taxonomy): domain Eukaryota; kingdom Metazoa; phylum Arthropoda; class Insecta; order Coleoptera; family Cerambycidae; genus Aromia; species Aromia moschata. The sequence continues at coordinate 813,595 of JAPWTK010000118.1, forward strand.
TTGGCAACGACTTATTGACGAGGTTTTGGGAGCTGATTTACAGCCTTCGGTTCTGGTATACCTAGATGATATCGTGGTGGTGTCCAAAGACTTCAGATCTCATTTAGAAACACTGCAGAAGGTGTTCGATCGCTTACATGCGGCGGGGTTAATTGTTTTGGGGTTAATTGTAATAGGGAGTTTTTGACAAGTGTCAGTTTGTAGCCCCGAACTTAAGTATTTGGGTTATGTTGTCGACAAGTTTGGTTTACGTCCTGACCCAGTCAAAGTGGAAGCGATATTAAACATTCCTCCTCCCCGCAGTGTTAAGGAGATCCGTCGTTTTATCGGAACCGCATCTTGGTATCGAAGGTTCGTACCTCAATTTTCCACTATTGTTGCACCTTTGTCGAATTTGACCAAGAAAAATGTCAAATGGTGTTGGACATCAGAATGTGAGAAATCCTTCAATACATTGAAAGAGTTCTTAGTCACTGCTCCCATACTGACCTGCCCTGATTTTGAACGCACCTTTTACGTTCAAACCGATGCATCAGCCTATGGAATAGGCGCGGTGCTCACGCAACGTTTCGATGACGGGGAAAAGGTAATTTGCTATCTGTCACGTTCTCTGACCACCCAGGAACGTAAGTATAGCGCGGTCGAGCGAGAATGTATCGCTACTATTTGGGCGATTGAGTCTCTGAGGCATTATTTGGAAGGTTTTCATTTTAAGGTCATAACAGATTGTCATTCGTTACTTTGGTTACACCGTTTGAAAGACCCTCAAGGTCGTTTAGCCAGATGGGCACTCAGACTTCAACCCTATGATTTCGAGATCATCCATCGTAAAGGGTCTGAGCATGCCGTTCCAGATTTTTTGTCTCGTTCTGTTCCTGTGTCAGCTGATTCGGTACATGTGTGTTTGTTTGATGATTCTGGGAGTGGTACTACGGATCAGTGGTATTTGTCTATGTTAGAGCGTGTGAAGAAGTCCCTAAGCGGTATCCGTTGTGGTGTGTACAAAACGAAAACCAGTTGTTTAAGTTTGTAAGTCATAAATACTCTGAGTTATTGTCTCCTTCTGATCAGTGGAAGATGGTTTTACCTAAGGAAAAACGCTTGGAAGTAATCAGGTCTTCCCACTGTGATCCTTGTAGCGGACATACAGGAGTCTATAAGACTGTGGCTCGGATCGGTAATAAGTATTACTGGCCGAAATTAAAATCTGACGTGGCCAAGTTTGTTAGACACTGTACTGTCTGTCTAAGTACAAAACCTGAGCAGAAGCCTCCCGCCGGTCAGATGTTGAGCAAAACTCCGAGTATTGGTAAACCTTGGCAATTGATAAGTGCTGACTTGATGGGTCCGCTACCACGAACCGCAAAGGGATATTCGTATATTTTAGCTGTCTGTGATAACTTTAG